>CM046875.1:205145753-206345753 GCA_025667525.1 Glebionis coronaria
GAAGGGAGCTGTAGAACTAAAACCTGTAGTTAGATAAACCTGTCATTGCTCTCGAGTTGTTTACAGCCATCGCTATTGAGTGCCTCAAATTTTAAGTAGGTGGTGGAACACATTATCTGCTTTTGATAGCACTTGGTGACTCAAAACACTCGTATGCCATATGTGCTTTATTTGGTGTCTACATCTACACTTGAACGGTCAAATCAGATTCACATTCAAATGTCACTAATTGGTTATCTATTATCTAGATTCTATGTTGATTAATTATTACCTAAAACATTAAGACTTTACTAATAAAGAGTCGACATCTCACAATATTTTTTTCATGTATTGCTTTACGTGGTCAATCGTTACAGACTTTGTGTGCCAACTTAGATAACTTTATCAAAAGCATATTTCAGCTCAAAGTCAGACTTGCAAGGGTCATCTTCATCAAGAGAACGATAACACTGCATAGTTGGGAAACCAAACTTCAGCTAGCAATTTTGGTTAATAGATATTCTTAGGAAACTTTGCTTCAAATGTTTACTAAATCTTTCGGTGATATGTTTGTACGATTTCACATAATATTACGAAGATTAGTGGACTGGAGCCAGAAGCTGATGCTAATTCTATACTTCAGTTTTATGTTTCGATAAAGAACTTCCTTGAGAATAAATATTACCTTTTTACCGAATTTCACACATTGGACCAGCGGATACAAGATCATCTAGTACAGAGCCACTACGCTTACCAGCCTGAATCAAAACTTATAAATTATCAAGAATCGACATATTACAAAAAAATATGTAACTAAAGCAAATAAGGGCAGAGTTCACACCAATTAAATTAGATATTTACGAACTTTAAAATTGTAAATATGAAGATGGTGTTTGTAATCTAGATGGAATCACAGTTTATCATAAAGCTGGTGTTTGTTATTTATAAGATGGTTGTCTAAGCAATCTGGTAGTAAAAACTTGCAGAAAAAAAGTGTTGCGTTTGAGGGGCTTTAGTGGTTAACAGGAGAGACACAGTCATCCCAAAAGGTGTGCTTAAACAGTAAAGTAATTAGTCCCAAGCAACCTTTTATTACTTCTATCACTGACATTATCTATATAAGCATAAAGATCGAGCACAAAAGATAGTTGCTTGACAGAAGTGTTGGACCGATACTGATCACAAGACTAAATGTCAGCACATTTAAGTAGCAACAGCTAAAAGCCTGGAAATAAATACCAAAGCCTTACTTCTTAAGTAGTAAAGGTTTTTTAAAAGTAATATTATATATTTTTAGGAGATCATGAGGACATCATACCTGTTATTGACGGTATGCAATTAGAATTAGAAGAACTCACTCAAATTTGCTCCTCTGATTTTGTTTGGGAGTATTCTGAAAAGGTACCTATAAAACTGCAAATGAGTCCAGAGCAATTCTCAAAATTACATCTGATTTCCGTCACATGGACTTCCACTACTGAATCGGCCAGTGGCTTTTTCAGTCGTAAAATCAATGCCGTTTGTGAGGGAAACTGGCCTTACCGAGCATCCAAATGATATTGGAGAAACAATTTACTGAATTCTTTGCGTACGCCTTCTAGTTGTTTGCCCAGCTTGTAGATTTTTACTGTTCCAAAAAGTAATCACTCACAAATACAAATACCTAAAAAACATCTAAATATTAACACACTTCTAACATCATAAAGAACATGATCATTAAAAACCGAAAAAGTAAGAAGAAAGACAAATAAACTATACATTGTGAAACCTTATTCTTACCGGTTCCTCTTTCACCTACAATTAGAACTCCCTCCAAAGTTGTTGCATAAATCGCCATCTGCTTCACCTTTTTTCTGTGCCATTGACCCACATTGTAATAGTATTCTGTACGAAAAATAGTCAGATTTTAAAAAAGTTAGAACTGAGATAATTACTTAAACCCAATACATAAGTGATATATATGTCTTATCATTGCTGATTTATTCAGCCTATGACTGGATTATACCATTTAAAATATATTACATTTCAAAGATTTCATATTTTAAAGAAGTTAGAACTGAGATAATTACTTATGACCCAATACGTAAGTGATATATATGTCTTATCATTGCTGATTTATTCAACCTGTCCTGAAAAATGGATTGAATCAGATCGGAACCTCGTGCTTATTTGCGGCCATTACATTCAAATGAATGGTGTGATTCAGGAAAAGGGAATTTTAGAATTCTATGAGCATATATAATTCGTATCTCAACTTGGATAGTACATGAAAAAATAAGGACCATTATTATAACTATAACAACCACAGCTTGACGATTTATGGTTTTGTTCAAAAAGGAGAAAGTCTCCTTAAAAATTGATAGTATGGGAAGCTATAAACCTGTCTGCAAAAACGAATTAACTCGAACTCTATGCATTGTGAATGCAATGATGACTAATCCACGTATTTTGTTTAGTATCATAGCTAAGGGGGTGTTTGGATTAGCATATTTTATGGGCTTATCGGCTTATTTAAACTTGGAAAAACTAATAATCCCTATTCCGCTTATTAACCTTCCATCATGTGTATTATGCAATAGTAAATGAAACATGACCCTATAATGTTTAGAAAACATTGTGGAAAAAAAACATAGAATTGTAATTACCTTCTCCACCAACTTGGAATCAAGAGGAAAACCCTTTGCTAAAACTCGCATCAAGATATCTTTTGATCTAATAAACACATATATCAAAATTTATAAGTCATTTAATAGAAAAACTCATTGATTTTTCAAGATACGTAGATATAATGCAACCAATACTCACATTAAAATCCCATGTGGTTTGTTATCAACATTACTTTTGCTGCCATCGGCACTGTGTCTCTTGGACACGATGGAGATGTCAGTTGTTGCACTTTTGGTAAATTGAGGAAACTTAAGACCACCTTTGTTTCGAAGACCACCTGTTTATGTTCCAAAGTTCAGGGAATCGTATCTATCTTCCAACATATTATATAATTCTTGGTCTTCGTTATGTCTCTTTAACTATTTCCTTCAAGTTGGCGACATGTGGATTGATGAGAGATTGTGGTTTTTTCTCATCATCTTCTGGGTCATAAAAAATAGGTAATTCCCCTTTTAATCAAATCATTCAATTCAATTCGAGTTTTTCTTGGCTGAGGTAAAGGCTCAGGGTCAAACTTAGCTATTTCATTTTCACTATCAGAACCTGGACCATCGGAATGATCAAAACTTACAGGCTCACGATCGTCGGTTTCTGAACGTTCAACAGATTTAACAAATGGTCACCAAATGAGACACTTTCTATAAACAGAGGTGATTTAGAACTCGTGTTCTATTTACGGCTCCAAATGTACGTAGTTTCTAAAGTATGAGTAGCATCAACTTCGTCATAATCAAATCCTCTATCAAACTTCGGGCCACCGTCATCATTATACATGACCTCATCATCTCTTGGTGAATCAACATCTGTAATCATATTGCTAAAATGTCTACTCTTAGTTCAGGACATATTGTCTTCAGGCGTCAACCTGACCTGACTGAATTTGACTTGTATTGGAATATCAGAGTTGACCATATAAAAGTATCAGTTTTGACCTGTTTGCGTGACTCGCCTAATTTGGCCACCATTCAAAGTGTAATAGCTATCACTTATCAGTGCAGATTTTAGGTGAAACTATGCAAAATGTCACTGTGGGTAGAGCACAAATAGGTGAAGAACGGACGAAAATGTAAACGATAATCCTTTTTAGGAGTATGATTGGGAATGGACCACGACTTGAGTTTATTTCTTCATTAACTGCACAACACATGACCATAATTACTTATTTACAAAAAGATTACATTTGGGATATAACTACGATAAATTGTAATCAATTAGATGAGACAAACCTTTCTCGCCACACTGAAAGGAGGGTTTACTATGGAAGGTCTTGTAACATGCTCATTCTGTTTTGCTTTATAAGATTCTTTAGAGTGTACAGCTTCAAAAACTGCTCTCCAGGATGCTTTATCAGTTTGAGATAAAAATGAAGATACTGTGTTGTATCTGCTAACCTTCAGATTTTTTTCCTAGCAGAAAATTTTGACCATCTAAACAACAAATTTGAAAGATTAGTTTTCACTTATCAAAGGAAGGGATGCTCGGTTGCTGTAGCTCATCTCCACCATTTGCACAAGAAATATGCTTCCTTTCCTCCTCAAAATTTTAATATCTTAACCGAGAATTGGTCAAGCTGAGAATAAAATCTTGTATGCACCGTTGCGACCATACCCAATCGCCAACCCTCCCAATCTAGCCACGTGAAGCAAAGAGTTTTATAGTACAATCCTCAACATCGCTTACTGCTCAGGTTATCAACGCTACCTTTACTTCTAGCCTACAATAATAGTTTCTGAAAACACTTTATGATCATATATTATTAAGAGATGCAAGCATATACAAAGACGCAAACCAGATTATAACTGGTTATCATATTCAATTAAGCTGGAAAACCTTGTAATCATATCATTAGTATGGCATCACGAATAGACTGGCATAATCAGGACCTATTTAACTTACTGGACATGAGGGATTTGATTTCAACCCTTTATGTAGTTCTCTATGATTATGGAATTTCCCGTTTTGAGGCCAAACCTATCATTTAGGCAAAGTCAATCTAATACTTTTCTTTGATCTGAGATTGTATGTGTGGTTAGGTTTTTTTTTATAAGAGATCATATCCAAAATCATTTTAACAACAAAAACTATATAATGTAGATGCATGGAATTTGTAATACTACACATGGAAGCACAATAAAGATGCATAAAATCAGTTTAGCAACATCCTTTAATTGAAAAGCTCACCGCATGTTGGATGCACATAGATAATCATTCCAATAGTGGGATTCCTTTTTGTAGTCCAGTGAACCCATTCCTTTCCAATATTGCTTTCCTAGTTAAACATTATTTCCAAGCTCCATTATGGGGACAAATGAATCTAGCATCAACAAAATGACATACATGACAGAAGATATCAGCTACTGCATATTAGAGTAGTTAATAGTTTAAAATAGAAGTGTGAATTGACCATTATTGTTGATGTGAGAAAAGAGCTAAAATGGTTAGACCTTTTCATCTAAATTATAACATACCAATGATAGAGAATAAGGAATAAAGTACCTTTCTTTTCTTCCTTCCACGGCCCCATCAAGAACTGATTGGTAATGTGTAACATCCCATTCTCTTATTTCACTGGGGTCGTATAAGGGAATGTGGTTTGGGCGACTTGTAGTAATTCCCAAGTGGTATTGTCGTGAGCTTGTTAGTGCTCATTAACAGTCTGCAAATACAAAAAAGATTATTAGGTCTTAATCGTCTTCAACAAAAAAATTACTGAAACTATAACTAAACAAAGATTACTTTTTGGTCTGCATCAGGTGTTGTGAATTCAACATATGCATAATCAGCAAAACATTCATCTCTCGTGGAAAAACTGATCTCAGCAACGTCTCCAACATATTTGAAAAACTTCACAATGTAATCTCCAGGCGGCAGTATCTCGTCGTTAGGTGAACTTCCTTATACCCACATCAGCTAACTGTAAGTTACCATAATATCAAATAAAGAATGCTATCCTAGTAAATTACAATATTTATGTACGTGGGTACATATACATACATGTACATCACCGATGCTAGCTAAGATAAATTGATGATGATATACCTCCCCAAGTTTAACTGTACAGACAAAACAATAGAGCCCATAATTGCAACGATAACAATGCTTAATATACTAAAAAGCAGTGGCGTAAACCAAACCTTTTGCTTCATAATGATACCACACACCGTATAATACCAATGCGTACCACATTACTACCCAAAGTATAGTAAGCTCAAGGACGAAATTAGCAAACCTGCTACGATGAGACTGAAATTCTATATTCAGATACGCGTCGGCAGTATATGTACAGGGCAAAGTGCATGAACCATACATATAGAGCTAATGATGAATAATATACCTAGATGTGTTTTCCTCGCCAAGTAGTGACTCAATCATATCTACATTTTGTGACGCACAGGTCCATTTACGCTTAAGCCATATATCTGCAAGATAAAATTTGGTAATCTGTTTTCATGAGTAGTTGCAGACAAGGAGAGAATACTATGTCTACTATTTTACTCATAGCAAACCTGAATCAAAACAGGAAGAAGTCCATTCCGAATTGCTGCATAAGTTCAAGTTGATCAGTTAACAATTTCTCACGAGCTGAGATCTCAGGGTCACGGCCACTTATCAGGTCTTGATTGATAGAATTTCTAGCATGCAACTTCTCCAAAAGAGAACCTTTGACAAATACATTAGTGCTGGCAGTAATAGTTATGGTTCCATTGGGTAATGGAGAAAGATGCTCATTGGCCAAATTCACAATCTCAAAAATCTGAAGATCAAAACAGAAATAAAAAAGCATCTTCTGATTTCAGCAGATGCTTTGACATGTGAAGCGCCAACACGTTTTCTAAGATATAAGTGTTGACCCTAACTTAAGATGAGCGCAAGCAGCACTTGCAGCAGGCTCGCGTCAGGCTCGCAGCAGTCTCGCAGTTCACTCGCAGCTGGCTCGCAGTTGCAGCAGGCTTGCAGCAGGCTCGTAGCTCGCTCGCAGCAGGTAGCAGGCAGTAGGTTCGCAGCAGGCTCTCAGCAGGTTTGCAGCAAACTCGCAGCAGGTTCGCAGCAGGTTCGCAGAAGGCTTGCAGCAGGTTCTTAGCAGGCTCGCAGCAAGCTGGCAGCAGACTCGCAGCACATTATGGAGACTACATGACTTATTTACCTACTGTAGTTACATGGGTTCTTTAAGACCGTTACTTAGTAGTTCCATGAGTTCTTTATACATGCCTCGCTTCCCTGCAAATTTAGCGAGAAAAAGTTAAAACATAAAAATCTATTATATAAAACAAATATCATTATTCAATATGAAGACCATTCAAGAAGGATAAAATGATTATAAAAAGATATGCATTCATGATTGTGTAGATTGAAAGAAATCAGTGAATTAAACAGGATAATAATTATGGAATATCACAGACTAACAAATATGAGGCAAAATCAATTGAAGTAAACAAAAAAGACGACTTCTATCCTTGATATCCTATTATATTGACTGAAAATATGAATAACGAACATTTATAAATTGACAACTTTATCATACCTAACATAGGTTTGGAATCATCGATTAAGCTGCAACAACTGGAGTATATGATGATGATGGCGGCTCAATGGTTTGCATGATTTTGGGTTTGGATTTCTGAACGTGATTCAGAGTTTTGTGTGTGGGTTGTTTTGAAGGTCGATTAATATGGAACATACCAAAGCATTCTGTGTAAAACATTGATATTAGACAAGATTAGTCATACCTAATTAGGGGTTTGAGAGAAAAAAAGTACATGTAGAAAACGCACCGGAATACTTGATAGATTTTAGGGTTTCGGAAGAAAAAAAATTGCAGAATGAGGCGTACCTTCGGTTACGTTTGTTTTTTTACTGTTAATGGATGATTTGGTATTTATCTCTTTTAATTTAACTCCCATAGTTACTTTATTAACTTTCGTTTGCAAAGTTAACCACATATGTTGGAATGTCTTAGTGGCTGATGCTTGCCATGTTATGTCTTGTGCATATCAACCCGAGTTCAAATCTTAGCATATACAATTTTTTGTCCGAATTATTCAGAAAATTCTGAAACTTGAAAATGATGACGTGGATTAAAACATATCCCTCCTCTTATATATAATGTAGATATATATATATATATATATGTATATATATATATATATTTATATATATATATATATATATATATATATATATATATATATATAGAGGGCCGTTATTGTGGTGACCACCCTTAATGTAAAAACAGTAGGAACCGATCTCAACCATTGAATGTATCATAAATGGTGTGAGTTGATCAAAATTAAAGAGATGACATTTTTGTAAATAAAATGAATATGAAGGCATTTTATACTATCATCATTTGTAGAGTAAACATTACACCGTTATCTAAAAATCATTGTTTATATTTTCTGTTTTATTTTACCCCATTGAGTGTAGTACATTCATTAAAATAAATCATTTTTATATCATTCGCTGGTCTACATTTGATACACTACTTATTTTATGCTTAAATGGCGACACGTTAAATTTTTTTGTTACATTCTTAGTGCGACACATAAAAAATTTATATTTATATAATGACATATAAAAATATTGGTACATCTGTAATGGTACACTAATTTTTTTTAAAGTTACACAACCAATTGAAAAAGAATCTTTAATGATAAGTATAAAAAAATACACCATAACTAAAAGAGACTCAAGTGATACGTATCCGAAAAATAAACAACCATTAAAAAACGACTTAAGTGATACGTACTCGAAAAAATATACAATCAATTAAAAAAAGGAACCAAGTGATACGTATCTGAAAAATTGCAAAAACAACTAAAAAAGAACGAAGTGATACGTATCCAAAATTACACTATCAAATAAAATTTTACACAGTGACACAAAAAATTCAGTTTGATGAAAGTGACACATAAAATCTTAATACATATTTAGTGACACTACTGTACTTTATCATTTTTTTTACGAACTACAAAACTTTTGTGTATTGATAATGACACATAATATTTATCATACTAATTCTTTTATACCTATTTAGTGACTCGCTAAATTTTTTGATACTTTTATAGACACATTTTAAAAAATATACAACGAGCTAAAAAAAGCCCGATTGACATGGTGCATGAAAATGATTAAGAAAATGATTCAAATCTGTATGGTGCATGTAAATCTGTATTTTTTAAATATAAGAAGTTCCAAAAGTGCCCTTTTGTTTTATTTAATAATTTAAGTTGCATTTAAATGTAGGAGAACACTTGTTTCATTTTTATTGGTTCTTATAGTTTTTATGTTAAGACGGGTTCTTACTTGAACGCAAATCTATATATATATATATATATATATATATATATATATATATATATATACGAAATCGCTAAAGGTGCAAACCCCCTCACACTTAAGAGGTTGCTTGTCCTCAAGCAAGTAAAATTAAATACATCCCACATGGTGCATGAAAATGATTAAGAAAATGATTCAAATCTATTAAGTACAAACAAGACTAAACCAATTGGCATGAGCACCAAGTGTATACATCTAAAGAGGACTTTTATTGGGTTATGGCTAAGGCTTTTGGGTTAATGGGGTATGGATAAGACATGTGATATATTTTTTTTATGAGAGGTGTAACAAGTTAAAAGTCTAAGTCCCATGTTGCTAGTTACCGAACAAATCACAAGCCCAAAAATGATCATAACTACGAGCTTTATTCAACACATATCACGTCTTAGCACATTGGCTAATCTATATCTAAACATACTTCATCTTCCTTCGTCTTCATAATATTGTCATCATTTTTTTTTTTCGATGAGTTATTTTTTTTTCTCTTTCTTTTTCTCTTTTCTCATCCTCCTCTTTTTTTCATTTTTTTTAACATACATCACATGCTCCCCTCACACTTCGCTCAAGTATACACAACAAAAAATACAAATAAGAAGCGGCCTACTTCATCTTTGTTGGAATGGCACACACATATAGCAAAGTGTGGCAACTATAAATCATCAAAACCATCCACTATACAAGCAACTAGTAACCCACCATTTAGACTTTGAAAAGGGTTAGTATAAGGTTAAAGGTTAAATATTCTTTATCTTTTTAGTGGATTTAACAAAAATGAAAAGAATGACTCAACGGGTATTCTAAGGGTATCTAGCACTAGACGAGAGTGCTAACAAGAGGGTTAATTTATGGGAGGTTAGCTAACAGATATAACTAGCTAAGAAGAAAATGGAAAAGGCTATTTGGATTTTATTCCCAAGGTTTCCTCTTTGTAACACATATACACTTTAATCACACAAGTGTGATCTCACTAAAATTTATTTTATTATTTTATTTAATTATTATATTTTTTTATTTTCACCATGTGGATCATGATTGAAATATATTTACGACAAGCGTGTGAAAACATTTAGATCCTAAGCGCAAACAAGTATACAAATTCTCCCCTGTATTTTTTATTCTTTCTTAAATATTTTTTTTTATAATTAGCCCAAAAATTTATATTTTGAAAATTCGGTTTCGTTTTCCCATTTATTTCCCCTCACACTTAAGTTTTTGATTGTACTCAATGTGAAAAATAAATTTCAAAGCATAAAAAGTAGGGTAAATAAATAAATAGTCCAAGAGAAACGAAACTTCACGGGCTAAGAAATTGCAATTGATCTCCATATGATGAGATGCCAAGTTAGGAAGATCAAGCGATTTCATCTCCAACGAGCGTACATACAATCCATCAACACGATCAATCCATCATCCATAAGCTTTATTGAACCTCCAAATTTAACCAAACTACAAAACACGTTAATTTATTAAGCACACTTTCGTAGGTAACACGATTGCATTTAGCGTATGCAACAAGCCTTTAAACCCCTCGGTATCCCGAGTGGACGAGTTATAGTCTCGTGAGCGTTTCCAGCGAACACACCCATAAAGTTAATACATGAACCACATGAACTTAAACAAACACAAACCAACATGCATGCAAACAAAAAGAAACAAACACACAAGACAACAAACACAAACTAGAACAAACATTATGCATATAAACATCACACATATGAAAAATAAAAATAATCTAAACACTTAAAAACATAAAACGACTCAACAAAAGTTAAATAAGAAAAAAAAAATTATTAATGGAAAACTTGCCGACCGGCACCATGGTTTTGTCGGCTTCAAGTGGGAACAGAATGCAAAATGCCGGTCGGCACCTTAGGGTTGCCGGCGGCAAGTGTCAATAGAATCAAAGTTGCCGGCTGGCAGGACAAATTGCCGGCGGCAAGTTCAAAAAGATGTTTATTTATTTATTTATTTTTTTAAGAAAATTTAAAGATGAGAAAAAAATACTTTATTTGGTGCCATGGAAATACTAATAAAGATTAAAAACGAAAAATGAACAACTAAAAAAAATGAGATTTGAGAACTAATGGGATGCCTATGAGTTTGCATATTTTTTACTTTATTATTATTCTTTTTTTCCCAAAAACTTACTTTAAAACTTCTCTAACTCGCAAAAATATTTGGGGAACGAGTAGGATACGTCTTAGGAAATAAGAATATGATTAGTTGACTTTTTTTTATCATGACTCAAAAATTTTACTACTCGCAAAAATTTTCGGGAAACAAATAGTATTAGTTTCGAGCAATGGTTTTCATAATTTTTTTAATTTTATTAAACACAACCAATAAAATGTACACAAACTCTCAACAACAACATATTTCTCAAATATAAAAATAAAACCTATATAATTTTTTTTAACTAAATGAAACAAAAACATATAATAGAGGTTTTGTACCAAATCTATTAAACCGGATGGTTTTCTAGACTTCGGGTTCTATCCACGGGGTTTGGGAATTAACCGAGGCGAATAGAAATACGAACAAGGCACAAAATGACTAAAACGGGGTGGTTGGGCGGGATATAAGCTTTATTAAGACTTGGTTTAAAACTCGAAAAAACGAATGTAAACAAGTTAAAAACACAATTAGGAATGGTTTTGAGGAAAGCCTAGTTTAATTAAAAGAAAATTTAAAGGAAATTTTATTTTTTCGACTTGCCGCTTGCAGGGCTTTTTGCCGCCTGCAAGGGGGTAACAGTGGCCAAAATGCCGCCCGGCAACAAAAAAAAATTCTTCTTTTTTTTACAAACTTCCTTATAACTTAAAAACTAAAAAGTTTTGTAAAGACAGTTTTATAGAAATCACTAAAACATATAAGATATAGCTTAATCCAAACACACCCTTAAAAAGAATAAGAAACCTTATACATGAAAAAGTAAAATAAGCTCAAAAACTAAAAGGGAATTACTAATAAGCTACAAAGACATGTAAAACCACTTAGCACATCATATTCTAAAAACAAAATAAGACACAACACAATACACATCTAACACATAACATGAAACAAATGACAAAAACTAGATTTCTAACTTTTTTTTTCATGTATTTTCCATTTATTTTCAAAACAATTTTTTTATTTTTTTATTTAAACGAATATGACTAAAGGTATCACATATCACTTATTTCAACTAAAGGAGAATTTTTGTAGTGATCAAAATCGTTAGATAATCATTAATCCGAACGCCCTATTAAACTAGGAAAATAAGAACTAAAAGTAAGCATACTATGGGAAATGCAAACAAGCACACAATCAAGCAAGCACACAAGCATATAAACACATAAAAACACTTATACACATGACACATAACAAGACAAAAACTCACAAAACAAGAAAAACACAAACAAAGAAAATTCATATGGTCAAGTAGTTCTAGCCATAGACTAGAGTGATTCGGGACAAGGTTTTTGGGTTTTGAGAACAAGCACTTTCAACACATTTAGCAAGAAATCATTGAAACAAGCATTTATAGAACACAAGAGAGGAAATCCCAACACCAAAAGTAAGAATTTGGTGCCAAGATCATTTAAGCAATTTATGAGAATTAAGAGGTTTTGAGAAAAGGGTGCTCTAACCTTTGTCAAGGGCTAGAGCAATCATTCAAGAGCAACAAACTAACAAAGAAATTTATAGCAATTCAAAGCCTCCAATTGAGTAATCAACCACCAACCGAATTCCTCATATGCGAAATTCGTCCCCCTATGCGGATAAATGAGGTATAACAACTCTTTCGGGTTATGTATTAATTGGTAACACAAATGATTCATCAAACAAGGACACAAGCAAACAAACAAACAACTAACAAAAGAGTATGAACTAGAAAGTCCCCGACAGCGGCGCCAAAAACTCGATATGTGTAACGACGTAGGTATATTTAAAAAATTGCAAATACAAATCCCCGACAAGAAGCCAAAAACTTGATGCGTTCTTCCACACATTGGGTTTTAAATTTATAAACAAGAATTACTGATATTAATTAGGAACACAAATTCGAGCAAGTATACTCTAATCATTTTGCAATTAGATTGGTAAGTCAAGGTCGTCCCATGGGACTTGGTTATACTCAAGTGTAGTTGTTTGTAACAATGGTAAGTATGATTGTCACGATCACACCACCATGAGAATCGTTAAAGGCACTAGCACACAAAGAACATACAAGTATAGTCAAATGATCACATGGACATTATGATGATTAGTTTGGAACATATTTTAAAGGTAATCCTTTCGACATATAGAACCAATAATAAGACACTAGTGCTTTATAAATCAAGTATACATAAGTCTCAATCAAGAGGTCACTCATGACCCTTATGCCTAAACCAATAACAACAAGAATACCATTTACTTGAAAGATGATTAAAACAATATATTCAAAAGACTCCTTTCGACCTATAATCTAGATTAAACCTTTACTTGTTATATTTATTAAGTCTCTTGCACAATCTTCACAAGCACAAGACCAAATCATTTATCGATTAATGAATTGACATCAACCATATTGAGAATAATTTCGACATATAGACTCAACAATGATTAACCAAATTGACAAACAAGAACAAGCTCCAATTCAACCAAATATAACGTTATCACCATAATCCAATACAAACACTAATATAATCCAAACATCCATATATGACAAGTTTTCACATAAAAAATTCAAGTATCAACACATTTTCACA
The DNA here is from genome assembly GCA_025667525.1 of Glebionis coronaria. NCBI lineage: Eukaryota > Viridiplantae > Streptophyta > Magnoliopsida > Asterales > Asteraceae > Glebionis > Glebionis coronaria. The sequence continues at coordinate 205,159,469 of CM046875.1, forward strand.
ATATCACATAAGAATCACCATGAACATAAACATAAACTATATTGAATAAAGAAGAAGTTACCAAACATTAGAATCCATAGCTACAAAGTATCCAAATGATTCTAACCAATAGAACAACCAAAGTACAATACATTCTACCCCTAACCTTCATAGACATCAACCTCTTGGTGAGAGTATAGAGCCTTTTGGGGTGTTTGGGAATGAGGATTGTTGGAGATTGGAATGTTTATGGAGATGTGGTTTTCTTCTCTACAACTTCCATGGCTTATTTCATGATCATGGCTATCAATTCCACCCTCACCACTTGGGTGAGGGGTGATATCAAAATCACAGAAATATGGGATAGATGATGATTGAAGGAATGATGAGATGGATATATGATGAACACTACCCCATGGGTTTTATTTATAAGTGAATTATCCTTGGGCACCAAGTAGTTTTCTTTGAGCCAAAGGTGAGAAATGTTCCAGGGAATGGAGTAATGAAGAGAAAATGATCGGTGTTTAGGTGTTATGGACTAAATTTTAGTGTTAAAGGTAACTTGGAGAAGTGGAAGATATGTTTATTGTGACTTCTCCAAAATCTGTCTGGGCAACTTTCCGGTGCCAACTGGGAATTGATTTGTCGGTGGTGGGAACTGAGAGACATTTTGTCGGTGGCAACTGGCCCAACTTTCCCACTTTTCCCTTCTAGTCCTTCTTCTTTGTTTCTTCCACCTTTCTTTCTTCAAACATTACAAGACTCTTTATCATTGTATTATTTATCATACGAGAGCTACACTTTCATGTCTCGTTCATCGTTTCACCTCCAATTCACGTCTTTTCTTCATTTTTCGTGATGTAACCATTGATGAACCTACAATAGCAAATAAGCTTCATTAAGTATCATATGTTCATAATAATCATACAAATATATGCATAAACACCACGAATACGCTCATATAAATATGTTAGATTTAAGCGTTATCATACACGTGGCATGCATCTAACGATCCTCGTAAGTCGAGGCAACACTCTATAAAGCCAAGTGTGAGACATTGCACACATAGTAAAAAATCTTCGACCACCATTGTTGAAATCTTTCATACCTCCTATACTCATTCTTGCATGGACATCCTTATTCCCTGGTTAGATCACCGCGCCCTTTTCCATATTTACATAAAACATCGTTAAGGACAATTAGACTATTACGTCCGTGCGTAATGTATTCCCATACGATAAATTCGTTGAATTTTACTCGGAATACTTTATACGTGAGAGCGTTCATCCCACCTTTCCCGGTGAAGATGAAGCAATCACCGACTGTCCATCCGGAAAGATAGGTGTATACACACGCCTGTTTGACTCGGCTAACTACCACATCCCATTTTCTAGGTTCCTCGTAGATATTCTAACATATTATGACTTCCACATTACCCAATTACACTACATAGGGGCGTGTAAAATAAATAAATTTGAAATAACATGCCATACATGCAATATATGTCCACCCGTTAGTTTATTTAGGGTTTTTTATGTCCCCCAAATGGTCAAGGCTGGTTGTCATTTAAGAAGCATTCGGGTAACACGCCAATGTGTTATAGCAAGGTGTTAGATTCACTAAAGAATTGGTATGACCGATATTTATTTATAGACACTATTGTGTTCCCCGTCCCCTTCGGGTTAAAATAGCCAGTCGACACAGACTATCCCCCTCCTACTAAAACATATAAAGAAAGGGATGTTAGAATTCTAGATACACACCACGCATATTTCCACAAGGGGTTGCCGGAGAACTTCCTATGCTTAATAGGCGTAAGTCGCAATTATTTTTGCAGGGCGGATCGATGACCCATATTCCTGAACAGCCGTAGAGAGGGTGGGTGTACTTAGCTTTGAGTTACTCCCATAACATAATTCTATATAACTAACATACTTTGTTTGATTGCATGTGTCTGCAGCTATGAATCTTTTCGGATTGCTATTCCAGTAAGACCCTTCCCAGATCCCGAGGGTACACGAGCCCTGGATCAAGATGAACCACCTTTTCTGGAAGTTACCAAGAACATCACTATTCCGTTAGACGTGGTCCCAGAGCCGCATTCCGATATGGGCAAGACGCAAATCGAGAAATCGCTGCTGGACTTCGACAACAAAGATGGAGAACAACCCTTGTTAGAGGATGTGACCGGCCATTCCACCATGGCCAAGAATATCACCACCCCCATGAAGAACATGGTGATAACATAGACCAGCTCAACAAAGAGATAGATGAGTTATTTGGGTCTGAGGAAGAAGAGGCGGCTGAGGGGACGGGTAACCAGGCACAGGCCAAGCCCGCTCCGAGGAGGCGTAAGTCCAAAAGGTAAACAAAGAAGGAGATGGAGCCAGAGGTAGGGGCTTTCAACGCGCCGCCCAAGAGTCTACGGGAAGACCACCCCCAATATCAAGAAGGCAACAGCACAAGTGCTACCAAGGATGGTATGACGGCCCCACCTACCGGTGTAGAAACACAAGTAGACAACACCGTATGGAAGGTTACCCTAGTAAATGCCTTGGCGCCTGATAAGTGTGTAAACACTTACCCTCTTACCACTAAAAATAAGGAAAAGCCAAGCCAAAACGTAAGTTTATCAACATAAAAGTCAGAATTATGCGTGGTTTTATGTTTGCTGTGAAAATAGGTAGAAAAGGACAAAAACGAAGAAAACACGGGATTTCACGAACACTTTACGAAGAAAAAATCAAAGTGAAGTCAAAAGGACAAAAAGTGTGAAAGTCAAAGGGCTAGAAGTGAAGATTTTACAAAGATATGTGCTAAAGATCCATGTTTGAAAAATTATGTGACTAAAACTGTCAATATGCCAAAGTTTATAAACCCTTATCCAAGTAGACCAATAAGAAACCAGCATTGATAGTCACACAGATCTGAATCCAAGTTTACACACCTCAACCAATGACATGTCCTACAAACGGAAATCCTTCAGTATCAAATACTGATGGCTGCCAATCAAATGATCAAAATGACCAGTCTCCAACAAATGATCAAAATGGTCAGCAATCTCCAACAAATGATCAAAATGGTTAGGAAACTCAAACAAATGATCAAAATGATCAGCAAGCTTCAACTGAACAACCTAAGCCTTATGTTCAATAACTCTCCAGTTGTCTCAAGAGAACTAGGTCTTGGAACCATTTCGTCTGAACAAGAGGAAATCCCTCTAATGATTGAACCTCTATCTATAGAATATCCTTCAGTAAACACTAGACATAGTTCAACTCCAATTCCATGTAATGGACTTCCAAGCTCTAGCTCTCATTATGAAACCAGTGCTTATTCACCAGCTCTACAAAAATCTTGGACTAATAATAGTCACATTCAGCTGGTGAACATAATAGGCAATCCTGGAGAAGGTAGAATTACTAGATCTTTGGCAAAGAAACTAAGTGCTGCTTCACCTGGTGAATGTCTCTCTGCAGACTTTCTCTCAGAAATTGAACCTACAAAGATTTCTGCAGCACTCTCTCACCCTGGATGGGTGGATGCCATGCAAGAGGAACTAAATAAATTTGAATGAAATAAAGTCTGGAAATTGGTTCTTCTTCCATATGGTAAATCAACCACTGGTACCAAATGGGTTTACAAACTCAAAGAGATGAAACTAACGTGGTGACAAAAAATAAAGCTAGGCTAGTAGCTCAAGGATTCAATCAAGAGCTTGGTGTTGATTTTGATCAAACCTTTTCTCTAGTAACACGTATGAAGCCATACGTATCTTCCTTGCTTATGCCACTTACATGAACTTCACCATCTACCAAATGGATGTCAAAAGTGCATTCGTAAATGGTGACCTAAAAGAAGAAGTTTATGTTAAACAGCCTCCTGGCTTTGTGTTGATACAAAAGTTTGATGGACCTGGCTCGACCCAAATTAGGCTTAATTTGGGTGTAGGAGGCTCTGGCTCTTGCACCAAGTGAATGTATGGTTGAGATCCTGCACACTAAACAACAAGCTGTTAGGCTTACCGTGGGAATGTATCCCACGATTAGACTCTGACGTGAGAGTAAGTAATCGGTTTTTAGGGTTAGTAATCGGTGAGATGTGAGAGTCTGAGTAAAATTGTACCTTTGTGGAACCCGTGGGGGTTCTTTATATATGCAATAAAGTCCCTATTGGGCTTTACCGAATCTTCGGCCCCAAGTAAAAGATAACTACCATAATTGGTTGATTGTTATCTTCTAATTATGGTTACTGTATATCTTTTTCTTTGGGATGAATCACAATCCTAATTAGGTTGTGATTCTGTTGAACCCTTGCTGGAAGTACCGGGCCGTGGGCCGCATACCGTTAGTGAGACCATCATTACCCGAAACCAATAAGTCCAAAGTAACACTGATCTAACCCATTTGTGATGGGCCAAATACGGGTAGTACCTGTGGGCAGGGTCGAAGACCCGGATGGGTATTATACGTCATCATGTCCCCCCAGTCTAGTTGTTACGACCGTAGGCGTGACATCTAGAATAACCATTGCTCCCTAGTCCTACTATAAAGAATCTTAATAACACAAAACAGTCGACCGGGACATCATTAATAAAGGCATTAATGATAGTAAAAAAATAGGATGTGGTAGTGCCTGTTTATACGCAGTTTGAAAAAGTGCACCCCATGGGCCCCACGCTTGATCCACGTAAAAAATATGATAAGGAGGTGACCCGTGGGACCCTATGACATTTTAAATGTGCCCCAAGTCCCATCCGTTATATTGACGTAGTGGAGTACACGTGGCATGCATCTAACGATCCTCGTAAGTCGAGGCAACACTATATAAAGCCAAGTATGAGACATTGCACACACAGTAAAAAACCTTCGACCACCATTGTTGCAATCTTTCATACCTCCTATACTCATTCTTGCATGGACATCCTTATTCCCTGGTTAGATCACCGCGCCCTTTTCCATATTTACATAAAACATGGTTAAGGACAATCCGACTATTACATCCGTGCGTAATGTATTCTAATATGATAAATGCGTTGAATTTTGCTCAGAATACTTTATACATGAGAGCATTCATCCCACCTTTCCTGGTGAAGATGAAGCAATCACCGACTGTCCATCCAGGAAGATAGGTGTATACACACGCCTTTTTGACTCGGCTAACTACCGCATCCCATTTTCTAGGTTCCTCGTAGATATTCTACCATATTATGACTTCCACATTACCCAATTACACTGCATAGCGGCGTGTAAATAAATCAATTTGAAATAACCTGCCATACATGCAATATAGGTCCATCTATTAGTTTATTTAGGGTTTTTTATGTCCCCCCAAATGGTCAAGGCAGGTTGTCGTTTAAGAAGCATACGGGCAACACGCCAATGTGTTATAGCAAGGTGTTAGATTCACTAAATAATTGGTATTACCGGTATTTCTTTGTAGACGCTATTGTATTCCCCGTCCCCTTCGTGTTAAAATACCCAGTCCGCACAGACTGTCCCCCTCCTACTAACACATATAAAGAAAGGGATGTTAGAATTCTAGATACACACCACACACATTTCCACAAGGGGTTGCCGGAGAACTTCCTATGCTTAATAGGCGTCAGTCGCAATTATGTTGGCAGTGCGGATCGATGCCCCATATTCCTGAACAGCCGTAGAGAGGGTGGGTGTACTTAGCTTTGAATTACGGCCATAACATACTTGTATATAACTAACATACTTTGTTTGATTACATGTGTCTGCAGCTATGAATCTATTCGGATTGCTATGCCAATGAGACCCTTCCCAGATCCCTGAGGGTACACGAGCCCTGGATCAAGATGAACCACCTTTGCTGGAAGTTACCAAAAACATCACTATTCTGTTTGACGTGGTCCCAGAGCAGCACTCTGATATGGGCGAGACGTAAATCGAGAAATCATCGCTAGACTTCGACAACGAAGACGGAGAACAACCCTTTCTAGAGGATGTGACAAGCCATTCCACCACGGTCAAGAATATCACTACGCCCATGAAGAACATGGCGATAAAATAGACCAGCTCCACAAGGAGATAAACGAGTTATTTGGGTCTGAGGAAGAAGAGGAGGATGAGGGGACGGGTAACCAGACACATGCCAAGCCCGCTCCGAGGAGGCGTAAGTCCAAAAAGAAAACAAGGAAGAAGATGGAGCCAGAGGTAGGGGATTTCAACGCGCCACCCAAGAGGCTACGGGAAGACCACCCCCAATATCAAGAAGGCAGCAACACAGGTGCGACCAAGGCTGGTATGACGACCCACCTACTGGTGTAGAAACACAAGTAGACAACACCGTATGGAAGGCTACCCCAGTAAATGCCTTGGCTCCTGATAAGTGTGTAAACACTTACCCTTTTACCATTAAAAATTAGGAAAAACCAAACCAAAACGTAAGTTTATAAACATAAAAGTCAGAATTATGCGTGGTTTTGTGTTTGCTATGAAAATAGGTAAAAAAGGACAAAAACGAAGAAAACACGGGATTTCACGAACATTTTACGAAGAAAAAGTCAAAGTAAAGTCAAAAGGACAAAAAATGTGAAAGTAAAAGGGCTAGAAGTGAAGATTTTACAAAGATATGTGCTAAAGAACCAAGTTTGCAAAATAAAGTGACTAAAATTGCCAATATGCCAAAGTTTATAAACCCTTAGCCAAGTGGACCAATAAGAAACCAGCATTGATAGTCACACGGATCTGAATCCAAGTTTACACACCTCAACCAATTAAAACCCTCTTTTTCATTCCATGAGATTGCCAACGTGGCATCCACTTTTCAGAGAAAAGCCACCAACCAGAGTAGGCCACGTGTCACTCTCTTCCACCAGAACGAAGAAGAAGTTAGAGGCTGATTTAGAAGAAACCTTCAACATGAAAGTTGCTCCTTTTGATGAGACGAATCCATTGGAGGCAACCAATTAAGCTGTCATTCACCCAATCAAAAGCACCCAATTACCCACATTCTTGTATAAACCCTAATCCACCTGGCAAATTCCCATTGGTCTAATTAACTGTCATTTTCTGAAACATTATCACCTTAGCAAACCCCCATCACCCACACGCTTTCCTAGAAACCCCCAACTGCCTTTATATAGCAATACGCTCCCCATAATTCACATAGTTCAATTTCTAGATTAAAATTTACGCCAATTTTCTCTTTCAGTAGCTTGTTTTGTACTTAGCTTAGTGTTTGTAATCATTTCCTTTCATCTTGTACCTTAATTTACCTTCCATTAATAAAACGCCATTAGAGCATTGTTCATCATCATCTTCATCCTATCTGCACTACTATGATTGCTGTTCTTGTTGATGTGTTGTGATTCTAAGCTTGATTGCAAGCTTTAGTTGCTGTTTGTTCATGATTTGAACAAGTTTTGAAGAGTTATAAGTTTTTGAAGGGAAAGCTATGATTTCAATTCACAAATTTAATCTCTATGAAATCTTGTGTTTTTGTAGCTGTTTGAGCTTGATCTAGTGTCTGTGATTATGTTTTGAACACCCTGCATCAAAGGACTAGCTTGGATGCATGTATTGATCTAGTTTACATTTTTAGGCATAAAAATAGGTGTATTTGCAATTGCATGATCCAAGTTGTTATAACCTATTTTCTTTGCTTAATTATCATCCATTTGATCTGTCATAGCTTGATATTCATCTGTTTTAGCTTAATCTCCATTAGATCTTCATAAGCCTTTGATATTTTTCCTTTTTAGCTTATTAAGGCGTGTTTGGATAAACTGTTTGTGGATTTGTGTTTAGGTTGTGGTTCATTAGATTCGTAGCATCTCATTTGTTGTCATTTGCTAGCTTAAAACCAGTCAAACACTTAGCCTAATTCAAAGTCAGTCCGGATCTAATTGAGAAAACACTTGTGGTTTGCTGTCATAATATCAAATTGGGTAGCCTTCTTCATTAAGTCACAAGTCACTCGTTTCTGTGAATTAGCTTAAGTGAATTGGTGTTTTAGATAGCTTTTAGGATAGAGTTACTTTGCCTAGTTACAAGTTTTATTTGAAGCTTATTAGATAAGCCATAATTTTGACCTAAATATAGCTTCATAAGTTGATTTTACATAAGAGCTGATCACTTTGTCCAATTGCTTATAAATAGCTTATTTGCCTTAAGTCCTTCACAAATAGTGCTTAAATTTGCTTAATAAGTCATAATAAGCTTTTGGATAGCTTTTCTAAAAAAAAGTCAAAAAGTCCACTTGGCAATAATGTTCCAAATCCAAATTAAGCTAGCCAAAATTAAAATGAGCTTATGAGATAAGCTGAAACTCTGAAAAGGATTTTTCAATTAGCACTTTTTATGAGTTAGAGAAAATAAGCTCATTCTGAATAAGCCAATTGCTCTAACTCATAAAAAGTGCTAATTGAAAAATCCTTTTCAGAGTTTCAGCTTATCTCATAAGCTCATTTTAATTTTGGCTAGCTTAATTTGGATTTGGAACATATTGCAAGTGGACTTTTTGATTTTCATCCATTAATAAGCTCAAACTTGCTTATTCGTCTTTAAGCCCGTTTGTGTTTAGAAAGTTTCTTAATTGCAATATAGTCCCTAGCGTTTATTTCTGTTTCTTTTTATGGCACATTTAGTTAATTGCATCTAGGTCCTAAACTTTCCACTTTATTTCTTTTTGGCCCAAAACTCAACTGAGCTGGGCTTGAGTATTGGGCCAGTCATTTCGTTTGGGCTCGTTTGGATTTGGATTAAAGCTGGGTTGGGCTGTGCTGTTTTCTAAACCCAGTTTGGTTTCAAAATTACTAAACATTTTACATTTTCATTTTTATAGAAAATATTAGTTTTAAACAAATAGAAAAATAAAAAATATCAAAAAGTATAAAAAATCAATTTTCATATTTTGGCATTTTTACATTTACGATTTGGGGTATTTTTACATTTTGCATTTTTTTCTTAATAGCATTTATATTTTATTTGCATTTGCATTTACATTTTAATATTTATTTTTGTGCATTACCTACGTGTACTTTGTGTTTTAATTGTGGTACGTGCATCTTGTTTTTAGAATAGATACGTATTAAGTATATAGTATTTTTACCATTTTTACGTGATTTGTTGAATTATAAATAGAATTCCAAATCCTTTTATTGAACCAAAAACGATTTATCTTTACGATAAAATTAGATATCAATTCGAGTCGATTCGAGAAAAAACGATTGTACTAAAACGAATATTAGCGCCCACCAACACAGAACCTGGGAAGGATCATACGTAAGTCAATTTGCACATTAGTATTTGATGTATGTTTTCTAAATGATCATGTAATTACAGGGAAGAGCCGTCCAAGGCCACACCCAAACAAAGAAGACACGAGCCGAATAACCCCTCCTATCATTAAGGACGTGCCACCATCACCTCCACCAATGGCTAGCGAGGAGCCGCTCCCAGAAGGATCACCCTCACCTTTTTGCCCTGATTGGTGTTGATTTGTGACTAGTAGGTTGGAGACGGCAGAGGCATGCAAATACATTATGGACCACATAACCTCGTCCAACTTGATCCAGGACCTGAATGAGCTGACACATGATGATCTGATAGAACAGTTTAATGTATCAACCGCTCATCAAATGGCTATTGGTGCGGCAATGCGTCATCGCTTTGAGGGAGCGTTGAACCATATCCAGAGCGCGAACAGGAAAATAAGCCACAGGGAGAAGCTGGTCGAAGAACATGAACAAACTATTTCCACTCTACAAGCCTAGCTGGCAATCACCGAGGCCGTCATTAAGGAGCAGGCAGCCCATGCAACAACGCGTGAGTCCCGTATCGTTGAGCTGGAGGCTGAGGTCCAATCCTTACACGACAAGGTATTATATAATTCTTTAAATTGTTGTCCTTTCCTTTTTTTTGTACAAGATAAGTACCTCTGAAATATGAATAACACATAAACTTGAATCCGTAGGTGACCGCTACCGAAGTCACTGCCCAATCCCTGGCCAATGATGTGTCCACACTCTCTTGTGACCATGACAACCTGCGCAAGCTTGTAAAGGGCGAATAACTGTTAGCCGTAGAGTTTTTCGACTACAGGGTGACACATGAAAAGGTGGTTGATGGCCGTCTTGAAGATATGCACACAAGACTGGATGGGTTAGCCATTGACTTTGATGTAGAGCTGTTTACCCCCACATGCTTACGGCCATCGCTGGTCGTAGGTGGATGATTAGGCGTTGTTTAAGGCTTGGGGTGAAAAGATTACGTATTTGCCCCAAATGGCCCAACCCTTTTCCAATGTCGTTTTAGACGGCATCGACCGTGGCAGGCATGAGGGTCTCCTAGCCGAAATGGAATGGGCTGAACAAGGACGAGCCGCTAAGGATCATGCCTACCATAAGCCAGACGCAAAGAAGAAGATGACCGCTTCCATGACGGTACATAAGTATATCGAATATCCTCTACAGAAGGACTTGGAGGCACTAAAGGATGCTCCCATTGATATGATTATGGAGCGGATGTGCATTGACATCGACTTGGATGCCCAACTCACCATTCCTTGGTACGCCGATACTCCTCCCACCGATAACCCATGGGCTTTAAAAGGAGAGAAAGTTTGGGAGAGGGGATACAGGCAAACATGGACCATGCCAGGGGGAAGAGGGGAAGCCGTGTCTTGTACCGTACCCCCACTGTAGGGTCCGCTCACGTGCCTAGGTCCGATGGCGTGCCCGTGACATCCCCTTCTAGACCCTGATTGACCTTATTGCTGGAGGATGATGTTGCGCCGAGAGGGTCTAACTTAGCATTAATCACCCAACAAAGGAAGGAACTTGGAGAGTCCATGCTTCCTAAATGATGAACAATCCATACGTATTTGATAAAAAACTTATGTTTATCTGTAACATTCGGCCGTGGATGTCCACTGTATTTTTGTTTGTGTATATACTTGTCTTTTTTGAATGTCTAGATAATTATGTATCTTTGTTATGCGTAGGTTGAACACAGCTTGTAGAAAATACTTAAGCATTACAAATTACTAGATGTACAATGTGTATCTTTGGCATGTTCACTATTTTGTTTATGCGGTAGGCTGAAACTTGTTACAACGTCTTGCGAATAAGGTGTCTAGTAAGGATTCACGATCTGTGACTGTTGGGGTTGCATCCTTCTTATGCGACAAGCTGAATTAGTAGGCTCACTCAATCCTCTTGCTTCTCTTAGAAACGAATAGTACATGTACGTTTTTGATGGATGCATATGAATAAGGAAACAAAACTAAACAATTCTTAGTAAAAAAGAAAATTGAACAAGAACAAGCCGTGGAGCTAGCTAGGCACCATAGTATTTCATTATAACGTTTACGATTTTTTGACATAATGAAATATCCTAAGACAAATGATTCCTAGAGAAAACATAAAAATGACATGGACCTTATTGATGCTGAATAGAGCGAGATGTCCATACAAAAGGTTGTAGCCTTAGAGATAGCACTTTTTGAGATTGCTGATGTTCCAAGTGCGACCTAAGTCTTGGCCGCCCATGTCGCGCAACCTGTACGCGTTGTTCCCCAAAGCATCTGTGACTTCATACGGTCCTTCCCATTTTGGGCCAAGTTTTCTTGTGTAGTCAGCACGACTTGCTTCATTTGCACGATAAACGAAGTCTCATGGCTTGAAGAATACACCCTTTACCTTAGCATCATAATTCCTTTTCATATTTACCTTAGCTTTCTCCTCATTGATTGCTGCCAGTTCCCGTTTTTCTTTCAATAGGTCAAAGTTAACTCTTAGTTCCTCATAATTTATGGTAACCTTCACCTCCGTGGTGCGGATTGTTGGCATACCAATTTTGGCTGGTATTACTGATTTAGTACCATATGCAAGTGCAAACGGAGTGTCCCCATTAGCTGTTTTGATCATTGTTAGATGCGACCATAACACATGTGGTAGATCATCGACCCACTTGGCACATTTGTCACCCAGACGTGCCTTAGTTCGTTCTCACAGATTTCGATTCGCACACTCTACTAAACCCATTGGTCTACGAGCGCTTAACAGATGCGAAATGCTGGGTGATATTCAAAGTTTCACACCAATCCCTGAATGTATTTTCCGTGAACTGCTTGCCGTTCTCAGAGATTATTTCCCCTGGTAAACCGAAGCATGTTAACCTCAAAATATTGAGTCAAACAAGAATGCTCGGTCATAAGTTATTATTGTAACATTAGTTAAAACGTTGTAATAGGTAGTTATTTAGTCGTTATTTACGGGCTTGGATTTAAACTAATTAAGTCCAAAAGACAAGCCCGGTCCAATATATAGCCCATTAAAGCCCGCATGTGGGTGGACTATATATACTACCCTCCTATCATGTTAGGAGGGTTGGTGGTTTATTTTTCTCACTTCCTTAATCTAATATTCAACAAGTTAATCCTCTCCTTCTCTCTACTTTCTCTCACTACTTTCTCTCTCTATAAATCCATCTCTTTTCATCTATTTTCTATCTATAATCATCTAAATATATGGGACAACATTTGGTATCAATCGGCATAGGGTAGATACGTGATTGGTTTTGATATTTCTTATGTGTTCGTGTGATTTTATTCACTATCTTGCTCGAATCTTCAAAATTTTTGTGTTTTTTTGTTGTGTTTGTGAGTAGACAAATCATCTGCATCTACGTTGTAGTGATTTGGGTTACTTTGTTTGGTCAAAAACGCAAAATTTTGTGGTGTTTGGCTTGATTTTTGGTGTGAAGTCACGTCTTTGATAAGTGTTCTTCTTGTTCCTGTTTTCTAGCAAATCTGGTACAAATTTCACATTTTTCTCTCTGATTGCGAAATTATGGTACTCTCTGAATTGCGAAATTGTTCATTTACAAAAGTTGCGGAATTGTCCTTTGACAAGAATTGCGGAATTGAACTTTGACTCTAATTGCGAAATTGTTACCACATTGTGGAATCCTACCTTTAACGTGATTGCGAAATCTTGTCGTATAAGGATATTGAGAATTTGAACACTGCAGATTGCGGAATCATCCCAAAGTTGCGAAATCTTGCCATACATTGCGGATTTTTTGAATATTGCGGATTTGTTGGGTAATTGCGAAATCTTGCCAAGTTTTGCGAAATTTTGTCACGATTGCGAAATCTTGTCACGATTGCGAAATCTTGTCCTTAATTGCGAAATCATACACAATTAACCAATTGCGGAATCTTGCAATTGCGGAATCTTGAACTTTTGGGGATTGCGGAATCGAGTGATTTTTCGCTTTAGAATTTTTTGGTAATTGTGAAGCTAATTTTAGGGGATTTCAACATCTTTTCTCGACAACACCAATCACAACACATCTACTTAAGATCCTTTTTCACTTAATCGATTACAAATTTCTAGATATGGATTCTACTCAAGAGTATCATGTCACAAACAACAATATCATGGTGGCGGGTAATAAAGAGATACCACCAATGCTTGTGTCTGGTCGGTATGCTCAATGGAAATCACGGTTCATACGATACCTTGATACAGGACCCAATGGTGATGCCTTGAGGAAATGTATTACCCATGGACCATATGTATTCAAGAAAATCTCAATTCCTCCAAGAGCAGCCACAGATACTACTGATCCAATACCCGCAAGTGAACGTGATGAAACAAGAGCCGATCTCACACCTGAAAATTGTGCTTGGCATGATGCGGAGAAGGAAGCCATCTATATGGTTTTAAGTGGGATTGGAGATGATATTTACTCCACGGTTGATGCATGCCCGACAACACATTAAATGTGGACTGCGATTGAACGCTTGCAACAAGGAGAATCACTCAACAAACAAGATGTCAAAACAAACTTGTTTTGGAATTTTGGCAACTTTACTTCAAGGGATTGAGAATCAATTAATTCATACTACTCCAGGTTCTATAAAATGATGAATGACATGACAAGAAATAATCTGCAAGTCTCCACCATGCAAGTCAATGTTCAATTTCTTCAACAACTTCAACCAGAGTGGACACGGTTCGTCACTTTAGTGAAACAACAAGAAAAGTTAGACGAGGTCTCATATCATCGACTCTTTGATATCTTGAAGCAGTTTCAGAACGAAGCAAATGAGATTCGAGCTGAACGTGTTGCCAAGACGGCTAATTCACTTGCTTTAGTGACTACAACTCAACATGTTCAAGGTCATAACTCTCGTTCTCCTAAGTCATATTCCACTACATCATCTACAACACGATATTCCACATCATCTAAGTCTTCATCATCCACAAGATCACGAGGCAAAGTGCCAAGAGCACCATCACCACCTTCTGAGTCATCATCTGAAGAATATAGTGATTAAGACCAAGCTCAAAAGAATCGAGAGATGAAACAACAAATTGCTTTCATAATGAAGACTTACAAGAAAATCTACAAACCCACCAGCAACAATCTTCGTACATCATCTAACACAAAGAATCGATATGTTTAGATTCCTCCAAGGTATGACACACGTCGACCTGGTGAAAGTCCTTCTAGGTATGATCGACATAATCCAACACATGTTGAGGGTTCTGCAAGGTATGATCGACAAACTGCCAAGTATGATACTCAGAGGATTGCTGCTGCTACTGGGAATAGGGAAACAGTTGGAAGTCAAGTGGTTCAGCAGAGTGGGATTCAATGTTTTAATTGCCAAGGTTATGGGCATATGGCAAAGGAATGCAAGAAGCCGAAAAGGGTTCGAGACTCCAGCTATCACAAGGAAAAGATGCTGCTATGCAAGAAAATAGAAGCAGGGGTTAAATTGTCAGCTGAGGAAGGAGCAATGCTTGATGATACTGATGTTGAAGATTCTGATCAAGAGCTCGATGCACATTACTCGTACATGGCAAAGGTTGAAGAAGTTCTCAAAGTCACTGAAGATGACAACGGCCCTATCTTTGACACTGAGTTAATCGATAAGGTACACACTACTGATGAATATAATGTGTTTGGTGATATTCCTGAGCATAGTGATCTACCCAATGCCATTAATGACACGTGTATGATGGAAACGGTTGATAGCAATACCACACCCGAGTCATCAAACATGTGCAATAATGAGTCTGAGGATGATCAACATGCAAATGAATATGATGAAGAGGAACGTATTGCGCTTGCTAATTTAATTGCTACTTTACAAAAAGATGTCACTGAAAATAAAAAGAGTCAAAAGCAATTAAAGAAGGCAAACGCTACGCTCACTCAAAGTTTTGAAGAATGCAAAGCTGCTCTTATCAAATCTATTGAGATGAATGAAACCTATAGAGATGAGCTCCTTCAGAAAACCAAAGAGCTTGAGGGGTACAAGGGAAGTGCGTTAAAAAGTCAAAAGGACGATTTTGAAAACAAATATAATACAACTCTTGAGTATTAGCAAAAGAGAAGCGTCAATATAATGTTTTCTTGATGGATGAACGCCAAAAAATGTACCTTGCCAACACCAAAGTTAATGAACTTGAACAAAAGCTCTCTATGACCACTACTGATTCTGCTAAAGTTCTTGAGGATATGAAACAAGAGGTAGATGCGTTAAAACATGACTTCAAAAGTAGATATGATAAAGAAACTGAAAAAGTAACGAAACTAGAAGCACAAGTCGAATTTTTGAAGAAAGTTGTTTATAAAACGCATGATTCTATTCAATCCGTAAGAATGCTGGCACCTCCTTCGATGTTTAAGGGTCAAGCTAGCTTTGCAAGTCCTGAGTACCTTGCCAAAGTTCAAGTTGTAAACCCGTGTCTGTGTCTTGATAAGACTGAAAGGACCGATCTTGATTGCATGCCTGTTAGTGCCGATAGTGAAGAGACTGCCCTTTGGGATGATGATAGTCAACCTCTTGTCAGTAAGGAGTTTGTAAAACCATATAATTATGCTTATGAGAATAGTCTCTATGATCTTCTCAACAAACAAACTCAGAAAACTCGTGAGGAAGTGTTTCTTGAATGCAAACAAAAGAGAATTCAATGGAAGAAAGCATTTTCCCCTAAGAAATCTAATGTTTACAAATACATAAAATACCTCCCTCTAGATGAATCTAAAAGCAAGAGTAAGAAAACATTAGGTATTCTTAAACACCACATATATAATGTTAAATCTATTGTTGAAAGAAGTGAAAATGCTGAGTGGACACGCCCGATTCCTCAAGATATTACCTTGCTTGTGAAAGAACTCTTAATTCCAAACACGGCGTTGATTAAAGAAACTGTCCTTCAACTTGAGGAGTTCATTCGGACTGAAATGTATGATGATTTAAAATACGTTGAATCTCTTGAGAAACACATTGATGATCTTCAAATGGAGAAGTCTGATTTTTCAGATGAATATGATTTACTCTTGTAAGAATGCGTTTCTAAAGATGTTATGTGTGCTTATTTTACATCTTGTGCTGATATTGATGAATATTCTGAAGGTGCATGCCAATATCTTGATAAGATCAAAGAATGTGAACGTCTTGAAATTGAGCTTTCGAAACGTAAAGAAAATGTTGACAAAAATGCTTTTGAGTTACTTAAACACAAAACTGATTTCCTTCAAAAACATTGTCATTCACTTGAACTTGCTTTGCAAAAAGACGTTGGTAGTTTTCCACATGATAATAAATTGCAAGAAAAACTTTCCCAAACAATCCAAGAAATGAATGAACAAAATTTGGAAATTAAAGGGTTGAAAGCTCAGTTACAAGACAGGGACAGAGCGATAGCAGAGTTGGAGAAACTCGTTGCTAAAATGGGTGGGAAAATCGTGGAACCTAGCATTAAGAAACCTGTTGTTAGACAACCCAATGCTTCTAAAGTGAATAGATCCTCTATCTTGGGAAAACCATCTGCTTTATCAAATTCCTCGTTTGCAAAACCTGTGTTTGCCCCCAAGATGGACGGAAAGGAAAGGTTACCACAAAAACAACCCATAAGGAATACTATAGCACCAAGCGTTAAGAACAATAATGTGATTAAACCAGGGATGTATAGAATGCCCATTAAGCCCACAAACAAAGATACTCACTCGCCTCAGACTTCTAGAAACACTAATATTCGTGTGTCTTCTACTACAGGAATAGTCTCCACTACTAGTGTTAGCCGACCTCAGCTTAAGAGCACTCAAGTGAATGATAAGGTCTGGAAACACAAGAATCAAGGGAAGATGAAGCAAGTAGAAGAACACTCTAGGAATTTGAATGTTTTTAAGAATAAAAAGTCTGTTATCGCATGTAATGAAGATTTGAATGCTGTGAATGATTTGAATGCTATGAATGTGAAATTTGTTTGTGTCAAATGTGGCAAGTGTGCTAATGCTTGATAGGTGTGAAAACACCCATCCTTTTACCACTTATTTCTTACTAAAACAAGACCAAAACGTGTGTCTAATATCATTTGTTTGGAATTATGCGTGGTTTTTGTGTTTATTGTGTTTTCAGAGTCAACCGGATGAATATTGAAGAAAACATGGGATTGCACGGGTTTTATCAAGGAAAAAGACTCAAGACGACGTCTATTGTCCAAGAGATGCAAAAGATTGGAAGTCAATGGGCCTGTTTGAAGATTTATCGAAGAAAAGGACCAAAGATGGACGATTTACATATGTCGAAGAAACTCAAGTCTATTAAACGAAGAAATTAAAAGACGAGTTGAATTTAATCGTCGACAAATCCCGAATCAGAATTGAAAACGTCAACTTTTCAGAAAAGACGAGAAGACAAGAAGAGAGGAAGAAAGCCCAAATCACCCACCAACCACTAGCCTATATAAGGAAAACCCATCACACATTTGGCACTAGTTTTTTATTCAGTTATATTTTTCTCCTAGTTCGTAGGAAAAACCATCTCCCTTAAAGAGTGGTTTTCATTTTCTTTGATTTCTTCTTGAATCTTGTAAGTTTAATCCTTCCATTTTGTTTGTTGAATCTTAATCATCAATACAAGTTTACATTTAATCTTTCTATCATCTTGTTCATCCTCTCTTTTTATTCAAAGTTTTAAAATTCTAGTTTAGTTGATTTTGATCTTCAAAAGTTAATGGGTTTTGTGTTTTTATGATTGGGATTTGTTGTTTATGGTTAGTAAACGAATTGTGATTAGTTTTGTTCAAGACTTGGTTAAAACCTTGGTCGATTTTTATTAAATTTTGTTCCCCTGTTCTTGTGTCTGTTACTGTTCTTCATTCCTAGTATATTCCGGATAGTCTACTTATTTTGTCTCTTATTCGGAATATAAATTTATTCCGGATAGTCTGCTTACGTTTTCTTCTATTCGGAATGTTTGTTTATTCCGAATAGGCCTAAATATTCCGCATAGTCCCACTTATTCCATATAGTGTAAAACATTCCGAATAGGCCTAAATATTCCGCATAGCTTGATTTTTCCGCATAGAGTAATTTATTCTGAATTGCCATCTTTATTCCGAGTAGCCATCATTATTCCGCTTAACCGATTTATTCCGAATAGGCCCGAATATTCCGCATAGGATATTTATTCCGAGTAGGACTATTTATTCTGAGTAGGACTATTTATTCTGAGTAGGACTTTTTATTCTGGGTAGTCAAATATTCCGCATAGCTTCAAGATTCCGAATAGCATGATTATTCCGCATAAGCTTCAACATTCCGAATAGCTTCAATATTCCGGATAGCACCATATTCTGCATGATCATTATTCCGAATAGAGCACTTTTAAGGTCATTTACTGTTACTGTTTTATTTAATCTGTATTCAAGTTTTACTTTTATTACTTAGTTGCTGATAGTTTACTTTTACTTACCTTACGCATTTACCTTCTTAGTAATATAGAAAATCAAACCCACTATTTGTCACCAAGAACAAATCATTCCACTTTGAGCTGTGATCAATTCGAGGAGATTCCGAGATTAATATTGAACCCATATAAATACCCTGTATCAAATGGCACCGCTGCTGGCTCTTCTCGTTAAGATCAACAGTTTTTTGTGAGAACTTGGATTTTGGGATCCGTTCGCCGTGAACGTTACTTTTTCATAAAAACTTTCAAAAACCCTAAAAAATATAAAATTTTCAAAAATACAAAAAAATTACACCATAAAAACCAAAAATATTTCTTGTTTGCTTTGTTAGTTCTTTTGTAGGTGCATGCGTACACGATCGACGTCTTATCAAGAGCCCGAGCCTCTCGAAGACTTAGACATGGCAGGTGTACAAAACAACAACAATAACCCACCTCAAAACAATAACAACAATAACAATCCACCTCTCAACAACAATAATAACAACAACAATGAACCTTTACCGGACAATCGCCCTATGATTGAACTGTTACAAGCACATGTGGAGGGCAACAATGATCCAATTGTCATACCTGCGATTGCAGCCAACAACTTTGAGCTCAAATCCGGCTTTATCCAGATGGTCTCTGCTCAACCATTCTTGGGGTGTACCATTGATGATCCACATGACCACATCAAGAGATTCCTGCAACTCACGAATACGGTCAAATTCAATGGTGTTCCACAAGAGGTAATCCGATTACAACTTTTTTCTTTCTCCCTAGAGGGACAAGCCCGACATTGGCTTGCAAAGGAACCGCCACAAAGTATTCTTACGTGGACGGATTTGGAGACCAAATTTATCAACTACTTTTTCCCACCCTCTCGTACTACCGCTTTGCGGAATGAAATCATTAATTTTGAACAAAAGTACGATGAGTCTTTTAGTGAATCTTGGGATCGTTTCAAAGATCTTTTAAGAAAATGCCCACAACATGGTTTTACCAAAGTGCACCAAATTAATACTTTTTATAATGGTTTAAGCATGAATGACCAAGATTCTCTAAATAGTGCCTCGGGGGGTAATATTTTGGCTAAGACTTCTAATGCCACTTGGGATATCATTGAGAATAAGTCTCGTGTACAAACCAAGAGTGTGCGGACCAATGCCGCTAGTGCTAGTACTAGTGACAGCGACAAGCGACTTGACAAAATTACAACGCTTCTTGAATCGCTTGTTACCCACACCGCTAACAACACCAACAACATCAACGCTAAAAATGCTCAAGACGCTCAAGTCAATGCTGTTAGCCAACCATGTGAGATATGCGGGGGTCCTCACTCTTACACCACTTGTACCGCCACCCAAGACTATCCTTCTGAGAATGTGAATACAGCATACGGTACCTATCCTCCAGCCGCTTATCAAGCTCGTCCTCAAGGAGACCGCAACTTGCTTAGCTACCGTTCGAACAACTATCTCTCACCGCCCGGTTTTCCTCCTAACAACCCAAACCAACAACAAAACCTCAATCGCCCTCCTCAACAACAACAACAACCTCGTGCACCATAAATACCACCTCACAAACAACCATATCCACCTCAAAGAAACAACCAAGTTTACCAACAACCTGCTTATCAACCACCCGCCTACAATGCTCCTCCCAACCAACCCACCGCATTACCCCAAGATATTGGAACCTACATGAGGACTAATGATGTGATCGTGGACAATCTCCAGCGGGAAGTGCTCAACTTGAAAGTAGACATGGTGAAACAAGGGAACGATCTGCGAGCTGATATGAGAAACACTTTGGCAAGTCAAACGAATGACTTACGGAACATGATGGCTAGTTTCTTCCAAGGTAATCAACCCTCTTCTTCGGGTACTCTTCCGAGTAACACCGTTGCGCATCCAAGAGGGGAGATGAAAGCAATAACCACTCGCAGTGGCAAAGGTACTAAAGAACCCGAGCTTCCTATACCTCCACCGGTGATTGTGACTAAGGAAAACGAGTCACCTGCTCCTATTCCTCATCCTTATACTTCCCCAATTTCTCCACCTCTTACTTCTACCCCTCCTCCACCCAAGGATGTGAGTGATCCTATTCTCCCAAAGCCTTCCTCTTCTTCTGATATACCTTATCCATCAAGGTTGAGGAAAGAGAAGCTCAAAAGCAAGGATGATATTCAAGTTTCGAACTTTCTAAAAATGTTTAAACAATTGAATTTTACATCTCCTTCGCTGAGGCTCTCGCTCACATGCCTAAATACGCGAAAATGTTCAAAGATCTTCTTAGCGACAAGGAGAAGCTTCTTGATATTGCTAACACCTAACTTAATGAGAATTGCTCTTCAGTGCTCTTAAGGAAATTGCCAACCAAGCTTGGTGATCCGGGTCGTTTCTTAATCCCTTGTAACTTCCCGGGAGTAGATAATTGCATGGCCCTAGCCGATCTAGGTGCGAGTATTAATCTAATGCCTCTAAGCGTTTGGAAGCATTTATCTCTCCCCGAGCTAGTCCCCACCAAAATGACTTTGGAATTAGCTAACCGTATGGTTGCTTATCCAGTGGGGATAGCCGAAGACGTCTTTGTAGGAGTCGACAAATTCACTTTTCCTGCCGATTTCGTCGTTGTTGACTACGATATGGACCCTCGTGTGCCATTGATTGTTGGTCGTCCATTCTTGAGGACCGGTCGCACTCTCAACGATGTTGAAGCAGGTGAGCTTATCATGAGAGTGGGTGACGATAAAATAGTCTTCAACATGGGAAAGCTTTCTAAACAACCTTATTCTAACGAGAGTGTTAATTGTATTGACGTTCTTGATGAGGCTTGTGAAGAACACTTCAAAGATGCTTGTAAAAGTATTCCTACCTCTCTTCCCAATGTTGAGACCGTTTCCTCTATTGATTCATCACTCTCTTTATTTGGAGAAAGTGATTTCCTTTGGAAAGATTTGGAAGCCACCATGGGAGATGTGAACTTAGCTAATGACGATTCTCCCACCGATTGGGATGAAGATCTTCGCCTCATTGAGAACCTTCTTAAAGAAGACATAATTGCTCCACCATCTCCCAAGGTTATTGCTATCGATGCTCTGACTTTGAATACGCCTCCCATCGAAAATCCTCAGGATTTAGAACTTAAGGAGTTGCCGCCCCATCTGGAGTACGTGTTTCTTGACGAAAAGAAGAATTCGCCCGTCATCATTGCTAAGGACTTGAAAGAAGAAGAGAAATCTCGCCTCATCGCCGTGCTTAAAGATCATAAGAAGGAAATTGCTTGGAAAATTTCCGATATCCGCGGAATTGATCCGAACTTTTGTACTCACAAGATTCTCATGGAAGATGACTTTAAACCCGCAATCCAGAGCCAAAGAAGGGTTAATCCTCGCATTCATGACGTCATCAAACAAGAGGTTATCAAACTTCTAGATGCCGGCTTGATTTACCTTATTTCGGATTCGCCTTGGGTAAGTCTCGTCCATTGTGTGCCCAAGAAGGGCGGAATAACCGTTGTTCCCAATGAACACAACGAGTTGCTTCCCACTCATCTCGTTACTGGGTGGAGAGTTTGTATTGACTATCGCAAGCTCAATGATGCCACGAGAAAAGATCACTTTCCTCTTCCTTTCATGGATCAAATGCTCGAGCATCTAGCTGGTAATGACTATTACTGCTTTTTAGACGGTTTCTCCGGGTATTTTCAAATTCCCATCGATCCCAAGGACCAAGAAAAGACCACATTCACTTGTCCCTACGGAACATTTGCTTACAAACGCATGCCTTTTAGTTTATGTAATGCTCCTGGGACGTTCCAAAGGTGTATGATGGCTATCTTTCATGACATGGTGGAAGACACTATGGAAGTATTCATGGATGATTTCTCGGTTTATGGCGATTCTTTCTCTGCTTGCCTTGCCAATTTAGAACGAATGCTTAAGCGGTGTGAAGACACTCGCCTTGTTCTTAATTGGGAAAAATGCCATTTTATGGTAAAAGAGGGCATCGTGCTAGGACACAAGATCTCCAAAGCCGGTCTTGAAGTAGACCGTGCTAAAGTAGATGTTATCGCTAAGTTGCCTCCACCTTCAACCGTGAAGGGTGTGAGAAGTTTCCTTGGTCATGCGGGCTTCTACCGTCGATTCATCAAATATTTTTCTAAAATCGCTCGCCCGATGACCCACCTCTTGGAAAAAGATACTCCTTTTATCTTTTCCAACGAGTGTATTGAAGCCTTCAACTTGCTTAAGGATAAGTTTACTAAGGCACCCATCTTGGTCACCCCTAATTGGGAGCTTCCTTTCGAGTTGATGTGTGATGCTAGCGACTTTGCTATTGGTGCGGTTTTGGGCCAAAGAGTGAATAAACACTTCCAACCAATCCACTATGCTAGCAAGACAATGACGGGGGCTCAATTGCATTACACGACAACCGAAAAAGAGCTTTTAGCTGTTGTCTATGCCTTTGAAAAGTTCCGCCCCTATCTTGTCCTTTCTACCACCATCGTGTATACCGATCATTTTGCGTTAAAGTACTTGTTGACTAAACAAGATTCCAAACCAAGACTTCTCCGCTTGGTTTTGCTACTCCAAGAATTTAAAATCGAAATTCGCGATAAGAAAGGAGCTAAAAACCTAGCCGCAGATCACCTCAGTAGACTTGAGGATCCTCACCAAGGGGAACATCCAACCAAAGAGATCAATGACTCTTTTCCCCTGGAGACCTTAATGTCTATCAACTCGACTTCTGATGAAACCCCGTGGTTTGCGGACATTGCAAACTACTTGGCGGGTGGAATTCTCGTTGACGGGTTAACATCCCAGCAAAAGAAGAAGTTCTTCAAAGACATTAAGACTTACTTTTGGGATGACCCGTATCTATTCAAACAATGTGCTGATTTGATTATTCGCCGATGTGTTGATGGACCGGCAGCTTTAGAAATCCTTGACGCTTGCCACAAAGGACCCACCGGTGGTCACTTTGGTCCCAACTACAACGCCAAAAAAGTGTTTGACTCGGGATTTTATTGGCCCACCATTTACCGTGATGCTCACGAGATGGTTAAACGTTGTGATGCTTGCGAAAAACAAGGCAAGATCACACATAAAGACGAGATATCTCAGAATTTCATTTAAGAATGTGAAATCTTTGATGTTTGGGGTATCGACTTTATAGGGCCATTCCCTTCCTCTAAAGGAAACAACTACATCCTTGTATCCGTTGACTACGTTTCAAAGTGGGTTGAAGCCAAAGCTTTACCTACTAATGACGCAAGGGTGGTTTGTAACTTTTTGAAGTCGCTATTCGCTAGATTCGGTGTGCCTCGTGCCATTATTAGTGATCGCAGGAATCATTTTTGCAATGACCAATTCGCAAGAGTCATGGCTAAGTATGGTGTCAATCATCGTCTTTCCACCGCCTACCATCCACAAACTAATGGCCAGGCTGAAATATCCAACCGAGGATTAAAGCGAATTCTTTAAAGAACCGTGGGAGAGCATCGTGCCTCATGGGCTGATAAACTTGATGATGCTTTATGGGCCTTTCGTACCGCATACAAGACTCCGATTGGTTGTACACCATATCGTCTCGTGTACAGGAAAGCGTGCCACCTCCCCATTGAGTTGGAGCACAAGGCTTACTGGGCCTTGAAGTGGGCTAATTTTGATATCAACAAAGTCGTTGACCTACGCAAGATCCAACTCAATGAGCTCAATGAACTCCGTAATGAGGCTTACGAAAATTCTTTGATCTATAAGGAAAAGACTAAGCTCATTCACGACTCCAAGATTAAAAACCGAGAGTTGCAAGTTGGAGACAAAGTTTTACTCTTTAACTCGCGGTTGAAAATCTTTTCGAGCAAGCTGAAATCTCGTTGGTCCGGCCCATTCACCATTGCCCAAATTTTTCCATATGGTACTTTCGAGCTCACTCAACCTAATGGACTCAATTTTAAGGTGAATGGCCAACGAGTGAAGTTGTACTTTGGTGAGGACATCTCTCATGAGATGATTCCATCCCTCACCACGTTCCCCATGAACTAATTTTGGGTCGAGTCAGGCTCGTGACTCGGTTATCAAAAACAAGCGCTCCTCGGGAGGCAACCCGAGTATCTATCCTTTTCCGTTTTAACCTCCTAAGTGTAGGGGGACCTCTATAGGCGTTTTTGTGTTTGTGTGGTGATGTGATTACAGGGATGAATGCACTTTTGGAACCTTTGATGAACCGTGCTCCCGTGTTATCCGAAATCCGGTTCTATCTCTCAACTATCGTGATTCAATTTTCTTCATACTCACATTTGAAATTGATCACTTTAGTCGTCTCTTCCTTAACTTGATTTAACCAGCGTGCACAATGTCATAAGTGTAGGGGAGATTTTTCTCACATGCTTAAACATTGAGGACAATGTTTATCTTAAGTGTAGGGGGACTTCTATCGAAGTTTTAAGTGGACTTTTCCATGAAAATGCCTTCATTTAACCGGAAAATCATCTTTTTCAGCATTTTTCAAATTTTTAATTAACTTTGGCCATTTAGTCATAATTTTTAAATTTTTATCGTTGCTTTCATATGTATATATCCCGTAATAAAGTCAAAAATATTAATAAAGTGGTGTAGCTAGTTTAGAAATCTTTGACATATTAGGACCGTTGCGATTATTTTGACTCAACCCGAATAGACTTATCCAAGTTTATTCTAGCTAGTATCCTTAACCATGTAGACCTTAATTGTTTTATTAGGCTAAGCATCCACGAGTCTTATTACTTGAGATTTTAAATTGTGGAGAACGAGAAATGATAGAGTCAATTATAAGTCGGTATTCTTACACAAGCTCACTTGGTGTAATTATTTGCCTATTCTCCCATCACTTGCTAATAATTTATCTGCAATAAGTAAGGTCGTACGATTTGAAAAGTTACTTAGCTTCTAGCCCAAGATCGTTTAAAACTTGTTCGGTAATGATAAGAGTTTATAGCCAAGGCATAACTTATGAAGCGGGGCGCGAAGATTGGCATGTCCGAAAAGGCCCAAACAAGGCATGAGGATTCAATTTTATTGCTAAATATCCAAAGTGATGTGAACATCATTATTCCTAAAATCAATATGAAGGATCAAGACTCATGACGAAAAGCAATCAACTCCCATAAAGATCATGGATAAGTCTATCCGAAAAGACCCTAACAAGGTATGAGGATAAATAGATCCAAGTCCGAAATGGAGGCGGATCGTTGTATCTCAAAATCCCAATTAGAGATTGAAGAAATAATCATGAAGTCGTGGTCAACAAAGTTGGAGTACCCCTCAAAAGTCTCCAAGTGAAGAAACTCTATTAACGATGAGAAGACCATCATCTCAAGCACGTCTCTCAAGATATGAAGTATGAAGTACATGCCAAATATCGGCCCGAGAAAGGTCTCAAATCGTGAACCAAGTTATGCCAAGATATGAACTTTTTGATATCCCGAGAAGCAGTTTTAAGAGATTTTGTCCTTTAGCTAACTATTGATCAAATCTTCCTACTTTGCTTTCAGCCTAAATGAACTATCGAAATAAGTCCAAAAATGCATCTTCATGATCATTCTAAGACAAAAATAAAGTGTAAGAGATACACTTAGGAATAAGGGAGTTTAAGCATTTAATTAAGCCATGTGTGTAAGTGTTTGATTTGCTAACTTATAATAACAATGATCTCGTTTTTAAGCTTAGTTTGGGGAACGTAAAACTTGAGAGTGATAAACCTTCGCAGCACCAAAGCCCTAATGTAAGTCCTTGATCTCTTTGTAAGTTATTTCCATATAGTTATTTTCAAGTGAAAATGGTTTTCTATCCTTTTGTTTGCTTTAAAGTTTTAATTTCTCTTAGTACTTTAATTTTTGTTTAGTAGTATTTTAATAAGGCCAAGGTTGATTGATTATGAGAAAAATGTAAATTTGCTTTATCACTAAGCATTGCATGAGGGCATGGAAATGGTTAAGTGTAGGGGATTTGATAGGTGTGAAAACACACATCCTTTTACCACTTATTTCTTACTAAAACAAGACCAAAACGCGTGTTTAATATCATTTGTTTGGAATTATGCGTGGTTTTTATGTTTATTGTGTTTTCAGAGTCAACCGGATGAATATTGAAGAAAACATGGGATTGCACGGGTTTTATCAAGGAAAAAGACTCAAGACGAAGTCTGTTGTCCAAGAGATGCAAAAGATTGGAAGTCAATGGGCCTGTTTGAAGATTTATCGAAAAAAGGACCAAAGATGAACGATTTACATATGTCGAAGAAACTCAAGTCTATTAAACAAAGAAATTAAAAGACGATTTGAATTTAATCGTCGACAAATCCCGAATCAGAATCGAAAACGTCAACTTTTCTGAAAAGACGAGAAGACAAGAATAGAGGAAGAAAGCCCAAATCACCCACCAACCACTAGCCTATATAAGGAAAACCCCTCACACATTTGGCACTAGTTTTTTATTCAGTTACAGTTTTCTTCTAGTTCGTAGGAAAAACAATCTCCCTTAAGGAGTGGTTTTCATTTTCTTTGATTTCTTCTTGAATCTTGTAAGTTTAATCCTTCCATTTTGTTTGTTGAATCTTAATCATCAATAAAAGTTTACATTTAATCTTTCTATCATCTTGTTCATCCTCTCTTTTTATTCAAAGTTTTAAAATTCTAGTTTAGTTGATTTTGATCTTCAAAAGTTAATTGGTTTTGTGTTTTTATGATTGGGATTTGTTGTTTATGGTTAGTAAACGAATTGTGATTAGTTTTGTTCAAGACTTGGTTAAAACCTTGGTCGATTTTTATTAAATTCGTGTTCCCCTTTTCTTGTGTCTGTTACTGTTCTTCATTCCCAGTATATTCCGGATAGTCTACTTAGTTTGTCTCTTATTCGGAATATAAATTTATTCTGGATAGTCTGCTTACCTTTTCTTCTATTCGGAATGTTTGTTTATTCCGAATAGGCCTAAATATTCCGAATAGTCCCACTTATTCCGTATAGTGTAAAACATTCCGAATAGGGCTAAATATTCCGCATAGCTTGATTTTTCCGCATAGAGTAATTTATTCCGAATTGCCATCTTTATTCCGAGTAGCCATCATTATTCCGCTTAACCGATTTATTCCGAATAGGCCCGAATATTCCGCATAGGATATTTATTCCGAGTAGGACTATTTATTCTGAGTAGGACTTTTTATTCTGGGTAGTCAAATATTCCGCATAGTTTCAAGATTCCGAATAGCATGATTGTTCCGCATAAGCTTCAACATTCCTAATAGCTTCAATATTCCGGATAGCACCATATTCTGCATGATCATTATTCCGAATAGAGCACTTTTAAGGTCATTTACTGTTACTGTTTTATTTAATCTGTATTCAAGTTTTACTTTTATTACTTAGTTGCCGATAGTTTACTTTTACTTACCTTACGCATTTACCTTCTTAGTAATATAGAAAATCAAACCCACTATTTGTCACCAAGAACAAATCATTCCACTTTGAGCTGTGATCAATTCGAGGAGATTCCGAGATTAATATTGAACCCATATAAATACCCTGTATCAAATGGCACCGCTGCCGGCTCTTCTCGTTAAGATCAACAGTTTTTTGTGAGAACTTGGATTTTGGGATCCGTTCGCCTGTGAACGTTACTTTTTCATAAAAACTTTCAAAAACACTAAAAAATATAAAATTTTCAAAAATACAAAAAAATTAAACCATAAAAACCAAAAACATTTCTTGTTTGCTTTGTTAGTTCTTTTGTAGGTGCATGCGTACACGATCGACGTCTTATCAAGAGCCCGAGCCTCTCGAAGACTTAGACATGGCAGGTGTACAAAACAACAACAATAACCCACCTCAAAACAACAACAACAATAACAATCCACCTCTCAACAAAAATAATAACAACAACAATGAACCTTTACCGGACAATAGCCCTATGATTGAACTGTTACAACACATGTGGAGGGCAACAATGATCCAATTGTCATACCCGCGATTGCAGCCAACAACTTTGAGCTCAAATCCGGCTTTATCTAGATGGTCTCTGCTCAACCATTCTTGGGGCGTACCATTGATGATCCACATGACCACATCAAGAGATTCCTTCAACTCACGAATACGGTCAAATTCAATGGTGTTCCACAAGAGGTAATCCGATTACAACTTTTTCCTTTCTCCCTAGAGGGACAAGCCCGATATTGGCTTGCAAAGGAACCGCCACAAAGTATTCTTACGTGGACGGATTTGGAGACCAAATTTATCAACTACTTTTTCCCACCCTCTCGTACTACCGCTTTGCGGAATGAAATCATTAATTTTGAACAAAAGTACGATGAGTCTTTTAGTGAATCTTGGGATCGTTTCAAAGATCTTTTAAGAAAATGCCCACAACATGGTTTTACCAAAGTGCACCAAATTAATACTTTTTATAATGGTTTAAGCATGAATGACCAAGATTCACTAAATAGTGCCTCGGGGGGGGGGGGGGGGGGGGGGGGGGGGGTAATATTTTGGCTAAGACTTCTAATGCCGCTTGGGATATCATTGAGAATAAGTCTCGTGTGCAAACCAAGAGTGTGCGGACCAATGCCGCTAGTGCTAGTACTAGTGACAGCGACAAGCGACTTGACAAAATTACTACGCTTCTTGAATCGCTTATTACCCACACCGCTAACAACACCAACAGCATCAACGCTAAAAACGCTCAAGACGCTCAAGTCAATGCTGTTAGCCAACCATGTGAGATATGCGGGGGTCCTCACTCTTACACCACTTGTACCGCCACCCAAGACTATCCTTCTGAGAATGTGAATGCAGCATACGGTACCTATCCTCCAGCCGCTTATCAAGCTCGTTCTCAAGGAGACCGCAACTTGCTTAGCTACCGTTCGAACAACTATCTCTCACCGCCCGGTTTTCCTCCTAACAACCCAAACCAACAACAAAACCTCAATCGCCCTCCTCAACAACAACTACAACCTCGTGCACCATACATACCACCTCACAAACAACCATATCCACCTCAAAGAAACAACCAAGTTTACCAACAACCTGCTTATCAACCACCCGCCTACAATGCTCCTCCCAACCAACCCACCGCATTACCCCAAGATATTGGAACCTACATGAGGACAAATGATGTGATCGTGGACAATCTCCAGCGGGAAGTGCTCAACTTGAAAGCAGACATGGTGAAACAAGGGAACGATCTGCGAGCTGATATGAGAAACACTTTGACAAGTCAAACGAATGACTTACGGAACATGATGGCTAGTTTCTTCCAAGGTAATCAACCCTCTTCTTCGGGTACTCTTCCGAGTAACACCGTTGCGCATCCAAGAGGGGAGATGAAAGCAATCACCACTCGCAGTGGCAAAGGTACTAAGGAACCCGAGCTTCCTATACCTCCACCGGTGATTGTGACTAAGGAAAATGAGTCACCTGCTCCTATTCCTCATCCTTCTACTTCCCCAATTTCTCCACCTCTTACTTCTACCCCTCCTCCACCCAAGGATGTGAGTGATCCTATTCTCCCAAAGCCTTCCTCTTCTTCCGATATACCTTATCCATCAAGGTTGAGGAAAGAGAAGCTCAAAAGCAAGGATGATATTCAAGTTTCGAACTTTCTAAAAATGTTTAAACAATTGAATTTTAACATCTCCTTCGCTGAGGCTCTCGCTCACATGCCTAAATACGCGAAAATGTTCAAAGATCTTCTTAGCGACAAGGAGAAGCTTCTTGATATTGCTAACACCCAACTTAATGAGAATTGCTCTGCAGTGCTCTTAAGGAAATTGCCAACCAAGCTTGGTGATCCGGGTCGTTTCTTAATCCCTTGTAACTTCCCGGGAGTAGAGAATTACATGGCCCTAGCCGATCTAGGTGCCAGTATTAATCTAATGCCTCTAAGCGTTTGGAAGCAATTATCTCTCCCCGAGCTAGTCCCCACCAAAATGACTTTGGAATTAGCTAACCGTATGGTTGCTTATCCAGTGGGGATAGCCGAAGACGTCTTTGTAGGAGTCGACAAATTCACTTTTCCTGCCGATTTCGTCGTTGTTGACTATGATATGGACCCTCGTGTGCCATTGATTGTTGGTCGTCCATTCTTAAGGACCGGTCGCACTCTCATCGATGTTGAAGCAGGTGAGCTTATCATGAGAGTGGGTGACGATAAAATAGTCTTCAACATGGGAAAGCTTTCTAAACAACCGTATTCTAACGAGAGTGTTAATTGTATTGACGTTCTTGATGAGGCTTGTGAAGAACACTTCAAAGATGCTTGTAAAAGTAT
Source organism: Glebionis coronaria (assembly GCA_025667525.1). Taxonomy (NCBI): domain Eukaryota; kingdom Viridiplantae; phylum Streptophyta; class Magnoliopsida; order Asterales; family Asteraceae; genus Glebionis; species Glebionis coronaria. Next base: position 205,190,485 of record CM046875.1, read on the forward strand.
TCCTACCTCTCTTCCCAATGTTGAGACCGTTTCCTCTATTGATTCATCACTCTCTCTATTTGGAGAAAGTGATTTCCTTTGGAATGATTTGGAAGCCACCATGGGAGATGTGAACTTAGCTAATGACGATTCTCCCACCGATTGGGATGAAGATCTTCGCCTCACTGAGAACCTTCTTAAAGAAGACATAATTGCTCCACCATCTCCCAAGGTTATTGCTATCGATGCTCCAACTTTGAATACGCCTCCCATCGAAAATCCTCCGGATTTAGAACTTAAGGAGTTGCCGCCCCATCTCTAGTACGTGTTTCTTGACGAAAATAAGAAGTCGCCCGTCATCATTGCTAAGGACTTGAAAGAAGAAAAGAAATCTCGCCTCATCGCCGTGCTTAAAGATCATAAGAAGGCAATTGCTTGGAAAATTTCCGATATCCGCGGAATTGATCTGAACTTTTGTACTCACAAGATTCTCATGGAAGATGACTTTAAACCCGCAATCCAGCGCCAAAGAAGGGTTAATCCTCACATTCATGACGTCATCAAACAAGAGGTTATCAAACTTCTAGATGCCGGCTTTATTTACCCTATTTTGGATTCGCCTTGGGTAAGTCTCGTCCATTGTGTGCCCAAGAAGGGCAGAATAACCGTTGTTCCCAATGAACACAACGAGTTGCTTCCCACTCGTCTCGTTACTGGGTGGAGAGTTTGTATTGACTATCGCAAGCTCAATGATGCCACGAGAAAAGATCACTTTCCTCTTCCTTTCATGGATCAAATGCTCGAGCGTCTAGCTGGTAATGACTATTACTGCTTTTTAGACGGTTTCTCCGGGAATTTTCAAATTCCCATCGATCCCAAGGACCAAGAAAAGACCACATTCACTTGTCCCTACAGAACATTTGCTTACAAACGCATGCCTTTTAGTTTATGTAATGCTCCTGGGACGTTCCAAAGGTGTATGATGGCTATCTTTCATGACATGGTCGAAGACACTATGGAAGTATTCATGCATGATTTCTCGGTTTATGGCGATTCTTTCTCTGCTTGCATTGCCAATTTAGAACAAATGCTTAAGCGGTGTGAAGACACTCGACTTGTTCTTAATTGGGAAAAACTCCATTTTATGGTAAAAGAGGGCATCGTGCTAGGACACAAGATCTCCAAAGCCGGTCTTGAAGTAGACCGTGCTAAAGTCGATGTTATCGCTAAGTTGCCTCCACCTTCAACCGTGAAGGGTGTGAGAAGTTTCCTTGGTCATGCGGCCTTCTACCGTCGATTCATCAAAGATTTTTCTAAAATCGCTCGCCCGATGACCCACCTCTTGGAAAAGGATACTCCTTTTTATCTTTTCCAACGAGTGTATTGAAGCCTTCAACTTGCTTAAGGATAAGTTTACTAAGGCACCCGTCTTGGTCACCCCTAATTGGGAGCTGCCTTTCGAGTTGATGTGCGATGCTAGCGACTTTGCTATTGGTGCGGTTTTGGGCCAAAGAGTGAATAAACACTTCCAACCAATCCACTATGCTAGCAAGACAATGACGGGGGCTCAATTGCATTACACGACAACCGAAAAAGAGCTTTTAGATGTTGTCTATGCCTTTGAAAAGTTCCGCCCCTATCTTGTCCTTTCTACCACCATCGTGTATACCGATCATTCCGCGTTGAAGTACTTGTTGACTAAACAAGATTCCAAACCAAGACTTCTTCGCTTGGTTTTGCTACTCCAAGAATTTAAAATCGAAATTCGCGATAAGAAAGGAGCTGCAAACCTAGCCGCGGATCACCTCAGTAGACTTGAGGATCCTTACCAAGGGGAACATCCAACCAAAGAGATCAATGACTCTTTTCCCCTGGAGACCTTAATGTCTATCAACTCGAATTCTGATGAAACCCCGTGGTTTGCGGACATTGCAAACTACTTGACGGGTGGAATTCTCGTTGACGGGTTAACATCCCAGCAAAAGAAGAAGTTCTTCAAAGACATTAAGACTTACTTTTGGGATGACCCGTATCTATTCAAACAATGTGCTGATTTGATTATTCGCCGATGTGTTGATGGAGCGGCAGCTTTAGAAATCCTTGACGCTTGCCACAAAGGACCCACCGGTGGTCACTTTGGTCCCAACTACAACGCCAAAAAAGTGTTTGACTCGGGATTTTATTGGCCCACCATTTACCGTGATGCTCACGAGATGGTTAAACGTTGTGATGCTTGCGAAAAACATGGCAAGATCACACATAAAGACGAGATGCCTCAAAGTTTCATTTAAGAATGTGAAATCTTTGATGTTTGGGGTATCGACTTTATGGGGCCATTCCCTTCCTCTAAAGGAAACAACTACATCCTTGTAGCCGTTGACTATGTTTCAAAGTGGGTTGAAGCTAAAGCTTTACCTACTAATGACGCAAGGGTGGTTTGTAACTTTTTGAAGTCGCTATTCGCAAGATTCGGTGTGCCTCGTGCCATTATTAGCGATCGCGGGACTCATTTTTGCAATGACCAATTCGCAAGAGTCATGGCTAAGTATGGTGTCAATCATCGTCTTTCCACCGCCTACCACCCACAAACCAATGGCCAGGCTGAAATATCCAACCGAGGATTAAAGCGAATTCTTGAAAGAACCGTGGGAGAGCATCGTGCCTCATGGGCTGATAAACTTGATGATGCTTTGTGGGCCTTTCGTACCGCATACAAGACTCCGATTGGTTGTACACCATATCGTCCCGTGTACGGGAAAGCGTGTCACCTCCCCATTGAGTTAGAGCACAAGGCTTACTGGGCCTTGATGTGGGCTAATTTTGATATCAACAAAGCCGGTGACCTACGCAAGATCCAACTCAATAAGCTCAATGAACTCCGTAATGAGGCTTATGAAAATTCTTTGCTCTATAAGGAAAAGACTAAGCTCATTCACGACTCCAAGATTAAAAACCGACAGTTGCAAGTTGGAGACAATGTTCTACTCTTTAACTAGCGGTTGAAAATCTTTTCTGGCAAGCTGAAATCTCGTTGGTCCGGCCCATTCACCATTGCCCAAATTTATCCATATGGTACTCTCGAGCTCGCTCAACCTAATGGACCCAATTTTAAGGTGAATGGCCAACGAGTGAAGTTGTACTTTGGTAAGGACATCTCTCATGAGATGATTACATCCCTCACCACGTTCTCCATGAACTAATTTTGGGTCGAGTCAGGCTCGTGACTCGGTTATAAAAAACAAGCGCTCCTCGGGAGGCAACCCGAGTATCTATCCTTTTCTGTTTTAACCTCCTAAGTGTAGGGGGACCTCTATAGGTGTTTTTGTGTTTGTGTGGTGATGTGATTACAGGGATGAATGCACTTTTGGAACCTTTGAAGAACCGTGCTCCCGTGTTATCCGAAATCCGGTTCTATCTCTCAACTATCGTGATTCAATTTTCTTCATACTCACATTTGAAATTGATCACTTTAGTCGTCTCTTCCTTAACTTGATTTAACCAGCGTGCACAATGTCATAAGTGTAGGGGAGATTTTTCCCACATGCTTAAACATTGAGGACAATGTTTATCTTAAGTGTAGGGGGGACTTCTATCGAAGTTTTAAGTGGACTTTTCCATGAAAATGCCTTCATTTAACCGGAAAATCATCTTTTTCAGCATTTTTCAAATTTTTAATTAACTTTGGCCATTTAGTCGTAATTTTTAAGTTTTTATCGTTGCTTTCATATGTATATATCCCGCAATAAAGTCAAAAATATTAATAAAGTGGTGTAGCTAGTTTAGAAATCTTTGACATATTAGGCCCGTTGCCATTATTTTGACTCAACCCGAATAGACTTATCCAAGTTTATTCTAGCTAGTATCCTTAACCATGTAGACCTTAATTGGTTTATTAGTCTAAGCATCCACGAGTCTCATTACTTGAGATTTTAAATTGTGGAGAACGAGAAATGATAGAGTCAATTATAAGTCGGTATTCTTGCACAAGCTCAATTGGTGTAATTATTTGCCTATTCTCCCATCACTTGCTAATAATTTATCTGCAATAAGTAAGGTCGTACAATTTGAAAAGTTACTTAGCTTCTAGCCCAAGATCGTTTAAAAGTTGCTCGGTAATGATAAGAGTTCATAGCCAAGGCATAACTTATGAAGCGGGGCGTGAAGATTGGCGTGTCCGAAAAGGTCCTAACAAGGCATGAGGATTCATTTTTATTGCTAAAGATCCAAAGTGATGTGAAAATTATTATTCGCAAAATCAATATGAAGGATCAAGACTCATGACAAAAAGCAATCAACTCCCATAAAGATCATGGAGAAGTCTATCCGAAAAGACCCTAACAAGGTATGAGGATAAATAGATCCAAGTCCGAAAAGGAGGGGAATCGTTGTATCTCAAAATCCCAATTAGAGATTGAAGAAATAATCATGAAGTCGTGGTCAACAAAGTTGGAGTACCCCTCAAAAGTCTCCAAGTGAAGAAACTCTATTAACGATGAGAAGACCATTATCTCAAGCACGTCTCTCAAGATATGAAGTATGAAGTACATGCCAAATATCGGCCCGAGAAAGGTCTCAAATCGTGAACCAAGTTATGACAAGATATGAACTTTTTGATATCCCGAGATGTAGTTTTAAGAGATTTTGTCCTTTAGCTAACTATTGATCAAATCGTCCTACTTTGCTTTCAGCCTAAATGAACTATCGAAATAAGTCCAAAAATGCATCTTCATGATCATTCTAAGACAAAAATAAAATGTAAGAGATACACCTAGGAATAAGGGAGTTTAAGCATTTAATTAAGCCATGTGTGTAAGTGTTTGATTTGCTAACTTATAATAACAATGATCTCGTTTTTAAGCTTAGTTTGGGGAACGTGAAACTTGAGGGTGATAAACCTTCGCAGCACCAAAGCCCTAATGTAAGTCCTTGATCTCTTTGCAAGTTATTCCCATATAGTTATTTTCAAGTGAAAATGGTTTTCTATCCTTTTGTTTGCTTTAAAGTTTTAATTTCTCTTAGTACTTTAATTTTTGTTTAGTAGTATTTTAATAAGGCCAAGGTTGATTGATTATGAGAAAAATAAAAATTTGCTTTATCACTAAGCATTGCATGAGGGCATGGCAATGGTTAAGTGTAGGGGATTTGATAGGTGTTAAAACACCCATCCTTTTACCACTTATTTCTTACTAAAACAAGACCAAAACGCGTGTTTAATATCATTTGTTTGGAATTATGCGTGGTTTTTGTGTTTATTGTGTTTTCAGAGTCAACCGGATGAATATTGAAGAAAACATGGGATTGCACGGGTTTTATCAAGGAAAAAGACTCAAGACGAAGTCTATTGTCCAAGAGATACAAAAGATTGGAAGTCAATGGGCCTGTTTGAAGATTTATCGAAAAAAGGACCAAAGATGAACGATTTACATATGTCTAAGAAACTCAAGTCTATTAAACGAAGAAATTAAAAGACGAGTTGAATTTAATCGTCGACAAATCCCGAATCAGAATCGAAAACGTCAACTTTTCTGAAAAGACGAGAAGACAAGAAGAGAGGAAGAAAGCCCAAATCACCCACCAACCACTAGCCTATATAAGGAAAACCCCTCACACATTTGGCACTAGTTTTTTATTCAGTTACATTTTTCTCCTAGTTCGTAGGAAAAACCATCTCCCTTAAGGAGTGGTTTTCATTTTCTTTGAATTCTTCTTGAATCTTTTAAGTTTAATCCTTCCATTTTGTTTGTTGAATCTTAATCATCAATACAAGTTTACATTTAATCTTTCTATCATCTTGTTCATCCTCTCTTTTTATTCAAAGTTTTAAAATTCTAGTTTAGTTGATTTTGATCTTCAAAAGTAAATGGGTTTTGTGTTTTTATGATTGGGATTTGTTGTTTATGGTTAGTAAACGAATTGTGATTAGTTTTGTTCAAGACTTGGTTAAAACCTTGGTCGATTTTTATTAAATTCGTGTTCCCCTTTTCTTGTGTCTGTTACTGTTCTTCATTCCCAGTATATTCCGGATAGTCTACTTAGTTTGTCTCTTATTCGGAATATAAATTTATTCCGGATAGTCTGCTTACCTTTTCTTCTATTCAGAATGTTTGTTTATTCCGAATAGGCCTAAATATTCCGAATAGTCCCACTTATTCCGTATAGTGTAAAACATTCCGAATAGGCCTAAATATTCCGCATAGCTTGATTTTTCCGCATAGAGTAATTTATTCCGAATTGCCATCTTTATTCCGAGTAGCCATCATTAATCCGCTTAACCGATTTATTCCGAATAGGCCCGAATATTCCGCATAGGATATTTATTCCGAGTATGACTATTTATTCCGAGTAGGACTTTTTATTCCGGGTAGTCAAATATTCCGCATAGCTTCAAGATTCCGAATAGCATAATTATTCCGCATAAGCTTCAACATTCCGAATAGCTTCAATATTCCGGATAGCACCATATTCTGCATGATCATTATTCCGAATAGAGCACTTTTAAGGTCATTTACTGTTACTGTTTTATTTAATCTGTATTCAAGTTTTACTTTTATTACTTAGTTGCTGATAGTTTACTTTTACTTACCTTACGCATTTACCTTCTTAGTAATATAGAAAATCAAACCCACTATTTGTCACCAAGAACAAATCATTCCACTTTGAGATGTGATCAATTCGAGGAGATTCCGAGATTAATATTGAACCCATATAAATACACTGTATCAATGCTAATCATTCTATGTGTGCTATGAATAAAGTCAAAGGCGTAGATACTAGAACTAAGAAGCAAGTTGCGATGCCTATTAGAGCTAGTAAACCCAAACGCAAAGTGAACCATTCTGGTGCTACCCCCACTAAGAAAAGTAATGCATCGGACTCCACCACTAAGAACCCTAGTAGCAAAATTAAGGAATTATATGAGTCTGCTAGTAAGTCTTGGAAATGGTGGTTTGCTAATCAATGTCCTCCCGGATATAAATGGATGCCTATAGTTAGGACAGAATGTGACAATCCGTCAATTTACGATTGATACTTTATTCTCAATATTTATTTAAAAAAATTATTTTAATGTTATAATATGAAATCACATATTTTTGGGAAGAAATTTGGATTTACGTCTTGGAGTAGCATCGACTACGTCTAAACCGGAGGATTCAACGTTACGTGCTTACGTTTACATACACCATCTTTGGTGACAGTCCGACATTTCAGAAAATAAATTTATCCGTGAATATTATTTTGGAGTTTTAAATTTGTGTTAGTTCATAAACTCACAAATTTACGAGAAGAGATTAGGACTTACGATTTTATTTTAACGTCCTTTACGACTAAACCGGAAACCTTAGGATTACGTATTTATGTTTTCGAACTCCGTTTTTGATGAGACAATTTTTATTGGATTCGTTTTGTGACGTTGATTCATAATTTATAAAAACGTTTTTCGTAAAACGACCCGAGGGCACGCAAATCGAGGAAACTAGAATCGAGGAGTACCCGTAAATAAATGGGGATGAGACAAGTGGGACACTTGTCCCACCCCCACTCAAAAACCGGTCCTAACTAGCTACACACCCTTGAGGTGTCATTTTGAGGTTGCTAACTTAACACTTGTCCCTTTTGCTTACAAAGTAAGCTTACAACAACTCAAAACCACTAGCCACTTCACATACCACCATTTCTAACATGCAAAACAATCTCAAAATCTCTCTCTTGGCTCTCATATTGCCGTCCCATTTCAACCCAAAACACCACCATCATCCAATTTTTAACCACAAACATATGTTATAATTAACATATGTTAATCTCCATTCAAAAAGAGGAAGATTGGTGCAAGTTTTAACATCCTAGGAGGAGTTTCCATGGAGTATTAGGGCTGATTTCCACAAGGTGTTCATGAAGAATGGTGATCTTGAAGATGGTCATGGTTATCCACAAGTTTCTCCATCCAAAATCCATGTCCAAATCATAACCTACATCAACTTGGTGGTATAAAGATTGTCCTCCTCATCTTCTTGTTATTTTGATTATGTAATCATGTATTTTATTTCCTATTGTATATGTACATGATGATTATATGATGATAAAAATATTGTGTGGGGATTTGGTGTTGATAAACATGCTTAAAAAGGTGAAAAACCATGAAGAACAAGGCTAAAATCTTGCTTAAAAATGATGGTTGTATAAAACAGTAAAGAAACATATCACGAACTGATAAAATGATGAAGTAGAATTAATATACAGTAATCTATGGGTCTTGTACACATGTGAGAGTTGGCCATGCAATTGAATCATTGTAATGAGTGAGATATGATCAAAACAAGTTTAGGGTACAAATCCGAGTTTACTTTTTTGGACGATTTTTAGAAAATACTTAGAGGATGATTCAACTGTATCTATAGAAGAGTTAAATGGAGCAAATATCATGTCGTTTATGTGATAAAAATTTGAGCTTCTATCTCCATATAGAACTCTAGATATGGCAGTTTTGGTGAAGATGAAGATAAAAATCAGATTTTGAGAATTAATGTTTATTATTATTATATAAGCACTCAAAATTATATTGTATAAAATGTAAAATAAAAAAACCCACTAACTTATGGATTTTATTTATATAAATATGTAAAAGTTTAAATAAATGTATAAATTATAAAAATGGTAGTGGAATAACACTTATAAGTAATAAAAACTATAAACTTTATTTTTACGACTTTTTCGGCTATTACCGTAAAATTAACGTTTTTCGCCAATAAAAACTTAGACGATCAAACCCGTCTAATGTAAACTTTATAAAACTCATATACTGATATATAAACATATATAACAAGTAAAAACCGATAAAACCCAAACTATATAACATACGGACATTAACGGGCTAAGTTAACGTTATTGGACTAATAATACAACAAAATGGACTAAAACACTTATAAACTTATTTATTGGGCTTAACCCATTTAGGCCCAACTTGGAAAGTATAGATACTGATAATATAAGTATAAAATAGATTAAAACAAGTTAAAGAACTTATAATAAGTTTATTGAAATTAAAACACGTAAATAGGTAAAACTAGTAAACTAGTATAAACGTTACCGACACATAACACTAAAATGAGCAAACGAAAATATGTAAACCCACTTGATCATCATATATATAAAATCATCATATGTATACATAATTGTTATTTGTATAAAGTCATTGGACATGAGTCTAAGACGAGTATTATTTGTCTAGGTTTCCGTGATTGAAGCACGTACCGTACATCCGAATTGCCGATAACCCGCCTTCCCACATCAACGTGAGTTCATAGCCTCGCACTCTTTTAAATGTTTTTATAAACGTTTTATAAACCCGCGAGGGAGATAACATGTTAGCTTTTATAAAATAGGACACCATTTGTCCCGATTGCTTGTTTATTGATTTGGACCCGAATGATTGTATGACCCGATAAATGATTAAAGGACCCGATAGATGAAATTAAATGGATTATTAAAGTTAGGTTATGTCACTAAAAGTCCCATTAGCATGAATTGTGAACTACCGGGATTTGGTAGACGCTTGGGCATATAATAGTACTATTTGGGGACGATCACCCCAGTTCGCGACTTGACGGTTGATGCCCGTCGTGCCACATTGATTGGTAAGCGAATTTATGTATGAGAAGATTTCCATAGCGTGACCTTTGTGACGACACGCTACTCTAGATGGGCAAATTTGGTATCGGGTTAGCTACCCGTTGTTGGTTTAGTAAGGTAACAATGTCATGCGGCTTATAATAATCCAAAATTAACAAAATACTACTAGACGCTCCGAATTACGATGTATTGCCTGACTAGCAATACAGGGTCATACTATTGATATTATGTTCGTGTTTTGGTTTTCATAACCATATTCATATAACGGTTTTTATTTTCATACAACGTCATAAGACGTATTGTATGATGTTTTTACGACATTGGCTCGTATAATGATTTTTAAGGCAAATGCCTATATTATGATTTTGATAAAGATTTGTATAAAATGACTTTGGCTATTTCATGGCCTATTAAAATGATTTTTACAAAATGATTTTCAGTAATAATTTTATACTGATATTATATTGATGGATTTTATTAAACTCTATGAATTCACTCGGCGTTATCGCTGACCTTTTCTTTTAACATGTCTTATCTCAGGTACTTGAAGGTAATTCTCAGGAAGACGACAAGAATTCATGGCCCGCACTTAAACAATATTTTCCATTCAAATACTTTGTAAAACTTTGTATGAAATATAATGACTTGGGACCGATGTAACTTTGTTGTTTATGAATGGAAATGATTTATTATTAAACGACGCGATTTTTATGCGTTGTCTATGATGTGAGTAATGTGCTATCCCGTAACACCAACGAGTCTTCCGCTGTATTGAGTTGTATAAATTTGGGGGTGTTACAGTTTGGTACCAGAGCTCTCGTTATAGAGAACGAAAGATTTTTAAAACCAAGGTTTTGAATAAAACATTTCAAAATCTTTTAACTATAAACATTTTTCACAAAATGTCTAAAAATCTTTTGACTATAACGGTGCCGAAGAATTCCCGAGTTACCGACAAGACCAGACTGAGAAGTGTTATTTTTATATATATATAACTTGGATTATATATATGATGTAATATTATTACATGATTGTTTGATGATTATTTTGATATTTATACGAGGTATTTATACGACGTAGATTGTCACAAGGAACCCTAAATCCCCTAGTAAATTAGTCGAAGCTATTCTCGTAGGAATTCTAGCTATCCTAGATCTAAACCAAGTTGTGGATATTATGATCCCAACAAATGGTTGATATTCGTAGAAATGTTGATAGTAGTTGATTGTGAAATTGAAGAAGAATTGGCGAGATTAAATCTGATATCGATGTCATGACGATCTTTCCTTATAGAGTGGAGTTTGACAAAACGATACCACCTGGAAAGATGTCATCTGATTCATTGTCATCCAATTCTTAAATTGAAATCGAAAGGGTGAATGTTGCACTTGAGGCTATCATTGGAACCATTACCCAAAAGCCTCATGCCACTAGTACCTTTCCGAGAAGTCTAATTGAATGTGTGAGTCATTTCATACTAGTGACTCATTTGATAATTGTTGTTGTAAGAGCTATAGGATTGGAAATTAAGTGTTGATCATATTGAGATTTTATTGCCCTATTAAGGTGTAAGAATAAGATTGAAAGTATTGAAGAATGATGTAGGCTATCGAATTGAGTATAAAATTGGTTAAAACTTGAATAAAGTAAAATTTAACCCGTATGGAATATGAGATTGTTAAGAGGAAGTCGTTAAGTCCTGTGATTGAAATATAAGGTTTTGATTGATTGTAGTTCGTGTTAAGGGTTGTTCCTAGGCCATTGTCCATTGACGAGGATGCCCAGTGCCCAAGAAACAAATTGAAGAAATCTTCTTCTAAATTGGGACCGATGGATCTTCCGGGACAGGTGGGACACCTAATGACTCTTGTAGATTAATAATCATTGAGGTATCTTTTAAAAATCCCTAACTTAACTGAGATATCAGTTGGTAGGATGAGTTTTGAGAATTGTATGACATAGTGACATGTAATGTGTTACGGTACAATTTTGACTTGTTTGTGATTAATGAAAAAGACTACCTTTGATTGCTAAATCCTACATGTATCGATGTTATCTATCCTTTATTACTATATCCTAATGTTCGCATTAGTGATGCAACCATTGAACAAGTACTCATCTCGAATTGAGTTACGTTGTGGATTATTCTCTTCCTATTCCTGAGTGCCATCGAAGTCATGAACCTCATGATTAATTGGCTAAACTCATTTCCTATCATATCATAGTTAATTCTTGGTGAACAAGTTTTCATCGCTCTTCTGCAAATCACTCATTGTTTTTATAAGATAAAACCGTATCCATTGAGAAAAATTGAATTTTCATCACTACAAGGATTATTCAAAGTAAGATTTATAAGTGATTGTTATCGAAATGAGGTTGTTTATAAAGTACCTTGGAGAAACTTAATTGTTTTCATAACAAGAAAATCTTTGTAAATTTATTCTGATTCTTATTTAAGAATTAAGCATGAAAATGTTTTTATTATAAACATGATGATAAAATTTTGACGAACTGAGTATTGCATCGTTAATTTTGAAATTGTATATAGTTGCGCGCCTACATACAATTTAGAATGGACCATGCAAGGCTGATTAGTAGTCACCATAAAACTAATGAAAAAACACTACATTTTCTTTGAAGATTGTGAAAGGTTAAATTTTATGAGATCTGCAAGAAGTGGAAAATAAGGACATAGTGTTAGGGACACCTACATATGTGCCTGTAGCATCTATTCTTCTGAGTCGAATTTACTCATCAGTGGAATTTGTCTTATTTGACAATTCGTTCTTGTCCAATTCTCCCGTAGTGAGATTCTCAGGAAAAGTATCTGATTACCGAGTGTTGATACCCGACTGGATGTATTGACGTTCTTATCATTTCTTATGAGTTGATTTCATTTTAATGACCTGGGTAACGATCCGAGGAGCTTTCGAATGCGTACTTAAATTATGAAGACATGGGATATATTCATATTCGTTAAATGTTTTCGTCTGTATCTGATTTGAAATTCTCTCGCATAGATTATGCGTTGACCTTACTCTTTAGATGTAAGTTGTGTCTCCATATATCCTTCAATTTGCAAAGGATTATGAATTATTATTAGTCTTTTGAGAAGTTCACATCTTATCGATGGCAATAAAACTGAAAAGTTGATAGTGCCAGTAGAATGGATTGATTGATTATGACATGACGACATTGTCTTAATTGATGGGAACTCGAATAGAATTCCCCTAAAAGATAAGATGTTGATTATCAAAAGTGATCTAAATGATTCTTGATGGATGATTTTATCCTGCATTTAGACTTGAAATTATACCATGAATGGTTGTGAATTAGTCATAGATATTATAATCTAGAAAGAAGTTAATATGAATTTATTGAAAAGATAATTCTGTTATTTGAAACTTTAGTAAGTATTTGTTAATGAATTACCTAGACTTTTGCCATTAAGGCAAGTTGAAATTGGTATTGATTATATTTCCGGTGCTGCACTTGTGGCTTGTGCACTATACGTCAACACCATCTATATTAAAGGAATTACGGTACAACTGAGATAGTTGTCGGAGATAGATTTTATTATACCAAGCCTGTCATCATGAAGAGCTATGGTGTGACAATCCATCAATTTATGATTGATATTTCATTCTCAATATTTATTTGAAAACATTATTTTAATGTTACAATATGAACTCACTTATTTTTGGGAAGAAATTTGGATTTACGTCTTGAAGTAGCATCGACTACGTTTAAACCGGAGGATTCTACGTTACGTGCTTACGTTTACATACACCGTTTTGGTGACAGTCCGACATTTCAGAAAATAAATTTATCCGTGAATATTATTTTGAGATTTTAAATTTGTGTTGGTTCATAAACTCACAAATTTACGAGAAGAGACTAGGACTTACGATTTTATTTTAACGTCCTTTACGACTAAACCGGAAACCTTAGGATTACGTATTTACGTTTTCGAACTCCGTTTTTGATGAAACAATTTTTATTAGATTCGTTTTGTGCCGTTGATCCATAATTTATAAAAACGTTTTTCGTAAAACGACCCGAGGGCACGCAAATCGAGGAAACTAGAATCGAGGAGTACCCGTAATTAAATGGGGATGAGACAAGTGGGACACTTGCCCCACCCCCACAAACCCATGGCTAGACTTAGCCACATAACCCATGTGTTGTCAAAAACTTCACAAGGAAGCTAAGACACTTGTCTTATAACTCCCCAAAACCATTTCACAAAACCATTTCCTCTCATTTCCTCCATGCAAAACAACCAAAATCCTCTCTTCCTCTCTCTTTGATTTCGTCCCACTCTCACACAAAACACCCTATTTGATCTAAATTTAACCACAAACTATTGTTATAACTTACATATGTTAATCTCCTTCCAAAGAGATGAAGATTGGTGCAAGTTTTAATATCCAAGGAGAAGTTTATATGGAGTCTTGGGGCTGATTTCTCAAGGAGTTTTCATGAAGAACAAGGGCTGATTTTTGGAGGAATCTCCAAATACTTGGTTATCCTAGAAGTGGTGTTGATATCTCATAAGATTGGTTACCCAAAACCATGTCTTGTTCATCCAAAAGCTCATCATTTCATCATTTTGGTGGTATAAAGATTGTCCTCCTCATCTTCTTGTTATTTTGATTATGTAAACATGTATTTTATTTCCTATTGTATATGTATATGATGATTATATGATGATAAAAATGTTATGTGGGGATTTGGTGTTGATAAACATGATTAAAAAGGTGAAAAACTATAAAGAACAAGGCTAAAATCTTGCTTAAAAGTGATGGCTGTATAAAACAGTAAAGAAACAGGTCATGGACTGATAAAATGATGAAATAGAATCCATTTACAGTAAGCTATATGTCTTGTACACATGTTAGAGTTGGCCATGCAATGGAATCATTGTAATGAGTGACATATGATCAAAACAAGTTTAAGGTATAAATCTGAGTTCACTGTTTTGGACGATTTTTAGAAAATATTTAGAAGATGATTCAACAGTAGCTATAGATGAGTTAAATGTAGCACATATCATGTAGTTTATGTGATAAAAATGTGAGCTTCTATCTCCATATAGAACTCAAGATATGGCAGTTTTGGTGAAAGTGAAGATAAAAATCAGATTTTTGGAAATTAAAGTATAATACTATTATATAAGCACTCAAAATTATATTGTATAAAATGTAAAGTTAAAACCCACTAACTCATGATTTTTATTTATATAAATATGTACAATGATAAATAAGTGGACATTTTATAAAAATGGTAACTTGTTATGTTTTATAAGTTATAAAACTATAAACATTGTTTTTACGACTTTTTCGGCTAATACCGTAAAAATTAACGTTTTTGTTAAATAAAACTTAGATGGTTGGACCCGTCTAATGAAAACTTTATAAAATTTATATACTGATATATAGGCATGTATAACAAGTAAAAACCGATAAAACCCGAACTATATAACATACGGACATTAACGGACTAAATTAACGTTATTGGACTAATAATTGGATTAAATAAGATAAACACTTATAAAAAGAACTTATTGGGCTTAACCCATTTGGGCCCAACTTGTAAAGTTTAAATACTGATAATATAAGTGTAAAATGGATTAAAAAAAGTTAAAGAACTTATAATAAGTTTATTGGACTTAAAACGTGTCAATAGGTAAAACTAGTAAGCTAGTATAAAAGTTACCGACATATAACACTAAAATGAGTAAACGAGAATATGTAAACCCATTGATCATCATATATATATAATCATCATATGTATACATAATTGTTATTTTTATAAAGTCATTGGACATGAGACTAAGACAAGTATTATTTGTCTAGGTTTCCGTGATTGAAGCACGTACCGTACGTCCGAATTGCCGATAACCCGCCTTCCCACATCAACGTGAGTTCATAGCCTCGCACTCTTTTAAATGTTTTTATAAATGTTTTATAAACCCGCGAGGGAGATAACATGTTAGTTTTTATAAAATAGGACACCATTTGTTCCGATTGTTTGTTTATTGATTTTGGACCCGAATGACTGAATGACCCGATTGTATGACTTGATAAATGATTAAAGGACCCGATAGATGAAATTAAATGGATTATTAAAGTTAGGTTATGTCACTAAAAGTCCCATTAGCATGAATTGTGAACTACCGAGATTTGGTAGACGCTTATGCATATAATAGTACTATTTGGGGACGATCACCCCAGTTCGCGCCTTGACGGTTGATCCCCGTTGCGCCACATTGATTGGTAAGCGAATTTATGTATGAGAAGATTTCCATAGCGTGACCTTTGTGACGACACGCTACTTTAGATGGGCAAAATTGGTATCGGGTTAGCTACCCGTTGTTGGTTTAGTAAGGTAACAATGTCATGCGGCTTATAATAATCCAAAACTAACGAAATACTACTAGACGCTCAGAATTACGACGTATTGCCTGACTAGCAATACAGGGTCATACTATTGATATTGTGTTTGTGTTTTGGTTTTCGTAACCATATTCATATAACGGTTTTTATTTGATTTTATACAACGTCATAAGACGTATTGTATGATGTTTTTACGACATTGGCTCGTATAATGATTTTTACGGCAAATGCCTATATTATGATTTTCGATAAGGATTTGTATAAAATGACTTTGGCTATTTTATGGCCTATTAAAATGATTTGTACAAAATAATTTTCAGTAATAATTTTATACTGATATTATATTGATGGAATTTATTAAAACTCTATGAATTCACTCGGCGTTATCGCTGACCTTTTCTTTTAACATGTTTTGTCTCAGGTACTTGAAGGTAATTCTCGGGAAGACGACAAGAATTCATGGCCCGCACTTAAACAATATATTCCATTCAAATACTTTGTAAAACTTTGTATGAAATATAATGACTTGGGACCGATGTAACTTTTTTATTTATGGATGGAAATGATTTATTATTAAACGACGCGATTTTTATGCGTTGTCTATGATGTGAGTAATGTGCTATCCCGTAAAACCAACTAGTCTTCCGCTGTATTGAGTTGTATAAATTTGGGGGTGTTACAGTTTGGTACCAGAGCTCTCGTTATAGAGAACGAAAGATTTTTGAAACTAAGGTTTTGAATAAAACTTTTCAAAATCTTTTAACTATAAACATTTTTCTAAAAATGTCTAAAAATCTTTTGACTATAACGGTGCCGAAGAATTCCCGAGTTACCGACAAGGCCAGACTGAGAAGTGTTATTTTAATATATATATATATAACTTGGATTATATATATATGATGTAATTTGATTACATGATTGTTTGATGATTATTTTGATATTTATACGATGTATTTATACGACGTAGATTGTCACAAGGAACCCTAAATTCCCTAGTAAATTAATCGAAGCTATTCTCGTAGGAATTCTAGCTATCCTAGATCTAAACCAAGTTGTGGATATTTATGATCCCAACAAACGGTTGATATTCGTAGAAATGTAGATATTAGTTGATTGTGATATTGAAAAAGAATTGGCGAGATTAAATCTGATATCGATGTCATGACGATCTTTCCTTATAGAGTGAAGTTTGACAAAACGTTACCACCTAGGAAGATGTCATCTGATTCGTTGTCATCCAATTCTTAAATTGAAATCGAAAGGGGTGAATGTTGCACTTGAGGCTGTTATTGGAACCATTACCCAAAAGCCTCATGCCACTAATACCTTTCCGAGAAGTCTAATTGAATGATCAAGTCATTTCATATTAATGACTCATTTGATAATTGTTATTGTAAGAGCTAATAGGATTGGAATTAAGTGTTATTCATAATGAGCTTATATTGCCCTTTTAAGGCCTAAGAATAAAGATTGAAAGTATTGGAGAATGAAGTAGGATATCGAATTGAGTATAAAATTGGTTGAAACTTGAATAAAGTAAAATTTAACCCATATGAAATATGAGATTGTTAAGAGGAAGTCGTTAAGTTTTGTGATTGAATTATAGGGTTTTAATTGATTGTTGATTCGTGTTAAGGGTTGTTCCTAGTCCATTGTCCACTGACAAGGATGCCCAATGTCCAAGAAATAAATTGAAGAAATCTTCTTCTGAATTGAGACCGATGGATCTTTCGGGACATGTGGAACACCTAATGACTCTTGTAGATTAGTATTCATTGTGGTATCTTTTAAAAATCCCTAACTTAACTGAGACATCAGTTGGTAGGATGAGTTCTGAGAATTGTATGACATAGTGACACGTAATGTGTTACGGTACAATTTGACTTGTTTGTGATTAATGGAAAGACTACCTTTGATTGCTAAATTCTACATGTATCGATGTTATCTATCCTTTATTGCTTCATCCTAATGTTCGCATTAGTGATGTAACCATTGAACGAGTACTCATCTTGATTTGAGTTACGTTGTGAATTATTCCTTTTTAGTGTCATCAAGGTCATGAACCTCATGATTATCTGGCTAAAGCTCATTTCCTATTATATCGTAGTTAAGTTCTTGGTGAACAACTCTTCATCACTCTTTTGCAGATTATTCATTGTTTTTATAAAGATGAAACAGTATTCCTTGAGAAAAATTGAATTTTCATCACAATAAGGATTATTCAAAGTGAGATTTATAAGTGATTGATATCAAAATAAAATTGTTTATGAGACGCTTTGGAAACTTAATTATTTCCATAACAAAGAAAACCTTTGTAAATATATTTTTGATTTTTATTTAAGAATTAAGCATGAAAATGTTTTTACTATAAACATGGATAATAAAATTTTGACGAACTGAGTATTGCATCGTTAATCTTGAAATTGTATATAGTTGCGCGCCTACATACAATTTGGAATGGACCATGCAAGACTATTAGTAGTCACCATAAAACTAATGGATAAACACTACATTTTCTTTGAAGATTGTGAAAGAATAAATTTTATGAGATCTGCAAGAAGTGTAAAATAAGGATATAATGTTAGGGACACCTACATATGTGCCTATAGCATCTATTCTTCTGAGTTGAATTTACTCATCTATGGAAATTGTCTTATTTGACAATTGACAATTCTTTCATGTCCAATTCTCCCGTGGCAAGATTCTTTGCAAAAGTATCTGATTATCGAGTGTTGATACCCGACTGGATGTATCGACGTTCCTATCATTTCTTTTGATTTGATTTCATTTGAATGACCTGGGTAACGGTCCGAGGAGCTTTCGAATGCGTACTCAAATTATGAAAATATGGGATATATTCATATTCGTTAAATGTTTTCGTCTGTATCTGATTTAAAATTCTCTCGCGTAGATTATGCGTTAACCTTACTCTTTTAAGGCAGTTATGTCTCCTGATATCCTTGAATTTGTGAAGGATTGTGAGTTATTATTAGTCTTTTGAGAAGTTCACATCTTATCGACGGCAATAAAACTGAAAAGTTGGTAATGCCAGTAGAATGGATTGATTAATTATTACATGACGACATTGTCTTAATTGATGGGAACTCGAATAGAATTCCCCTAAATGATAAGATGTTGATTATCAAAAGTGATCTAAATAATTCTTGGTGGATGACCTTATCCTGCATTTAGACTTGAAATTATACCGTGAATGGTTGTGAATTAGTCATAGATATTATAATCTATAAAGAACCTAATATGAATTTAATAAAAGATGTTTCCGTTATCTGAAACTTTAGGAGGTATTTGTTGGTGAATTACCTAGACTTTCGCCATTAAGGCAGGTTGAATTTGGTATTGATTGTATTCCCGGTGCTGCACCTGTGGCTTGTGCACTGTACGTCAACACCATCTAAATTAAAGTAATTACCGTACAACTGAGAGAGTTGTCGGAGAAAGATTTTATTCTACCGAGCTCGTCATCATGAAGAGCTATGGTGTTATCATTCCTTATATTTATAGATTACTGTGAACTGAGTAAATTGACAATCGAAAACGATATCCATAACTCGAAATGGAAGATTTGTTCGATCATTTAAAAGGTTCTAGCGTATGTTTTAAAGATTCGATCCATGGCATGGTTATCATCAACTTCGCATCTGCGAAAAAGATTATCTATTCCAATCACCACATCCAGAACTTGTAATGAACGTTATGAGTTTCACGTGATGTCGTTTGGGTTGACAATGTACATGTAGTATTCATAATTATGATGAATCACGTGTGTAGGCTTTAATTTGATAAATTCATGATCGTGATCATTAAGGACTATATGTTTGTTTATCAGAATAAGAATGAGTTAATAATTATTTATAGACTGCCCTGAATTGGCCGAACAGTGTAAACCTGAACCTTGAATAATTAACACGTGATTAAAGACTTGAACCTTTACATGATTTGACTATGTGATTAAAAGGATAATGGAATATAAATTGACTCTTTAAAAATTAAGAGCCCTTTTAAGACTTTGAGTATTACCAAAAAGAAATGGAAATATGTTTTGACAAATGTTTTAACAAAGGATTTTAAAGGGATTATTCCCTTATACACTAAACATTTAACTAAACTTCTGTTTAAGGGTAAATGTTTGTGTATACCTCAAGATAACTTAAGAAGGATTGAGTAAAAGCATTTATACCATGACTTGAAATTTTAAACGACACTTTTTGCTTTTCAACTAAGAAAATTTTGACCAAAGTATAAACCAAAGATTTTTCAAACATTTACGAATCTTATTAATTATTTTCGATAAATCAGCAAAAATCATGTTAATTAAATTTAAAATTATTTTTGGATGGACTAAGAAATTTAAAATCTTTACGTTTACGTTTCATAAAAATTGAATATTTAATATTTAATTAGTTGTAATAATTATCAACGCTTTAGACGTCGGATCAAACAAAACTGATAAAAATAATAGTTGAGATAGAACTAAGACTTAGAAAATATGAAGGAATAATTTCTGAATAAATACGGTCATGATATTTATTTCATCGAGGAAGGTGAATGTAATTACTGACACATTATGTAGAAAAGATAAAGAACCAATTATGACATGTTCCTTAATAATGAAGGTGCAAAATAAATTGTCGAATAATTTAAAAATAGTTGATACTTGTAAAAAGGGATAATATAGATAATAAAAAGGGGTTCGCGGCTAAAGTGAACCATTAGAATTGAGAAGCCGATGGCGTTAAATGTTTTAAAGGCCGTTTGTGGTTGCCTAAATATGGAGATTTAGAGATATAGTTATGTTGGAATTTGTAAGTATAAGTATTCTATTTATGTCATTTCTGACTAGAAGTATCTTTGTCTGAAGAAGTTATACTGATGGCAATTATGAAGGCAGACATCGCCTCGTACATTAGTAAACGTCTAGCTATTGCAAAGGTCATCATCTGAATTTGATTTGATTTGGGTCATCGTCGACAGACTGACCAAATCTGCTAATATCATTCCCGTTAATGATAAATGCAAAAGAGTTATGTAAACATAGTGTGCCTGTATCGAACATCTTTATCAAGATCCTCGCTTCGCATCGAATTTCTAGAGATTTGCTCAGAAATCATTGAGAACGAACCTTGATGAGAGTACTATGTACCACCCCAATCGAAGGGACGAGGTAAAGTAACGATACAAAATACTATAATTGTTGTTTTATATTTAAATGATTGACCTTTGGTAATAGACCGTATAATCGTTTTCCTTTGGAAAGATTATCATTGATAATCATCGTATTAGGATCAAGATCTAATCTTATTAGGATCTATATTAGAGCTTCTGTAAGCAAGAGTTGAGATGAAGACATCCGACATACACCCACTGTGGGTTGGACATGTCTTTTAGGTTTAAGGTTTCCTATGATGGCGAACCTAACCTTACAAAGTACCCGACCCACGAGATATGAAATGATTGTTGATATTAGGATTTGATTATTGACTGCCGATAGCGGGCAGGAGGTTGTGTGAATGTGAAATGTAGATCTTGAAGTGCCAAATGGGTAGCGAATTTATGCCACAATTTTTAAACTTGGAAAAATGAATTCATGATATGACAAATCATGGGATATAAGTCCCCGTTGTATGGGACCACTGAGATGATGTAAAAGATTGATTTGAAAGGCATATCAACTGGATCTACCCTAGGACTTCAACGACTGCGTGAATTATGTTTCGTAAATCGAACTTGATGGAATATCTATCAAGTGAAAATCTGATTGTTCTTAGTAAAGCTTAGATCGGCGAAAAGTTGCATTCATCAGAAACCCGTGAACATCATGGAAAGAGAAAGTAAGTCAACATTTAGCCTGATCTTATTCCCGTAGTTATGTTTGATGAAACTCGCGTATTATAATGGATTACACTTGTGAGAAAAGACCGAACGTGGAGGAAATACTCACATGGATTTAACTGTATAAGAAGCGAGTAGTAAGGTAAGATGATCTTTGAGGACAAAGATCCTGTTTAGGGGTAAATGCTGTGACAATCCATCAATTTATGATTGATATTTTATTCTCAATATTTATTTGAAAACATTATTTTAATGTTACAATATGAACTAACTTATTTTTGGGAAGAAATTTGGATTTACGTCTTGAAGTAGCATCGACTACGTTTAAACCGGAGGATTCTACGTTACGTGCTTACGTTTACATACACCGTTTTGGTGACAGTCTGACATTACAGAAAATAAATTTATCCGTGAATATTATTTTGAGATTTTAAATTTGTGTTGGTTCATAAACTCACAAATTTACGAGAAGAGACTAGGACTTACGATTTTATTTTAACGTCCTTTACGACTAAACCAGAAACCTTAGGATTACGTATTTACGTTTTCGAACTCCGTTTTTGATGAAACAATTTTTATTAGATTCGTTTTGTGCCGTTGATCCATAATTTATTAAAACATTTTTCGTAAAACGACCCGAGGGCACGCAAATCGAGGAAATTAGAATCGAGGAGTACCCGTAATTAAATGGGGATGAGACAAGTGGGACACTTGCCCCACCCCCACAAACCCATGGCTAGACTTAGCCACATAACCCATGTGTTGTCAAAAACTTCACAAGGAAGCTAAGACACTTGTCTTATAACTCCCCAAAACCATTTCACAAAACCATTTCCTCTCATTTCCTCCATGCAAAACAACCAAAATCCTATCTTCCTCTCTCTTTGATTTCGTCCCACTCTCACACAAAACACCCTATTTGATCTAAATTTAACCACAAACTATTGTTATAACTTACATATGTTAATCTCCTTCCAAAGAGATGAAGATTGGTGCAAGTTTTAACATCCAAGGAGAAGTTTATATGGAGTCTTGGGGCTGATTTCTCAAGGAGTTTTCATGAAGTACAAGGGCTGATTTTTGGAGGAATCTACAAATACTTGGTTATCCTAGAAGTGGTGTTGATATCTCATAAGATTGGTTACCCAAAACCATGTCTTGTTCATCAAAAAGCTCATCATTTCATCACTTTGGTGGTATAAAGATTGTCCTCCTCATCTTCTTGTTATTTTGATTATGTAAACATGTATTTTATTTCCTATTGTATATGTATATGATGATAAAAATGTTATATGGGGATTTGGTGTTGATAAACATGATTAAAAAGGTGAAAAACTATAAAGAACAAGGCTAAAATCTTGCTTAAAAGTGATGGCTGTATAAAACAGTAAAGAA
Organism: Glebionis coronaria; assembly: GCA_025667525.1. Taxonomy (NCBI): domain Eukaryota; kingdom Viridiplantae; phylum Streptophyta; class Magnoliopsida; order Asterales; family Asteraceae; genus Glebionis; species Glebionis coronaria. Next base: position 205,213,734 of record CM046875.1, read on the forward strand.
ACAGGTCATGGACTGATAAAATGATGAAATATAATCCATTTACAGTAAGCTATATGTCTTGTACACATGTGAGAGTTGGCCATGCAATGGAATCATTGTAATGAGTGAGATATGATCAAAACAAGTTGAAGGTATAAATCTGAGTTCACTGTTTTGGACGATTTTTAGAAAATATTTAGAAGATGATTCAACAGTAGCTATAGAAGAGTTAAATGTAGCACATATCATGTAGTTTATGTGATAAAAATTTGAGCTTCTATCTCCATATAGAACTCAAGATATGGTAGTTTTGGTGAAAGTGAAGATAAAAATCAGATTTTTGGAAATTAAAGTATAATACTATTATATAAGCACTCAAAATTATATTGTATAAAATGTAAAGTTAAAACCCACTAACTCATGAATTTTATTTATATAAATATGTACAATGATAAATAAGTGGACATTTTATAAAAATGGTAACTTGTTATGTTTTATAAGTTATAAAACTATAAACATTGTTTTTACGACTTTTTCGGCTAATACCGTAAAAATTAACGTTTTTGTTAAACAAAACTTAGATGGTTGGACCCGTCTAATGAAAACTTTATAAAACTTATATACTGATATATAGGCATGTATAACAAGTAAAAACCGATAAAACCCGAACTATATAACATACGGACATTAACAGACTAAATTAACGTTATTGGACTAATAATTGGATTAAATAAGATAAACACTTATAAAAAGAACTTATTGGGCTTAACCCATTTGGGCCCAACTTGTAAAGTTTAAATACTGATAATATAAGTGTAAAATGGATTAAAACAAGTTAAAGAACTTATAATAAGTTTATTGGACTTAAAACGTGTCAATAGGTAAAACTAGTAAGCTAGTATAAAAGTTACCGACATATAACACTAAAATGAGTAAACGAGAATATGTAAACCCACTTGATCATCATATATATATAATCATCATATGTATACATAATTGTTATTTTTATAAAGTCATTGGACATGAGACTAAGACAAGTATTATTTGTCTAGGTTTCCGTGATTGAAGCACGTACCGTACCTCCGAATTGCCGATAACCCGCCTTCCCACATCAACGTGAGTTCATAGCCTCACACTCTTTTAAATGTTTTTATAAATGTTTTATAAACCCGCGAGGGAGATAACATGTTAGTTTTTATAAAATAGGACACCATTTGTTCCGATTGTTTGTTTATTGATTTTGGACCCGAATGATTGAATGACCCGATTGTATGACCCGATAAATGATTAAAGGACCTGATAGATGAAATTAAATGGATTATTAAAGTTAGGTTATGTCACTAAAAGTCCCATTAGCATGAATTGTGAACTACCGATATTTGGTAGACGCTTATGCATATAATAGTACTATTTGGGGACGATCACCCCAGTTCGCGCCTTGACGGTTGATCCCCGTCGTGCCACATTGATTGGTAAGCGAATTTATGTATGAGAAGATTTCCATAGCGCGACCTTTGTGACGACACGCTACTTTAGATGGGCAAAATTGGTATCGGGTTAGCTACCCGTTGTTGGTTTAGTAAGGTAACAATGTCATGCGGCTTATAATAATCCAAAACTAACGAAATACTACTAGACGCTCAGAATTACGACGTATTGCCTGACTAGCAATACAGGGTCATACTATTGATATTGTGTTTGTGTTTTGGTTTTCGTAACCATATTCATATAACTGTTTTTATTTGATTTTATACAACGTCATAAGACGTATTGTATGATGTTTTTACGACATTGGCTCGTATAATGATTTTTACGGCAAATGCCTATATTATGATTTTCGATAAGGATTTGTATAAAATGACTTTGGCTATTTTATGGCCTATTAAAATGATTTGTACAAAATAATTTTCAGTAATAATTTTATACTGATATTATATTGATGGAATTTATTAAAACTCTATGAATTCACTCGGCGTTATCGCTGACCTTTTCTTTTAACATGTTTTGTCTCAGGTACTTGAAGGTAATTCTCGGGAAGACGACAAGAATTCATGGCCCGCACTTAAACAATATTTTCCATTCAAATACTTTGTAAAACATTATATGAAATATAATGACTTGGGACCGATGTAACTTTGATATTTATGGATGGAAATGATTTATTATTAAACGACGCGATTTTTATGCGTTGTCTATGATGTGAGTAATGTGCTATCCCGTAACACCAACTAGTCTTCCGCTGTATTGAGTTGTATAAATTTGGGGGTGTTACATATGGTGTTATCATTCCTTATATTTATAGATTACTATGAACTGAGTAAATTGACAATCGAAAACGATATCCATAACTCGAAATGGAAGATTTGTTCAATCATTTACAAGGTTTTTGATCCTCAGCATGGTTATCATCAACTTCGCATCTGCGAAAAGGATTATCTATTCCAATCACTACATCTGGTACTTGTAATGAACATTATGAGTTTCACGTGATGTCGTTTGGATTGACCGATGCACATGTAGTATTCATAAATTTGGTGAATCACGTGTGTAGGCTGTAATTTGATAAATTCATGCTTGCGATCATTAAGGACCGTTTGTTTATTTACAAGAATAGAAAGGAGTTAATAATTAATTATAGATTGCCCTGAATTGGCCGAACGATAAAAACATGTACCTTGAATAATTAACATACGATTAAAGACTTAAACCTTTACATTATTTGACTATGTGATTAATAGATAATGGAGTATAAGTTGACTCTTCAAAAATTAGAAGTCATTCAAGACTTTGGGTTATACTAAAAAGAAAGTGCAAATATATTTTGACAAATGTTTTAAACAAAGGATTTTTAAGGGATTATTCCCTTATACACAAACCATTTAACTAAACTTCTGTTTAGGGGTAAATGTTTGTGTATACTTCTAGACAACCTAAGAAGAATTGAGGAAACTATATAAATTATGACTTGAAATTTGAAACGACAATTTTTGCTTTTCAAACTAAGAAAATTTTGACCAAAGTATAACCAAAGATTTTTCGAACATTTATGAATCCTATTAATTATTTTCGATAAATCAACAAAAATCTTGTTAATTAAATCCAAATTTATTTTTGAACATTTTATATAATTTGTAGAACTAAGAAATTTAAAACTTTTACGTTTACGCTTCATAAAAATTAACTAATAATTATTTAATTAATTATAAAAATTATCGACGCTTTAAACGACGGATTGAGTAAAACGGATAAAGATAATAGTAAAGACGAAACTAAAACATAGAAGATATGAAGAAAGAATTTTGAATAAATACGGTTATGATATTTATTTCATCAGGAAAGTGAACGTAATTATTGACACATTATGTATAAAAGATAAAGAACCAATTAGGACATGTTCCTTAATAATGAATGTGCAAAATAAATAGCCGAACGATATAAAAATAAACAATGTTTGTAAAAAGGATAATATAGATAATACAAAGGGGTTCACGACTAATATGAACCATTAAAAATTGAGAAGCCGATAACGTTAAATATTTTAAAAACCACTTGTGATTGTCTACATATAAAGATTTTGAGATATAGTATGTTGGAATTTTTAAGTATAAGTATTCTTTTTATGTCATTTATGACTAAAAGTATCTTTGTCTGAAGAAGTTGTACATATGGCAATTATGAAGGCAGACATCGCCTCATACATTAGTAAACGTCTAGCTATTGCAAAGGTCATCATCTGAATTTGATTCGATTTGGGTCATCGTCGACAGACTGACCAAATCTGCTAATATCATTCCCGTTAATGATAAATGCAAAAAGAGTTATGTAAACATAGTGTGATTGTATCAAACATCTTTATCAAGATCCTCGATTCGCATCGAATTTCTAGAGACTTGCTCATAAATCATTGAGAACGAACCTTGACGAGAGTACTATGTACCACCCTAATCGAAGGGACGAGGTAAAGTAACGATACAAAGTAATATAAGTGCTGTTTTATGTTTAAATGATTGACCTTTGGTAATAAACCGTATAATCGTTTTCCTTTGGAAGGATTATCATTGATAATCATCGTATTAGGATTGAGATCGAATCTTGTTAGGATCTATATTAGAGCATCTGTAAGCAGGAGTTGAGATGAAGACACCGGACATACACCCATTGTGAGTTGGACATGTCTTTTAGGTTTAAGGTTTCCCATGATGGCGAACCTAACCTTACAAAATACCTGAACCGCGAGATCTGAAATGATTGTTGAAATTAGGATCTGATTATTGACAGCCGGTAGTGGGCAAGAGGTTATGTGAATATGAAATGTATATCTTGAAGTGCCAAATGGGTAGCGAAGTTATGCCACAATTTTTAACCTTGGAAAAATGAATTCATGATCTGACAAATCATGGGATATAAGTCCCCGTTGTATGGGACCATTGAGATGATGTAAAAGATTGGTTTGAAAGGCATATAAGTTGGATCTACCCTAGGACTTCAAGAGCTGCGTGAATTAGGTATCGTATATCGAACTTGATAAAATGCCTATCAAGTGAAAATCTGACTATTGCTTAGTAAAGCTTAGATCGGCGAAAAGTTGCATTCATCAAAAACCCGTGAAGATCATGGATAGAGAAAGTAAGTCAACATTAAGCCTGATCTTATTCCCGTAGTTATGTTTGATGAAACTCGCGTACTGTAATGAATTGCACTTGTGAGAAAAGACCGAATGTGGAGGAAATACCCACATGGCTTTAACTATATAAGAAGCGAGTAGTAAGATGATCTCTGAGGACAAAGATCCTGTTTAGGGGTAAATGCTGTGACAATCCATCAATTTACGATTGATAATTTATTCTCAATATTCATTTAAAAACATTATTATAATGTTATAATATGAACTCACATATTTTTGGGAAGAAATTTGGATTTACGTCTTGGAGTAGCATCGACTACGTCTAAACCGGAGGATTCAACGTTACGTGCTTACGTTTACATACATCGTCTTTGGTGACAGTCCGACATTTCTAGAAAATAAATTTATCCGTGAATATTATTTTGGAGTTTTAAATTTGTGTTAGTTCATAAACTCACAAATTTACTAGAAGAGGTTAGGACTTACGATTTTATTTTAACGTCCTTTACGACTAAACCGGAAACCTTAGGATTACGTATTTACGTTTTCGAACTCCGTTTTTGATGAGACAATTTTTATTAAATTCGTTTTGTGACGTTGATTCATAATTTATAAAAACGTTTTTCGTAAAACGACCCGAGGGCACGCAAATCGAGGAAACTAGAATCGAGGAGTACCCGTAAATAAATGGGGATGACACAAGTGAGACACTTGTCCCACCCCCACTCAAAAACCGGTCCTAACTAGCTACACACCCTTGAGGTGTCATTTTGAGGTTGCTAACTTAACACTTGTCCCTTTTGCTTACAAAGTAAGCTTACAACAACTCAAAACCACTAGCCACTTCACATACCACCATTTCTAACATGCAAAACAATCTCAAAATCTCTCTCTTGGCTCTCATATTGCCGTCCCATTTCAACCCAAAACACCACCATCATCCAATTTTTAACCACAAACATATGTTATAATTAACATATGTTAATCTCCATTCAAAAAGAGGAAGATTGGTGCAAGTTTTAACATCCAAGGAGGAGTTTCCATGGAGTATTAGGGCTGATTTCCACAAGGTGTTCATGAAGAATGGTGATCTTGAAGATGGTCATAATTATCCACAAGTTTCTCCATCCAAAATCCATGTCCAAATCATAACCTACATCAACTTGGTGGTATAAAGATTGTCCTCCTCATCTTCTTGTTATTTTGATTATGTAATCATGTATTTTATTTCCTATTGTATATGTACATGATGATTATATGATGATCAAAATATTGTGTGGGGATTTGGTGTTGATAAACATGCTTAAAAGGGTGAGAAAACATAACGAACAAGGCTAAAATCTTGCTTAAAAATGATGGTTGTATAAAACAGTAAAGAAACATGTCATGAACTGATAAAATGATGAAGTAGAATTAATATACAGTAAGCTATGGGTCTTGTACACATGTGAGAGTTGGCCATGCAATGGAATCATTGTAATGAGTGAGATATGATCAAAACAAGTTTAGGGTACAAATCTGAGTTTACTGTTTTGGACGATTTTTAGAAAATACTTAGAGGATGATTCAACAGTAGCTATAGTAGAGTTAAATGGAGCACATATCATGTAGTTTATGTGATAAAAATTTGAGCTTCTATCTCCATATAGAACTCTAGATATGGCAGTTTTGGTGAAGATGAAGATAAAAATCAGATTTTGAGAATTAATGTTTATTATTATTATATAAGCACTCAAAATTATATTGTATAAAATGTAAAATAAAAAAACCCACTAACTTATGGATTTTATTTATATAAATATGTAAAAGGTTAAATAAGTGTATAAATTATAAAAATGGTAGTGGAATAACACTTATAAGTAATAAAATCTATAAACTTGATTTTTACGACTTTTTCGGCTATTACCGTAAAATTAACGTTTTTCGCCAATAAAAACTTAGACGATCAAACCCGTCTAATGTAAACTTTATAAAACTCATATACTGATATATAAACATATATAACAAGTAAAAACCGATAAAACCCGAACTATATAACATACGGACATTAACGGGCTAAGTTAACGTTATTGGACTAATAATACAACAAAATGGACTAAAACACTTATAAACTTATTTATTGGGCTTAACCCATTTAGGCCCAACTTGGAAAGTATAGATACTGATAATATAAGTATAAAATGGATTAAAACAAGTTAAAGAACTTATAATAAGTTTATTGGACTTAAAACACGTAAATAGGTAAAACTAGTAAACTAGTATAAACGTTACCGACACATAACACTAAAATGAGCAAACGAGAATATGTAAACCCACTTGATCATCATATATATAAAATCATCATATGTATACATAATTGTTATTTGTATAAAGTCATTGGACATGAGTCTAAGACGAGTATTATTTGTCTAGGTTTCCGTGATTGAAGCACGTACCGTACATCCGAATTGCCGATAACCCGCCTTCCCACATCAACGTGAGTTCATTGCCTCGCACTCTTTTAAATGTTTTTGTACATGTTTTATAAACCCGCGAGGGAGATAACATGTTAGCTTTTATAAAATAGGACACCATTTGTCCCGATTGCTTGTTTATTGATTTGGACCCAAATGATTGTATGACCCGATAAATGATTAAAGGACCCGATAGATGAAATTAAATGGATTATTAAAGTTAGGCTATGTCACTAAAAGTCCCATTAGCATGAATTGTGAACTACCGGGATTTGGTAGACTCTTGTGCATATAATAGTACTATTTGGGGACGATCACCCCAGTTCGCGCCTTGACGGTTGATCCCCGTCGTGCCACATTGATTGGTAAGCGAATTTATGTATGAGAAGATTTCCATAGCGTGACCTTTGTGACGACACGCTACTTTAGATGGGCAAATTTGGTATCGGGTTTGCTACCCGTTGTTGGTTTAGTAAGGTAACAATGTCATGCGGCTTATAATAATCCAAAATTAAAAAAATACTACTAGACGCTCCGAATTACGATGTATTGCCTGACTAGCAATACAGGGTCATACTATTGATATTATGTTCGTGTTTTGGTTTTCATAACCATATTCATATAACGGTTTTTATTTTCATAAAACGTCATAAGACGTATTGTATGATGTTTTTACGACATTGGCTCGTATAATGATTTTTAAGGCAAATGCCTATATTATGATTTTGATAAAGATTTGTATAAAATGACTTTGGCTATTTCATGGCCTATTAAAATGATTTGTACAAAATGATTTTCAGTAATAATTTTATACTGATATTATATTGATGGATTTTATTAAACTCTATGAATTCACTCGGCGTTATCGCTGACCTTTTCTTTTAACATGTCTTATCTCAGGTACTTGAAGGTAATTCTCGGGAAGACGACAAGAATTCATGGCCCGCACTTAAACAATATTTTCCATTCAAATACTTTGTAAAATTTGTATGAAATATAATGACTTGGGACCGATGTAACTTTGATGTTTATGAATGGAAATGATTTATTATTAAACGACGCGATTTTATGAGTTGTCTATGATGTGAGTAATGTGTTATCCCGTAACACCAACGAGTCTTCCGCTGTATTGAGTTGTATAAATTTGGGGGTGTTACACAGAAAATGTGACTACGAGTGTTAGTATGCCTTTAAATGTTGCTAAGGACACTAATGATTCTATAATCACAAATACTGTGGTATCCAATTTAGCAAATGCTCCATCGTGTTCTAACTCTTCTGTAGGTGATACAAATAATTCTCTTTATACTGGACTCCGGATGCACGAAGCACATGACGGGGAATCTCAAGCTTCTAATTAACTTCGTGGAGAAGTTCCTGGGTACGGTCCGATTCGGAAATGATCAATTTGCACCGATCCTAGGATATGGAGATTTGGATCAGGGGAATATTACGATCAAAAGGGTTTACTACGTCGAAGGGCTCAATCACAATCTTTTCTATGTTGGTCAATTCTGTGATGCGGATTTGGAGGTTGCTTTCAGAAAGAAGACATGTTTTGTTCGTGATTATGATGGGAATGATTTACTTACCGGTACACGGGGTACTGATCTTTACACAATTTCACTACAAGACACAACTTCATCAACTCCAATTTGCTTCATGGCTAAAGCTTCATCGACTCAGGCATGGTTATGGAATCAACGTCTTTCTCATCTCAACTTTGATACCATCAACTTGCTTTCCAAGAAAGATATTGTGAGAGGCCTTCCAAGTTTGAAATTCATCAAATATCATCTTTGTTCTTCTTGTGAACTTTGTAAAGCTAAAAGAAGTAGCATCAAAACAAAGACTACACCAAGCTCAAAAGGACGGTTAGATCTTCTTCATATGGATCTCTGTGGTCCCATGCGTGTTTAGAGTATCAATGGAAAGAAATATATTCTGGTAATTGTCGATGATTACTCAAGGTACACATGGACTCACTTCTTGAGGTCCAAGGATGAAACACCCGATGTTCTCATCAGCTTCCTTAAACTGATACAACGTGGTCTTCAAGCTCAAGTTAAAGTGGTTCGTACTGACAAAGGTACATAATTTTTGAATTCAAAATTGAGAAACTATTTTGAAGCTGAAGGGATTGAACATGAAACATCTATTGCTCGAACACCCGAACAAAACGAGTTGTTGAAAGACGAAACCTTACTTTAGTTGAGGTTGCTCTAACATTATTATCCGCTTCAAAACTTCCATTATACTTTTGGGCCGAAGCCGTGTCAACCGCATACTACACACAAAACCGATCCTTAATTATCCCAAGACACGAAAAGACACCATATCACATAATTCATGATCTAAAACCTTCACTCAAACACTTTAATGTATTTGGATGTACTTGTTACATTATAAAAGATGGTGAAAATTTGGATAAGATGAAAGAGAAAGGTGATGCATGTATTCTTGTGGGATATGCAACTCAGTCTAAGGGGTATAGAGTGTACAACAAGAGAACAAAATTAATTGTCGAAACTATTCACATCCGATTTGATGAATTACAAGAGATGTCAATTGAACAAAACAGTTTAAGTCCCGATCCACAACGACATACGACTTCCGTTCACAACCGCACGGAACTCGGAACTCAAAACCACAACAATGAACCGTCAAGTTCAACGCTGGTTCGAGAACATGTTCCTAGAGCTGATATGAAAGTCGACACGACAATTGAAGAGTTGGAAATGTTATATGGACCAATATATGATGAATATTTCAGGGGGAGAAACAAGTTGTATCGAAGTCTTCCGCTGTCACTCATGATAAGAATGATGATACCGATCATCGTCAACAACCAGATACAAGTTCATCTACTTCAACACGAGTTACTGCAGATTTACCTCCTCAGAATATCATTTCAACAATCGATCCTACAACATCCACTTTGACATGGTATGACATCATGTGACCCCGTTGGGACACCATTATCAACCACATCCCTAGATGCTGATTTGGAGGGATTACCCATAGATCAAACGAGATATCATTCCATGATCGGGTCCCTCATGTACTTGACAGCAAGCAGACCTGATATTCATCATGTTACATGCTATTGTGCACAATATCAAGCACGACCCACTGAAAAGCAAATCAAGGAGGTTAAACGGATGTTTCGATACCTCAAGAATACCATTCACATGGGACTCTGGTATCCGAGGGAAATCGGTTTCTTTCTAACGGCCTATTCAGATTCTGATCATGCAGGGTGTCTTGATACACGTAAAAGTACTTCTGGTGGTGCACAATTTCTAGGTCAAGATAAGCTTGTGGGATGGTCTTCTAAGAAGCAGGATTGCACGTCACTTTCATCAGCCAAAGCGGAGTATGTGTCTCTATCTGCGTGTTGTGCTCAAGTTCTATGGATGAGAACACAACTCACGGATTATGGCTTCTACTTTGATAAAGTACCTATGTACTGTGACTCAAAGTCTGCCATAACCATCTCCTGCAATCCGGTACAGCATTCCCGCATGAAGCACATTGATGTCAGATATCACTTCATTAAGGAACAAGTTGAAAAGGGTATTGTTGAATTATACTTTGCTGGAACTGATTACCAATTAGCTGACTTGTTTACAAAAGCTCTTTCGAAAGAGAGGTTTGCGTATCTTGTTAGGCAAATTGGTATGAGATGTTTGACTCCAGCAGAACTGGAGGTTCTGGCAAAGAAGCCTGCTTGATTCATCTATCAAACATCTACTTGTAAATATTAAAGAAAAAGAAAAATACAAAATTAAAAAATCTTTAAAAATCCGAAAATGTTCTTCTCGACATGTCTTTCAGTATCGATAACATGGACGTGCCTAGAAATGTCGCTCAATAACGACACGGGTGTGTACATAAAGCTCAAATGAAAGTTGTAAATATTTTTCAAAACATGTCATTTCTTCTTTTAATAAAGGAAATTGTCTATTTTAGACAATATTTCCAAACAACGGGTAGAGCAATCTATCACGGGTTGAGCTTGTCACAAAACATTCAACGTTTTGAGCTCAACACAATGTCTTGTAATCACTTTCAGATTGCAACCCGAAACTATATTCACGGGGGAGTGTACGACTTAGTGCCCTTACCCTCAGCAAAAGAAGTTAAATCTTCTTACACTTGAGTGGATTTGTCAATACATTCAAAGTCTATGAACTCAAGTTTATGCTTTAGAAAAACCTTTTCGACAAAAAGAATTGATTTTTCAAAAAAAAGCGTTGAACACAAGTTTTTAAAGAATTTCTCAATGATATTCAAAATCTTTCAAAAATCGTGTGTTCAACAACTCCTATCCTCAAAAGTTTAATGTGGATCATATCCTCGTCATGACAATTCAATTGGATCATTTTTTGAGGGGGAGCGTTCCAAAATCATGTTAAGTTTGACACATCTTTCTCCCGAAGAGTTTCAAGACTATTTTTCAAAATATATTTCAATCAAATTCGGTATCTCTAATATCAAACGATTTTATATATTAGAGATAGGGGGAGAAAATGTGATTAAAATGTGATCTAAAGACTCAAGCACTCATGGTTACGATCAAATACCCACAACATCTTTAATTCACGACGTTAGGTTTAAGTCCTATGATCCAACCAGAACCGGAGGGATCTTCCCAGGGACAATCCAATAGATTATTAGAAGTCCTTAGGAAAGATGGAGTAGAATGTGAACGCAACTGAATGCCGACTAAGTACTAATGATAGCACTGGAACAATCAAAACAAGCTGCTATTAATGATGTCTTGGTAAGCATTGAAGGGGTTGAAGAATGAAAAAGAAATGTAAGGATAAATGGTCTAAATAAAGAAGCCCTCCATACAACTTAGGCAGAAACCGGGTCAACACATCATGAAGACAAACTCATCATGAACCCAGTGATGTGAAGCACAACCCTTTCCTAGCTACTCAGGCTTCTCTCAAAAGAAGTTTGTTTTATTGTCACGGAGATCAACATGAATTCTATTGACTTTCTCACTCCGAGATAGTTGATATTGAATAGGTGGCATCTGCTCCACCCTCCGACCACTAAAAGTGCACAAATAGAGTCTAGAGCCAAGAGATCAATCAAATCTCATTAGGACACACAGATGAAGATAAAGAGAGTCCTACGCTATATCCTTGCGATATTGCTAGAACACTCAGAGTGATACTACTTAGTATTCACAATGATGAGTGGAAATCCTTCCAGTGTTAACATCACAGCACTGCGGTAGGTCATATGCAAGATTCTTTATGAATTGAACATATGTAAAACTGAAAAGCAATAGTGGTTTGATTCTGAATTGATTCAAACTCGTTTCAGGTTTCTACGCAATATCTTTATTGTCTTGCCAGAACATTCAAAGTGATATTCGTTAATATTCACAATGACGAATGGAAATCCTTCTAGCGGCAACATCAAACAGCGCTACGGTAGGTGACTTGTGAGATTCTTATGAATCAAACTTGTGTCAACTGGAAAGCAACAATGGTAATATTCTTAATGAATCAAACTTGTTCCAGGAATTTGAATTGACGACTTTAATCAAGCGGATATTTATCCAATTGATTCATTCTTTATGTTCGTAGTCTTGCTTTGAGACGGTCGAGTAAAAAGAACGGCTAGTACAGCCGCGAAACCCTATCAAGGAGATTTTAAATTGAATCTACCTATCACAGGTATGGTATTTAATATCGTATAACGGTCTTCACCGACCGGAGGTAAAACGCTACCGATTTAGGACGAATGTCAAAGCCATTCAGTCTGTTTCTATGTTTTGTCTCGAGAAGGTGGCGTCACGGTGTACTCAGCAAAGTCAAAGATTCAAAAACCACATATTCATGCCCAAAGACTTATTCAACAATTAATAGTGTGAGCATGTGGATTAAGACACAAGATCGCAAGATGGAAAAGACAAGTCAAGAATGATTTGAAGATCTCAAGATAAAAGACTAAGTCGGAAGACAATGACAAAGGCTCAAAGATCACAGCATGAAGGAACAAGACTACTGTTACACGTTCAAGACTCATTTATGACGAGATTCGTAATCTCCATTGATCTTCAAATATCAAAAGGGTATGACCTCGTATTGGGGGAGATTGTTAGCCTCAAAATATTGAGTCAAACAAGAATGCTCGGTCATAAGTTATTATTGTAACATTAGTTAAAATGTTGTAACAGGTAGTTAATTAGTCGTGGTTTACGGGATTGGATTTAAACTAATTAAAGTCCAAAAGACAAGCCCGGTCCAATATATAGCCCATTAAAGCCCGCATGTGCGTGGACTATATATACTACCCTCCTAGCATGTTAAGAGGGTTGGTGGTTTTTTTTTCTCACTTCCTTAATCTAATATTCAACAAGTTAATCCTCTCCTTCTCTCTACTTTCTCTCACTACTTTCTCTCTCTAGGAATCCATCTCTTTTCATCTATTTTCTATCTATAATCATCTAAATATATGGGACAACAAAGCGGCATACAATATTTCCCACACAAAATTTTTGACCTGTTTGCCCATAATTGTTTCCATTGCCTTGGCCTCTATCCATCGGGTGAAATAGTCCATAGCAACTATTAACAATTTAACACCTCCAACTGCCACCGGGAATGGTCCTGCTATGTTAATACCCTACTTGTAGAACAACTACGGGGATGTGATTGGTGTTAACTTTTGTTGTGGGTGACGTGGTACTGGCATGTGCACTTGACAATCATTACACCTAAGTATGATGTCCCGTGCGTCCTTATGCATGGTCGGCCAATAGTATCTCTTCCGTAAGGTTCTTTCCACGACTGACCTAGGGCCTGCATGCATGATGCATGACCCCTCAAGAATTTCACTAATCACGTAGCTCGCTTGTTTGGGTCCGACGCATCGCAGCCAGGGCTGCAAGAATGATCTCTTGTATAGAATCCTGTCATGGACTTCAACCCCCTACATCTTTCGCCGGATGCAACGTGCTTCAGTTTTGTCCTCTAGGAGTGTTTCATTTATCAAGTTTTTGATGAGCAGGGTCATCCACGTAGGTCCCTCCTCCTCAACTATTGACAGAGTTTCTTCTCCCACATTCGATTTATCCTTGAGTATTTCTACAAACACTTGTTTGGATAGGTGAGCAAAGCTAGTGGAAGCGATTTTTCTCAAGGTGTCCGCCTTCTTGTTCTCACCTCTAGGTACCTATTTAATGGTAAATCTAGTGAATCCTACAATGAGGGATTTTACCTTTTCGAGGTATTGGATCATGTTATCCTCTTTGGCCTCATACTCCCCAAGGATATGGTTTACGACTAGACGTGAGTCGACACGTGCTTCCAAGTTTTATACCCCCATCCGGGCAGATATTCTTAAGCATGCGATCAAGGCTTCATACTCAGCTTCATTGTTTGTTGCTGTAAATTTGAACCGTAGGGCATACGTGAATTCCATACCCTTCGGGTTGGTTAGGATAAGGCCTGCGCCAGATCTATCCGTACATGAAGATCCATCCGTGAATAAGACCCATGGGTCTTGGAGCTTCTCCCCCTTAAGAATATCCATGCTTTCCTCCTCTAGATTCTCTATTATAAAGTCAGCCAAGACTTGGCATTTAATCATCGTGCGAGGCCGATATGAGATATTGTGTTCCCCCAACAGAACACTCCATTTTTGAAAACGCCCCACCGTGTTTGGCCTTGATATGACCTGTTTGATTTGCTGGTCAGTTATTACCACAATAGGATGCGCTTGGAAGTACCGGCGTAGCCGCTTGGTGGCATATACTAGCGATAAAACCAGCTTTTCCATTGGCGTATAGTTCAGCTCGGGTCCTTGTAGTACCTTTTTGACAAAGTAAATAGGCATATGCACCATGTCCCTATCCGTCATTAAGACTGCGCTGATTACACCTTGAGTGGCTGATAGGTAGATGATTAGTTCCTCCTTGGGCCAAGGTACGACCAACATCGGGAGGGATGCCAAGTGTTTCTTCAATTTACTAATGGCTTCCCCTGCTTCCTTCGTCTAATTGAAGTCACTCTTCTTCATGTACCTCTTGAGTGTTTTGAACATAGGTAATGATTTCTCTACGGATTTGGACAAAAACCAGTTCAGCCCCGCAAGTTTGCCATTAAGAGATTGTACCTCTTTGAGCGTTCTTGGGGATGGCATTTGTATCACGGCTTCGGTCTTGTACGAGCATGGTCTGATTCCATTGGGATCAATCATGTATCCCAAGAACATCCCTTCAGTAGCCCCGAACGTACACTTTTTTGGGTTTAGCTTCATGTTGATCTTTCACAGTGTAACACCCCATTTTGATAATAGAATATCACACGTAATTATGGCGTGTCATCAAAGGATACAAGGAAAAATGTCTAAACATTACATGACCATAAAAGGAAAATACCGGAATCAAACATCGGTAGTCCAAAAGTAAAGCTCATCACACACAAACATAAGTATAGTAAAGGAAAGGACTAAACAATGTCCATAGCAAATGTATCAAAATAAAGGTAATGCATAAAGTAAAGAAAGTGTTGGAAATACGTTTTACGTATTAAGAAGGATCGGTCACTCCAACGATAGTCCATGTAATAGCTCGTAGTTTAGTTATTTATCTTTATTAAACAAACAAACCAAAGCCTAGCCTACAACATGTGTAGGCCGGCCCATGTAGAAGCCCAAGCCCATGACAAGGGCTTGGGTATATAAACCCTCTCCTTTGATGGAGAGGGTGTGTGGTTTTCATTATTTTTCACATAGTTCTTTTTAACTTTCTCTCTCAAAAGTGTGAAATCCACCATCTCTTTCTCTCTCTAAAACATAAGTATAGATTTACATTTCTACAAATGGTATCAAGAGCTTGGGATGAAATATAGGTTTGTTTTTGTGTTCTAAACATTTCGTAGATTGTTGGTTTGTTTTTAGCCGAATCTTCAAATTTTTTTTGGTGTTGGATCGAAGTTTAAAGTAGTGTAACATAGGGATTCGTGTTAAACTGTTCTTGGTATCTTGGTTTTCGCTAAAACATCATCTTTCTTGGATCAAAAGTGCAAAAAAGTTGTGTGTTCTTCATTCCGAAATTTAAGCAGAAACTCCATCGGAAAGTACAAGTGAAACTTGGGCTTCCATCGCAATAACCATCACCATCGGAAAGGGTTTTGGTTCTACATTGCGATACGTGGGTTTTATTACTTATTCCGATCTGGACATTCCGATCGTGCTTTGCGATCTGGGATTCCGACGGGTATAAGGAAGTATTTTAAGTCGTTACTCTTCTTGAATTTTGTCAGCTACTTTGCGATCTGAGCATTCCGATCTGAATCATTCCGATAGGCTTTGCGATCTGAGCATTCTGATAGGGCTTTGCGATCTGAACATTCCGATAGGGCTTTGCATTGCGATCTAGGCATTTCGATACCAACAACATTTCGACAGGGCTATATTCCGATCTGGTATTACGATCTGACATTCCGATCTGGCATTCCGATCTAGACATTTCGACAAACCAAAAATTATTCCTTAAAAAATTTTCGTGTGTAATTTTGACTTGGAATTTTTGGTTTATCGAGAACATATTTTAGGGGATTTTAACATTGTTTCTCGATTTGAACTCACAACAACACAAAAATACTTAACCTTATTTCATTGTTCGATCAACTTTGTAAATCTTAACTTATTGAAATGTAGTACACATCTCTTACGGATAAGTCCATCCTCTCGGGTACGGATAATCGTCCACCAATGTTGGTGAAGACTATGTATGAGGAATGGGCTTCCCGAATGGAACTTTATATGTTGAACAAGGAGAATGGACATCTAATTTGGGCATCAGTGCTTAATGGACCATTAGATTATGGTACTGTGACGGAAGGTACGACTACTCGTCCTCGCACAACGGGTGAGTTGACTGGAGATATGAAGATTCAAGATAAATGTGATAAGTATGCTACAAACATCATTCTCTAAGCCCTTCCTCCAGATGTCTACAAACTCGTCAGCAAACATAAAGTGGCCAAAGAGTTATGGGATAGAATTCGTGTTCTCATGCAAGGCACCTCGTTAACTAAACAAGAACGAGAGTGTAAGCTTTATGATACTTTTGATAAGTTTGCCTATGTGCCAGGGGAGACTCTCAATGATTACTATCTGAGATTTACCCTATTGTTGAATGAGCTTAATATCTATGGCATGGCAATCCCTACCTTTCAATTGAACACCAAGTATTTGAACACTCTTCCTCCAGAATGGAAAAAATACGTGACGGATGTTAAATTGGCTAAGGACTTGCATAACACCAATGTGGATCAACTTCAAGCTTTTCTTCAACAACACGAATGCCATGTGATCGAGGCTCGGTTGTCTACACCTCAAGTTCATGATCCACTTGCAATGTATGCTTCTCAACAAAACATGGCTTATACTTATCAACAACCATCATACTTGCAGCAGCCACCACCACACATTTATCAGCAACCACAGCAACCATCTTATCAACCACCAATGATGCCACAGCAAGAATATCAACAAAGTGTTCATCAACAATCTTTTCAACAGCAACCATCATATCAAACATCATCATCACAAGCCAACACTTCTCCATTGGGATATACTCCTCAGCAAGGATATTTTTCAATAGAATCACAACCAGCACAAGATTTCTACTCTAATGAACTTCCACCAATCCAAGCACCGGTCTTTACTCCAAGTGATACGCCAGCTGATGTTCTAAACCATCTCACCGCCTACTTGTCAAAACTTGTTGCAACTAGAGGATTTCCACCAACAAACAATCAGCTCCGCACCTCATCAAATCCTCGACAACAAGCCACTGTTCAAGATGGTCAAGTGACGGTGCAACCTATTCAGGGAAGGCAAAATTCATATGGACCTCCTACAAGGACTAGGAACAATCAAGCTGTGAATTCTCAAGCTAGTGGAAATGGGAGTCCTATTGGTCCTAAGAAGGTTGTGACTTGCTACAATTGCCGAGGACAAGGTCATATGGCTAGGGAATGCACTCAGCCGAAAAGGAGAAGGGATGATGCATGGTTTCGTGAGAAGATGTATTTGGTTGATGCTCAGTCTAAGGGGAAGATTTTGGATTCAGAGGAGTTAGCATTTCTTGCAGACCCAGGGGCAGCAGATACTGACGGCATTGCAGTTGTTTCCACTTCTAATGCAGCTTATCAAGCGGACGATCTTGATGCATACGATTCGGATTGTGATGACATTCACTCTGCCCAAGCTGCTCTCGTTGCTAATCTCTCTCACTACGGTTCTGATGTCATCAGTGAGGTACCAACCACATCTAATAATATTGATGATAACCAACATCAAGTTGGGCATGAAAATGACAACTGATACATGGTTTTTGCTAGGTTCAATTAATCTCTCGATATCCTCTCGAATTGATCTCGGTTCTAAGTGGAATGATTTGTTCTTGGTTAATAAAAAGGTGTTGGTTTGTTTATCTATTTTGAACTAATAACAATTTAAGGTAAATAATGTTGAGTAAATTGAAGCTTTTAAAGATTAAACTAAATTGATTATTAAAACTTAAATGTTTAAAAATGTAAAGACAAGTTTAGACAAAAACTTTGAAAACTTAAATGAATTAATGCTTAAAAAAAAACTTGTTCTATCGGAATAAAAATTATTACTATCGGAATACCTAAAAGTCAAAAGCATCGGAATGTACAAAAATGGTCCATCGGAATGTCCTTGTTAATCACCATCGGAATATTCAAAAGTCTAATCTGTCGGAATGATGCTGTCGGAATGAAGACGATCGGAATGTTGCAAATAAAAATTGGCCAGAGTTCGACTAGAAAAGGGACCTAAACCCCGTCGGAATGTGCGATCGCAATACGCGATCGCAATCCCGATCGGAATAGGGGGAATTGCCACCAGATCGCAAAGTAAAACCCTCTTGGGTTATTGCGATCTAAACCAATGAAGCTGTCGGAATATGTTAAAACCCTTGTGTTGCGATGGAAGCAGCTTTGTTCCGAAATTGGTGGGAACTAAAAAAAACTCAACAAACTCAATCAATAAGCTAAGCAATCCGAAACTTAAATAACTCAAAAAGCTTAAATTTGACAACTTTTGAAAACTAGAAACCTTAAACTTAATAAACAAAACTTTGGAATGACTAAAACTTAAAGGAAATCCGAAAACAAATAAGCTTAAACAAGTAATAAGCCAATAAGCATGGAAAGCTTATGGTCTATCCACGTAAGAACTTAAGAAGAAACAAGAAAGATTAAACTCTAATCATGAACACATCCAATAATCCAAACCGTATGGAATTCAACAATCGGATTAAGGATTTTGACAAATCAAGAAAAGTAGAAAAAGATTAAAGAACTTAAAAGCTTAACTTGAATAAGATTAATGAGATTCAAGGTACAAAGATTAAAGAAGGCTTTAATTAAAAGATGAAAAACAAAGAGAAAGTTTAGTGAGAGAATGTTTTGAACTTTCTCTCTCTAAAACTAGAGAAAATAAGAAAACTAAAAACTAAGTGTGTGAAAATTTGTGAGGTAAGGCCTTTATATAGGCGTGTGTAATGGGCTTGTGTATGGGCTTTGGTATCGGGCTTCTTTTCTTCTTTCTTCTTTTAGTCTTCACGCTTCTTAGATTTGAGCAGTGTCGGTGAATAATTCCAACTCGTCTTATAATCTTTTGTTTAATAGACTCGAGTTCTTCGACATATATGAATCTTCCATCTTTGGCTCTATTCTTCGATAAATCTTTAAATAGGCACAATGACTTCAAATCTTCTGCATCTTTGGACAATAGACTTCGTGTTGAGTCTTTTTCCTTGATAAAGCCCGTGCAATCCCATGTTTTCTTCATTATTCATCCGGTTGACTCTGAAAACACAATAAACACAAAAACCACGCATAATTCCAAACAAATGATATTAAATACGTGTTTTAGTCTCGTTTTAGCCAGAATTAAGTGGTAAAAGGATGGGTGTTTTCACGCCTATCAAATCCCCTACACTTAACCATTGCCATGCCCTCATGCAATGCTTAGTGACAAAGCACATTTACACTTTTCTCATGATCAATCAACCTTGGCCTTATTAAAATACTACTAAACAAAAATTAAAGTACTAAGAGAAATTAAAACTTTAAAGTAAACAAAAGGATAGAAAATAGCTATGTGGAAATAACTTGCAAAGAGATCGAGGACTTACATTAGGGCTTCGGTGCTGCGAAGATTTATCATTCTCAAGTTTCACGTTCCCCAAACTAAGCTTAAAAACGAGATCATTGTTATTATAAGTTAGCAATTCAAACACTCACACACATGGCTTAATTAAATGCTTAAACTCCCTTATTCCTAGGTGTATCTCTTATATTTTATTTTTGTCTTAGAATGATCATGAAGATGCATTTTTGGACTTATTTCGATAGTTTATTTAGGCTGAAAGCAAAGTAGGACGATTTGATCAATAGTTAGCTAAAGGACAAAATCTCTTAAAACTGCTTCTCAGGATATCAAAAAGTTCATATCTTGGCATAACTTGGTTCGCGATTTGAGACCTTTCTCGGGCCGATATTTGGCATGTACTTCATACTTCATATCTTGAGAGACGTTCTTGAGATAATGGTCTTCTCATCGTTAATAGAGTTTCTTCACTTGGAGACTTTTGAGGGGTACTCCAACTTTGTTGACCACGACTTCATGATTATTTCTTCAATCTCTATTTGGGATTTTGAGATACAACGATCCGCCTCCTTTTCGGACTTGGATCTATTTATCCTCATACCTTGTTAGGGTCTTTTCTGATAGACTTCTCCATCATCTTTATGGGAGTTGATTGCTTTTCGTCGTGAGTCTTGATCCTTCATATTGACTTTGGGAATAATGCTTATCACATCACCTTGGATCTTTAGCAATAAAATGGAATCCTCATGCCTTGTTAGGGCCTTTTCGGACTCGCCAATCTTCGCGCCCCGCTTCATAAGTTATGCCTTGGCTATGAACTCTTATCATTACCGAGCAACTTTTAAACGATCTTGGGCTAAAAGCTAAGTAACCTTTCAAATCGTACGACCTTACTTATTGCAGATAAATTATTAGCAAGTGATGGGAGAATAGGCAAATAATTACACCAAGTGAGCTTGTGCAAGAATACCGACTTATAATTGACTCTATCATTTCTCGTCCTCCACAATTTAAAATCTCAAGTAATGAGACTCGTGGATACTTAGCCTAATAAACCAATTAAGGTCTACATGGTTAAGGATACTAGCTAGAATAAACTTAGATAAGTCTATTCGGGTTGAGTCAAAATAATTGCAACAGGCCTAATATGTCAAAGACTTCTAAACTAGCTACACCACTTTATTAATATTTTTGACTTTATTGCGGGATATATACATATTAAAGCAACGGTAAAAATTTAAAAATTACGACTAAATGGCCAAAGTTAATAAAAAATTTGAAAAATGTTGAAAAATATGATTTTCCGGTTAAATGAAGGCATTTTCATGGAAAAGTCCACTTAAAACTTCGATAGAAGTCCCCCTACACTTAAGATAAACATTGTCCTCAATGTTTAAGCATGTGGGAAAAGTTTCCCCTACACTTATGACATTGTGCACGTTGGTTAACTCAAATTAAGGAAGAGACGACTAAAGTGATCAATTTCAAATGTGAGTATGAAGAAAATTGAATCACGATAGTTGAGAGATAGAACCGGATTTCGGATAACACGGGAGCACGGTTCTTCAAAGGTTCCAAGAGTGCATTCATCCCTGTAATCACATGCACACAAAAACAAACACCTATACAGGCCCCCCTACACTTAGGTGGTAAAAACATAAAAGGATAGATACTCGGGTTGCCTCCCGAGGAGCGCTTGTTTTGGATAACCGAGTCACGAGCCTGACTCGACCCAAAATTAGTTCATGGGGAACGTGGTGAGGAATGGAATCATCTCCTGAGAGATGTCCTCACCAAAGTACAACTTCAGACGCTGGCCATTCACCTTGAAATTGGGCCCATTTGGCTGAGAAAGCTCAATGGTCCCATATGGAAAGACTTTGGCGACGGTGAATGGACCAGACCAGCGGCTCTTCAACTTGCCAGAGAAGATCTTCAATCGAGAGTTAAAAAGTAAGACTTGATCACCAACGTGGAACTCTCGGTTCTTGATTTTGCGTCATGAAGGATCTTCGTCTTCTCTTTGTAGATCAGCGAGTTCTCATAAGCTTCATTCCTCAGTTCGTTGAGCTTGTTGAGTTGAATCTTGCGATGATCACCGGCTTTGTTGATGTCGAAGTTAGCCCACTTCAAGGCCCAGTGCGCCTTATGCTCCAGCTCGATGGGAAGGTGGCATGTTTTCCCGTACACAAGACGATAAGGTGTACAATCGATCGGGGTCTTGTAAGCAGTACGGAAAGCCACAGAGCATCATCTAACTTATCGGCCCACACGGCACGATGCTCTCCCACAGTACGCTCCAAAATTCGCTTCAATCCACGGTTGGATATCTCGGCTTGCCCATTGGTTTGGGGATGATAGGCGGTGGAAAGACGGTGATTGACACCATACTTAGCCATGACTCTTGCAAATTGATCGTTGCAAAAATGAGTCCCGCGGTCACTGATAATAGCACGAGGAACGCCGAATCGAGCGAACAGCGATTTCAAAAAGTTACAAACCACCCTTGCATCACTAGTAGGTAAAGCTTTGGCTTCAACCCACTTTGAAACGTAGTCAACGGCTACAAGGATGTATTTGTTTCCTTTATATGAAGGGAATGGCCCCATAAAGTCGATACCCCAAACATCAAATATTTCACATTCTTGTATGAAATTATGAGGCATCTCGTCTTTATGTGTGATCGTGCCTTGTTTTTGGCAAGCATCACATCGTTTAACCATCTCGTGAGCATCACGGTAGATGGTGGGCCAATAAAATCCCGAATCAAACACTTTTTTGGCGGTGTAGTTGGGACCAAAGTGACCACCAGTGGGTCCTTTGTGGCAAGCATCAAGGATTTCTAAAGCTGCCGGTCCATCAACACATCGGCGGATAATCAGGTCGGCACATTGTTTGAAAAGATACGGGTCATCCCAAAAGTAAGTCTTAATGTCGTTAAAGAACTTCTTCTTTTTCTGGGATGTTAACCCGTCAACGAGAATTCCACCCGCCAAGTAGTTTGCAATGTCCGCAAACCACGGGGTTTCATCAGCAGTCGAGTTGATAGACATTAAGGTCTCCAAGGGAAAAGAATCATTGATTTCTTTGTTCGGATGATCCCCCTGCTAAGGATCCTCAAGTCTAATGAGATGATCCGCGGCTAGGTTTTCAGCTCCTTTTTTATCGCGAATTTCGATTTTAAATTCCTGGAGCAGCAAAACCCAGCGAAGAAGTCTTGGTTTGGAATCTTGCTTTGTCAACAAGTACTTCAACGCGGAATGATCGGTGTAAACGATAGTGGTGGAAACGACAAAATAGGGGCGAAATTTTTCAAAAGCATAGACAACAGCTAAAAGCTCTTTTTCGGTTGTCGTATAATGCAATTGTACCCCCGTCATTGTCTTGCTAGCGTAATGGATTGGTTGGAAGTGTTTATTCACTCTTTGTCCCAGAACCGCTCCAATAGCAAAGTCACTAGCATCGCACATCAACTCAAAGGGAAGCTCCCAATTCGGGGTAACCAAGACGGGTGCCTTAGTTAGCTTATCCTTAAGCGAGTTGAAGGCTTCAAGGCACTCTTTGGAAAAGATAAAAGGAGTATCTTTTTCCAAGAGGTGGGTCATCGGGCGAGCGATTTGAGAAAAATCCTTGATGAATCGACGGTAGAAGCCCGCATGACCCAGAAAACTTCTCACACCCTTCACGGTTGAAGGTGGAGGCAACTTGGCGATAACATCGACTTTAGCACGGTCTACTTCAAGACCCGCTTTGGAAATTTTGTGTCCCAGCACGATGCCTTCTTTTACCATAAAATGGCATTTTTCCCAATTCAGAACAAGGCGAGTGTCTTCGCACCGCTTAAGCATACGTTCCAAATTGGCAAGGCAAGAAGAGAAGGAATCCCCGAAGACCGAGAAATCATCCATGAAGACTTCCATGGTTTGTTCAACCATGTCATGTAAGATAGCTAACATGCACCTTTGGAAAGTCCCGGGGGCATTACATAAGCCAAAAGGTATCCTTTTGTACGCAAATGTGCCATAGGTACAAGTGAATGTTGTCTTCTCTTGATCTTGGGGATCGATGGGTATTTGGAAATAACCCGAGAAGCCATCAAGAAAGCAGTAATATTCATTACCCGCTAAACGTTCAAGTATTTGGTCCATAAAAGGTAGAGGGAAATGATCCTTTCTCGTGGCATCATTGAGTTTGCGGTAGTCTATACAAACTCTCCACCCAGTAACGAGACGAGTGGAAATTAACTCGTTGTGTTCATTAGGAACAACGGTTATTCCGCCCTTCTTGGGCACACAATGGATTGGACTAACCCATGGTGAATCCGAAATAGGGTAAATCATACCCGCATCAAGAAGTTTGATAACCTCTGTTTTGATGACTTCATGGATTTTTGGATTCACCCTTCGTTGGCTTTGAATTGTGGGCTTAAAGTCGTCCTTCATGAGAATTTTGTGTGTGCAGAAGTGAGGATCAATTCCGCGAATATCAGAAATTTTCCAAGCAATAGCCTTCTTATGAGCTTTCAACACGGTGATAAGTCGGGCTTTTTCTTCTTCCTTTAGGTCCTTAGCAATGATGACTGGCGACTTCTTCTCTTCTTCAAGGAATACATACTCGAGATGGGGCGGCAACTCCTTAAGTTCTAAATCCGGAGGATTTTCAACGGGAGGCGTATTTAAAGTCGGAGTATCGATAGCAATGACTGTGGGAGATGGAGGAGAAGGATTGTCTTCGTTGAGAAGGTTGTCAAAGAAATGCATGTCTTCATTCCCATCGGTGGGAGAATCATTAGTAGTTAAATTCACATCTCCCATGGTGTCTTCAAGATTGTTCCAAAACAAATCACTATCTCCAAATAGAGACAATGATGAATCAATAGAGGCAACAGTTTCAACATTGGGAAGAGAGGTAGGAATACTTTTGCAAGCATTTTGGAAGTGTTCTTCACAAGCCTCATCAAGAACGTCAATACAATTAACACTCTCGTTGGAATAAGGTTGTTTGGACAACTTTCCCATATTGAAGACGATTTTATCGTCACCCACTCTCATGATAAGCTCACCGGCTTCAACATCGATGAGAGTGCGACCGGTCCTCAGGAATGGACGACCCACGATCAAGGGAACACGAGGGTCCATCTCGTAGTCGACGACGACGAAATCGGCAGGAAAAGAGAATTTGTCGAGTCCTACAAAGACGTCTTCGGCTATCCCCACTGGATAAGCAACCGTACGGTTAGCTAATTCCAATGTCATTTTGGTGGGGACTAGCTCAGGGAGAGATAATTTCTTCCAAACGCTTAGAGGCATTAAATTAATACTGGCACCTAGATCGGCTAGGGCCATGCAATTCTCTACTCCCGGGAAATTGCAAGGGATTAAGAAACGACCCGGATCACCAAGCTTGGTTGGCAATTTCCTTAAGAGCACTGTAGAGCAATTCTCATTAAGTTGGGTGTTGGCAATATCGAGAAGCTTTTCCTTGTCGCTCAGAAGATCTTTAAACATTTTTGCGTACTTAGGCATGTGAGTGAGAGCCTCAGCAAAGGAGATATTGAAATTCAGTTGTTTAAACATTTTAAGAAAGTTCGAAACATGAATATCGTCCTTGCTTTTGAGCTTCTCGTTCCTCAACCTAGATGGATAAGGTATATTAGAAGAAGAGGCAGGCTTTGGGAGAATAGGATCACTCACATACTTGGGTGGAGGAGGGGTAGAAGGAAGAGGTGGAGAAATTGGGGAAGGAGAAGGATGAGGAATAGGAGCAGGTGACTCGTTCTCCTTAGTCACAACCACCGGTGGAGGTATAGGAAGCTCGGGTTCCTTGGTACCTTTGCCACTGCTAGTGGTGATTGCTTTCATCTCCCCTCTTGGATTCGCAATGGTGTTACTCGGAAGAGTACCCGAAGAAGAGGGGTGATTACCGTGGAAGAAAGTAGCCATCATGTTCTTCAAGTCATTCGTTTGACTATCCAACGTGTTTCTCATGTCGGCTCTCAAATCGTTTCCTTGTTTGACCAAGTCTGCTTTCAAATTGCGCACTTCCTGTTGGAGATTTTCCACAATCACATCATTGGTCCTCATGTAGGTTGCAACCTCTTGGTGTAATGCAGTGGGTTGATTTGGAGGAGCATTGTATGCGGGTGGTTGATAAGCAGGTTGTTGGTAAACTTGGTTGTTACGTTGAGGTGGTTGTTGCTGCTTGTGAGGAGGGATGTATGGTGTACGAGGTTGTTGTTGTTGTTGAGGAGGGCGGTTGAGGTTTTGTTGTTGGTTTAGGTTGTTTGGGGGAAAACCGGGTGGTGAGAGGTAGTTGTTGGAGCGGTAGCTAAGCAAATTACGGTCACCTTGAGGTCTAGCTTGATAAGCAGGTTGAGTATAGGTGCCATATGCTGCATTCACATTCTCAGCAGGGTAGTCTTGGGTGGCGGTACAAGTGGTGTAAGAGTGAGGACCACCGCATATCTCACAAGGTTGGCTGACAGCGTTAACTTGAGCGTTTTTAGCGTTGCTGATGTTGTTGTTGTTAACGGTGTGGGTAACAAGCGATTCAAGAAGCACAGTGATTTTGTCAAGTCGCTTGTCGCTGTCATTAGTGCTAGCACTAGCGACATTGGTCCGAACACTCTTGGTTTGCACACGAGATTTATTCTCAATGATATCCCAAGCAGCATTTGAAGTCTTAGCCAAAAGATTACCCCCCGAGGCACTGTTTAGTGAATCTTGGTCACTCATGCTTAAACCATTGTAAAAAGTATTAATTTGATGTACTTTGGTAAAACCATGTTGTGGGCATTTTCTTAAAAGATCTTTAAAACGATCCCAAGATTCACTGAACGACTCATCGTACTTTTGTTCAAAATTTATGATTTCATTCCGCAAAGCGGTAGTACGAGAGGGTGGGAAAAAGTAATTGATAAACTTTGTTTCCAAATCCGTCCACGAGAGAATACTCTGTGGCGGTTCTTTAGCAAGCCAATGTCGGGCTTGTCCCTTTAAAGAAAAGGGGAAAAGTTGTAACCTGATAACCTCTTGTGGAACACCATTGAATTTGACCGTGTTGGTGAGTTGCAAGAATCTCTTGATATGGTCATGTGGGTCATCAATGGTACGCCCCAAGAATGGTTGAGCGGAGACCATCTGGATAAAGCCTGATTTTAGCTCAAAGTTGTTGGCGGCAATTGGAGGTATGTTAATTGGATCCGTGTTGCCATCTACATGAGCTTGCAGCAGTTCAATCATCGGGCGATTATCCGGTAGAGGCTCATTGTTGTTATTATTATTCATGTTGTTGAAAGGTGGGTTGTTGTTGTTATTATTGTTGTTTGGAGGTGGTATGTTGTTGTTGTTTTGTACACCGGCCATGTCTAAGTGATCGAGAGCTCGGGCTCTTGATAAGACGTGGATCGAGTGCGCATACACCTGCAAAAGAACGAACAAAGAAAAACAAAGCAAAAATATTTTTGGTTTTTATGTTTTTAATTTTTATGTATTTTTGAAAATTTTATATTTTTTTAGGATTTTTTTTTTTTTTAATTTCTATGAAAAAGTAACGTTCACGGGGAACGGATCCCAAAATCCAAGTTCTCACAAAAAACTTTTGATCTTAACGAGAAGAGCCGGCAGCGGCGCCATTTGATACATGGTTTTTGCTAGGTTCAATTAATCTCTCGATATCCTCTCGAATTGATCTCGGTTCTAAGTGGAATGATTTGTTCTTGGTTAATAAAAAGGTGTTGGTTTGTTTATCTATTTTGAACTAATAACAGTTTAAGGTAAATAATGTTGAGTAAATTGAAGCTTTGAAAGATTAAACTAAATTGATTATTAAAACTTAAATGTTTAAAAATGTAAAGACAAGTTTAGACAAAAACTTTGAAAACTTAAATGAATTAATGCTTAAAAAAACTTGTTCTATCGGAATAAAAATTATTACTATCGGAATACCTAAAAGTCAAAAGCATCGGAATGTACAAAAATGGTCCATCGGAATGTCCTTGTTAATCACCATCGGAATATTCAAAAGTCTAATCTGTCGGAATGACGCTGTCGGAATGAAGACGATTGGAATGTTGCAAATAAAAATTGGCCAGAGTTTCGACTAGAAAAGGGACCTAAACCCCGTCGGAATGTGCGATCGTAATACGCGATCGCAATCCCGATCGGAATAGGGGGAATTGCCACCAGATCGCAAAGTAAAACCCTCTTGGGTTATTGCGATCTAAACCAATGAAGCTGTCGGAATATGTTAAAACCCTTGTGTTGCGATGGAAGCAGCTTTGTTCCGAAATTTGTGGGAACTAAAAAAAACTCAACAAACTCAATCAATAAGCTAAGCAATCCGAAACTTAAATAACTCAAAAAGCTTAAATTTGACAACTTTTGAAAACTAGAAACCTTAAACTTAATAAACAAAACTTTGGAATGACTAAAACTTAAAGGAAATCCGAAAACAAATAAGATTAAACAAGTAATAAGCCAATAAGCATGGAAAGCTTATGGTCTATCCACGTAAGAACTTAAGAAGAAACAAGAAAGATTAAACTCTAATCACGAACACATCCAATAATCCAAACCATATGGAATTCAACAATCGGATTAAGGATTTTGACAAATCAAGAAAAGTAGAAAAAGATTAAAGAACTTAAAAGCTTAACTTGATTAAGATTAATGAGATTCAAGGTACAAAGATTAAAGAAGGCTTTAATTAAAAGATGAAAAACAAAGAGAAAGTTTAGTGAGAGAAAGTTTTGAACTTTCTCTCTCTAAAACTAGAGAAAATAAGAAAAACTAAAAACTAACTAAGTGTGTGAAAATTTGTGAGGTAAGGCCTTTATATAGGCGTGTGTAATGGGCTTGTGTATGGGCTTTGGTATCGGGCTTCTTTTCTTCTTTCTTCTTTTAGTCTTCACGCTTCTTAGATTTGAGCAGTGTCGGTGAATAATTCCAACTCGTCTTATAATCTTTTGTTTAATAGACTCGAGTTCTTCGACATATATGAATCTTCCATATTTGGCTCTATTCTTCGATAAATCTTTAAATAGGCACAATGACTTCAAATCTTCTGCATCTTTGGACAATAGACTTCGTCTTGAGTCTTTTTCCTTGATAAAGCCCGTGCAATCCCATGTTTTCTTCATTATTCATTCGGTTGACTCTGAAAACACAATAAACACAAAAACCACGCATAATTCCAAACAAATGATATTAAATACGTGTTTTGGTCTCGTTTTAGCCAGAATCAAGTGGTAAAAGGATGGGTGTTTTCACGCCTATCAACAACCTCGAACAGCATTCGGGAACTAGTAACTCAAATGATGTGGTATCCAATTCTACACATTTGGGTGAACCTCAACCAAATGCTACGACGGGTATGGAATCTTATGCTCAACATGATTTGGTAATGGTGCCTAAACATATTATTGATCAAATGCATATGGCCCTCCGACAATCCGTAGATACCAATTCCACCCTAACTGCTGAGCTTGTGTTGCATAAAGAAAAGATCAAAACTTTTGAAATGGTCCCTCAAGAAGAGAAAATAACATGTTCTGAATTTGACCAATTTCGTTTTGAAAAGATTAAACACTTGAAAGAAATAGAATCATTAAAAGCTAATCTTTCTAATGAATTAAAAGAAAAGGAGTCGGTTGTCAATGATTTTCAGAAACTTAAAATGGATTTCAAAACTCTCGAGTCTAAAAAGGTTGAATCAGAAATTAATGCTACCAAACTTCTTAAATTCAAAGAACAACAGCTTTTAAAACAATACGCTTCCACAGAAAAGGTTCATCTTTTAACTAAATCATTTAAAGAATTCGAACTTAAGCGTCTTCAAGATTTACCACCTAATCCCGGTTATGCAAAACAAGCTCAGGAATATATTCCCGGTCTTTATGATATGACCATAATTGGAAAATCGAAACAAGCACCTTTTGTTCGTAGTACTGAGGAGACACAATCACTTGGGGATGAAACTCATTCTAAAATGCTTTCAAAATTCCATACAATTGATTATGATCAACATAACAAAGATCAATTTTCGAAAAAGACACGCATTCGCTTACAAAAGGAATTAGCAGAATTAACAGTTCTTGTGCCCCAAAGTTTGTCAAATGAAAACCTTCCTAGTACGTCTCCTACACTCGTCAAAAAGGATTTAACGAAGTTAATTCCACCGGTAAGTAAGGCGTCCGTTAACTTAAATACGGTTCACCAACACTTAGCCGATTTTGACAAGGTCATTTTGGAACGTACGACGGCCACGGCCATAACGGAAGGTGAATGGAACTTTGAGCACACTAGAGCTGCGTTTCGAGATGAAATTGTTCCGTTTGTAAACAATGTTAAAGCTTGTCTTCATAATATTGATCAAGATTTGTTTTTGGAAATAGAAGAAGTTAGACGTGTTTTCAATGAAATGGAAGATGCTTATGAAAACAGTTTACTTGAAATAGAACGGGTTTCACGCCATAATGATCTGCTTCTGAATCAAGTGATGTCTCATGATATAGTTTCTGTCTGTGTGAATACAAGTGTTGATAATGATTCTATTGTGCATAATGTTGAATCTGTGGATAATGTGGTAGATAGTACTTGTCACGAATCTGACGCTGAATTTTTAAAGCTTCAAGATTCATATTCTTCGCTTTCAAAACGTTTTGATGAGATTCAAACACATTGTATTTCGCTTGAATGCAAGCAACAATTTATTCAAGAAATCTTTGAAACGTCATTCGAAGGTGTTAATATCGATGATGCAAACTTTGAAAAGGATTTTCGATTAAATTTACAATCAAAACAGCGTCAGCCAAGTGACAAGGTTGCTAAATCTTTGCCGATAGACATAGAGAAATCTAAGGAGCTTCACTGTGTGAACGTACTTGAGGCCGCTGAGAATTTTAAACTTGATCTAGATAATCAAGTTTCCAAGATGTTGTCCAAAGTTGATAACTTAAAACAGAAAAATACACGACTTTTCGATTCAGTACAGCCAGCATGTGCTCATACCACTGCACAAAATCAATCATTGATTGAACAATTGAATCGAAAGTCGGTGGAAATATCTGATTTGAGGGAACAAATTTGTGATAAGAACCTGGTCTTGGCTGAGTTAAAGGAAACACTTCATACTCTAAAAGGTAAGAATGTTGTGGATAACGCAGCCACTATCTCAGCAACGTCCTCTAGTGCAATCAAAAGAACCCTTATAGCCGTCACACCACTTAAAAAGGGCCCTAGGACTAAACCATCTCAAACTTTGGTCACTAAAGATAAGGCGGAATCAAAACCAGCTTCTAATATTCCCGTGTTGCATTCTACAGGAGTAAGCACCACTACTAAGGCTCAAAGATCTAATCTTAAAAGAAACAAGAAGAATGATAGGATCTTGCCCCCATCTAGTAGTCAAGTGAAGAAGAAAGTAGAAGCCCATCCTAGGAATGTTATTTCTGTTTTGAATAAAAAGAATCATGTAGCTAAACCTAAAGGCTCTGCGGTTGTGCAGCGTTCTAAGCCTTCTGTGAATTCTAATTTGAAATGTTGGAATTGCAATGAATGTATGTATTCTAGTCTTCATGATTCTTGCCTTATTGACCATGTGAATGAGATGCATGCCCGGACAAATGGATTAGAATGGAAACCGACTGGGAAAGTGTTAACCCAAGTTGGTTGGATGTGGCGCCCCACTGGTAGAACTTTCACTATATTAGGAAATATGTGCCCTTTAACTAGGATCACTCCCACTGAAGTGAAGAAAGCGTGCCCTTTAACTAGGAGTACCAAGGCTACCAAAACACAAGCGTGTCCTTTCACTAGGAACACCAACACTACTGTAGGAACAAAGTGCCCTTTAACTAGGTCTACTCCCACTATATTTCCCGCGGATAATCCAAAACCTAAGAAAGTTGGAACTGTAAAACCTGTTAGTGCTAAAACTCACATTAGAAAACGCAGGAAATCTAAGGGTCTCACAAATGTTAGCAATTCTGATAATTCTATATCTGTATCTGCTAACACTCTGGAACAAATAGTTTCCAATGCATTGTCTACTGTTGTTATTGAAAACAGGTGGTCCAAATTGTTCTCTGGTATTTGGACTCTGGTTGCTCCAAGCATATGACCGGAGATCGCTCTCAGCTCAGAAATTTCGTCAGCAAGTTTCTTGGTACGGTTCGATTTGGAAATGATCATATTGCAAAGATAATGGGTTATGGTGAATATCATATTGGGAATGTTATAATTTCAAGAGTGTATTACGTGGAAGGTCTCGGTCACAACTTATTTTCTGTGGGACAATTTTGTGATGCAAACCTAGAAGTTGCTTTTCGAGAGCATACCTGCTTCATTCGTAATTTGGAAGGGGTTGATTTATTGAAAGGTACTCGAGGGAATAATTTGTATACTTTGTCTCTACAAGACATGATGGCCGCTTCTCCCGTATGTCTTCTCTCCAAAGCATCGAAGACTAAGTCATGGTTATGGCATCGACGGTTATCTCATCATAACTTTGACGCTATTAATCACTTGGCGAAAAACGAACTTGTTCGTGGTCTTCCTAAACTATCATTTCACAAGGATCATTTGTGTTCCGCGTGTACAATGGGGAAAAGCACTAAGAAGTCTTACAAACCCAAGACTGAAGACAACAACCAAGAGAAACTTTATCTGTTGCATATGGATCTTTGTGGGCCAATGCGTGTTGAAAGTCTTAGTGGCAAAAAGTACATCCTCGTCATTGTCGATGATTACTCTCAGTTTACATGGGTGAAATTTCTTAAAGCAAAAAATGAGGAACCTAAATTCATCATCAGATTTCTCAAGATGATTCAAGTGCGTCTCAACACTACTGTCCGACGCATTCGTACAGATAATGGAACCGAATTTGTGAATCAAATTTTGCGTGATTATTATGAAGAAGTTGGCATATCTCATGAAACATCCGTTGCACGCACTCCACAACAAAACGGTGTCGTTGAAAGGCGAAATCGCACACTTATGGAAGCTGCTCGAACGATGTTAATTTACGCAAAGGCTCCATTGTTTTTATAGGCAGAAGCAGTATCTACAGCAGTGTACACCCAAAATTGGTCACTAATTCGTAAACGCCAAGGTAAAACACCTTATGAGCTTCTCCATGGAAAAGTACCAGATTTATCATATCTTCATGTATTTGGTTCTCTTTGCTATCCAAACAATGATGGTGACAATTTGGGAAAACTTCAACCAAAGGCTGATATTGGTATTTTCATTGGTTACGCACCAGCAAAGAAGGCATTCCGAATCTACAACCGTAACTCTCGCAAAATCCTTGAAACAATGAATGTTGATTTTGATGAGCTGACAGCAATGGCTTCTGAGCAAAGCAGCTCTGAACCCGCACTTCATGAAATGGGACCCAGTAATATTAGTTCTGGTCTTGTCCCAAACAACCCTACTTCATCATTTATACCACCTACTAGGAATGAATGGGATACGTTGTTTCAACCGTTCTTTGATGAATTCTTTACTCCTCCAACTATTGTTTCTCCAGAACCTGAGGTAATAGCTCCGGTAACCGAAGTTGTCGCTCCAACAACCGAAGCACAATCAGATACATCTGCACCTACAATTGGTCAAGATATACCATCCACAAGTAATTCTCAACCAACACATGTAACAACTACCCACGTCATGCCTATTGATGATGATGAGGCTGATGATGATCACGATTTGGAATTCGCTCAAATGCGTGAACTTCCATTCTTTGGTGTACCTATTCCCGACCCTAATCAAGCCGGGTCGTCCACCACAGAGGAAGCTCCTTCTACAGTTTACTCCAATCCACGGATTCGTGAACATGACAGCAAGTGGACAAAGGATCATCCTATAGATTCTATTATTGGTGACCCTAATCGTCCGGTATCCACACGAAGTCAGTTACAAGAAAGTGCAATGTTTTGTCACTTTGATGCTTTTCTCACTGAAGTTGAACCTAAGACATGGCAACAAGCTTTTACTCAATCCTGTTGGATAGAAGCTATGCAAGAAGAACTTAATGAGTTTATACGTCTTGATGTTTGGGAACTTGTCCCATGCCCGGATCAAGTGCAGTTACTTACCTAGAAATGGGTTTACAAGGTGAAACTCGATGAGTTAGGCGGAATATTGAAGAACAAAGCTCGACTAGTAGCTAGTGGATACAAGCAATTATTGGGTGTCGACTTTATGAAATCCTTTGCACCTGTTGCCTGTTTGGAAGCCATTAGACTATTCCTCGCTTATGCAGCCCATATGAATATGATCTTCTATCAGATGGATGTGAAGACGGCATTTCTTAATGGTGAAATCAAGGAAGAAGTCTATGTTCAACATCCGGATGGTTTTGTGAATCCTAATTATCCTAATCATGTGTATAAGCTTAAGAAGGCTCTCTATGGGTTGAAGCAAGCTCCACGCGCATGGTATGATCTATTGTCACAATTCCTCATTACTCAAGGCTTCGCAAAAGGCAAGGTGGATCCCACGCTGTTCATTCAGAAACGAGGTAAAGATATGATTATGGTACAAATATATGTTGATGATATTATATTTGCAGCCTCGACCCAAACCTTATCGGATGAGTTTGGGACACTCATGTCTTCCAAGTTTAAGATGTCAATGATGGGCAATGTATCATTCTTCTTAGGTCTTCAGATATCTCAGAGTCCCAGAGGCATCTTTATTAATCAATCCAAATATGCCCTTGAATCGCTTAAGAAATATAAGATGGAATCTTGCGACCCCGTGGACACTCCAATGGTGGAGAAATCTAAGCTTGATGCAGATCCACATGGAGTTGCCGTTGATCCGACACTTTATCGTGGAATGATCGGTACTCTTCTGTATATCACAGCTAGTCGACCTGATCTTCAGTTTGCTATATGTATGTGTGCCAGATATCAAACTAGGCCTACTGAGTTACACTTAGCTACTGTTAAAAGGATCTTTCGATATCTTAAAGTAACCATTAATCGGGGACTTTGGTATTCGAAGGACTCTTCTATTGCACTAATGGCATATGTAGATGCGGATCACGTGGTTTGTCAAGATACAAGGCGTAGCACGAGTGGAACTTTGCAACTATTAGGAGATCGACTAATCAGTTGGGCATCGAAAAGGCAGAAAAGCGCTACAATTTCATGTACGGAAGCAGAATACATAGCTATGTCCGGTTGCTGTGCTCAAATTCTTTGGATGAGATAGCAATTAACCGCTATGGTCTAGGTTTCAACAAGATTCCGATGTACTGCGACAACAAAAGTGCAATTGCCTTATGCTGCAACAATGTTCAATTCTCCCGGTCAAAGCACATTGACATTCGCTACCATTTCATCAAGGAGCAAGTGGAAAATAGAGTAACCGAGCTTTACTTTGTCCGATCTGAGTATCAATTGGCGGATATTTTCACGAAGGCTTTAGATCGCGCTAGAATTGAATTTTTGGCCGACAAGCTAGGAATGAGAACTTTCTCGCCTGAGACTCTAAAGGAACTGGCAGATGAAGCGAAAGAATAGTGGTGGTAAAACTATTCTCCGTATCCTTGGTGATCATTTGTATATATTTTTTATATTTTTATACACAAAAGCAAAATACAAAAATATAAAACCATATAAAAATCATAAAAATTGAAAAATCTAGAAAAATCCAAAAATATCTTTACTTTATTTTTCAAAGGCATGTCTTTTGGTACGATAATATTTACGGCCTTAGAAACGTCGATTAATATTGACACGGTGCCATAAATAGAGTTCGACAAAAGTTGTAATTATTTCATAAAACATGCCTAAATGGCTTGTAGTTATTTCTGACTGCAACCCGGTTTTCACATTAAAGTCAAGTATTTCTTATGAAAGCTTTGGCTCACAACGAGAATTAATTTTCTCGGGCAAGGTTTACTTTAAAACCTTGTAAGGGATCAAGTTTACTTTATAACTTGGTCTAACACAAATCAATGTACGTTTCAGTGCATTTATTTGTTAAAACAAGAGAAGTCTTGTTTTTCTGAAGCTATCATCTCTACAACCATGCTATCTATAATTGGTATCTACATACTCGACGATGCGACTACTCAACCGACGACTACAGCTCTTTCGATAGAACACGGGTCAACAATTGAGGGGGAGCAATTGTCAAGCATTCAGAATCTTTGATGCCGAACGTGCCAAGCTCACTAACTGTTGTCAAGACAACAATACCAATCGTACACGTGGTGTCGAGAGATGACTTCAGATGTGACGAGGTGACCAACATATGCTGACAAGAACTATTTGATCTTATCATATGCTGTTCTCATCTATCAGGTCCAACCTTGTCAATTCTTTTCTAATATGGTGAATATGTGATCATGTTACAAATCGGTATCATATCTCATACGTTTGATATCATGAAGATAAAATGGACTTGCATTTTTCTTCCCAAAACCTTTGTTAAAACTTCATTAAATCAATTGATATTAAAAACATCGATTGGATTAATATTTTTAATATGGGGGAGAAAATGTGATTTAATATGGGATATTATCACAAATGGTTTGACTTAATGTGCTGGCTCATCCCGACATGTGCGAAATGTTTTCGAATATCGTGGCATATGTTAAGGGGGAGCAAAACGGATTTGCATATTAAAATGGATTTTCATGGTGACATATACTTACCCGAAACCCATTTATTTCACGACGATGAAGATTGTGGTGACATAAGGATGGTAGGATAGGTTAAGTCCTATGATTCTTCCAGAACCGGAGGAATCTTCCCAAGGACATTCCATAGCTAGAAATAGTAGTCCTTAGGAAAGATGGAGAAAGATTGTGAACGTAGCTGAATGCCGACCAAGTACTTAAGTTAGCACTGGAACAATCACAACAAAGTGCTAGTTATGACGTATTGGTAAGCATTGAAGGGGTTGAAGAATGAAAAAGAATTGTAAATATAAAGGGTGTAAAGAAAGAAGCCCTCCTTACAACTTTAGGCAGAAACCGGGTCAACACATATGCTATTGAGATCATTTTAATGATGCTCGATATTGAAGATAGACATCATGGACCCAGTGATGCAATGCACAACCCATCCCAGCTAACTCAGATATCTCTCAAAAGGTATTTGTTTTAATCACACGGAGACAACACATTATCTACTGATTTATTCACTCCGAATAAATTGGTATTGAAAAGGTGGCACTCCTCTCCAGCCTCCGATCACTAAAATCCAAAGTGCACGATCGAGTCTAGAGCCATTTGAGATCATCAAATATCTCATTAGGACACACTTTCGTATTTCCTTGCTTCTTCACACACTGTGAAAAGTAAGAAAGATTTTAAGAGTCCTACGCAAAATCTTCATGATCTTGCCTGAACATCCGAGTAATACGAAAGTATTTACAATGAAGATGGAAATCCTTCTTGAGCGAATATCAAAAAGCTCATGGTAGGTGACTTGTGCGATTCTTTATGAATCAAACTTGTGATAACTGGAAAGCAACAGTTGTTTAGTTCTTAACTGAATTTAAACACGTTCCAGGCCTCTACGCAATATCTTAGTGATCTTGCCAGAACACTCAGAGTGATACCTTAGTGTTCACAGTGATGAGTGGAAATCCTTCTAGTGTTAACCTCAAACAGCACTTGGTAGGTAACTTGCAAGATTCTATACGAATCAAGCTCGTGACAACTGGAAAGCAACGATGGTGCGGTTCTTAATTGAATTTCACTTGTTCCAGGAACATGAATTGACGGCTTCAAATCATGCGGATATTATTATCCAATTGATTCACTCTTTATGTTCGCAGTCAGCTTTGGACGGTCGAATAAAGAGAACGGGTTTACCCGCGAAATCCTGTCAGGAAGTTACTTAATTGAAACTATCCGTCACGGGTACGATATCTAATATCGTCCAACGGTCTTCACCGACCGGAGGTAAAATGCTACCGATTTTTAATGAAATGTTCAAAGCCATTTCGTTCGTGTCTACTTATGTGGCGGCATTTGAAGACGGTGGCGTTGCGGAATCCAAGAAGAAGTCGTCCCCGCATGCTTATACTTTATGCACTTAATATCTCATTTAATTCAAGAAAGCCTAAAAGTTAAGTCTTCCGCTGTATCGAACTCTGAAGCTTTCAAGAATTATGAAGGTATAAGTATGTGGGACATGGTTTCACGAAGAGGCGAAGATCACAAGTGATGGAAGCACGAGATCAAGGCAAGAGATTGATGCTAAAGATTGATATCAAAGATCACATCAGCATGTTCACCAGAAAAGAAAAAAAAAGAAACACGAAGACTACGAGCTCAAGACAAGCATAGTATGCTAGATTTATTTCATTATTGTAACTCGGGTAACGCCCTTGTTTGGAGTGACCTCCCTTAGGGGGAGATTGTTGGAAATACGTTTTACGTATTAAGAAGGATCGGTCACTCCAACGATAGTCCATGTAATAGCTCGTAGTTTAGTTATTTATCTTTATTAAACAAACAAACCAAAGCCTAGCCTACAACATGTGTAGGCCGGCCCATGTAGAAGCCTAAGCCCATGACAAGGGCTTGGGTATATAAACCCTCTCCTTTGATGGAGAGGGTGTGTGGTTTTCATTATTTTTCACATAGTTCTTTTTAAATTTCTCTCTCTAAAGTGTGAAATCTACCATCTCTTTCTCTCTCTAAAACATAAGTATAGATTTACATTTCTACAGAAAGGCTAGAAAGCTTCCGGTCCATATGCACGTACGCTTAAAGTCTACGAGCGTCCCTGAGTACCTACCGTTTTGGGGACATAGAAAAGGAAAACGGCTGAGCAATACGCTTAGTGCACGGATGTACAATAAAGCATGAATAGGATAAGCATATAACATATAACGGCGGAAGAAACTAAGTCCCGAGTAATCTGGTTAAGTCTTGATAAAACTGGTTTTATAGTTTGAAAAAGCCTTATTTTTATCTTGTAAAAACTGTTTATCATATTTTACCATTAGCCAATATAGGTCTTGAAAATCCACCGTGCATGAATACTTGGAGGGGTGACCTCATCATGAAAATTAGTGGGGCTGCCTCTAATTTAATATTCTGGTTTGGGTAGGAGGGATCAGCTCCTTGTGAAGGATACAAGGCACACACCACATTCACCATGAAATCCTGACTGAAAACATGTAAATAGGATGCACCCATACGCCCCACATGATAAATATAAAAATATGGACAAAAGCTGAAGGGACGCCACGAGCAATCACTCCGCCGTGGTGAAGTCATAACATCATTGCCTCTAATTTTATTGTTATGGTACCTCCATAACTAGGTGAAACTGGTCATGCATGTATATGGCTATAGGTATTCTAAATTAAACATAAGCAAATCAACATATAAACTTATAAGGAAAGAATGTCCATACTGAAAGGACGGGAATCCGTACCTTATGTCCAGTGAACGAAGAAGACGAACTGAGAGGAATCCTACTTCCGTATCACTAATGCTACATAAATACATACGTGAATAAGTATCTGCTTACTAATACGTAACTGATTTTATGTCATGTCTTAGCTTATTTTATATGTTCTTATCATGTTTTACTGTTTTAAGCCTTAAACTGTGTTTATCCTATATCCTGTTTACTCTGTTTAAGTATTTCTGGTATTTCATGTATTATTATACTTACTGTGTAATAATAAGTAACTTTCCAAAAATAGCAGGTTTCCTAAAATAGAAAGTTTCCAAAAATAGAAAGTTTCCAAAAATAGAAAGTTACCAAAAATAGAAAGTTTCCAAAAATAGAAAGTTTCCAAAAATAGAAAGTTTCCAAAAATAGAATTACTGCTTAAAATAGATAAAAATAGAAAATTTCCATAAATAGATCAGCTGCCTTAATTAAATAAGTTTCCATAAATAGATTAGCTGCCTTATTTAATTAAGTTTCTAAAAATAGAAAGTTTCCATAATTAGATATAAGCTGGTTAAATAAGCTAAGTATATAAGCTTAAGTGTTTTCGTGATTATTTTGTAAGTCATATGATATAATGTATAGTTTATTAATTATTTCATGTAATTAAAAATAAACTATAGGTTAAAATATTTAATTAAAGTATATCATGTTTTTAATTAAATAAAGTTAAATACTTAGGTTAAAACATGTATTATTATTTATTAATAATATGACCTAAGTCATGTTAATTAATTAGTTATAACCATGGTTTTTAAATAATTAATTAATTATAAGTCTAAAAAATATAAAATACTTAGGTTAATAATTTCATGATTTTAATAATTATTATAACCTAAGTCATGTTATTAAATTAATCATGTCATGTTTATTAATTTAATATTAACATATGATTATAAAAAAAAATAATCTTAACATACACCGTGAACCGGATCTTAACTAAGAACCATGAACCGGACATGAAATCGACACCATACCCCGAACCACTTCGGGGTTACCCTTGTCTTGCTGCTGCCCTGGGACCCACACCAACCAACCGGGACCGTATGGTCTCGGTGGTGGTCGAGTAGCCAAACCGAGACCCCCTTGGGGTTCGGTTTAGGCGCCGGCCAAAACAAAACACCCCTAAACCATTAATAGATCAAATCAAAAAGAAAACGGTTAAAAGAATTTACCGAATGCGTGGATCTAAACAAGGATGAACAAACACGAACACTTGCACCAAAACCAAGATCAAAGATAAAATAAACACCCCCTTGGTGTGTTTATGGGTGGCGGCCAAAAAAGAAAAGAAGGAGAAGGAAGAACTTTTTAGGTTTTGTAAAAATCTTCTGTAAATTGAAAATGAGTAGTAACTTTTCCCTTAACCCTTCTTTAGTGAATTTTGAGATTGGCTTGGCCCATCTCTTCCTTGTTGCCGCGGGTAGGGGGGCCCCACATGGGGTACCCGTACCATTTTCCGTGTCTCGATGTTTAATTGTTCGTTCATGTTTATTTGTGTCCGCGTTTAATGTATTCTCGTAAAATAATTACCGTGACCTAATATATTTATTTACGCTGGAAATAAATATATATACGTAATTAATAATAGTTCGTGATTTAATTACGTTCATGATTTCATGATCGCATGCTCGTGATTAAATATTGTCAAATAATTATTGGGTGCTCGTGCGTAGTAAATACTTATCATGTTCTAACACGTACGTAATACGTAAAATCCTAACACGTAATCGTAATCATGCTATAATAGGAAAGTTTTAATCTAGTACGTACGATCTTAAGGGTACTATTCATGATAGAAGCATGCGGGTTTTACAACTCTTCCCCCCTAAAAAGAATAATTCGTCCCCGAATTATAGATAAAGTAAACTGGAAAAGAAGAACATACCCGAGTTCAAAATATGAAATGAGGGTAAGAAGCACGGATAGACTCCTCTGTTTCCCAAGTGGCTTCCTGCTCGGTATGATCCCTCCATAGGATTTTGACGAAAGGAATCGTCTTCCTTCTCATGACTCGTTCTTGTCTGTCAAGAACTCGTTCGGGTTCTTGTATGAAAGTGAGATCTTCACGTATCTGTTCCAGTGGATACTGAACCATGTGAAGGGGATGATACTGGTACCCTCTGAGTAAGGACACATGAAACACATTGTGCACATGCGAAAGATACGGAGGTAACGCCAACCGGTAAGATACTTCACCGACTCGTTCAATGATATCAAACGGTCTGATGAAACGAGGACTGAGCTTCCCTTTAATCCCGAAGCGTCTAACACCACGTGCCGGCAAAACCTTAAGGAAGACGTGATCTCCTACGTTAAAATGTATGTCACTACGATGCTTATCGGTGTAACTCTTCTGACGTGACCGTGCTTCCTGAATTTTCTGCTTAGCTACTGTGATCTTTTCATTGGTCATCTCTATGATTTCTGGTCCTTCAAGTGTTCGCTCGCCAACCTGATCCCAGCAGATTGGGGCGCGACACTTTCTGCCATACAACATCTCGAAAGGAGCACACTTGATACTTGTGTGCCAACTGTTGTTGTATGCAAACTCCACCAAACAGATGTAATCGTCCCAATCACCCGTCCATTCCAACGCACATGACCTCAACATGTCTTCCAATGTCTGAATCGTTCGTTCCGACTGTCCGTCCGTTTGAGGATGAAAAGCCGTGCTAAACTTAAGTTGTGTACC
This sequence comes from Glebionis coronaria, assembly GCA_025667525.1. NCBI lineage: Eukaryota > Viridiplantae > Streptophyta > Magnoliopsida > Asterales > Asteraceae > Glebionis > Glebionis coronaria. The sequence goes on from CM046875.1 coordinate 205,256,105, forward strand.
CCAAGCTTTCTGCAGACTCTTCCAAAAGCGCGAAGTGAATCGAGGATCTCTGTCTGAGACGATGCTAGATAGTGCACAGTGGAGTCTCATGATCTCTCTTCATTACGTATCGGCGAGTTTACTTACCGGATCTTCCTTGCAGATTGGTAAGAAATGAGCTGATTTGGTAAGTCGATCTACGATAACCCAAATTGCATCGTGCTTCCTCTTGGTAGGCGGAAGACCAGTAACAAAATCCATGGTGATTTTGTCCCACTTCCACTCTGGAATATCTAACGGTTGGAGGAGACCGCCAGATCGTTGATGCTCGATCTTAACCTGCTGGCAGGTAAGACATTTGGAGACATAAGTAGCTACATCCTGTTTCATACCACTCCACCAAAAGTACTGCTTGATGTCATGGTACATCTTAGTCGAACCAGGATATATAGAGAATGGGGAGCTATGAGCTTCAGCTAACAAGGCTTCCTGGAGTTCTTGGTCATCAGGAACAAAAAGTCTCGTGCCCTGCCATACGATACCATCTGCATCTACTCTGAATTATGTCTGTTTCTCCAAATTCTGTACTATCGCCCATATTTCTCCATCATCTTTCTAAGCTTCCTTGATCTTAGAGAGTAACTCGGGTTCTACTCTAAGATTAGCCCAGTAACCGTGCTGTCCACGTAGCATGATCTCGATGTCAAGTCGCTCCAAGTCTCTTATGATTTCCTATTCAATTTTAATGTCGTTGATCATTCCGGACTTCCTGCTAAGAGCATCTGCTACTACATTTGCCTTTCCGGGATGATACTATATATTAATGTCATAATCCTTCAACAGCTCTAACCATCTCCTCTGCCTCATGTTCAATTCACGTTGAGTGAAGATATACTTCAAGCTCTTGTGGTTCGTGAAAATGTCACATGATTCTCCATACAAGTAGTGCCTCCATATCTTCAATGCAAACACAACTACACCAAGTTCCAAGTCATGCGTGGGGTAATTTTCTTCATAAGGCTTAAGCTGCCGTCAAGTGTACGCGATCACTTTCCCATGTTGCATGAGAACACAGCCGAGTCCCTTCCCCGATGCATCACTATAGATTTGAAATCCACCCATACCAGATGGGAGAGTAAGAATAGGTGCAGATACTAGCTTCTGCTTCAGGTCTTCAAAGCTCTTCTCTCGTTCTTCAGTCCAGACGAATTTCTCCCCTTTCCGCATCAGTTTGGTCAATGGTAGTGCTAAGCGGGAAAAGTTGTCCACGAACCTACGGTAATAGCCAGCTAAGCCTAAGAAACTACGGACTTTCGTCGCTGATGTCGGCCTTGGCCACTTAGTAATGGCCTCAACCTTCGCTGGATCCATAGTTATTCCTTCTGCTGATACAATGTGAACCTAAGAATGCCACATTGTCTAACCAGAACTCACACTTGGAGATTTTAGCATACAGCTGCTTCTGGCGAAGAATCTGTAGTACTGTACGAAGATGGTCTTCGTGTTCCTCCTTGGACTTTGAGAAAATCAGGATGTCATCGATGAAGACAATGACGAACTTGTCCAAAAATTCATGGAAGATTCTGTTCATCAAGTCCATGAACACTGTTGGAGCATTTTTCAGGCCGAATGACATAACTACAAACTCGTAGTGGCCGTACCGGGTACGAAAAGCAGTCTTGACGATGTCCTGCTCCTTGACCCGTAGCTGATGATAGCCTGGCCTAAGATCAATCTTGGAGAAGTGTTTGGTCCATTGGAGTTGGTCAAACAGATCGTCTATACGTGGCAGTGGATACCTATTCCGGATAGTAATCTTGTTGAGCTCGCGATAGTCTATGCAAAGACGCATATTGTCGTCCTTCTTTTTAACAAACAAGACCGGTGCGACCCATGGATATGCGCTCGGTCGAATGAAACCTCGTTCAAGAAGTTCTTGCAGTTGATCCTTCAGCTCCTTCAGCTCTATGGGAGCCATGCGATAACGAGCCTTGGAGATCGGTTCAGCTCCTGGAATAAGCTCGATACTGAATTCCACTTCTCGTGCAGGTGGTATGCCCGGAAGTTCTGCTGGAAAAACATCTTGGAATTCCGACACTATAGGTTGATCCTGAATTGATGGGGATTCAACATCCATGTCGTGAACCGTAGCTAGATAACCCTCGCAGCCATGTGACAGTAGTGCATGCGTTTGCAGGGTAGATATGATTTGTACAGACCATCCGGGTATGAACCCATTATGAATGTACTCTGGTGCATGAACATCACCGAGATAATTCGATATGAATGGCAGTCTATGGTAGCATGATGCTTGGATAGCCAATCCATGCCCAAAATCATGTCGAAGTCATTCATGTCCAGCGGAAGTGCGTCAACAGGTCGAACCTTATTGTCAAATTCTAGGGGAAGACTCTTGTATACATGGGTGATTAATACAGAGTCCCTCAAAGGCGTGGAAATAGTAAGCCTATTCTCTAGTGGCATGGGGAGCATCTTAACGTTCTTAGCATAAGAAGTAGAAATAACCGAGTGAGTAGCACTCGTATCGAAAAGAACACATGCAGCTTGACCATACATATACAAGATTCCCGTGATGGTACCTGTAGACTTGTTGGCCTGGTCTCGAGATGTCGTGTAGACACGCCCGATGGTAGGAGGCGGCTTGGAATCAGCATGTCCTGATGTACCCTCCATCTCGCCCTTACGGCAATCCTTCATGATATGGCCAGGAAGACCACACTTGAAGCATGCGTCCGTGTTACGGAGACATGGCCCTGGGTGCCTAAGGTGGCAAGTAGAGAAAAGAGGATGAGTAAATCCTCCAGCAGGTGCTCTGACTGGCTGGGAACCTGATAAAACATTTTACATAAGACATGATAATAGGGTACAAAGGACAATGCGGATAATCATAAGACTGAATACCAGTGATAGCTGGACGGCTAGGCTGTGAACCTGTCTGGTTCTGGTCCCTACTGTTTCCATGGTTCCTGGTAGAATTTTTGCTAATGTGTCAGAATATGAGTTATAACATGAAATCATAAGGAAATGTGTAAGTATTAGGACCTGCTGCTGTTGGAGTGTCCAGCGTTGTTACGGTAAATATCATTACCGCCACGCCTATCCGTAGAAGAACGGTCGTTAGTCTGACCGTTTCCCTTGGGCTGATGAGGCTGCTGCTGAGTAGCCGGCTGAGACCGGTCCCCAGTTTTCTGCCTGGAATATACATTTAAAGAGATGAATAATTTGACATACATGGAAAGAATACGGATTGATCACTGCTTGAATACGAATGGTTACCTCTTGTCGGGTCTCTCAGCTTCCCCGAACTTATCTATCTCCTGCAGCATTTCCAGCTTACGTGCTGCATCGGCCACTTGTGCTACAGTGTTGAACATAGCACACACCATATTGTTTGCGACCGATGTGCGAAGAGCCCACCTAAAGTGGTGTGCCTGCTCTTCAGGAGTACCTGCTGCCACACCAAGGAAACCAGCTAAGCGAAGAAAGCGCTGCATAAACTCGTTGTTATTCTCCCCAGCTCTCTGTCAGATCCCATGGTACTCTCTCTTGAGCTTGTCCTGCTTAGCCTTGGGAAAGAACTGCTCCATCACCCTGTCCTTGAACTGAGCCCAAGTCAAACCAGCAACCCACTCGTCACCACCCTCAGACTGCATCAACGCTAACCACCAATTTAGCACATCGCCTTCGAACCGATAGCATGCCAACCTTACCTTGTACGCGGGGTCACAACCCATAGAATTGAAAATCTTCTCGATGTGAGCCAACCAGCTTTCAGCATCACTAGGGCTATCTGTCTTCTCAAAAGCTTAAGGACGGAGCTTGTTGAATCTCTCCAGCCATACTGCTAATGTCACTGGAGGAGGAGGAGGTGCCTGATTATGATGCTGATTGTTGGCAGCTTGAACTTCAGCCATGATGTCGTTCCTCAGTTGAGGAAGCAAAGCTTGCATAGCAGCTTGAATTGCAGCATTGAGCTGTTCCTGTTAGCGTGTGAGAACCATCTGACAGTATAACATAAAACATATGATTAAACAGATCAAAACATAAAATATATATACATGAAAAAAATTTATACCAAAATTTCAAGAGAAAAATTTTATGCAAGAAAATTTTGTGTATGAATGCATGATGCAGTTTTATGAAAACTTTTGTATGCTCGAGAGTGAACGCCTATGGTCAGTTCACCCAAAACAAAAGACAAGGCGAGGGGATGCCTATGGGTCGGTCCCAAATTTAAAAGTTTCGATAAAACACATGCGACTATGGCCAGTCCTGTACCAACCATTACTTAGTCATAAATCTGCGACAATGACATATATATGTATGCATAAAAATGATGAATGCATGAAAACAACTGTCAGTTTTAGGAAGACCATAGTGACTACCCACTACTCACAGGTCATATTTGAGAGCCTACAGGTCGAAGCCTTGGCTCTGATACCATAATTGTAACACCCCATTTTGATAATGGAATGTCACACGTAATTATGGCGTGTCATCAAAGCATACAAGGAAAAATGTCTAAACATGACATGACCATAAAAGGAAAATACCTGAACCAAACATCGGTAGTCCAAAAGTAAAACTCATCACACCCAAACATAAGTATAGTAAAGGAAAGGACTAAACAATGTCTATAGCAAATGAATCAAAAGAAAGGCAATGCATAAAGTAAAGAAAGGCTAGAAAGCTTCCAGTCCATATGCACGTACGCTTAAAGTCTACGAGCGTCCCTGAGTACCTGCCGTTTTGGGAACATAGAAAAGGAAAACGGTTGAGCAATACGCTCAGTGCACGGATGTACAATAAAGCATGAATAGGATAGGCATATAACATATAACAGCGGAAGAAACTAAGTCCCGAGTAATCTGGTTAAGTCTTGATAAAACTGGTTTTATAGTTTGAAAAAGCCTTATGTTTATCTTGTAAAAACTGTTTATCATATTTTACCATTAGCCAATATAGGTCATGAAAATCCACCGTGCATGAATACATGGAGGGGTGACCTCATCATGCAAATTAGAGGGGCTGCCTCTAATTTAATATTCTGGTTTGGGTAGGAGGGATCAGCTCCTTGTGAAGGATGCAAGGCACACACCACATTCACATGAAATCCTGACTGAAAATATGGCCAAAAGCTGAAGGGACGCCACGAGCAATCACTCCGCCGTGGTGAAGTCATAACATCAGTGTCTCTAATGTTATGGTTATGGTACCTCCATAACTAGGTGAAACTGGTCATGCATGTATATGGCTATAGGTATACTAAATTAAACATAAGCAAATCAACATATAAACTTATACTACGGGAAAACATTTGGCTGCATACGGGGAATCCTAATAAGGAAAGCATGTCCATACTGAAAGGACGGGAATCCGTACCTTATGTCTAGTGAACGAAGAAGACGAACTGAGAGGAATCATACTTCCGTATCACTAATGCTACATAAATACATACGTGAATAAGTATCTGCTTACTAATACGTAACTGATTTTATGTCATGTCTTAGCTTATTTTATATGTTCTTATCATGTTTTACTGTTTTAAGCCTTAAACTGTGTTTATCTTATATCCTGTTTACTTTGTTTAAGTATTTCTGGTATTTCATGTATTATTATACTTACTGTGTAATAATAAGTAACTTTCCAAAAATAGCAGGTTTCCTAAAATAGAAAGTTTCCAAAAATAGAAAGTTTCCAAAAATATAAAGTTACCAAAAATAGAAAGTTTCCAAAAATAGTAAGTTTCCAAAAATAGAAAGTTTCCAAAAATAGAAAGTTTCCAAAAACAGAATTACTGCTTAAAATAGATAAGTTTCTAAAAATAGAAAGTTTCCATAAATAGATCAGCTGCGTTAATTAAATAAGTTTCCATAAATAGATTAGCTGCCTTATTTAAATAAGTTTCTAAAAATAGAAAGTTTCCATAATTAGATATAAGCTGGTTAAATAAGCTAAGTATATAAGCTTAAGTGTTTTTATGATTATTTTCTAAGTCATATGATATAATGTATAGTTTATTAATTATTTCATGTAATTAAAAATAAACTATAGGTTAAAATATTTAATTAAAGTATATCATGTTTTTAATTAAATAAAGTTAAATACTTAGGTTAAAACATGTATTATTATTTATTAATAATATGACCTAAGTCATGTTAATTAATTAATTATAACCATGGTTTTTAAATAATTAATTAATTATAAGTCTAAAAAATATAGAATACTTAGGTTAATAATTTCATTATTTTAATAATTGTTATAACCTAATTCATGTTATTAAATTAATCATGTCATGTTTATTAATTTAATATTAACATATGATTATAAAAAAAATAATAATCTTAACATACACCGTGAACCGGATCTTAGCTAAGAACCATGAATCAGACATGAAATCGACACCATTCCCCGAACCACTTCGGGGTTCCCCTTGTCTTGCTGCTGCCCTGGGACCCACACCAACCAACCGGGACCGTATGGTCTCGGTGATGGTCGAGTAGCCAAACCGAGACCCCCTTGGGGGTTCGATTTAGGCGCCAGCCAAAACAAAACACCCCTAAACCATCCTTTTTGATTTCACCAAAAGCCATTTTCATGTTAGATCTATGTTTTAATTAGGTTTTATAAAAAACACATCATGTTCTTAATTATTTAATAGATCAAGTTAAAAAGAAAAGGGTTAAAAGAATTTACCGAATGCGTGGATCTAAACAAGGATGAACAAACACGAACACTTGCACCAAAACAAAGATCAAAGATCAAATAAACAACCCCTTGGTGTGTTTATGGGTGGCGGCCAAAAAAGAAAAGAAGGAGAAGGAAGAACTTTTTAGGTTTTTGTAAAAATCTTCTGTAAAGTGAAAATGAGTAGTATTTTTTCCCTTAACCCTTCTTTAGTGAATTTTGAGATGGGCTTGGCCCATCTCTTCCTTGTTGTCGCGGGTAGGGGGCCCCACATGGGGTACCCGTACCGTTTTCCGTGTCTCGATGTTTAATTGTTCGTTCATGTTTATTTGTGTTCGCGTTTAATGTGTTCTCGTAAAATAATTACCGTGACCTAATATATTTATTTACGCTCGTAATAAATATATATACGTAATTAATAATATTTCGTGATTTAATTACGTTCATGATTTCATGATCGCATGCTCGTGATTAATTATTGTCAAATAATTATTGCATGCTCGTGCGTAGTAAATACTTATCGTGTTCTAACACGTACGTAATACGTAAAATCCTAACACGTAATCGTAATCATGCTATAATAGGAAAGTTTTAATCTAGTACGTACGATCTTAAGATTCCACTTTCTAATCAATCTCTGGAAATAGGTAGCAGTCCTGTGGACACGCTTTGTTGAGATATGTGAAGTCAATGCACATACGCCAAATTTACTCGTGTTTCTTTACCATGAACGGGTTAGATAGCCAATCATGGTAATATACCTCACACATAATACCTGGGTCAACCAACTTCTTAACTTCTTGTAGTATTACATGGCTTCGTTCCGGAGCCTGTCCGCATTTATTTTGCTTTACGAGGGATACCCTGGTCGGATTTGCAATTTATGCTCTGCTATTGAATGCGGTACGCCTGTCATGTCCTTTGGTTCCCAAGCGAATACATCAAGGTTTTCCTTTAGCATGTCGCACATAATGCTCTTTCCTTAATCAGTTAAAGTTCCTCCAATCACTATCTCTTGATCAGGATAATCCGGATGGATTGCTACTTTCCAATTTGGTGGTAGTTGTTCCTCCCGCTTGGTAAAGTTGGCTGTGCTGCTACGGTTATTGCATGACATTCTGATGGTGGTACGACTTTATTGAAAATGGTGACCATTCCTCCGTCCACAGGGAATTTTATCATGCCATTCGACGTGGATGTTACAAACCCGATAACTAATATCCATCGCCTTCCAATAATGCCATTGTACGGAGATGGTGAATGTATCACCATGAACTTCATCCATGCTGTGATTGAGTGCTTGTCATCCCCAATGGTTACTAGGAGCTGCAGCTGACCTAGAGGCCAGATGGTTTCTCCGCTGAAGCCAATGAGGGGCGAAGTGGCCGGTATCAACTATTTTTTCACCTCCGGTCATAGCCGCGTAAAGAAATGTTCATAGAGTATTTCAGCTGAGGACCCTCCATCGATGTACATGCGGTGGACATTGTAATCTCCTATGTTTACTTCGATGGTAAGGGGCCCTAGGGCCACATTTCTTGCTGGTATGGGAGGAAACGAAATATGGTACCATGAATGTACCATAAATATTGTAGTGGGCTTATCTTTTGGGTGATCTTTTCTGTCACCCTTTTTGTTGTCCTTCCCATCCTTCCAATCTTTGGCGAGATGTTTGAGCTGTCTTGATTTTACTAGGGACTCAATATACTTTTTTAACTGAATGCACTCATCGGTTTTGTGGCCTTTATCATTATGGAACTCACAGAATAGATTCCCCTGACGGCAGTCGACTGGAGTTGTCATAGGAAGTGGTCTTGGGAAGTTTGTGCTCTCAGAAAATAATATCTCTCGTGGAGACAAATTTAAAGGGGTAAACTTATCACCAGCTCGTCCTCCTCTTTTCTGACCATAATAGTCAAGGCTACTTCCGCTCGCCTGGTTCGATTGCTTTTTGGGTTGGTCGTGATTCCGGTAACCCTGGTTCCCTTTTGTGGAACAGGCCGTTGAGACCGCGGTTTCCCCTTCCACAAAGGATCTAACCTTTTTCATTAACTCATCGAATTTTCAGGACGCTTGTCATTCAAACGTCTAATTAGTTCCGTATCTGTTATGGCATGCATATAGTCAGATATCTTTAAAACCTTAGGGCATGCCTTGATTTTTGTGCTCTCATCTTTGAAGCGCTCTGTGAAGTCTTCCATGGACTCCCCGTACTTTTTTTCACTGTATCCAGTGAAACATGGTCTCTGTTATACTTCATTCTTTGAGTATAATTCCTTCTGAAATTGCTCCGCAACTCATCAAAGCTATCAATGCTTCGATGTGGGAGTCTTTTGAACCATTCACGTGCGTTCCCAATGAGTGTTGAATTAAACATCTGACACCACATAGGCATATGCCACCACTAAATCTTTGCTTATGTTTCAAAAACTTTTAGATGGTCACCCGGTTCAGCGGATCCATCGTAAGTTTTCACGCAGGTGGGCATTCGTCGCTTTTTGTCCTTGGAGTAATCCTGAATGCGACTTGTGAATGCGTCTTCCTTCTCCCGGCACCATGGGAGGGAGAGATCTTCATCACCCCGATGGGAACGACGTCGTGATCGCCTCTTGCGTTCCTTGCTACTGTTTGAGGATTCCGAAGAAGGCTATCTTACCCTATGACGTCTGGGATGATGGTCATAGAGTCAATTCGGACGGATCATTACAGGGTGAGCGCCTTCTGCGCCTAGAGCGGCAATGGTATCTGCTAGCTAGTGGTGGAGGGGTGATATCTCTTACCTTGGGAGGGTCTGTTCTCTCAAAAACACTACGCGACGGGTATTTTCTCGAGTTTTCTCTTGGGCAGCGTGCTCCATGTATTCGTCCGAGAGGTTTGCTTCCCCTGATTTACCTCGAGATCCTCGAGTATTCTGTCTCCAATGCGTTCGAAGACATTATGCGGTTGAGGATGTTCCTCGACTCGGGGAGGTGCATCCGCTTGACGTTTTCTGTTCCTTTTTCGTGACCGCTTGGGCGTGTCGCCCGCAATGCTGTCAAAGTTAAGCCTGTATTGGAGATTCCTTCCCAAGTTCATCCTTACTGTTATGACAGGTTCAATTGATTCGAAATTTTGCGTCACATAATCTTTGATACTCCCATCATTAACGTCCTGGATGATCGTGTCGACTTCAGTCTCTGTAACTGGAGGTCGCATCCTCTCTTTGTTAGGAGGTATTGGTGCTGACCCTGGATCTGGGTTGTTTGCCACCAGGGTTGGTGCAGGGGTACTGAATTGTGCGTCCATCCCTCGTGGGAACTAGTTTGTCAGTGTTTTGATACGGGCCTGCTCGTGCTCCGCCCCCTGGGGACTAGATGGCCAGGGTTTCCATACCTGACTTCCGGCCCACGTTCTTCTGGTATCCCCAATTAGGGTTTCCCTTCATCATTGATAGAGTATCATTTTTAGTGTAGGGTCTCACGGATGGCGCCAACTTGTTGATATAAAAGTTAGATGGACCTAGCTCGACCCGAATTAGGCTTAATTCGGGTGTAGGAGGCTCTGGCTCTTGCACCAAGTGAATGTATGGTTAAGATCCTGCACACTAAACAACATGCTGTTAGGCTTACCGTGGGAATGCATCCCACAATTTGTTGATCCCAAACTTAGATCGATTAGCTTTGTGTTAACGAGATTGAATCAAGTTAAACACTTAGAAAAACTTTGTTGTTGTATGAACAATCCAAATGTTATGCGGAATTAACAATTGAATAAAGAACAAGTAAAACAAGTAAAACAATCTTTCACTTTTGATTGATAAAACAAACTTGATTACAATGAAAGTCGAATACTGGAATAATGAGTACATACTATAAACCCTATGACATCCTTTTATAACATAAGGAGTCGTGTACAATGGATAACCTATCAACTATTTTAGAAAAAGATTGATGAGACTGCTTTTATACCTAGTCTCATCGTCCAAATCGGGCTTAAAATGCATTAAATATCATTGAAACTGCCAAATATATGCTCGTGTTTGTTGCTTGTGTATTTTAGGTATGGATATTGAGGAAATGACAAAAAGATCACAAGAATCAATCAAAAACGAACACGGGAAAAGAAGCCGCACAATGAACCGGACCCGAATCAAGAATTTCCAAAATGGTCCTTGTAGAATTGAAGATTGTCAACATTGGTCCCTCATTTTTGAAGACTTGGCAATTTATACCCTTGAAATACTCTCTATTTGCATTTGGGTCCCTAAATTATCAAGATGTTACAAGTTCAGTCCTTGAAGAATGAAGATATTACAAAAGATGTCCTTGTTTAAAGTCTACAAAGATGTTGTGCCAAATTTGACAAGCTGCCAAACTTATTTACAAAGGATATGGGATTTATGGCTGTTTATTACAAAGTGAAGGAATAAAGAGAATTGGGGGACTACTATTGTCAAACATTCAAACCCACCACAACCAATCAAACTGCCACATCACACCCCACACCAACTCACAGCCCTACACCTCACTTCCCCTCCCACGTCAACATTCCACCCACATTTTTTAAATAACATATTTATTAATCTGTTTTCTTTTGGTGGTAAACACAAGTTTTAAAAAATAATCCCCCCTTAACAAATCAAAACCATGCCTGCTACTATCCTAATCCCAAGAACCCTAATCCTAATCTGGTACAAAACAAAGGGGTATTATTTGATTAAGTCCAGATTGGTAATTCGTCTAAGCCTAAACCAAACCCACATCCCAAATCAACCCCAGACACAACCATGTGTCTTGTGGGACCCTCCCCTGCCTATCACTTTCGCACCAAAACCCTAAAACTGACCAACTGAACGACTCACATGCATTCCTTCGCGCAAAAGCTTCATTATACGGCCAAGATCAATCCTTGACAGCTGGCCATCACTCTCATCACATGTGACGCATTTGACCAAGATTCTTCAAGCAAAGACCAAGGGCTTTTCTGGTATTTTGATTGCTAGGGTTTAGTTATCTAGAATTTTCCATCATGTACTATAAAATGAGACGTATGTGTCTCATTTTTCCTTGTTCCAGTTTTAGCTTTCATCATTTATAATTCCTTTTTATTAATATAAAATTTGGTATTTGTGAGCAATTTAATTCCTTTTTATAGTTTATAAAAGTTTGGTGTGTGTTTGAAAGCTAGCTGAGTTCCAAAGATTTGTTAAGTTTTTATTGAGTTGTCAAAAAGCATTTTAAAAACGTTTTCAGAAAATCAGTAAGGTTTATTTGGAATTTGTTTCATAAGCTTTGGGAAACTCCTTTTGAGGAAGTGAAAACGGATTCAAAAGGGTAATCCAAGGCTGTTGTTAAGCATATTTCATGGTTTCAAGGTTTGAGGTTCTAAAAATTTGTTCAAGATTTGTTTAAAAATCTTTGGTTTTCTTTACACTTACTGTTATATAAGCTCATCATAAGCTGCTTGCAACAGCTTATGGTCAAGCTTATATAACTTGACTCTTCCTCTTGGTTTGAGTGGTGTTGTGCAAGGTTCCCAAGTCTAGCATCATACCCCTTAACCATTTTTGTCCCATTTTTTTAAGTGAACACTACACTAGCAGCTCATTTAGTTCAGCACAAGCCCCAGCTTGTAAGGAGAAGGCACAGCAGCCTTAGTGGGGCCTAGATGTGGGTCCCACAAGGTATAAACCTTGATCCCTTTTGTTTTCAGTTTACAAGTTTGAGATTTGTGTGATTTGGTTGATTGCTTGAAAGTTGTTTAAAAGCTTGTTGAATGGTTTGATATTGCTTATTTTAGGTTTGAATGCATGTTAGAAGTATTTGTAATCAATTTGGTTTGAGTTTCATTTGATTTCGTTTGAAAAAAGTAATCACTGAAAATTAAAGGGGTGTTTGGATCTGGTATTTAATTGAGTTTGGTGAAAGATTTTTGGGGTATAAACTGGTTAAACACACTCCTTAGGTTAGTTATATGTTATATGTTAGTTTGGTTTTCAGTTTGGTAGAGTTAAATCACAAGTTTGCATTGTTAAAAAATGGTATTCACAAGCTAAATCAGTAAGTCCCATTTGTGCATGCTTGAGTGAAATTTGGCTTTTAAATCTTGATCACTGTTAGACTCTAGGTCCAAGAAGGGTTTGTAATAGCTTGCATATCATTTGGTGGATTTATATGCAAGATTTAAGGGTTTAAAATTCGTTTTTGTGCAAGTAAAAAAAGTTAATTGTTCATCAGACCTATACAAGCCTTCACAGTAACTATTTTGTGCAATTTGTGGTTGAATTTGTGAAGTAACTTGTGGTTTTTCTTGTTTATTTGACTTCCCACAACCCAACTGGTTGTGGGAGTGCCCCCATTGTCCAAAGAAAACCAAGCAACAAGCTTTCCTAAGCTCAAAGGTCACCAGACCTGTTTTTAACACTACCAGTATGAACCAATTTCCCACTGCTAGTATTATAGTTACCACTGCCAAGCTAAAGGACAAAAACCAAGCACATGTCACTTTCAGAAAGTTGATTTTTGTCTCTAGTGGGTTAAAACAAGAATTAGGGCTTGAAAATAGTTTCATTATTTTTCTTATTTAATTTTGGATTTTTCTGTTTAATTAGAATTTTTATTACTGTTCATTAGCTATCTTTTAGGTTTAATAGCTATTTTAAATACTTTTTATTATTCTATTTTTGGCATTTAGTGTAAAAAATCAGTATTTTTCAGTTTTAAGATTTTTCTTGGATTTAGAAAAAGAATTTAATATTTTTAGTTCAAAAAGTTTTTACTGTTCACTTTTTAATTAGTTTTTAGAATTAATTTAGTTTAGTTAGGGTTTTATTTATTAACTATTTTGTATTTTAGTGAAAAATTTTATATTTTTTAAACTTTTTCATTTTTCTACTGTTCATTAGTGTAATTTAGGATTTCTAAAAGTGTCAAATTATTTCTAGCATTATTTTGTTATTTTTTATGATTATTTTAGTTTAAAAATAGTTTTTAGTGATTTAAAAATAGAAAAATAGTTTTTAAAATTTATAAAAAATACTTTTTATTCTTTAGATAATATAAGTAAGTTATTTGTTCAATAAAATAATATTTTAGACATTTTGTTAATTATATTTAAATTTAGGGCTTTAATTAGCATTTAAAATTGAATATTTAATTAATAAAAGGTTTTAAAATATTTTTGTTGGATTTTTACTCTTATTTATATTATTTTAGACTTATTTTTAACTTTTAATTAATTTGTAGGTTAAAATTTTTAATTTGTAGTTTTTTACGGTTTTACGTGAACGACTTTTTTCGTCTTAGCTCGATCCGTCTACGTAACCGTCATTCTCTTCTCGTCCCCTTTTCTATTTTCTCTTTTTCTCAATATAATCACAAACCTTTAATCATTTCATTACATAACGCACTAGCCTCCTCGAGAACGAACTCGCTTCATTGGGTCATAACTTGTGGTTTTCCTAAACTACTCGTTAATACTTACCCTAATTGCCTTGTTTTCCTAAACAAGTGCTAATTTACAACTATCATTTTGGCGCCGCTGCCGGGGAAGCGTGTTGTGTTTTTGACTTGAACAATTGTTTTTTTTATATAGCCATAATAAGTATTTGTATTAGTAGCACTCTACTAATACGTATTATCGGTTTTTCGTTTTTTTTGTGAATACTATTACTATATTGTATACGTAGAACAATAAATATACAAGTACTCCAAGTACGTGAGAAATCACAACCATGACTTGGGAGGTCATTACCCAATCATTTTATTCGAATCTCAAACCAAAGAAAAAAGGCAAAAATAGATAAATACTTTCGTGAAGCTCGATTTTGAAAATACGAACTATAAGGTGGGTATAAGGCGGATATTATAAAATATATCCTAAGGAAAAAGGCTCTTAAGTGCTTTACGCCGCCTCTTTTCCCCGCTTGCTTGTGAGTATTTGATTTTGAAAGCTAATCGAGGGTTTTGCCGCCCAAACTATTATTACATATTATATATATTTTATTGGTTTCATTGATGAAACCCTCTTGAACGATTTGGTGTTCCACCATCGTTCTAATGTCATCGAAGGCGTTCACTTCACGTGATCGTTTTCATTCCTTGAGGCTTCTTTAATCAAGAGATTTGATTAAGGAGGAGATTTGTAGATTATTGTCTACCTAATACAATTCCAAAAATCCAAAAAAAGTAAAAACAATCAATAATCCAAAAAAAATTGAAAAAGTTAAAAACACCAAAAAGAATCTTCTTTGCTCGTCTCCTCGTTGTACGTGACGTTTATGCTAACTCGTAATCAAGAAAAACGTGCACGTAAACGAAATAACAAAACTCCCACTCCAAATCATTCTAGTGAGGAGTCTCCTATTGACGAACCCATTGTAAGAGAAGCACCAACCATGGCGAATCGAACTATGATGGAGTTACTTCAAGCACCCACCGAGGGTATTGGAGAAGCTATTGTGATTCCCGCTATCCTTGCGGAGAATTTTGAGGTGAAAACGGGTTTGTTGTCGATGATCCAAAACAACAAATTCCGTGGTGATGAGAAGGACAATCCACACAACCATATCCGCCAATTCAATCGTCTTACCGCTACTTGCAACTTTAAGGATGTCTCGAATGACTCGATTAAGATGACGCTTTTTCCGTATTCCTTAGCGGGGCCCGCTAAAATTTGGTTAGAGAAAGAGCCACCCAATTCTATATTGACGTGGAAGGATCTCGTTTCAAAATTTGTGAACCAATTTTTTCCGCCCTCTAAGACTACGCATTTGAAAAACGAGATTTCAAAGTTTTCACAAGAAGTTAATGAAAGTTTTTCAACGGCTTGGAATAGGTTTAAGGAGATGTTACATGAATTTCCTCATCACGGTTTTTCCGACTTGCACCAAATTGACACGTTTTACAATGGACTTAATGATCATGAAAGAGATTAATTAAATGCCGCCGCGGGTGGTAATTTTTTGTGTAAAACGGTTGAGGAAGCTTTGGTGATAATTGAGAATAGGTCTAAGGTTTATAGCCCTCGTAACACACCGAGTGTTGCCAAAATGGGCTCGTCATCGTCTCGTAGAATTAATGCCTTACATGATGAAGCAAATAAAGAAAATCGGTTTTTTGATAGATTTGCTAACCTTATGTCCCATTGGAAAGCTCAAGAAGCTTCGAATTCCGCTTCGGTTAAAGCGGTTTCTAAGAGTTGTTTGTCTTGTGGTGGAGCTCATGATCTTTCCGAGTGCATTACCGCGGATGGTAACACTTCGAGTGCTTATGTAGCAACGGGAACTTATAACCAAAACGGTCAAGGTTATCGCAAAAATCAAGCTCCACCAAATCAAAATGCTAATAACTATCGAAACAACAATCAAGGTGGTAATTATCAAGGCAATCAATGTAATTACAACAAGGGTAATTATCAAAGTGGAAATGGGCAAATTTCAAACCAAAACCAAAACCGTGATTTTCAAACTACCACACAAGCTTTTCAAAATGATCACACCAAAAATCTTCAAGGAGAATTTTTGAATTATGCAAAAGCAAACGATGCTAAGTTTGACAATATGCAACGTGAAATGGTTAGCTTAAGATCCGAGTTGAAAAACGAGCTTAAAAACGAACTTGCTAATGAACTTAAGACTCATGCTAATAAAATGGAAGGAAATGTTCAACGACTCCAACAAAATCAACAAAAAATGGAGCAAGGTCAACATGAGATTAAGCAAGAGTTGTTAAAAGCGGATGCTAGGCAATCTAAGTTTGAAGACCGAATGGGAAAAATGTTTGAAGCTATCATGTGTAAACCCTCTTCTTCGGGTGGTCTTCCTAGTGATACCATCGTGAACCCGAAAGGAGAACTGAAGGTTATTACTACTCGTAGTGGTAAAACTTTCAAAGAACCCATTTCTCGTCCAAGTACTTCTATGGAGAAGGAAAAAGAGAAAGAACCCGAGGTGGTAGAAGAAGAGGAGCAAATTCCAAGCCCACGAAGTACCGCTCAAACCACACCTACGGTTGAACCAATACCAATCATGGAACCCGAGATTCCAAGGCCGATGCCTTGTGAGAACCCTAACTTTCCCAATATTATTTTATTCTTTTATTTCGTGCTTCTTGAATTTTTCCAACGTATTACGTTTTCTTGTATTGCTATATGTAAATCCTGAGATTTTTAAATTATATTTTTTTTAAGTATTTTTCTGATCATCGATAAATACTTTGTATGGAATTATAAAAATTTTATTTTATTTTGTTTTCATATTTAATTTAAATCAAAGTTTTTGATTTAAAATCACCCGCGTGCGTTTTATAACGAGTTTATTCAAATCAATGTACAACGAGAATTTCCTAGTGATCGTGATACCGACGGATGCCCAAAAGTTTACATTAATTTATCGATTGTTTCGATAATTAATATTTTCGACGATTTCGTTTTAATTACGTATTAAGTCGTGTCGGGAAATCATATAATCATTTTTATGATGCATTGTAACTTTTGAAAAGTATTTTTACGAAACCCGAGCCACGTAAATATTTTTAATATTTACCAATAACAATTTTCTACCTTTTAAAACTATTAATTGTTTTTAAGTCCACAAGTTTCAAAATTGGCAATATTAGCCCCTCCACTTAACTAGCACTATATAAAGATTTTTTCTTCCACTTATTCATAAAACACACACACCAAAACAAAAACTCTCTTCCCACCCTCCATTGTTGCCGCCACTTCACCACCATAAACCACCACCATCCATCTTGTTTTAACAAAATCTAAATAAAGACCCATTCTTAGAATTTAATTGTGATTCTAATGATACAAAAATTTCGTACATGCATCAAGATTTCAAGAACTTATGATTTTATGGTTGTATGATGTTGTAATCATCTTGCATATGTTATATTTGGTAAGATTATCATGTTTTGATCCTTAAAAGTCTTGTTTTTACTCTTTGATTTTTGTTAGATTTTTCATACAAGTGTTTTTAGGAGTGTTTGGTTGATGGGTATGATAGTATAGTGATCCTAGGGGTATGGGAATGATTGGTTTTGAGTGAAAAATAGATTTGTCATGTTTTCTAAAAAGATAATTTGGGACAGCAGCCTTAAACAGTATGTTTTGTGGGTTTAAGGTCTGTGAAAGACTGAGATTATTTGAAATTGTTGTATAGTTTTCCGAGACGGTCGTTTTGGTATAAGATAGAGCTTATAACTCATTACGAGTCAAAAGTTATGCTAGTTTTAGTTTTCGTGTACCGGGAGACGCAAGTCGGCACAATCCGAAATTGTGGCTGATTTTGGGTCGACTCTCGGGGACTTTAGGCTTGGTTAGATAGTTGATACTACTGATTTTCAAAGTTTACAAACTGAGTTTGATGAGTCTAGTAGTGGTTTCAAAAGACGGATTGTCGAGATAGTATTTTTAAAGTGGTCCAAACGGTGTTACAAAACAAGTGCACCAATCTGTCCTAAAATTTGGAGTCGAGTAAAGTGTCGGGCTGATGGATTTTAAAGCGTGAACTTTAGCTCAAAGTTTGGTGAGGTCTTATACAGGTTATAAGTGACCTTGAAACCAATTTCCATGTAAAACGGACATGTCTAGATAGGGTAGATCGTTGTGTGCATTCGGGGTGTACTTGCTGATTTTTATTTTGGACACGTAATTCAAATGCTTGTGTTGCGTGAGTTTGAGTGTTCACCATCGGACATGGTGACTTACTCAAGTGCTTAGTCATTATATAAATGACTTAGCTACTGGTCCAAATAAGGGTAAAAGATAGTTTGACTTGCGTTGACTTGGCGTCGTATGACGAGTCATTTTCAAGTGTTTTAACGTGTAGTATTGGAATAATGGGTAGTATGAATTCATTTGATTTGTGTCAATGTTTTTGAAACGTGTATACTTTGAAAACATTTGAGTCATGTTATATTTGGTATATATATCGATATTGAGTTCGAATCTTAACGCGCGCCTTATTGTGATAGGTTGCGGTTTTCGTGTTTTCCCCGGGCATCCATATCGTCGGTGATCGTCTCACTACATTGTTTCTACTCAGTTGCTGAGTACCGTGATTGACTTAACACGTGGCTAAGGGCCACGAAATTTCTAAGGATCAAGGAGGAGGAATTGTTTAATTTTCGTGTTTGGATTAATTCCTACATGTTATGTAGGTATAGTCACTCCTAGCATTTTAGTTTTGATGTTACTAGTACTTTGATTCTTTTATTCATGGATTTTGAATTCCTTGGGTGAAACCCACTGAGATTATAGATACTTAGGGCATATTAGGACTTAGGACACTTGCGTGGCAATTTGGTATAGCCTAAGTGTTGCTTGATTGAGGTTAGGTAGCTAAATGGAGTTGTTTTTGTAGTATGGAAATCACCACAGAAACAAACAGGTCATGGCAAAATTTTCTTAAACATATGACCTTGTTTTTATTTGAAAAATGGATACCCACTGATGTGATTAGTATGTGTTGAGTTGGATGGAAACGGGAAGTGTCCGGATGAGTCCGAAACGGTCGTTTTACTAAACTAGGTCAAATCTTAATGTTATGCTTAAAACGTGGGTAAATTGACTTGGGTAAAAAGGATTAATTTATGATTTTATGACTTTTTACAGTAGCTACAAATATAATAAAACTTCTCTTTTTGGTTTCGTGTCAAAATCTTTTACCGGTTGGGATTTATGCTTAATCTACCGTAAGGTACGAAAGACGTTTACAACTTTCTGTTTTGGTAGTCTGTCACTAAAAGTGCATTTCCCGTTGATTGAAAATAGTTCTAGGGCTGTTCTTTCCCAACTTTTAAAGGTAAGAGAAATACCTATACATGTCAAGAAATTTCACCTCCTGTACTAATATAGATTTTTAGATATGACCAAATCTTCACAGCCTTTTTCAGAAAACTGAATGCAGTCCCTTGTTTTGGTTTTTCAAACCGAGTCTTAAACGTGTTCGGAACCCACACATAAATGCTTGGACCATCATACAAGGTTTATATTAGGTTATTACAGTAGGTTCAAGGTGTTGGGTCAAAATTTTAACTTAAGCTTAGGTCTCGCCATCGCACGCAAGTTACCTAGTCATACTATGTCCCACCACTTCTAAAACGTTATTGCTTCATTGAACGCATTCTTATTACGCGTCACCATTGCATAGGTCCGTGAAGACTTCTTTTTGCTCAGCCCCTTTTACCTTGTGATTAATTACTAAAGGTGAGTTCATAGCCCCTTTTACTACTTGTACATTGTTTCTAAACGCGGGGTGAGATTTTACATGGTGGAACACATCCATTTAAAAAAAACTGTATGCTATTCAGAACTTGTATGCTATTCAGACTTGTATGCTTTCCAACAGTTTTCATTGATATTATTGCTTATAGTTAATAGCCTTAAGTTTCCTCTCTTTATCATGAACCGTTAATTTTCCCGTATGCTTTGCGCTAAGCGCGAATGTTGTGGGTGGATCCATCGGGATTGACAATCCCCGTCCCGATTACCTTGGCGCACTTACATTTGTTTGTACTTGAGTATTTAGGCTGAATACTCCCTAGAGTAACTTACTTTGAGTTAAGCTTCGGTTCATGAACTAAACAACAATAATATTGGTTTCAGACTATGGTTAATGATCATAACCATTTTCTCTATTTACTTGTTTTACAAATGAATGCTTGTGTTCCACACCTTTATTGCTAAACCTATGAATTTCACTCAACTTTGTGTTGACGATTTTACATGTTTAATCTTAGGTATTATTACTTAGCTTTGCTTGGATGGGAGCTCGCAGGATATTATCGCAGCTTGGAGATTTCTGTGATGCTTTTAAAAAACTGGTTTTAGTATAAACTGTCAGAAATTTATTATATCTTTTGGGAAACTTTATGTTATAAATCATGATGAAATAATATATCTTTCCGCATATAAAACTCTGGGACCTATGTTTAAAACTCTGATCATTTATGATGTGATATATATGCTTTTATAACGTCAGCTTTGTGTCAACTGTAATTCATTGTTTCTTGTACTATGACGTGTTACCCCCTCGTTGCCTAGTTGTTCCATGTTAGATTTTGGGGGTCTCACAAATTGGTATCAGAGCGATGGTTATAGGGAACTGAGTCGTTTTTCAAAACTTAGTCTATAACCGAAAGTTCAAATATTTTATTGTTTCTAAGTGTCAAACACAGAATTTGCCATTGTTGTTCGATATCTTCGCGGGTAACTCTCTAATCCTTATTATTTACTTTTAATTATCGTTGTAGTATTTCATCTCTTGATTTCATTTTGAAATATTACTTTACACTAATGACGATAATTACTATGTCTTTTCAAAGCCTATGTGCTTCATGAATTATCATTGAATGTTACTGTGATTACATCTGCCTATACTGTATTTCTTGAATTCTTGTTCTTGTGAATTGATCTTATTGCAATGATATTATATCGTTATGACGTTACATACTTGTATTCAGAGCCGTATGCTGCCGACTTTTCATACTCATTTTTCTGAGTACTATTGCTATTTCATTTATGCGTGATACGACTGACTTTATATGCTCGTTCGGTTTGAACCGTCTGTTTTTCTTGACTCGTTGATACGTGTTGTGCATACTCTCGCGATACCATTGTTCGGGATTGAATAAGTGTTGTTTTCGATGAACTTCTGATTTTCATTCTACTACTGGGTGTGTTGCTTTCATTGTTTATTTCCCTTAAAATATCTACTTAGATACGCAGATTTTCTTTCTGACCATTCATAATTGAATGTCTAGTCTATAGACCATTGTGTAGCTCAATGTGTCTCCCAGAAAGACTAAAGGACATTGTGTGAGTCTCACATCTCGAAGAATTCGTTGAATCAGTGCTGAATAATATTGTGGGTTTTCATAATCTTGATTTACCTTTACTCCACCGTTTTACGCGACACTTGTACATGGATTACATCTTACTTCATTGACCATTCTACGTTTCGATTTCAACTTAGAACATCCGTTGTACCTTGAACACATAATCGTCATTTATTATGTGATGATCGTTTGGAATACGATCCTACTTGTATCCTCCCTTTTCATTGAACCTCTTTGCTCCAGGAATGCCACTTGTTATTGTCCCGTTTCTTTCTCGATATATCTTGTGATTTTGGAAATCATGCCACCAAGAGACCTTTCTGCATTGCATCTTGCAGCCGAAGACACGGATGATATGCGTTGTTTTTATATGTCTCCGATTATCGTTGGCATTTTTGAACCATTTCTATACTGTGTTTTCTTTACATGACTAATTATACGGTTTACCTTCTTTCGTCTTTTTGGAATCCACAAGTCCTATGTGTACATTAATTTTGAGTTATCATGAAATTTGGATTTAATTTCAAGCTGTGTCGAAAAATATACTTTGTACGGAAACTTTACAGGAAGTTGAACAGTGTCGAGAAAATATTTTTATAACTTTAGACATAAAAATATATATATTTCTACATGTTGAGACGTCCGTTTAGGACATAAAATTTGACCAGTAAACTTTAAAATCGAGCAAGTTACGCTCATTTGAGATTGTAAAATCTAAGAAGTTATTTTCTAAATAATGCTAAAATATCATTTTGTTAACAGATTTAATGCTAGGGCATTTTCGTCCATTTTTATTCCGTTTCAAGTCTCGGGTAAAACTAGAAAGTTGTTCAAAACATTGTTTTACATCGAAATGCATTAGACTTTGAGTCTTAGAATATCGTTTAGTGAGTTAATTGGTCTAGTCAAACCCAAAGGTCAAAACTAATAAAAGTTAAAAACATGGATTGAAGCGTTTTTGAGTTCGTTTGAGCTCGTAAAACTTTAACTAATGATATTTTGCAAACTAAAAACAATGATTGCGTTTGAAAAGAATAGAATAGTAACTTTGAGTTCGGTAATACATGTACCTAGATCTTGAACTTTTGAAATTCGGTAACTTCCTAATATAGAAACTTTTCGAAGTGATTGTACTATTTGTTAACTGATACCCTACTTTCTTAAAAGTATATTTTTGTCAAATAAATTACGTTGTGCACATACGGATTCCTTATTCCTTCTTTTATTTATGACTTATTTGTCATTCCATTGTCTTTCTTGGCTTCTATCGTACCACTGATTTGGACCGAGATTTGAAGATCTTTCTTTCATATCGTTTGTTATCATCTTGACACGTGTCTCCTGACGATTTCGGCTAAACCTCTTGAAACCTAATCACCTTGTAACCATTTTATTGGTTGTATTGAACTACTCCTTACTTCCCTCTTGTAACCCACTCGCTACTTTATAAACTATTGTCATGTTACCATACAACTCAAACTGGTCTGGTTTACGAATCATTTTAAAAAAGGTTTCATTTGGTCTTTCTTAAATAATTGAATGTTATCTTATAAAATTAACTTATATTAATTTTACAATGTATTTTCACAAATTGTTCTAATACGGTCTTATAAAGAACCCTTGTAACTATACGAATTGTCGATTTAAAACAGTTAGCCAGTAACTTATTAGCAAATAGTTTCATAAACTATTTTGATTTCTATTTTTACAAATGGCATTATATGCATATTTTAAATCATATGATATGTAATATTGGTTGACGAAGCTGAGCATCGCATTGCTAGTCCTAAATTATGCATGGCCTGATCACCTATGCCTAACTTAGAAGGAGCCATGCAAGGTCAAATAATAGTCACCTTAAATATTTAACCAAGAATCAACTTTTTAATTATGTTTCTTAAAAAGTTAGATAAATATAAGTTTTGAAAACTTTTACTTCTTGTGCGAGTAACAACAGTTCGCGACATACACCTATGAACCCTTATCTTTTCTTGAACAAAATACATGCCTCAAGCACATATTTCCTTACTCAACGACCTTTGTTTTACCTGTTACCTCATCATCCTCATGATACGATTTTCGTTACCATTTGCCTAAATTCTTACCATTGATACCCGACTTGAAAGTTTCAACGTTGCTATGCTCCTACATCGATTGACCATCACTATCTATTTTGGTAGACCTTCGAAACGTCTCTGGATGCGATTAGTGATTTATGACTGGACGTGAACGATGATTACGTGTAATTGCCATGATATGTGTTAAGATACTATCATCTTGAAATTTCATTCGTGTCAATCATGTGTTGATTTCGCCTTTCATTGCTAATGTTGTTCATCTTACTGGAACTTCTCTCAATTGACTTCTTAAGAATTTTCTTTGATTCGAAAATTCGTTGTGTGGCTTTTCCCTTTCGATCATATTTCGACCACCGAGAACTTAATAAGCCGTTATTGGTGACGCCAACCGCACTCGTGAATTAATCTTGCTATAATCCTTGTTTCTTATTATTTTTATTATTGACGTGACTATTCTACCACGTTTGTTAAGAATTGATACGACTTCCGTCTTATTCCTTTGTATATTGCTCGCATACAGATTGTTGACCTTTATATGATTCACATTCGTTGATGTCTTGTCACCTTTTGAAAACCAGAAACTGTTACGTGTTTATCGTTTGATATCTTAAACACTTTCTTTAATTTCTAAAAAAAAAATTATTATTAATTTTTAAGAACATTTTATACATCTTATCAAATGTTTAAATTATCAAAATAACTGTTTCAAGTTAAGTATCAGATCTATATATCCTCTTTGGTAAATTTACCTAATGTTTCAAAAGATATCAAGCTGTATCTTTTAAAGTATTTGATTATATCATACTTTATTGTCAACCTAATGAAATTATTAAATTAATTTATAATTTCTAACAATGATTCTAAATAACCTGGAAAATCTGATTTTCTCTAATGGTAACGTTAAACCTGAGTTTTAACAATAGTTTCTAACAGTCACTCGAAAAGCTCTTAAGCTGATCAAAATAACTATTTGAACTGAATTACTTTTACCTTGAAGTCCTGATCAAGAAAAAGATTTAACAACTGTTTACCCATTCATTTTATATAAAGTTTGATTTTTAAATCACTACACCTTGTAAAATTTTCTTATAATAAAGAAAATATTTGAAACTAAGTTTTAAGTAATACCAAAATCCTAGACGACTGATTTTGACAGCTTGTATTTTAAATGATCATATGTTATGCATTTTCCCTTCTATTTCGCTTGTGACTAGATTCTTACGTTTTAAGATTTTCACGTTTTACAGTTGCACGATTTGCGACCCCTTGTTGATTTACAATCATGGTTCATTTTATCGCACTTTGCCTGTTTAAGCGATTCTTGTGTTCATTCTTGTTAGTTTATCGCACGTATTTCCAACAACTCTATCTCTCAATGTATCTCCGTATTGAAAGATCGTTATCCTAATCCAAGACTGAAAAGTTATACGAAAAGGAGTTAAGAAACTGAAGCATAGTGAATTCTAACCGTTAAAATTCGTCATGGTACGGAAGTTTACCTGGGAAGCAATGAATTTTGTTCTACACTTTGTACCTCCTCTTGTTTGCATCTTCTACTGTTTTCAGGAGAACTCTGGGGACCAGAGTTCCTTTAGGGGGGAAGACTGTGAGAACCCGTACTTTCCCAATATTATTTTATTCTTTTATTTCGTGCTTCTTGAATTTTTCCAACGTATTACGTTTTCTTGTATTGCTATATGTAAATCCTGAGATTTTTAAATTATATTTTTTTAAGTATTTTTCTGATCATCGATAAATACTTCGTATGGAATTATAAAAATTTTCTTTTATTTTTTTTCATATTTAATTTAAATCAAAGTTTTTGATTTAAAATCACCCGCCTGTTGATCCCAAACTTAGATCGATTAGCTTTGTGTATACGAGATTAGATCAAGTAATACACGTAGAGAAACCTTTGTATATGCTTTGTAAATCTAAGTGTTATGCGGAATTTAACACTTAAACAAGAACACACAAGATATAAACAAACTTTCACTTTGATTATCAATGTCGAACTTGCTTACAATGAAAGATGTTTATGAACGAAAACTTATGTAAAACTTATATCAAACATTAACCTAAAGGCCTTCTTTTATAGATACAAGAAGCCTTGTACAATAAGCTACGTATCAACTATTCTAGGTAAAGATAAACATAGAAAATACATTGTCGTTTCTATCCTTACTAGAAGTATTCTAGAATATAATAAACGTGTAGATTATATCTTCCATCAGCGCTTGTCTTCAATGTGTCAACGCTTGACTTTAACTTGTCAACGCTTGAGCTGTCAGCGCTTGCTTTGCTCTTGTCAATGCTTGAATTGTTCTTGTCAGCGCTCAAGTGATTCTGGCCTTAATTTATTCCCAACACCGCCTGCGTTTTATAACGAGTTTATTCAAATCAATGTACAACGAGAATTTCCTAGTGATCGCGATACCGACGGATGCCTGATAGGTGTGAAAACACCCATCCTTTTTACCACTTAATTACAATAATAACTGAGCCAAAACGTGTATTTTATGTCATTTATGTCGGAATTATGCGTGGTTTGTGTTTTTATTGTGATTTAGGACGAAAAGGTAAAAAGTGGAGAAAACACAGGCATTCACAGGCTTTTATAGAAGAAAACGACAAAAGACGAAGTCAAGAGATCAAGAGTGCAAAAAGAACGGAAGTCCAAGGCATATTCTGAAGATTGATCGAAGAACAAGTCTAAAGACGGAAGTTTACTTAAAGCCGAAGAACTCGAGTCTAATAAATAAATAAATTATAAGACGAGTTTAAATTAATCCCGAGACAAAGTCGAAAAAGTCGAAGAACTTAAAAGACGAAAAGACGTAAAGAAAGAAAGAAAGAAAAGAGGAAGACACCAACCACTCCCCTTTCCTATAAATACCCTTCATTTCACCACATGAGGGGGTGTTAGTCATTTAGGTTAGTTTTAGTTTTAGGAGGAGTAGTTTAGTTTTAGTGAGAGAAAGTGACAGTTTCTCTCACTAGAACTTTAATCTTTCATCTTTTATCTTTCTTGTTTTTAATCAAACCTTTACTTTTGAAGCTTGATCTTGTCTTAATCTTTATATTATTAATCTTTCTTGATAATCTCAATCTTGCTTTCATCATCTTTTTCATCTAGTTCTTATTTAAAGTTTTGATCTTTTTAATTTTTCGTGATTTAAAGTTCATCTTTTTATGTTTTGATTTTAAAGTTTGTTTATTTTATGTTTGAGAAGTTGTTCCTAGTGCTTATTTGATTAGCTTATTGTTGGATTCGAGCTAGTTTTGGAGGAGCTTATTCAATAGCTTTTTCCCTTGTCCTAGTTTCGGATCAGCATAGTTTTCGGAAAGGGCAAAGCCCTTTTCCGATCGGGTATTCCGACCAAGCATCACCCCTTTTCCGATCTATAGATCGGAAAAGGGTTTTCAAGTTTCCGATTTGCCCATTTAAACACATTCTGATCAGCTTAGTCTTTTCGTATTCCGATTGGTGGAAGTCTCCACATTCCGATCGTACTAGTTTTCCTTTATTCCGACTGGAGCTTTCTGCCTTACATTCCGATAAGTTCACTTTCCGCATTCCGATTGTACTCCATTTTCCATATTCCGATCATACCCTTTTTAAGACATTCCGATTTAACGATCGGAATATATTCCGATGAGGAGTTTTCCGATGGAATGTTTTGTTTTGTTTTAGTGTTAAGCTTGTTTGTTTTTCCCGCCACTTCACTCATTTTATTTTAGTTCATTTTAATTCCGTCTTGTGTTTTTATTTAATTGTTGATTTACTTTTTGCTAAGTTTTAGTTTTACGTCATTTAAGTTCTCGTCATTTACTTTCCAAGTGTTAAATATTGCACCGTTTTACGTTTCAACTAGTTTTAGTTTTAATTACTCGTCATTTATTTTAAAGTCTTGCACATTTATTTTACCAAAACCAAAAATATTTGATTCACCAAGAAAAACTAATCTCACACAATTAACCAGAAATCAATTAGAGAAGATACCGAGAAATCGAACTTTCAACTAGCAAAATCTTTACATTAAAATGGCGCCGCTGCCGGCTCTTCTCGTGAGGATTAAAGGTTTTTTGTGAGAGACGCGTTGGCTTTTGGGATCCGTTAACTTGTGAACGTTATTTTTCGTGTCCAAAAAATTTTCAAAAATCCAAAAACATTTGAAAAATCATAAAAAGCATTTCTTTTTCTAAGTTTTGCACCAAAAATATTCTTCTTGCTTATCTATCTTTCTTTATGGATTTTTATGTCCATTGCGTCGGATGTGGGAGACGATTGTACGGGAACGACTCATGTCAATGGTGTACATGTGAGCGGTGCGGTAACGATATCGACAACACACAAAACGGATTTTGTCCCTTTTGCAACTCGACTAATTCATTCTTTTTGAACCCACCTCCTGTTTCCCCGTGCATCTATTGTGGAAGCGATTCTCATTGGCATGTTTCGTGCCCGGTTCAATACCCGTATGGTCACGGGCAAGAACCGGGGTACAATTATGACAATGATAATAGCTATCCACGAGATGCACCTCCTTTTTCTCCATACCCGGTTTGCAACAACTGTGGGGGTCCTCACGATACCTATTATTGTCAACCAATGAATTGTTATGAGCAAAATCCGTGTCCTCAGTTTTCTTCACCATTGGATTATTATGAACCAAACCCCGTTTATAATTCTTCTCAACCGATGAACTACTATGAGCCACAACCATGCTATAATTCAGGTTTTCAACATTTTAAGCCCCCACAACACCCCATCGATCATCAACCCTCCTTCGAACATTTGAGCTCCCATGAACAATGGGCCACTCTTGCTAAGCATGGTCAAAAACTTCAAGAAGCTTTCAACAAGATCATAGAAAAATATCAAGAGGATAAACGACAGGAGCAAATATCGAATATCGAGACTTATACTCCTCCCCCGGTGTATCCATACATTTATGATGATGATGACGATGAGCCTACTATTTCTTGGAATGACCTTACTGCTCAATGTCCTAGTGCAATTGTCATCCCTCCTCTCAATATCCCAAACATGTCTAAGGAGTGTGATACATTGAATGAGCTTAGTGATGTTGGTCTTGATAAAGTGTTTGATGATGAGGTTTGTGACATACCGACTGCTATGGAGCTTAAGGAAGACGTTACTCTTACGGAAGAGGTCGATCGAAATGATGACGATTTTTCTCCAAGCTATGAGAATTTCACTTTTGAAATTTCTCAATCTCCACCGGGAGATGCGGGCGATGACGATTTGTTCTCACCGGTTTACGAGAAGTTCACCGATGAACATGATCTTGTGGATAAGGTGGAAGACGTGCTTCTTCGAGATAGATTACGGAAAGTGCACCTTCTTATTGCTCAAATCGAAGCGTTGACTTCTCCTCCTCTTTCCGAGTCTTTGCCTCCATCTATTCCTCCCGTTGAAGATAATGCCCCATTGCTGGAAGAAATTGACATTCACTCCATACCTCCAGGTATTGATGATAATGATATGGAGGGGGACATTATTTATGATAATTTGCTGCAGGAAGATATTGTCCCAAGTCCCCCTCCCGAGCACCTTTCATCCTCCCCTTTAGCCACTATCACGGAGGATGAGTGCTTTGACCCGGGAGGTGACATTGATTATGCTATGATTGATAACAATACGGCTTTGCCGCTTGCTCAGCCTCCATTGTCTTTGGGGGAGGACAATGTGCTTACTTTACCCACCCCACCTCCCGTGGATCTTGAATTCACATACTTCTCGTATGTTGAAAGAACCTTTCTCCCTTTAAAGACTTATCCCCCCGCCTCTCCTTTGTTGATGTCAACCGGGAACGAGGACAAGGTCTTTGATCCCGGTATTACAATCGAGGCTTCCCCATGGACCATTTAATTCGGGGACGAGTCAGGCTCGTGACTCGGTTAATATAAACAAGCGCTTTTTGGGAGGCAACCCAATTATCTATCTATCTTTACCATAAGTGTAGGGGGGAGCCCCGTGGTGTTTCTTGCTTTCTTTCTTATCATGTGCAGGGATTAGAGCTTCAAAGACACACTCTTGATGACTTTTGACGAACCGTGACTCCGTGTTCCCTTCTTCCCAGTTCTATCCTAAACTCTTTTCGATTCACTATTTTATATTTCTCAATATTAAAATAGGAATCTCTTTAGTTGTCTCTTCCTTAGCGAGATTTAAACAAAGTGCACAATGTCCTAAGTGTAGGGGAGTTTACTCCCACATGCTTAAACATTGAGTAAAATGTTTATGTTAAGTGTAGGGGGGAATTCTATCGAAGTTAAGTGGCCTTTTCCTTGTATTTGTCCTCATTTTAACCGGAAAATCAATTTTTCGATATTTTTCAAAATTTTTAATCTATTTTGGCCTAGTTGTATAGTTGTATTTTCCTTTGTTATAGTTACTTTCTTTCCTTATTAGAATAAATTTTAATAAAGTGGTTTTAATTTTCAAACGTTGTGAATCTTTTGACTCAACCCGAGTTTACTTATCTAAGTTACTCTAGCTAGTATCCTTAACATGTTTAAGTCAAGTTTTGCTAGGCTTTTATATAGGGAGCTATAAAACGCGAAAGTCTTAACTCTCACGGGTTAAGAACAAGAACTTTTTCCAAGTTCCTATAATTGATCCTAGAGAGTCGTTTATCAAGGGAACTTTAAAATGCGATTTCTAAAACTTGAAAAAGTCTAAGAATTTGCAAGATCCTATAGGCGACTAGAAAACCCAAAACTTTGATTTAATAGGCTAAGCATCCACGAGTCTCATTCCTTGATATTTTAAACTGTGAAGAACGAGAGATGATAGAGTTAATTATAAGTTTGGTGTTCTTTCGTGAATTTATGTGAGTTAATTATAAGCCTATTCTCCCTCCGCTTGTTAATAAATTTATCTGCAATAAATAAGGTTGTACGATTTAAAAGGTTACTTAGCTTCTAGCCCCAGATCGTTTAAAAGTTGCTCGGTATTAATTAGAGTTCATAGCCAAGGCATAACTTATTGAAGCGGGATGCGAAGATTGGCGAGTCCGAAAAGGCCCTAACAAGGCATGAGGGCTACATCTTGTTGCTAAAGATCCAAAAGTGATGTGAAGAATCATTTATCGAAAATCAATATGAAGGATCGAGACACACGACGAAAAGCAAAGAACTCCCCAAAAGTCATGGAGAAGTCTATCCAAAAAGACCCTAACAAGGTATGAGGATAAATAGATCCAAGTCCTAAAGGGAGGCGGATCGTTGTATATCAAAGTCCAAAATAAAGATTGGAGAAAAATGAAGAAGTCGTGGTCCTAATATGAAGAATCTCTCAAAACTCCAAGTGAATAAATTCCTATTATGAAGAGAAGACCATTATTTCAAGAACGTCTCTCAAAGATTTGAAGTATGAAGTCGCTGCCAAATACTCAAATCGTGAAGCGAGTTATGCCAAGATATGAACTTTATGAGGTCCCGAGAAGCAGTTTTAAAAGATTTGGTCCTTTAGCTAACTATTGATTAAATCGTTCACTTTATTTTCGGCCTAAATAACTATCGAAATAAGTCAAACAATGCATCCTCGTGATCATTCAAGACAACAATAAGATAAAAGAGATACGCCTAGGAATAAGAGAGTCTAAGTGAATAATTGGCCCACATGAGTTCGTGTGAGTTTGTTAACTTATAATAACAATGATCTCGTTTCTAAGCTTGGTTTGGAGAAAGTGAAAACTTGAGGATGATGATCATTCACGACATTTCCAAAACCCAAGGTATGTTTTTAATTTCTTTACTTTGAATGTTTATAATTTTCTATCTCTTTAATAAAGGCTAAGGTAGGTTGATTGTGATGGAAAATGTAAAACATGCTTTGTAACTAATGCATTGCATGAGGACATTGCAATGGTTAAGTGTAGGGGATTTGATAGGTGTGAAAACACCCATCATTTTTACCACTACCAAAACGTGTATTTTATGTCATTTATGTCGGAATTATGCGTGGTTTGTGTTTTTATTGTGATTTAGGACGAAAAGGTGAAAAGTGGAGAAAACACAGGCATTCACAGGCTTTTATAGAAGAAAACGACAAAAGACGAAGTCAAGAGATCAAGAGTGCAAAAAGAACGGAAGTCCAAGGCCTATTCTGAAGATTGATCGAAGAACAAGTCTAAAGACGGAAGTTTACTTCAAGCCGAAGAACTCGAGTCTAATAAATAAATAAATTATAAGACGAGTTTAAATTAATCCCGAGACAAAGTCGAAAAAGTCGAAGAACTTAAAAGACGAAAAGACGTAAAGAAAGAAATAAAGAAAAGAGGAAGACACCAACCACTCCCCTTTCCTATAAATACCCTTCATTTCACCACATGAGGGGGTGTTAGTCATTTAGGTTAGTTTTAGGAGTAGGAGTAGTTTAGTTTTAGTGAGAGAAAGTGACAGTTTCTCTCACTAGAACTTTAATCTTTCATCTTTTATCTTTCTTGTTTTTAATCAAACCTTTACTTTTTAAGCTTGATCTTGTCTTAATATTTATATTATTAATCTTTCTTGATAATCTCAATCTTGCTTTCATCATCTTTTTCATCTAGTTCTTATTTAAAGTTTTGATCTTTTTAATTTTTCGTGATTTAAAGTTCATCTTTTTATGTTTTGATTTTAAAGTTTGTTTATTTTATGTTTGAGAAGTTGTTCCTAGTGCTTATTTGATTAGCTTATTGTTGGATTCGAGCTAGTTTTGGAGGAGCTTATTCAATAGCTTTTTCCCTTGTCCTTGTTTCGGATCAGCATAGTTTTCGGAAAGGGCAAAACCCTTTTCCGATCGGGTATTCCGACCAAGCAGCACCCCTTTTCCGATCTATAGATCGGAAAAGGGTTTTCAAGTTTCCGATTTGCCCATTTAAACACATTCCGATCAGCTTAGTCTTTTCGTATTCCGATTGGTGGAAGTCTCCACATTCCGATCGTACTAGTTTTCCTTTATTCCGACTGGAGCTTTCTGCCTTACATTCCGATCAGTTCACTTTCCGCATTCCGATTGTACTCCATTTTCCATATTCCGATCATACCCCTTTTATGACATTCCGATTTAACGATCGGAATATATATTACGATCAGGAGTTTTCAGATGGAATGTTTTGTTTTGTTTTAGTGTTAAGCTTGTTTGTTTTTCCCGCCACTTCACTCATTTTATTTGTAGTTCATTTTAATTCCGTCTTGTGTTTTTATTTAATTGTTGATTTACTTTTCGCTAAGTTTTAGTTTTACGTCGTTTAAGTTCTCGTCATTTAAGTTCTCGTCATTTACTTTCCAAGTGTTAAATATTGCACCGTTTTACGTTTCAACTAGTTTTAGTTTTAATTACTCATCATTTATTTTAAAGTCTTGCACATTTATTTTACCAAAACCAAAAATATTTGATTCACCAAGAACAACTAATCTCACACAATTAACCAGAAATCAATTCGAGAAGATAGCGAGAAATCGAACTTTCAACTAGCAAAATCTTTACATTAATGCCCAAGAGTTTACATTTATTTATCGATTGTTTCGATAATTAATATTTTTGACGATTTCGTTTTAATTACGTATTAAGTCGTGTCGGGAAATCATATAATCATTTTTATGATGCATTGTAACTTTTGAAAAGTATTTTTACGAAACCCGAGCCCCGTAAATATTTTTAAAATTTACCAATAACCATTTTCTACCTTTTAAAACTATTAATTGTTTTTAAGTCCACAAGTTTTAAAATTGGCAATATTAGCCCCTCCACTTAACTAGCACTATATAAAGATTTTTTCTTCCACTTATTCATAAAACACACACACCAAAACAAAAACTCTCTCCCCACCCTCCATTGTTGCCGCCACTTCACCACCATAAACCACCACCATCCATCTTGTTTTAAGAAAATCTAAATAAATACCCATTCTTAGAATTTAATTGTGATTCTAATGATACAAAAATTTCTTACATGCATCAAGAATTCAAGAACTTATGATTTTATGGTTGTATGATGTTGTAATCATCTTGCATATGTTATATTTGGTAAGATTATCATATTTTGATCCTTAAAAGTCTTGTTTTTACTCATTGATTTTTGTTAGATTTTTCATACAAGTGTTTTTAGGAGTGTTTGGTTGATGGGTATGATAGTATAGTGATCCTAGGGGTATGGGAATGATTGGTTTTGAGTGAAAAATAGATTTGTCATGTTTTCTAAAAAACTAATTTGGGACAGCAGCCTTAAACAGTATGTTTCGTGGTTTTAAGGTCTGTGAAAGTCTGAGATTATTTAAAATTGTTATAGAGTTTTCCGAGACGGTCGTTTTGGTATAAGATAGAGCTTATAACTCATTACGAGTCAAAAGTTATGCTAGTTTTAGTTTTCGTGTACCGGGAGACGCAAGTCGGCACAATCCGAAATTGTGGCTGATTTTGGGTCGACTCTCGGGGACTTTAGGCTTGGTTAGATAGTTGATACTACTGATTTTCAAAGTTTACAAACTGAGTTTGATGAGTCTAGTAGTTGTTTCAAAAGACGAATTGTCGAGATAGTATTTTTAAAGTGGTCCAAACGGTGTTACAAAACAAGTGCACAAATCTGTCCTAAAATTTGGAGTCGAGTAAAGTGTCGGGCTGATGGATTTTAAAGTGTGAACTTTAGCTCAAATTTTGGTGAGGTCTTATACAGGTTATAAGTGACCTTGAAACCAATTTTCATGTAAAACGGACATGTCTAGATAGGGTAGATCGGTGTGTACATTCGGGGTGTACTTGCTGATTTTTATTTTGGACACGTAGTTCAAATGCTTGTGTTGTGTGAGTTTGAGTGTTCACCATCAGACATGGTGACTTACTCAAGTGCTTAGTCATTATATAAATGACTTAGCTACTGGTCCAAATAAGGGTAAATGATAGTTTGACTTGCCTTGACTTGGCGTCGTATGACGAGTCATTTTCAAGTGTTTTAACGTGTAGTATTGGAATAATGGGTAGTATGAATTCATTTGATTCGTGTCAATGGTTTTGAAACATGTATACTTTGAAAACATTTGAGTCATGTTATATTTGGTATATATATCGATATTGAGTTCGAGTCTTAACGCGCGCCTTATTGTGATAGGTTGCGGTTTTCGTGTTTTCCCTAGGCATCCATATCGTCGGTGATCGTCTCACTACATTGTTTCTACTCAGTTGCTGAGTACCGTGATTGACTTAACACGTGGCTAAGGGCTACGAAATTTCTAAGGATCAAGGAGGAGGAATTGTTTAATTTGCGTGTTTGGATTAATTCCTACATGTTATGTAGGTATAGTCACTCCTAGCATTTTAGTTTTGATGTTACTAGTACTTTGATTCTTTTATTCATGGATTTTGAATTCCTTGGGTGAAACCCACTGAGATTATAGATACTTAGGGCATATTAGGACTTAGGACACTTGCGTGACGATTTGGTATAGCCTAAGTGTTGCTTGATTGAGGTTAGGTAGCTAAATGGAGTTGTT
Source organism: Glebionis coronaria (assembly GCA_025667525.1). NCBI lineage: Eukaryota > Viridiplantae > Streptophyta > Magnoliopsida > Asterales > Asteraceae > Glebionis > Glebionis coronaria. The sequence continues at coordinate 205,291,193 of CM046875.1, forward strand.
TTTGTAGTATGGAAATCACCACAGAAACAAACAGGTCATGGCAAAATTTTCTTAAACATATGACCTTGTTTTTATTTAAAAAATGGATACCCACTGATGTGATTAGTATGTGTTGAGTTGTATGGAAACGGGAAGTGTCCGGATGAGTCCGAAACGGTCGTTTTACTAAACTAGGTCAAATTTGAATGTTATGCTTAAAACGTGGGTAAATTGAATTGGGTAAAAAGGATTAATTTATGATTTTATGACTTTTTACAGTAGCTATAAATATAATAAAACTTCTCTTTTTGGTTTCGTGTCAAAATCTTTTACCGATTGGGATTTATGCTTAATCTACCGTAAGGTACGAAAGACGTTTGCAACTTTCTGTTTTGGTAGTCTGTCACTAAAAGTGCATTTCCCGTTGATTGAAAATAGTTCTAGGGCTGTTCTTTCCTAAATTTTAAAGGTAAGAGAAATACCTATACATGTCAAGAAATTTCACCTCCTGTACTATTATAGATTTTTAGATATGACCAAATCTTCACAGCCTTTTTCAGAAAACTGAATGCAGTCCCTTGTTTTGGTTTTTCAAACCGAGTCTTAAACGTGTTCGGAACCCACACATAAATGCTTGGACCATCATACAAGGTTGATATTAGGTTATTACAGTAGGTTCAAGGTGTTGGGTCAAAATTTTAACTTAAGCTTAGGTCTCGCCATCGCACGCAAGTTACCTAGTCATACTATGTCCCACCACTTCTAAAACGTTATTGCTTCATTGAACGCATTCTTATTACGCGTCACCATTGCATAGGTCCGTGAAGACTTCTTTTTGCTCAGCCCCTTTTACCTTGTGATTACTTACTAAAGGTGAGTTCATAGCCCCTTTTACTACTTGTACATTGTTTCTAAACGCGGGGTGAGATTTTACATGGTGGAACACATCCATTTAAAAAAAACTGTATGCTATTCAAAACTTGTATGCTATTCAGACTTGTATGCTTTCCAACAGTTTTCATTGATATTATTGCTTATAGTTAATAGCCTTAAGTTTCCTCTCTTGATCATGAACCGTTAATTTTCCCGTATGCTTTGCGCTAAACGCGAATGTTGTGGGTGGATCCATCGGGATTGACAATCCCCGTCCCGATTACCTTGACGCACTTACATTTGTTTATACTTGAGTATTTAGGCTGAATACTCCCTAGAGGAACTTACTTTGAGTTAAGCTTCGGTTCATGAACTAAACAGCAATAATATTGGTTTCAGACTATGGTTAATGATCATAACCATTTTCTCTATTTACTTGTTTTACAAATGAATGGTTGTGTTCCACACCTTTATTGCTAAACCTATGAATTTCACTCAACTTTGTGTTGACGATTTTACATGTTTAATCTCAGGTATTATTACTTAGATTTGCTTGGATGGGAGCCCGCAGGATATTATCGTAGCTTGGAGATTTCTGTGATGCTTTTAAAAGACTGGTTTTAGTATAAACTGTCAGAAATTTATTATATCTTTTGGGTAACTTTATGTTATAAATCATGATGAAATAATATATCTTTCCGCATATAAAACTCTGGGACCTATGTTTAAAACTCTGATCATTTATGATGTGATATATATGCTTTTATTACGTCAGCTTTGTGTCAACTATAATTCATTGTTTCTTGTACTATGACGTGTTACCCCCCTCGTTGCCTAGTTGTTCCATGTCAGATTTTGGGGGTCTCACATGCCTATGCCCCAACCCACACCACCCTTACCTAACCCTTCAAGACGAGACAAGGAAAAGGCACAAGAACGAAATAATTATCAATTTGAACTTTTTATGAAAATGTTTCGTGAGTTGCATTTTAATATAAGTTTTGACGACTCCTTGGTCATGATGCCTCGATTTGCCGCGAACTTCAAAAGTATGTTGAATAACAAAGAGAAATTACAAAAATCGTCTAGTTGTTCATCGGTTTTTCTTAGCCGCATACCTCAAAAATTCGGTGATCCCGGCAAGTTTTTAATCCCATGTGCTATACAAGACATGGAAGAATGCTACGCCTTGGCTGATCTTGGTGCTAGTATTAATTTGATGCCTCTTGAGATTTTTAAGTCGCTCAATCTTCCCAATCTCACTCCTTCAAGAATGTCAATCGAGATGGCCGATCATTCTACGATTCTAGCTTGTGGAGTAGCCGAGGACGTCTTCGTGAAAGTTGGAAAGTTCTACTATTCCGTAGACTTTATTGTTGTTGACATTCCCATCGATCCTAAAGTTCCTCTAATTTTAGGTCGATCATTTTTGGATACCTCGAGAGCACTTATCGATGTGCATGCTAGGAAAATCACTCTTCGTTTCAATGAGGAAGAACTCGTCATTAATGCAACTCAAAACTCCACACTTTCTCATGTGTATTCTATCACATCTTTGAACAATGTTAATCCCATCAAAAACATTTGTAAAAGGATTTCAAAAAGAGTTTTAGAAGTTGATGATAAAAATGAAGTTCCGTCCCCTCCGTCGGTGGAGGTTAAGAGTGTTAAGCCTACGATTCCAATCACGAGTGATTCTTCGGATGATGAATATGTTGATCCCGATGGGGGAGTTTTCTTTGTTGACAAACGTTTTGAGAACTTACCACCACCTTTACCAAAATGGTTTTCAAATGTGAGAATTTTTAGTGTGACTAACATTGCTTTAGAAACACCAAATATTTTTTACATAATTAAGTCGGGTTTTCATAAGGAGAGTTTAAAAGATGAAAAAGGAAAAGATTTTAAATTGGATTTAAAATATTTTTCTACAACTCCAACTCCGTCATCACAACGTGTATTGAGTACTACAAGCTCGTCTTCTCCTTTTGACGATGCTTTGTGTGGACCTAGTGTGGGGGAAGCCCCTTATGTTCCCTCCCCTTTCTCCACCGAGGACGAGATATTTGATCCCGGAATTGCTTATAAAGGGAAATCTCGGTCTTCCACCGATGCAATAAATGGAAAATCTTTCTATTTGATTGGTGCGAGTCTACCTCGAGTAGCTCAATGTTTTTATGACTTACCCATTGTCCCACCCTTCTATTTCTTCTCATCTATTTTCTTGAAACCCTTTGGGTTTGTGTTGAAGCACGATGAAGTGGAGTTGATTTGTTTTTCCAATGAAAACGAGAACGCCATCTTCGATCCCGGTATTTTGCACCATCAAAGGACTTAGTCCTTAATACCGGTTGTTTTTGGGCCTTTTTTTATCATGTAAGCCCCACTAAAAATTGACCACACCATGATTATCCCTAAATGATCACATTTATGGGGATTCGAGTCGAGCTTTTGACTCGGTTATTAAAAACAAGGTGCCTCGTGGGGGAGACCCATGCTTATCCATGTACATATTATTGCTTTCTAATTAGTTTAATGTGAGGGGATTTGTGCCCTTCCAACCTTTGTTCCGTGGTTGTTTGTGAATTGTGGTTTTTAGATCATGATCTTCACGATTGGAGCCTCTCGTATTCGTTTTATGGGAGCACTCGATTGTTTGCTTTGAAGACTTTCTCAATATCCAAATGATATATCCTTTGATGTTCTAACCTTAGGTTATTAGCACACTTCATAAACGGCTATTAATTTATTGGTTACACCCTTTCCATGCTAGATTAGGCATTCAACTACGTCTCTAGTATGGGGGTGTTTGCACACCTAGACTCGAAACATTGAGGACAATGTTTAACTTTAGTATGGGGGGTGAATAGATACTTGCCTTGCCAAACCTTCACGCTTTCCAAAGTTTATCCTTTTGTTTATCGTTTTGTTGCAAAATAAGGCTAAAAATGGCCAAATTTTAAAAATTTTCTCATGTTTCATAAGTGTTGAATACACGAATGTAGGTTTTCCGATGGCGAGAATAAGAGTAATTTTTTACTCGACCGTGCGTGTTGAGCACTTAGCTTTGATTCCTTAACTACACATTAGGCTAAGTATCTTAAATGAGGACGAGAAATGATAGAGTTAATTATAAGTTACTATGCTAATCGTAGAGTACTCGTATTCTTTCAAAAACTCATGTGTTCTCGTTGTTTGCTTATTCTCCCTTCGCTTGTAAATATTTTTTGCTTAATAAATATTGACTTAGCGGTTTAGTTAGGATTGTTGGGTTTCTAGTCTTTTCTAGTAGCTTGCGTGTAATTAAATTGGGAAGACATTAAGGTATCGCCAGCGTCACGGTTTTGAAGTATTGGCACCCGAAAAATCGAAAGTTTCACCCAATAATAAGATTTCAAGTGCTCACCTAAATCTAGCAAACAATTTGAAGCCCCACAAGGCCGAAAAATCTATGCAAAAATTGAAAGTGAATCAAGCCTTAATCTTCGAAGCTTTAAAGATCCAAAATTCGCTTTAGCGTGAGGATATACGTCTTTGGCTAATAAAACCACTGATGAGGCGGATAATAAAAGGCAAGGCAAGACCGAAGTCATAATAAAAGCTTCATGGCGAAGTTGAATAAAAGATGGAGGTAAACCAATGATAATAAGGCCCTTCCGTTAGGGGGCGTATAAAAGTCTTTGTAATAAGTCTCATGTTCAAAACCGTTATAAAACCGTGTTTATCGATTCTTCTTGTCAACTTAATTTTTTAACATCGTTGTCTATTAGGAGGGGTTATTGATTTGATGGTCTTAGTTACACCGTTAGGACTCTATTTTTAGACCTAAATCTCTATTATCGCATAAGTCAAACAATGTATCCTCGTGAAACATTCAAGACAAAATAAAATATAAGAGATACTACTTAGGAATAATGGGAGAATAAGTACGTGATTAGGGCATATGAGTAGTGTTAGCATTACTAACTTATAATGACAATGATCTCGTTGCACGCTTGGCATGGAATTAGGGTGAAAATCGAGGACGATGAAATTATTTCTAACGAAGCATTCACGTGTTCTTATTCTATGAACCTAAACGTCCCATTTTGCAATGAAAATCATACATTATGTCTAAAACGCAAGTAGTAGTAATAGTAGTAGTGTAGCTAGTTTATCGTTCAAATAAAGTGAATAAAAATGAATTTTGGAGGTGCTACGATACTTTATTCTAGCATTGCGTGAGGGCACGGCAATGCTTTAGTATGGGGGAGTGATGAGACTGCTTTTATAAATAGTCTCATCGTCCAAATCGGGCTTAAAATGCATTAAATATCATTGAAACTGCCAAATATATGCTCGTGTTTGTTGCTTGTGCATTTTAGGTACGGATATTGAGGAAATGACAAAAAGATCACAAGAATCAATCAAAAACGAACACGGGAAAAGAAGCCGCACAATGAACCGGACCCGAATCAAGAATTTCCAAAATGGTCCTTGAAGAATTGATGATTGTCAACATTGGTCCCTCATTTTTGAAGACTTGGCAATTTATACCCTTGCAATACTCTCTATTTGCATTTGGGTCCCCAAATTATCAAGATGTTACAAGTTCAGTCCTTGAAGAATGAAGATATTACAAAAGATGTCCTTTTTTAAAGTCTACAAAGATGTTGTGCCAAATTTGACAAGCTGCCAAACTTATTTACAAAGGATATGGGATTTATGGCTGTTTATTACAAAGTGAAGGAATAAAGAGAATTGGGGGACTACTATTGTCAAACAATCAAACCCACCACAACCAATCAAACTGCCACATCACACCCCACACCCACTCACAGCCCTACACCTTACTTCCCCTCCCACGTCAACATTCCACCCACATTTTTTAAATAACAAATTTATTAATCTGTTTTCTTTTGGTGGTAAACACAAGTTTTAAAAATTAATCCCCCCTTAACAAATCAAAACCATGCCTGCTACTATCCTAATCCCAAGAACCCTAATCCTAATCTAGTACAAAACAAAGGGGTATTATTTGATTAAGTCCAGAACTGTTTAATGTGTGTGACAGGGAAAAGAGGAGTATATGAAAGTGCATAACTTAATGGGGACGCATTCAAATACACAACCATCTGAGCATATTGGTAAAACAGAGTATTATCAGCCTGCAAATAAGCCACCATGTTGTGTTGATTTCTGAACCCCAATTCCAATTGCGCAGGTTTAAACTTTGGTGCCATGAAGATTGATGCAAGAAAACTGTGATAAAATTTATGGAGAGATGAAGGTTTTGAGAAATTATAGTTAGACAAGAATAAGCAGTTACCCTGTTTAAAAGAAATGAGCCAAATATATAGGAAAGGTGAAAATATGTGATTGGTCAAAACCTAAGGTAGTTATATTCAAAATGTAATAATGAAAATCTTGAAAATATATAACTTATCTCAAACATTAATAAAAAGTTACCAACTCCTAAAATTACGGCCCATATGTTCGTCAAAATAACAACTGGGTGGGACCCAATGTTTGTCAACGGTAAAAAACAACGTATAAGCGTCCAATGACTATATTCTTATTAGTGTTGGAAATTTGCCATGTCAGCGTTAAAATTGGTCTTATCAGCGTTTGGAAAGAAAAATGTCAGCGGCCAAAAATAAAAATAATTAAATTAGAAAAAGGACCTTAACAAAGTAATTTATCCTAGTGAAGATAACTCATAGACTGAAAATCACTATAGAATCATGCACACTTTCTTAAGCAAGATAGACATAATTGCCCTCAAGTGTCCCTTGCTACCCAAAGTTCTTAACAATGAAGTTATCTCTTATAAATCCTTTTTAACTTCCCAGGTAAGCCCAATAAAAAGGTTCCCAAGTCTCCCAACCGACCAAATCCAATTCTAGGCCAAACAGTCTTGGCAGCGTGCACAATATATCAACTTTGCATGCTACAGTCCCTCACGATTTAAAACATCTAACTCGTACTCACTAGTGGACATAATCTAGAATTTTGATGAGAGTATTGTAAGAATACCCACAAATCCTAAAGGTTTCCTAAACCTCCCCTTAAACTATGATATACAAAGTTGCCAAAAATAAAATTCGCAATAAAAATTTATGTCAGGATAGGAATGTAAACATTCCAACCATCATCCATAAATTTGAACATATTCCTAGTAAGCTTCCAGTGATCCATAAGGAACTCTGTATTCATTTGTACAATGCTCATATAGCCTGCATGATTAGATCAAAAACCACAAAACTAACATTTTGCTGTCAGCGTCCATTTTAACACTTATCATCGTTAAAATAACCTTTGTTAGCGTTAGAAAAATAAAGTGGAAAACCTAACCTTGTACAAAGACTAATAACAGTACACATCCTGTATAAACTATACAATGACTTTAAAAACACATTTAGGGGAGATTGATCATTCCAATACTTGTTACCAAGTACTAGAACCTCCCAACATCAAAAGGTTTAGTTAAAAGATCAGCCACATTTTCTTCTATGTCTACCCTATCTGGATGTATTAAACCTTTTTCAAAACAATCTCTTATAAAATGATGCCTAATATCTATGTGTTCTATTTTAGAGTGATGTACAGGATTCTTAATAATACATAATGTACTGTTATTATCTACAAATATCTTGCGATGCATAAAATTATACCCATAATCCAACAACTGGTTTTGTATCCATAGAACTTGTCCACAACAAGCAGCTGCTGCAACATATTTTGCTTCAGTTTTAGAATTGGCCACCACTATTGGTTTCTTGCATTGCTAAGATATCAATCTGCTCCCAAGAAATTGGCATCCACCAGTTGTTGATTTCCTATCAAACTTGTCACCTACATAATCACTGTCTGAATAACCAATAAGCTCCAATGGAGAATCCTTTGGATACCATAATCCCAAGGTGGGATAGCACCTAAGGTATCTAAAGATCATTTTGACAGCATAAAGGTGACATTATTTGGAAGTCACCTGATGGCATGCACATGCACACACAACAAACATAATGTCAGGTCTAGAAGCTGTAAGATACATCAATGATCCAATCATTGATCTATAATCCCTGACATCCACCTCTTTTCCATCTCCAGTCTTTCCCCAAGAGTTTTCCTATCTAGGTACTAGCCCATTTTTCATGTGGAAAAAAACCAAACTTCTTTAAGATTTCTGCTACATACTTGTCTTGATAGATAAAGATACCATCTTCTTTCTGTTGGACTTGTAAACCTAGAAAGAAGTTCATCTCTCCCATTGAACTCATCTTGAACTTGTCTGTCATGAGCTTGGAAAAGTCTTCACTCAACTTTGGACTTGATGAACCAAAGATGATATCATCCACATAGACCTGAACAAGTAGAAAGTACTTACCAATCTTCTTGGTAAATAAGGTCTGGTCTATGGTGCCCCTCTTAAATCCATTTTCCACCAGATAGGTGGACAATATTCCATATCATGCTCTTGGAGCTTGATGAAGTCCATACATTGCTTTCTTCACCCTATACATTTTGTCTGGATGTTTTGAATCTTCAAAACCAGGAGGCTGCATCACATAAACCTCCTCTGCAATAGTGCCATAAAGAAAGGCACTCTTCACATCCATTTTATAAACTGTGAAGCCCATGCAAGAAGCATAGGCTAGGAAAATCCTTATTGCTTCAATCCTTGCAATAGGTGCAAAAACTTCTTCATAGTCTATTACCTCTTCTTGTGTATAACCTTGAGCAACTAAACGTGCCTTGTTTCTCACCACAATGCCTCTTTCATCTTTCTTGTTTCTAACAACCCAACGTGTCTTAATAGGTCTTACATATCTTGGACAATCCACTAACTCCCAAACATCTTGAATAACAAACTGGTGAAGCTCATCATGCATTGCTTCCACCCAACTTGGTTCTTCGAGAGCATCAAAAATTTTCTTGGTTCCTGTTGTGACAAAAAACAAGCAAACAAACATGCCTGTACAAGAGGGGTATCAACCTTCTTGTGGATATTGGCAATAAAACCTCCTTGAGTCTGATGAGACCTTCTTGTTTGAACAGGAGACAAAACATCACCAATGATTAGAGAAGGAGGATGATTTTTGATAGTAGTTGTAAGTGTTCCTCCTTTAATAAGTATGTTATCTTCAATCTTAGTCTCCATGTTGCCAATATCATCTTCATATTCACCTCCATCCTCACTAGAATGAACCTATTCATGAACTATGGAAGGTTCACCTTGTTCAAAAGTATTGGAAGAGAATAAATGATCAAATGGGTTTTCAGCGTTTGAGCTATCAACGCCTGAATTTGACCTATCGTCGTCGGATTTGTCTTTATCAGCGCTTGAAGATTCATGCATGTTTTCATCAACTGGCTTTTCTTGTGGACCTGCTCCTCCTTATCAGCAGCACCAGCTTGTGCAAATCCATCATGTTGATCCCAAACTTAGATCGATTTAGCTTGTGTAAACGAGATTAAATCAAGTTAAACACATAGAGAAACTTTGTTGTCTATAAAAAAATTTAAGTATTATGCGGAATTAATACTTAAACAAGAACACACAAACAATTGTAAAACAAACTTTCACTTGATTGATGATAACAAACTTGCTTACAATGAAAGTGTTGAACGTATGAAAACTTATATGAAACAAAACCTAAAGGTCTTCTTTTATAGACATAAGAAGCCTTGCACAAGAGTCTACGCATCAGCTATTCTAGGTAAAGATAATTATAGAAAAATACATTGTTGATTTTATCTTTACTAGAAACAAACTAGAAACATAATACGCGTAGACCATATCCTTCTATCAGTGCTTGACTTCAACCTATCAACGCTTGACTTCTTCCTGTCAACGCTTGATCTATCAACGCTTGTTTTCTTCTTATCAACGTTCAAGTGTACTGGCTACATTTTATTCCCAACAATCCTCCCCTAAACTTGATATCTACTCAAGTAATCAAGTTTCTGTATAAAAATTAAGAACTAGGAGGAATCTTACAAATCTTATCATATTGATAATAAACATGCCTAATCAAATCTTTGGCCACATCACTTGAATAGTCAATCTCCAGCTGTGTTGTCTTCATCTTTTCCAAAACTTCTTTGGACATGGGATACTCAGCATCTACAAGAAGATACTCAACAAACTTTGTAGAACTTAAATAATACACACCAGCAGATGAATACAAAAGCCATTGAAGTCCACTGATATCATCCTCAAGATCCTTCCAAACAGGATCTTCTTCTTCTGGTGCACACATTCTTTTGAATGTTGACCAAAGCTTTATTCCATTGACTGAAGTAGGTGCTTTAGTCTCATACTTGGCTATCAATAACCTCCAAAGGTCTGCTAAGTCTTCCCTATCCATACTTGCAAAGAGAGACATAAGAGTAGTAAATGTGTGTACCTCTTTCCCATATCTGCCAATCATCCAAAACCCACTTGCAACTTCCTCATAGCTAATGATAGGGTTTCTGGCATCAAGAGGTAACACTTGTACCATATCTGAAGCTTCCATGGGTGAGAGCTTAATGCTCCTTCTAAGAACAGCTTTCACTGGGAACCACTTTATTTAAATCTTTAGGAAACTCAAGTGGAACTCCCTTCTTCAACGGCCTTGAAACAATCATTGCCTTTTGAATCTCCATCTCTTCTGCAAGTTCTTCTTTCCTTTCATCTGAAAGAAGTCTAAGAGTATTCATTTCCTGTACTCTTGCCCAAATGGGATAAGCCTTGTACTCTAATTCTTCAAAGGATAATCCCTGCAATTTCTTCAAGGTCCATCCAGTTCCATGACATCTGAGTAACATGTAGTAAAGCTCCATTCTATCCCTCTTCAGCAGTGAGAAAACATTGCTAGCCTTATGTTTCAGAATTACCTTGCAGTCTCTTTGAACTCTTAGAAGAATCTCCAATCCCCAAGTTTGGTCTGAAATTGTCAAATCTGGATTCTCCATAATCCTATTCTCCCAAGCATGGTACATCTGAACAACTTCTGGCATATCAAAGTCTACTTGCAATTTTAACTCTCTAAGCTTCTCTCTTGCCAAGTCATCACCATATTCAAGTCTTTCTGGTTGTTCAATTATCATCACACTTGAATCTGAACTCTCTTCATCACTTCCTTCTTGTTCCTCAGAAGTGACAACAAATGGTGATTCACCAACATTCTTCATTTCTTGTTCCACAAGTTGTGCAGCCAACCTAGAATCAAACTCTACCTGTGCTGCATCCTTTGGAACTACTACTTCTACCATGATTCCTTTACCCTTATCTAATGGATCAATGATGGTTAAAGATGATGATGGTACCTATGAAGACACTTCTTTGATGATAGCTGATGACTGGAATACATCAACCATATCTGTAGGACTGTCAACTCTCAAATTCTATGTGTCAGCGCCCAACTTACTCTTGTCAGTGCTTGGTTTGTCAGCGTCCAAAGTTTGCTTGTCAACGCTCACCTTACTTGTCTCTGCGCCTCTTGTGAATTGCTCCATCATAGCTGTAAAGACAAGTTATTATTCATCCTAATCCCATTAAGATTCACATTATAAATGTCCTTATGCTTAGGTGTTCTATAATCAATGAATTTTTCATCTGGTATTTTAAAATCCTTGCTCAACACCAAGCATTCAGTATCAGTAAAAAGAACCTTATTTTTGTTATCACAAACTTGTGATACACTAAAAAGATTATAGTCAAGTTCTTTTACCAGAAACACGTTTTCAAAACGCAAATTGTTGGTGAGAAGAGTTCCTTTGCCTGTGATAGTTCCATATCCGCCTCCAAAGTAAACTTTATCACCATCCTTAATGGGAGTGAAGTTTGTGAGATAATCTTCCTTCCCAGTCATGTGCCTAAAGCATCCACTATCACAATAACCATAATCATTAACCTGCTTTTGAATGCCCTGCACATAACGAAAACAAATTAGTTTTCTTTGGGAACCCAAGCCTGAGCAGACTTGGATTCATTTGGTTGTTCAACAAGAACAGACTTAGTCCTCATAACAACCTCTTGTTCATCCCTTTTTGGATTAAACACCCAGTTAACCCCAATTGGTTTTGTGATGACCTTTGAAATATAATTAAATCTGTTACAGGTCATAGAAATCCTATCTGAATTAGGGTTTTGATCTTGCTTAGGTCTCCATGTCAAGCTAGAAGAAGCTTTAGACCCCTTTCACTGTGGTTGCAAATATTTACAATTATTTGGTCTGGCAACGTTTCTGTCAGCGTTTGATTTGGTCTTGTCAACGCTGAAATTACCCTTATCAGCGTTGAACCCAGGGTTTGCTACAGGAACCCATTGTCTATTAGACCATGTATTGGTCTTTTGAAAAGGTCTTTGTCCATAAGTATTAGACCCTTTAGTAAAGAATGGAGCTGGTCTAACAACTTGTGGACTTTGCTGAACAAAAGTTTTGGGTTTGACAGTGTTTGACTTTTTGTCTGCGTTGACCTTGGAAGCGTTGACACACTTATAGGCTAAATGTGAAAAACTACCACAAGTATAACAGGTTTTTCTAGACGTAACTCTAGGTCTAGAAGAAAAGAAACCTGTTCCATTATCACTAATTTGGCTTTTTGGTGACCTAGTATTTCTATACAATTCTTCATATTTAATGCTAGGTTTTCTAACAACGTTTGAGCCAAGGTCAACAGTCTTGCCAATGATTGGGTTTGTTACTTTGATAGGGGTAGACTCATTTGGGCTATCACTAAGCATGCCACCCTTGACAAACAAGGTAGGGTTGGCTTTCTTCCATTGATCAAATCAGTTAACTTTTGCCTATATTCTTCTACTAGGGTGAGGACTCTTGGTGGACGAATAAATTCCTCTTCTTGGAGTTTTGGTAAACCAGTCCAAGATAAGTCCTTTCTTTGGACACCATAGAAGTCCCCAGCTAGTGGTGGAACACCAGCATACTCTTTCATCCCAATCCCAGTCATATCCCTAGAATCCCTTTGTTTACTAACATATTCTCCCAGGGTTTGTGAGGTTTTATCAAATCTCTGAATTTTAAGATCTACATTATCCTTATTCTTGATAGCCTCATCTAACTTAGCCTGTAATTCAGCATTGACCCTCTCCATGATGTTTCTAATATCAGTACTAGCATTTATCATGTTTTAAGATATTGATTTTATCTTTTAGGTCAAACTCCATTTTCTTATACTCAGCTACAGTCTTTTCAGTTTGAGTAAGAGCAAGTTGATAGTTAGACAACTTGCATGTCTCATTACTCACATCTGTTGACAATCTTAAAACCTCTTTGTTAAGTCTTCCAGTATATAAACGACAACCCTTACTACAAAAAGCATCATCATATACCTCATTGTCTGATGAAGATGAGGAGTGTCCCATAAGAGCATAGTGGGCATGCTCTTCTTCTTCCATCTCATCAACCAAAGCTTTATTCTCTTCCTCATCCTTAGCCAAATAGCTCCAATCCCATCCAACACCATCAATTTCTTGCATTGCAACCATGGCCTTGGGATCCTGAGCCTTAACAATTTGGCTTGAGGGTTTTCCAGCATCAGATCTTCTTAGAGATCTGCATTCTCTCATAAAGTGTCCCATCTGATGACAATTGTTGCACTCAACCTTGGATTTATCAAATCTAGCGGTGTCCTTGGCATTAAAAGTCATATTCTTCTTGAATCTTCTATTCCATCTGTTTGCTCTTATACTTGCAAGAGCCATATTCCACTATATGTCCATCTCCTCCAAATGCTCATCACTTATTTGCTCAAGGTCCTCATAAGTAATCACTTAACCATTGGGCAATGAAGCAATGTATGCACACACAGTATCTAGATCAATACCAGCAGGCTTAACTCTTGGTGAGTCAATTTTGTATGTGTCAGCGTCTGAATGTGAGGCGTAGACAGGATATGATCTGGCGTTGACACAAGTTGATCTAGTAACTGGGTGCATATATGACTCCTTCTGATCAAATTGACCTTCACTATGTGAGAAGAAGGCCATGTTTCCATTTGTAGACTTGCTTACATGATCCAAAAGAGTTTCATTCTCTATCAGCCTCAGTTTATTGTACATATCATTAAAAGTAGAAATTTTGTGAGTGTTATTGGCAATTATAGACCTTGCTTCAATCTTCCATGCATCACCAAGGCTTTTAAGAAAGGTGGAGATAATATCAACATCACCAAGCACTGTTCCCATGAAGGATAGCTTGCTTGTAATGTCCATTAGTCTGCTTCTCACACTACTTAGCTTCTCATTAGGTTGAGCCTTAAAAAAAGCATACTCATGCAAGAGTTGCTTCTTTTTCTCTTGTATAGTATCAGCATTACCACCATAAGCAACTTCAAGAGCTGCCCAAAGATCTTTTGCAGACTCATAACTTCTGTATTTGTGCTGATTTTCTTGTCCCATAGAGAGTTTTAGTATGCTTAGGGTTTTCATATCAACTCTTCTTTTTGTTATGTCCTCAACTGAGACAGCTCTACCATCATCAGGTTTTTCTCTTCGTTCCTCTTCAGTAGAACCTTGAATAGCTGTTCTTGCAGCAATGACAGCTGCAATCTTTATAGCCTTATCGAATGTGTTTCCATATTCAATAATTTCACAAAGAGTGTAGTCATGGATTTGTAGATATTGCTCAAAGTTAAACTTCCACAGCTCAAAATTGTCTGGGTCTAGCATGGGAATCTTGATGTTGTGGTTTGAGGAGGAGGAGGAGTTTACTTCTGGGGTAGACATGATGTTTTTAGGGTTTTGTGAAAATTAGCGTTTTTGGTGATTTAGGGTTCTTGTGTTCTTTAGATCAAAGTTTCTCAACAAGCTCTGATACCACTTGTTGATCCCAAACTTAAATCGATTTAGCTTGTGTAAACGAGATTAAATCAAGTTAAACACATATAGAAACTTTGTTGTGTATAAAACAATTTAAGTATTATGCGGAATTAATACTTAAACAAGAACACTGTGACAATCCGTCACTTTATGGTCAATATTTTATTCTCAATATTTATTTGAAAACATTATTTTAATGTTACAATATGAACTCACTTATTTTTGGGAAGAAATTTTGATTTACGCCTTGAAGTAGCTTCGACTACGTCTAAACCGGAGGATTCAACGTTACGTGCTTACGTTTATATACACCGTCTTTGGTGACAGTCTGACAATTCAGAAAATAAATTTATCCGTGAATATTATTTTGGAGTTTTAAATTTGTGTTGGTTCATAAACTCACAAATTTACGAGAAGAGATTAGGACTTACGATTTTATTTTTAACCTCCTTTACGACTAAACCGGAAACCTTAGGATTACGTATTTACGTTTTCGAACTCCGTTTTTGATGAAACAATTTTTATTGGATTCGTTTTGTGACGTTGATTCATAATTTATAAAAATGTTTTTCATAAAACGACCCGAGGGCACGCAAATCGAGGAAACTAGAATCGAGAAATACCCGTAAACTAGTGAGATAGGACAAAATACATTGTCCCACCCCACTAGCTTAAATGGGACGGCACTAGCATGACACCACAAGCTCATGTGGCATCATGTTAGCTACAAGTATACATGTGTAAGTCATGCTTACTTTGTAAGCTAACTTACACCCCACTATCTCCAAAACAAGCAACCAAAACCACTCTTCTCATTTCCATCATTTCCCACTCATGCAAAACACACACATTTTCTCTCTACTCTCTCTATGATTTCGTGTATATCCAACCAAGAACACCCTCATTTGATCAAAATTAACCACAAAATCCTATGTTATTTCTACATATGTTGAAGCCCTCTTAAAGCTCTCTTGAATGGTGGTGATTCTAACATCCATGGAGGAGTTTTCATGGTGTCTTGGGACTGATTTTCTACAAGTTATACATGAAGAATGGTGGTCTTGAAGATGGTGTTGGCTATGCACAAATTTCTCCATCAAAATCCATGTTTTGATCAACCTACATCATCATGGTGGTATAAAGATTGTCCTCCTCATCTTCTTGTTATTTTGATTATGTAAACATGTATTTTATTTCCTATTGTATATGTATATGATGATTATATGATGATAAAAATGTTATGTGGGGATTTGGTGTTGATAATCATGGATAAAAAGATGAAAAACTATAAGTAAAAATGGGTAAATCTTGTTTAAATGATTGGCTGTACAAAAACAGTAAAGAACCATATGGTAAACTGATAAAATGATGAAGTAGAATGGATTTACAGTAAGCTATGGGTCTTGTACACATGTGAGAGTTGGTCATGCAATGGAATCAAAATAATGAGTGAGATATGATCAAAACAAGTTTAAGGTATAAATCTGAGGTTACTGTTTTGGACGATTTTTAGAAAATAATTAAAGGATGATTCAACAGTAGCTATAGAAGAGTTAAATGTAGCAAATATCATGTAGTTTATGTGATAAACATTTGAGCTTCTATCTCCATATAGAACTCAAGATATGAAAGTTTTGGTGAAAGTGAAGATAAAAATCAGATTTTGGAAATTAATGTATAATACTATTATATAAGCACTCAAAATTATATTGTATAAAATGTAAAGTTAAAACCCACTAACTCTTGGATTTTATTTATATAAATATGTACAATGATAAATAAGTGAACATTTTATAAAAATGGTAACTTGTTATATTTTATAAGATATAAAAACTATAAACATGATTTTTACGACTTTTTCGGCTAATGCCGTAAAATTAACGTTTTTGTTAAATAAAACTTAGATGGTTGGACCCGTCTAATGAAAACTTTATAAAACTTATATACTGATATATAGACATGTAAAACAAGTAAAAACCGATAAAAACCAGAACTATAGGACATACGGACATTAACGAGTTAAATAAACATAATGGACTAATAAATGGACTAAATAGGATAAAAACTTGTAAAAAGAATCTATTGTGCTTAACCCAATTAGGCCCAACTTGTAAAGCATAGATACTGATAATATAAGTATAACAAGGATTAATACAAGTTAAGAACTTATAATAGGCTTATTGGACCTAAAACAAGTAAATAAATAAAACTAGTAAACTAGTATAAAAGTTATCGACATATAATACTAAAATGAGTAAATGAGGATATGTAAACCCACTTGATCATCATATATATATATATAATCATCATATGTATACATACTTATTATTTTTATAAAGTCATTGGACAAACGTCTAAGACCGATTATTATTTATATAGGTTTCCGTGATTGAAGCACGTACCGTACGTCCGAATTGCCGATAACCCGCCTTCCCACATCAACGTGAGTTCATACCCTCGCACTCTTTTAAATGTTTTTATAAATGTTTTATAAACCCGCGAGGGAGATAACATGTTAGTTTTTATTAAATAGGACACCATTTGTCCCGATTGTTTGTTTATTGATTTTGGACCCGAATGATTGAATGACCCGATTGTATGACCCGATAAATGATTAAAGGACCCGATAGATGAAAATAAATGGATTATTAAAGTTAGGTTATGTCACTAAAAGTCCCATTAGCATGAATTTTGAACTACCGGGAGTTGGTAGACGCTTATGCATTTAATAGTACTATTTGGGGACGATAACCCCAGTTCGCGCCTTGACGGTTGATCCCCGTCGTGCCACATAGATTGGTAAGCGAATTTATGTATGACAAGATTTCCATAGCGTGATCTTTGTGACGACACGCTACTTTAGATGGGCAAAATTGGTATCGGGTTAGCTACCCGTTGTTGGTTTAGTAAGGTAATAATGTCATGCGGCTTATAATAATCCAATCACCGAAATACTATTAGACGCTTCGAATTACGATGTATTGCCTGACTAGCAATACAGGGTCATACTATTGATATTATGTTTGTGTTTGGTTTTCATAACCATATTCATATAACGGTTTTTATTTTCATACAACGTCATAAGACGTATAGTATGATGTTTTTACGACATTGGCTCGTATAATGATTTTTAAGGCAAACCCCTATATTATAATTTCGATGAAGATTTGTATTAAATGACTTTGGCTATTTTATGGCCTATTAAAATGATTTGTACAAAATGATTTTCAGTAATAATTTTATACTGATATTATATTGATGGAATTTATTAAACTCTATGAATTCACTCGGCGTTATCGCTGACCTTTTCTTTTAACATGTTTTATCTCAAGTACTTGAAGGTAATTCTCGGGAAGACGACAAGAATTCATGGCCCGCACTTTTTACAATATTTTCCATTCAAATACTTTGTAAAAACTTTGTATGAAATAATATGACTTGGGACCGATGTAACTTTGATATTTACGAATGGAAATGATTTATTATTAAAGACGCGATTTTTATGCGTTGTCTATGATGTGAGTAATGTGCTATCCCGTAACACCAACGAGTCTTCCGCTGTACTGAGTTGTATAAATTTGGGGGTGTTACAGTTTGGCATCAGAGCTCTCGTTATAGAGAACGAAAGATTTTTAAAACTATGGTATTGAATAAAACTTTTCAAAATCTTTTAACTATAAACATTTTTCTAAAAATGTTTAAAAATCTTTTGACTATAACGGCGCCGAAGAATTCCCGAGTTACCGACAAGGCCAAGACTGAGAAGTGTTATTTTAATATATATATAACTTGGATTATATATATATATATGATGTAATTTTATTACATGATTGATTGATGATTATTTTGATATTTATACGAGGTATTTATACGACGTCGATTGTCACAAGAAACCCTAAATCCCCTAGTAAATTAATCGAAGCTATTCTCGTAGGAATTCTAGCTATCCTAGATCTAAACCAACATGTGGATATTTATGATTCCAACAAATGGTTGATATTCGTAGAAATGTAGATATTAGTTGATTATGATATTGAAAAAGAATTGGCGAGATTAAATCTGATATCGATGTCATGACGATCTTTTCTTATAGAGTGGAGTTTGACAAAACGTTACCACCTAGAAAGATGTCATCTGATTCGTTGTCACCCAATTTTTAAATTGAAATCGAAAGGGTGAATGTTGCACTTGAGGCTGTTATTGGAACCATTACCCAAAAGCCTCATGCCACTAATACCTTTCCGAGAAGTCTAGTTGAATGATCAAGTCATTTCATATTAGTGACTTATTTGATAATTGTTGTTGTAAGAGCTATAGGATTGGAAATTAAGTGTGGATTTATATTGAGATTGTATTGCCTTTACAAGGCCGAAGAATAAGGTTGTAAATATTGGAAAATGAAGTAGGATATCGAATTGAGTATAAAATTGGTTGGAACTTGAATAAAGTAAAATTTAACCCGTATGGAATATGAGATTATTAATAGAAGTCGTTAAGTTTTGTGATTGAATTATAAGGTTTTAATTGATTGTAGGTTTTGTGTTAAGGGTTGTTCCTAGGCCATTGTCCACTAACGAGGATGCCCAGTGTCCAAGAAATAAATTGAAGAAATCTTCTTCTGAATTGGGACCGATGGATCTTCTGGGACAGGCAGGACACCTAATGACTCTTGTAGATTAGTGATCATTGTGGTATCTTTTAAAAAATAATCCCTAACTTAACTGATCAGTTGGTAGGATGAGTTCTGAGAATTGTATGACATAGTGACACGTAATGTGTTACGGTACAATTTTGACTTGTTTGTGATTAATGAAAAGACTACCTTTGATCACTAAATTCTACATGTATCGATGTTATCTATCCTTTATTGCTTCTTCCTAATTCTCGCATTAGTGATGCAACCATTGAACAAATACTCATCTCGAATTGAGTCACGTTGTGGATTATTCTTTTGAGTGCCATCAAGGTCATGAACCTCATGATTATTTGGCTAAGCTCATTTCCTATCATATCGTAGTTAGTTCTTGGTGAACAAGCTTTCATCACTCTTCTGCAGATCACACATTGTTTTTATAAAGTTAAAACGGTATCCTTTGAGAAAATTTAAATTTTCATCACAATAAGGATTATTCAAAGTAAGATTTATAAGTGATTGATATCAAAATGAAGTTGTTTATGAGACGCTTTGGAAACTTAATTACTTTCATAACAAAGAAAATCTTTGTAAATTTATTCCTGATTCTTATCTAAGAATTAAGCATGAAAATGATTTTTCTATAAACATGGATGATAAAATTTTGACGAACTGAGTATTGCATCGTTAATCTTGAAATTGTATATAGTTGCGCGCCTACATACAATTTGGAATGGACTATGCAAGACTGATTAGTAGTCACCATAATACTAATGAATAAACACTACATTTTCTTTGAAGATTGTGAAAGATTAAATTTTAAGAGATCTGCAAGAAGTGAAATATAGGGACATAGTGTTAGGGACACCTACATATGTGCCTGTAGCATCTATTATTCTGAGTTGAATTTACTCATCTGTGAAATTTGTCTTATTTGACAATTGATATTCCCTTCTTGTCCAATTCTCCCGTAGTGAGATTCTTAGGAAAAGTATCTGATTACCGAGTGTTGATACCCGACTGGATGTATCGACGTTCCTATCATTTCTTTTGATTTGATTTCATTTGAATGACCTGGGTAACGATCCGAGGAGCTTTCGAATGCGTACTCAAATTCTGAAAACATGGGATATATTCATATTCGTTAAATGTTTTCGTCTGTATCTGATTTGAAATTCTATCGCATAGATTATGCGTTGACCTTACTCTTTAGATAATAGTTATGTCTCCTGATATCCCTGGATTTGTGAAGGATTATGAGTTATTGTTAGTCTTTTGATAAGTTCACATCTTATCGACGACAACAAAACTGGAAAGTTAGTAATGCCAGTAGAATGGATTGATTGATTATGACATGACGACATTGTCTTAATTGATGGGAACTCGAGTAGAATTCCCCTAAATGATAAGATGTTGATTATCAAAAGTGATCTAAATAATTCTTGATGGATGACTATATCCTGTATTAAGACTTGAAATTATACCGTGAATGGTTGTGAACTAGTTATAGATATTGTAACATAGAAGAACCTAATATGTATTTACTAAAAGATGTTCATGTTATCTAAAACCTTAGGAGGTATTTGTTGATGAATTACCTAGACTTTCGCCATTAAGGCAAGTTGAAATTGATATTGATTATATTTCCGGTGCTGCACTTGTGGCTTGTGCACTGTACGTCAGCACCATCTAAATTAAAGGAATCATCGTACAACCGAGAGAGTTGTCGGAGAAAGATTTTATTATACCAAGCCTGTCATCCTAAAGAGCTATGGTGTTATCATTCCTTATATTTATAGATTACTATGAATTGAGTAAATTGACAATCGAAAACGATGTCCATAACTCGAAATGGAAGATTTGTTCGATCATTTACAAGGTTCTAGTGTATGTTTTAAAGATTTGATCCACGGCATGGTTATTTTCAACTTCGCGTCCGCGAAGGAGATTATCTATTCCAATCGCTACATCCAGTACTTGTAACAAACATTATGAGTTTCACGTGATGTCGTTTGGATTGACCGATGCACATGTAGTATTCATAATTATGATAAATCGCGTGTGTAGGCTGTAATTTGATAAATTCATGCTCGTGATCATTAAGGACCATTTATTTGTTTATTTATATGAATAAGAATGAGTTAATAATTAATTATAGATTGCCCTAAATTGGCCGAACAATAAATATGTACCTTGAATAATTAACATGAGATTAAAGACTTAAACCTTTACATTATTTGACAATGTGATTAATAGCTAAATGGAATCTATACTGACTCTTTAAATTAGAAGTCATTTAAGACTTTGAGTTATACTAAAAGAAAATGGAAATATGTTTTGACGAATGTTTTAACAAAGGATTTTAAAGGGATTATTCCCTTATACACAAAACATTTAACTAAACTCCTGTTTAGGGGTAAATGTTTTTGCATACCTTAAGACAACCTAAGAAGGATTGAGGAAACCCATTTAAACTATAATTTGAAATTTGAAACGATAATTTTTACTTTTCAAATAAGAAAATTTTGACTAAAGTATAAACCAAAGATTTTTCGAACAATTACGAATCTTATTAAATATTTTGGATAAATCAACGAAAATCTTGTTAATTAAATTCAAATTTATTTTGAACATTTTATATAATTGGTTGAACTAAGAAATTTATAATCTTTATGTTTACATTTCATAAAAATTGAAAATTTATTAGTTAATTAATTATAATAATTATCGACGCTTTAGACGACAGATTGAGTAAAACGGATAAAAATGATAGATGAGACGAAACTAAAACATAGAAGATATGAAGAAAGAAGTTTTGAATAAATACGGATGTGACATTTATTTCTTGAGGAAAGTGAACGTAATTTCTGACGCATAATATAGAAAGAATATCTGAGTGAATTGTGAACATGATAATTATATCATCATGAGAAGTGAATATAGACACCGACGCATTATGTAGAAAAGATAAAGAACCAGTTAGGACATGTTCCTTAATAATGAAGGTGCAAAATAAATTACAAAACGATATAAAAATAAACGATGTTTGTAAGAAGGATAATATAGATACTAAAAGAGGTTCGCGGCTAATGTGAACCATTAAAAATTGAGAAGCCAATAGCGTTAAATGTTTTAAAGGCCACTTGTGGTTGTATAAATATGGAAAATTGTGAGATATAGTTATGTTGGAATTTGTAAGTATAAGTATTATATGTATGTCATTTATGACTAAAAGTATCTTTGTCTGAAGAAGTTGTACTGATGACGAATTATGAAGGCAGACATCGCCTCATACATTAGTAAACGTTTAGCTATTGCAAAGGTCATCATCTGAATTTGATTCGATTTGGGTCATCGTCGACAGACTGACCAAATCTGCTAATATCATTCCCGTTAATGATAAATGCAAAAGAGTTATGTAAACATAGTGTGCCTGTATCAAACATCTTTATCAAGATCCTCGCTTCGCATCGAATTTCTGAGATTTGCTCAGAAATCATTGAGAACGAACCTTGATGAGAGTACTATGTACCACCCCAAATCGAAGGGACGAGGTAAAGTAACGATACAAAGTAATATAAGTGCTGTTTTATGTTTGAATGATTGACCTTTGGTAACAGACCGTATAATCGTTTTCCTTTGGAGAGATTATCCTTGATAACTATCGTGTTAGGATCGAGATCGAATCTTGTTAGGATCTAAATCTTAGAGCATTTGTAAGCAGGAGTTGAAATGAAGACATCCGACATACACCCACTGTGAGTTGGACATGTCTTTTTAGGCTTAAGGTTTCCTATGAGGGCAAACCTATCCTTGCAAAATACTCGACCCGCGAGACCTGAAATGATTGTTGAAATTAGGATTTGATTATTGAATGCTGGTAGTGGGCAAGAGGTTATGTGAATGTGAAATGTAGATCTGAAGTGCCAAATGGGTAGCGAAGTTATGCCACAATTTTTAACCTTGGAAAAAAATGAATTCATGATCTGACAAATCATGGGATATAAGTCCCCGTTGTATGGGACCCTTGAAATGATGTAAAAGTTGGGATTGAAAGGCATATAAGCTGGATCTACCCTAGGACTTCAAGAACCGCGTGAATTATGTTTTGTAAATCGCACTTGATGGAATATCTATCAAGGGAAATTCTGATTATTCTTAATAGAGCTTAGATCGGCGAAAAGTTGCATTCATCAAAAACCCGTGAACATCATGGATAGAGAAAGTAAGTCAACATTTAGCCTGATCTTATTCCCGTAGTTATGTTTGATGAAACTCGCGTATTATCATGGATTACACTTGTGAGAAAAGACCGAATGTGGAAGAAATACCCACATGGCTTTAACTCTATAAGAAGCGAGTAGTAAGGTAAGATGATCTTTGAGGACAAAGATCCTGTTTAGGGGTAAATGTTGTGACAATCCGTCAATTTATGGTCAATATTTTATTCTCAATATTTATTTGAAAACATTATTTTAATGTTACAATATGAACTCACTTATTTTTGGGAAGAAATTTTGATTTACGCCTTGAAGTAGCGTCGACTACGTCTAAACCGGAGGATTCAACGTTACGTGCTTACGTTTATATACACCGTCTTTGGTGACAGTCTGACAATTCAGAAAATAAATTTATCCGTGAATATTATTTTGGAGTTTTAAATTTGTGTTGGTTCATAAACTCACAAATTTACGAGAAGAGATTAGGACTTACGATTTTATTTTTAACCTCCTTTACGACTAAACCGGAAACCTTAGGATTACGTATTTACGTTTTCGAACTCCGTTTTTGATGAAACAATTTTTATTGGATTCGTTTTGTGACGTTAATTCATAATTTATAAAAACGTTTTTCGTAAAACGACCCGAGGGCACGCAAATCGAGGAAACTAGAATCGAGAAATACCCGTAAACTAGTGAGATGGGACAAAATACATTGTCCCACCCCACTAGCTTAAATGGGACGGCACTAGCATGACACCACAAGCTCATGTGGCATCATGTTAGCTACAAGTATACATGTGTAAGCCATGCTTACTTTGTAAGCTAACTTACACCCCACTATCTCCAAAACAAGCAACCAAAACCACTCTTCTCATTTCCATCATTTCCCACTCATGCAAACCACACACATTTTCTCTCTACTCTCTCTATGATTTCGTGTATATCCAACCAAGAACACCCTCATTTGATCAAAATTAACCACAAAATCCTATGTTATTTCTACATATGTTGAAGCCCTCTTGAAGCTCTCTTGAATGGTGGTGATTATAACATCCATGGAGGAGTTTTCATGGTGTCTTGGGACTGATTTTCTACAAGTTATACATGAAGAATGGTGGTCTTGAAGATAGTGTTGGCTATGCACAAGTTTCTCCATCAAAATCCATGTTTTGATCAACCTACATCATCATGGTGGTATAAAGATTGTCCTCCTCATCTTCTTGTTATTTTGATTATGTAAACATGTATTTTATTTCCTATTGTATATGTATATGATGATTATATGATGATAAAAATGTTATGTGGGGATTTGGTGTTGATAATCATGGATAAAAAGATGAAAAACTATAAGTAAAAATGGATAAATCTTGTTTAAATGATAGGCTGTACAAAAACAGTAAAGAACCATATGGTAAACTGATAAAATGATGAAGTAAAATGGATTTACAGTAAGCTATGGGTCTTGTACACATGTGAGAGTTGGCCATGCAATGGAATCAAAATAATGAGTGAGATATGATCAAAACAAGTTTAAGGTATAAATCTGAGGTTACTGTTTTGGACGATTTTTAGAAAATACTTAAAGGATGATTCAACAGTAGCTATAGAAGAGTTAAATGTAGCACATATCATGTAGTTTATGTGATAAAAATTTGAGCTTCTATCTCCATATAGAACTCAAGATATGGCATTTTTGGTGAAAGTGAAGATAAAAATAAGATTTTGGAAATTAATGTATAATACTATTATATAAGCACTCAAAATTATATTGTATAAAATATAAAGTTAAAACCCACTAACTCTTGGATTTTATTTATATAAATATGTACAATGATAAATAAGTTAACATTTTATAAAAATGGTAACTTGTTATGTTTTATAAGATATAAAAACTATAAACATGATTTTTACGACTTTTTCGGCTAATGCCGTAAAATTAACGTTTTTGTTAAATAAAACTTAGATGGTTGGACCCGTCTAATGAAAACTTTATAAAACTTATATACTGATATATAGACATGTAAAACAAGTAAAAACCGATAAAAACCCGAACTATAGGACATACGGACATTAACGAGTTAAATAAACATAATGGACTAATAAATGGACTAAATAGGATAAAAACTTGTAAAAAGAATCTATTGGGCTTAACCCAATTAGGCCCAACTTGTAAAGCATAGATACTGATAATATAAGTATAACAAGGATTAATACAAGTTAATAACTTATAATAGGCTTATTGGACCTAAAACAAGTAAATAAATAAAACTAGTAAACTAGTATAAAAGTTATCGACATATAATACTAAAATGAGTAAATGAGGATATGTAAACCCACTTGATCATATATATATATATATATATAATCATCATATGTATACATACTTATTATTTTTATAAAGTCATTGGACAAACGTCTAAGACCGATTATTATTTATATAGGTTTCAGTGATTGAAGCACGTACCGTACGTCCGAATTGCCGATAACCCGCCTTCCCACATCAACATGAGTTCATAGCCTCGCACTCTTTTAAATGTTTTTATAAATGTTTTATAAACCCGCGAGGGAGATAACATGTTAGTTTTTATTAAATAGGACACCATTTGTCCCGATTGTTTGTTTATTGATTTTGGACCCGAATGATTGAATGACCCGATTGTATGACCCGATAAATGATTAAAGGACCCGATAGATGAAAATAAATGGATTATTAAAGTTAGGTTATGTCACTAAAAGTCCCATTAGCATGAATTGTGAACTACCGGGAGTTGGTAGACGCTTATGCATTTAATAGTACTATTTGGGGACGATCACCCCAGTTCGCGCCTTGACGGTTGATCCCCGTCGTGCCACATTGATTGGTAAGCGAATTTATGTATGAGAAGATTTCCATAGCGTGACCTTTGTGACGACACGCTACTTTAGATGGGCAAAATTGGTATCGGGTTAGCTACCCGTTGTTGGTTTAGTAAGGTAACAATGTCATGCGGCTTATAATAATCCAATCACCGAAATACTATTAGACGCTTCGAATTACGATGTATTGCCTGACTAGCAATACAGGGTCATACTATTGATATTATGTTTGTGTTTTGGTTTTCATAACCATATTCATATAACGGTTTTTATTTTCATACAACGTCATAAGACGTATAGTTTGATGTTTTTACGACATTGGCTCGTATAATGATTTTTAAGGCAAACGCCTATATTATAATTTCGATGAAGATTTGTATTAAATGACTTTGGCTATTTTATGGCCTATTAAAATGATTTGTACAAAATGATTTTCAGTAATAATTTTATACTGATATTATATTGATGGAATTTATTAAACTCTATGAATTCACTCGGCGTTATCGCTGACCTTTTCTTTTAACATGTTTTATCTCAAGTACTTGAAGGTAATTCTCGGGAAGACGACAAGAATTCATAGCCCGCACTTAAACAATATTTTCCATTCAAATACTTTGTAAAAACTTTGTATGAAATAATATGACTTGGGACCGATGTAACTTTGATATTTATGAATGGAAATGATTTATTATTAAACGACGCGATTTTTATGCGTTGTCTATGATGTGAGTAATGTGCTATCCCGTAACACCAACGAGTCTTCCGCTGTACTGAGTTGTATAAATTTGGGGGTGTTACAAACACACAAACAATTGTAAAACAAACTTTCACTTGATTGATGATAACAAACTTGCTTACAATGAAAGTGTTGAACATATGAAAATTTATATGAAGCAAAACCTAAAGGTCTTCTTTTGTAGACATAAGAAGCCTTGTACAAGAGTCTACGTATCAGCTATTCTAGGTAATGATAATTATAGAAAATACATTGTTGATCCTATCTTTACTAGAAACAAACTAGAAACATAATACGCGTAGACCATATCCTTCTATCAGTGCTTGACTTCAACCTATCAACGCTTGACTTCTTCCTGTCAACGCTTGATCTGTCAACGCTTGTTTTATTCTTATCAACGCTTGTTTTCTTCTTGTCAGCGTTCAAGTGTACTGGCTACATTTTATTCCCAAAACATCAATCCATATAGGAATGGTAACATACTCAAGTATGTTGTCTGATTTGACTACATATGATCCTTCTTCCTTGTCAACCTGTTTACCTGCAATTTCAACAATAGGTTCTTCCATAACATTTGAATCCTTTTTCCCAATGTCTGGATTAGTAACAGACATATAATTCAAAGTTCTAGATAAGGGATCTAGATCAAAGAACCAAATTGGTCCACTCTCAGGATCACTAGGTTTACTTTCTAAAAACTTAACATGTACCTTTTCAAGTATACGTTTTTCTTTCTTATTGTAAGCCCTATATCCTTTGCTCTGCATTGAATAACCCATAAATTAGCCTTCATCACCTTTAGCACTAAACTTTCCTAAGGCATCACTAGTATCTAGAATCACTACATGACATCCAAAGGGTTTAAGAAAACTAATATTAGGTTTCCTATTCTAAAATAGCTCATAAGGTGTCTTATTATGGATTTTGTTGACCAATGCTCTATTCTGAACATAACAGGCTGTATTCATAGCCTCAGCCCAAAAAGCAATGGGAAAATGAGAATCAGCCAACATTGTCCTAGCTGCTTCTATGAGTGTCCTATTCTTCCTTTCAGCCACCCCATTCTGCTGTGGGGTTCTAGCTATGCTAATTTCCCTAATAATCCCTTTATTAACACAGAAAGCATCTAACAATTGGTTTCTAAACTCACCATCATTATCGCTTCTAAGTATTTTAACCTTATTCCTAGTCTTTTTCTCAATTTAGGTAATAAAGTTAATCAAAACTATGATAGTTTCACTTTTAAAGCCAAGAAGAAAGTCTAAGTAAATCTAGGAAAATCATTAGTTATGACAAAAAAATAGGATTTACCATTAAAACTCTCTATATTAGTTGGGCCAAATAAGTCCATATGTAGCAAGTGAAATGTTTTAGAACTAGAATGCACAAGTTTAGACTTAAATAAGACTTTGTGTTGTTTGCCTTTAAGACATGCAACACAAGAATGATCATTGTGGAAAGCCTTTATAGGCAAACTATCAACTAAACCATGTCTCACAAGTCTATTGATGTTCTTAAAGTTTATGTGCCCTAACCTTATGTGCCATAGATTACTTTCATCTACTGAAGCTTTAGCATATAGACATGACAAATTGTTGTTCATCCTAATTCCATTAAAATTAACATCATAAATGTCCTTACGGCTAGATGTTCTATAATCAATAAACTTCTCATCAGGCATCTTAAAGTCTTTGCTCAACACCAAGCATTCAGTATCAGTGAAAAGAACCTTATTTTTGTCACCACAAACATGTGATATAGTAAACTAATTATAATCAAGTTCTTTTACCAGAAATATGTTTTCAAAACGCAAATTATTGGTATAAGAGTGCCTTTGCCATAAATAGTACCATATCCTCCTTCAAAGTACACTTTGTCACCATTTTTAATGTGGGTAAAGTTAGTCAAGTAATCTTCCTTCCCCGTCATGTGCCTAGAGCATCCACTGCCCCAATATCCATAATCATTGACCTGTTTTTGAATGCCCTACACATAAAGAAAACAAATTAGTTTTCTTTGGGAACCCAAGCCTGAGCAGACTTAAATTCATTTGGTTGTTGGAACAAGAACAGACTTAGTCCTTAATAACAACCCCTTGTTCATCCCTTTGAGGCTTGAACACCCAATTGACCCCAATTGGTTTTGTTATGACCTTTGAAACATAACGAAATCTGTTACAAGTCACAAATCCTATCAGAATTAGGGTT
The DNA here is from genome assembly GCA_025667525.1 of Glebionis coronaria. Classification (NCBI taxonomy): domain Eukaryota; kingdom Viridiplantae; phylum Streptophyta; class Magnoliopsida; order Asterales; family Asteraceae; genus Glebionis; species Glebionis coronaria. Next base: position 205,320,507 of record CM046875.1, read on the forward strand.
TTGGTCTTGTTTGGGTCTCCAAGTCAAACTAGATGAAGCCTTAGACCCCTTTCCCTTAGGATGTAAGTACCTATCATTACTTGGTCTAACAATGTTGGAACCGTTCTTGTCGGCGTTAAAGTTGCTCTTATCAGCGCTGAATCTGTACTTACCAGCGCCCAAATTAGGGTTTTCTATAGGAACCCATTGTCTGTTAGACCATGTATTGGTCTTTTGAAAGGGCCTTTATCCATGTATATTTGTCCCTTTATTTAAGAATGGAGCTGGTCTAGTGACTTGTGGACTTGGTTGGACATAAGGTCTGGACTTGACCATGTTTGACTTATTGTCAGCGTTGACTTTTGAAGCACTGGCACATTTATATGCCAAATGAGAAAAACTCCCACATATATAACAATCTTTTCTAGACATAACTTAGATCTAGATTGAAAGAAACCTGTCTCATTAACACTAGCTTGGCTTTGTGGTGACCTAGGTTTTCTATACATTTCTGCATACTTAACACTAGGTTTTCTATGAACATATGAGCCAAGGTCAACAGGTTTTCCAGTAGTAGGGTTTGTCACAGTTAGGGGTGTAGGATCAAGTGGACTCTCACTAAGCATCCCACCCTTAACAAAGAGACAAGGGTTCACTGCTTTCCATTGCTCAAGGTCAGTCACCTTTTATTGATATTACTCAACTGGGGTGAGCACTCTAGGTGGAGGAATAAATTCCTCTTCTTGGAGTTCTTGAATACCAGTCCAAGAGAAATCCTTTCTCAGGACACCATGAAAGTTTCCAGCAGGTGGAGGAGTGTTAGTATAATCTTTCATCCCAATCCCAGACATATCCCTAGAGTCTCTTTGTTCACTAACACTTTTTTCTAGGGTTTGACTTGCTTTATCAAATTTTTTAATTCTAAGCCCTACATTTTCTTTATCCTTAATGGCCTCATCTAACTTAAGTTGTACTTCTCCTTTGGATCTCATTAGAATATCCCTAAGTTCAACACTAACTTTGAGGTCATGAGACAAAACATTAATTTGATCTTTTAGGTCAAATTCCATTTTTTTATATTCCTCTAAAGTCTTTTCAGTTTGACAAGTGCCATTTGATAGTTATTTAGCTTGCATTTTTCTTCAAAAACATCTGATTTTAACTTTAGAATTTCTTTGTTAAGATTTTTAGTGTTTAAACGAAAACCTTTACTACAATAAGCATCATCATTACCTCATTATCTGATGAAGATGAGGAATGTGCCATGAGAGCAAAGTGAACATGCTCTTCTTCTTCCTTCTCTGCAATTAAAGCCTTGTTCTCTTCCACATCCATTGCGAAAAAGCACCAGTCCCATCCAACACCATCAATGTCTTGCATGGCAACCATAGCTTTTGTCTCTTCAACCTTGATGACTTGGCTTGAAGGCTTTCCAACATCAGATCTTCTTGGAGATCTGCATTCCCTCATAAAGTAACCCATCCTATGGTAGTTGTAACACTCAACCTTGGATTTATCAAACCCAGCAGTGTCTTTAGCATTAAAGGTCATCGTCTTTCTGAATCTCCTATTTCATCTGTTGGCCATTATGCTTGCAAGTGCCATATTCCATTTAATATCCATCTCTTCTAATTCTCCTCACTAACTATCTCAAGGTCCTAATATGTAATCACTGAACCATTGGGCAATGAAACAATGTACGCACACACTGTGTCTAGATCAATGCCAGCATGTTTAATCCTTGGTGAGTCAACATTGTATGTGTCAGCGTCTGAATGTGAAGTGCTGACAAAGGTTAATCTACCTGCTAACATAAGGTGATCCAGTAACATGATGCACATATGATTCTCTTTTATCAACTTGAGCTTCACTATGTGAGATGAAAGCCATGTTTCGAGAAATAGATTTTCTTCCATGATCCAACAAGATTTCATTCTCTATAATCTTTAGCTTATTGTAGACGTCATCAAAAGTAGAACTCTTGTGGGCATTGGTAGCAATGATAGACCTAGCTTTAATTTTCCATGCATCACCAAGACTTTTAAGGAAAGTAGCAATGATACCAGCATCATTATACTTGATAGGTGTGTAAACACCCATCCTTTTTACCACTTAATTACAATAATAACCGAGCCAAAACGTGTATTTTATGTCTTTTATGTCGGAATTATGCGTGGTTTGTGTTTTTGTTGTGATTTAGGACGAAAAGGTGAAAAGTGGAGAAAACACGGGCATTCACGGGCTTTTATTGAAGAAAAAGAGGAAAGATGAAGTCGAGAAGTCAAGAGTGCAAAAAGAACGGAACTCCAAGACCAATTCTGAAAATTTATCGAAGAAAAAGTCAAAAGACGGAAGTTTATCAAAAGCCGAGAAACTCAAGTCTAATTTATTGAAGAATTAAAAGACGAGTTCAAAGAAATCCCGAGCCAAAAGTCATTAAAGTCCAAGATTAAAGAAGATTTAAAGGCTTAAGGACTAATGGTGCAATTAACAAAGAGATTAAGAAGGTAGGACCTAAGCATGCAATTAAGAGAAAATGAAGGAGGGGAGGAAGCTTCCTAAGCATTCCTTAATCCTCCCCTATATATAGTTTAGTTCTTAATCATTTTCATTTTGTTGGCTAATAGTGACAATTAGTTCTTCCACTTTTAATTACCTTGTCAAATAAATACTTGTCAAATATAAATACTTGTCTTGCACCTTAATTACCATTTAATTTCAAGTAAGTTTACCTTTTAATTCTTGTCAATCTTTATCTTTATTGTTCATCTCTCATTCAACCTTTCATAATCTTTGATTTTTATTGTTTATGTTCATGTTCTTGATTTTTGTTGATTTATTTAAGTGGGTTTTGATTATCTTGATTAGTTTTGTTAGTTTTGTTGTTTTGGATTGATTGTTTATCATTATTAGATGTTTATTTGTTAGTTTGATTTAATCTTGTGGTTGATTTGCTTTAGTTTGTTTAGATTCGTGTGATTTTGTTTTCCTTGTTCTTCGGCTCTTTGTTTCTGATCTTTCCCAGGTAACGCAACCCAGCAATATTCCGAATCAAGCCAGCCAAAAGTTATTCCGAATAGGTGACAATATTCCGGATAAAAGTTTTAGCAAAGGTGGTTTATTCGGAATATCCATTATTCCGGATAGGAAGGATATTCCGAATAGGATTGGGTATTCCGCATAGGGATGTATTCCGAGTAAGGGTGAGTATTTCGGATAAGGGATTATTCCGCATAGGGATATATTCTGAGTAGGCTTGATATTCCGGGTAGGGCACTTATTCCGAGTAGACCAACTATTCCGTATAGGGAGCCTATTCCGCATAGGGAGCTTATTCCGCATAGAGGAATTTATTCCGAATAGGAATATATTCCGGATAGAGTTTTATTCCGAATAGAGGTAATTTTAGGTTCTTTATTTTCAGTTTTATTTTAATTTTCTGCTTTAATTTCGAGCTTTTGTTTTTCCCGCCTTTTTCCTTGCTCGCACTTTAAGTTTATTTGCCTTAGATTTATTTTAGCCTTGCCTTAGTTTTAAGTTTTTGTTGCGTTTTAAGTTTGCCTTAGTTAGATTTAAGTTCGCGTTATTTACTTTTAGTGCCTTTTAATTTTAGCCTCGCTTTTAAATACTTGCACCATTTATTTTAATTAGACTTAGATTTACTTTAAAAGTCTTTTACTTTAATTGTTTTGCACCTTTTTAATACTACAACGACAACACTTTTGTTTCACCAAAGAACGACTGAGTCACACACTTAACCAGATCAATTCGAAGAGACATACTTAAACGAACTAATTTTTATACGGGGTGTCAAAAGCCCTGTATTAAATGGCGCCGCTGCCGGCTCTTTTCGTAAAGATTAACGGTTTTATGTGAAAGACGCGTTGCTTTTTGGGATCCGTTCACTTGTGAGCGTTATTTTTCTTGCATAAAAAATTCAAAAAAAAACATAAAAAATTAAAAATTGATAAAAATCCATAAAAATTAAAAATTTCAAAAATCCAAAAAGATTTTATCTTTATTGTGTATATATATTGTCTTTGTGTTTGGTTTCTTTTTCTTTTGCATTTTCAGGTATATGCGTACTAGATCTTCTAATTATCAAGAGCCCGAGACTCAAGAAGATTTAAGTATGTCAGGTGTTAACAACAACAATAATCCACCGCACCTCAACAATAACAACAATGTTCTTCCACATCCTGATCTTCGGACAATGGAGGAGCTTTGTCAACCTACCATGTTTGGACGAGGAGGACCGATTGCGCCGATGCAAATCAACGCTCCTGAGTTTTCGTTGAAGCACCACATGATTCAGCAAGTGCAAACTAACCCATTCCGTGGATTGCCTGATGATGATGCCAACAAACACCTCGACAAGTTCATTACAATCACCCAAAGCATGAAGTTGCCTGGTGCCACAATGGATGTTCTTCGCCTACAACTCTTCCCACATACTTTATCGCATCATGCCGAGAAATGGTTTGATCGTCTTCCAAAGAATTCAATTCACACTTGGGATGACATGACTCAACGCTTTTTGTCGCGCTACTTTCCACCATCCATGGTCACGAGCCTTCGCAATCAAATCAGCGGTTTCATGCAAGATCCCGATGAATCTCTTTTTGATGCTTGGGAAAGATATAATGTCTTGATTGATCGTTGTCCAAACCACAACATGCTCCCTGTGACCTTAATTGATACTTTCTACAACGGTTTGACTTTTCGAGATCGTGATACGATTAATGCAGCCGTCGGTGGCACATTCATGAAAAGGAGACCCGAGGAGTGTAGAGAGCTTATTGAGAACATGACTACTCACCACAAAAACTGGGATTCCTCTGCTTCTTCAAGGAACAATCCGAGAGTCAATGTCTCTTCTACCTCAGCAAACCCTTATATGACCGAACTCACCCGCATGATGACTGAAATGTGCAAAAGTATCACGCTTCTCGCTTCAAACCAACAACAACAACAAGTTAAAGCGGTTGCACCTTCTTGTGAAACATGCGGCGGTCCTCACTCATACACCGATTGTCCTTCGACACAAGGAAATCCGGAAAATGTGTATGCAGCTTATGGTAATTATTCACCAGAAAATTACCAAGCTCGACCTCAAGGGGATAGAAATTTGTTGAGTTACCGGTCCAACAACTACCTTTCACCCGTTTTTTCTCCTCAAAACCAAAACCCCGCCAACAACTACAATAGAAGCAACCAAATCCCACCAAGAGCTTCTAATCCTTATCACCCACCCGCCCAACAAACCCCACCCATTAACCCCAATGTTGAAGCTATCATGAGAACCCAAGGTGAGCAAATCAAGAATCTGCAGAGTCAAATTATCAATCTTAAAGGAGATATCACAAAGCAAGGAAATGAGATTAGATCCGAGCTTCGAGATAATATTCAATCCTCCTTCAGCAATCAAACAAATGATTTGAAGAATATGCTTGCTAGTTTCTTGCCCGCAACTCAACCTTCTACTTCGAGTTCTCTACCTTCAAACACCGTCAACAATCCGCGAGCAAATGTGAGTGCTATTACTACTCGTAGTGGAATTACCATTGTCGATCCACCAATCCCACCCCCATCATCTACACCTCCTCCACCACCATTTATCCCTACTCCTCCTACAGCTAGTATTAGTGCACCATTACCGTCTCCACCTCTTCATGACGATGTACCTAGGAAGGACCCTTCAACATCTCAACCTTTACCTACTACACCTGCACCTTCACCACCCAAACCCAATATCCCTTATCCCTCTCGTTTAGGCAAGACAAAAATGCTAACCAAGATGACTCTGAAGTGTCACGCTATGTGAAGATGATCTCTCAAATGAACTTCAACATTAGCTTTCTTGAAGCACTTGTCTACATGCCGAATTTTGTCAAAGCATTCAAGGAATTTCTTAACAAGAAGGAAAAGTTGATTGAGCTCGCCAACACACGCTTAAATGAAAATTGCTCTGCAGTTATTCTTAAAGAACTTCCGGAAAATCTTGGAGATCCCGGTCGTTTTGTGTTGCCTTGCGTTTTCAACAAAACTGAAGAATTTACTGCCCTTGCTGATCTCGGGGCTAGTATTAATCTTATGCCCTTGAGTGTTTGGAAAACACTATCATTACCCGACCTCACTCCAACAAAGATGACTCTTGAACTTGCAAATCGCACTCTCGCTTACCCCGTTGGTATTTCCGAAGATGTGTTCATCAAAGGTGGCACATTTACTTTCCCGATCGACTTTGTCGTTGTTGATTATGAAATGGACCCTCGTATTCCTTTAATACTTGATCGGCCATTCTTGAGAACCGGACGAGCTTTAGTTGATGTGGCCGAAGGCAAGTTAATCTTAAGAGTCGGGAATGATTCACAAGTTTTTAAAATGGGAAAGCTTACAAGTAAATCCTTTTAAGGCCGAGAATCAGTGAATATGATTAATGTACTGGATGATTTTGTCGTCTACAACAATCCTCTATTCGATTCTTGCATCGATAATCCATTTTTTGATGTGGATGATTCTCTCTCCAATTTGGAACCTTCTCCCATTTACGATTCTCCACCGATCTTTGATGCTTATGATGATGAGTCTAGCTCAGATTCGGATGATTATGATGACCTTACTTCCGAGTATCCCGAGCTGCCCACATATGATGATTTTGTTGAGGCTGATACTCTTTCGAGCGATTCTTCTCACGATGAAGATCATCCGCCATCACTCGATCCTACTTTGGACGATTACTCATTTGAGGAAGACTTCTCTACGTTTCTCAATACTTACTTCCCTCATGAGAGTGATGCTCCTCCTTATGATTTTGAAGATTATCGTCTTGATCCTACTTTGGATTTAAAGAACATTCTTTCAAAGGAGAAGAAACCGGTCGACACCAATATCCGCAGCACATATGATTTAACACCTCTTTGCCCCCTTCTTAGGACGAGGTTGTGCTTCTTCGCGGATCTTCTTCCCATTCTGCTGAGCCTGAGTGCTATTTTCCCCTAAAGGAAAAGGTGTTCGACCCCGGTATCGATATTCTGCAGCCATCTCAGTATCCACCTGATGAAATAAAAGGAAATATCTTTGGAACTTATGGAAATCTTCTTGCACCACTTCACCCTTGCTTCCACCGTGCTCCATCGCTGCTTAAGGGAACCTTGCCTACTCTTCTTTGGCTTGCCTTGTTCGCCTTAAGCCTCTGCTATTTGATGGACGAAAACTATGTCTTTGATCCTGGTGGATATGTTTCATGCTTCTTCCTATGATAATCAAGGTCGAGTCAGGCTCACGACTCGGTTAACAAAAACCAAGCGCTTCTTGGGAGGCAAACCATGCAACTATCTTTTCACTTTCTTTATCATAAGTGTAGGGGAGACCCTTTGGTTTGCTATTTCCTCTCCTCTCTTAATCAGGGATTCGAGCTTCAAAGACACACTCTTGATGATTCTTGACGACCCGTGATTCTGTGTTCCACTTCTTCCCGGTTCTATCCTAAACTCTTTTCGATTCACTATTTTATATTTTCTCAATATTAAAATAGGAATCTCTTTATTTGTCTTTTCCTTAGCAAGATTTAAACAACGTGCACAATGTCCTAAGTGTAGGGGAGTTTACTCCCACATGCTTAAACATTGAGGACAATGTTTATGTTAAGTGTAGGGGGACTTCTATCGAAGTTAAGTGGTCTTTTCCTTGTATTTGTCCTCATTTTAACCGGAAAATCAATTTTTCGACATTTTTCAAAATTTTTGATCTATTTTGGCCTATTAGTTTTTCCCTTTGTATAGTTATTTTTCTTTCTTTTCTAGAATAAATGTTTAATAAAGTGGTTTTAATTTTCAAACGTTGTGAATCTTTTGACTCAACCCGAGTTTACTTGTCTAAGTTTACTCTAGCTAGTATCCTTAACGTGTTTAAGTCAAGTTTTGCTAGGCTTTTATTTAGGGAGCTATAAAACGCGAAAGTCTTAACTCTCACGGGTTAAGAACAAGAACTTTTCGCAAGTTCCTATAACTGATCTTAGAGAGTCGTTTATCAATGGAACTTTAAAACGCGATTTTTAAACTTGAAAAAGTCTAAGAGTTTGTAAGATCCTATAGGCGACTCGAAAACCCAAAACTTTGATTTAATAGGCTAAGCATCCACGAGTCTCGTTACTTGGGATTTTAAACTGTGGAGAACGAGAGATGATAGATCCAATTATACGTCCGGTATTCTTTTGTGAACTTATGTGAGTTAATTATGAGCCTATTCTCCCATCGCTTGCTAATAAATTTATCTGCAATAAATAAGGTTGTACGATTTGAAAAGTTACTTAGCTTCTAGCCCAAGATCGTTTAAAAGTTGCTCGGTATGGATTAGAGTTCATAGCCAAGGCATAACTTATTGAAGTGGGATGCGAAGATTGGCGAGTCCAAAAACGTCCTAACAAGACATGAGGGCTATATTTTGTTGCTAAAGATCCAAAGTGATGTAAAGAATCTTTTATCGAAAATCAATATGAAGGATCGAGACACACGACGAAAAGCAAAAACTCCCCAAAAGTCATGGAGAAGTGTATCCGAAAAGACCCTATCAAGGTATGAGGATAAATAGATCCAAGTCATAAAAGGAGGCGGATCATTGTATATCAAAGTCCAAAATAAAGATTGGAGAAAAATGAAGAAGTCGTGGTCCAAGTATGAATCTCTCAAAACTTCAAGTGAAGAAATTCCTATATGAAGAGAAGACCATAATTTCATGAACGTCTCTCAAGGTTTGAAGTATGAAGTCGCTGCCAAATATCAGTCCGAGAAAGGTCTCAAATCGCGAAGCGAGTTATGCCAAGATATGAACTTTATGAGGTCCCGAGAAGCAGTTTTAAAAGATTTTGTCCTTTAGCTAACTATTGATTAAATCGTTCACTTTATTTTCGGCCTAATAAACTATCGAAATAAGTCAAACAATGCATCCTTGTGATCATTTGAGACAATAATAAAATATAAGAGATACCCCTAGGAATAAGGGAGTCTAAGTGAATAATTGGCCCACATGAGTTCGTGTTGGTTTACTAACTTATAATAACAATGATCTCGTTTCTAAGCTTGGTTTGGAGAAAGTGAAAACTTGAGGATGATGATTATTCATGACATTTCCAAAACCCAAGGTATGCTTTTGATTTCTTTACTTTGAATGTTTATAGTTTTCTATATCTCTAATAAAGGCCAATGTGGATTGATTATGATGAAAAATGTAAACGTGCTTTGTAACTAATGCATTGCATGAGGACATTGCAATGGTCAAGTGTAGGGGATTTGATAGGTGTGTAAACACCCATCCTTTTTACCACTTAATTACAATAATAACCGAGCCAAAACGTGTATTTTATGTCTTTTATGTCGGAATTATGCGTGGTTTGTGTTTTTGTTGTGATTTAGGACGAAAAGGTGAAAAGTGGAGAAAACACGGGCATTCACGGGCTTTTATTGAAGAAAAAGATGAAAGATGAAGTCGAGAAGTCAAGAGTGCAAAAAGAACGGAAGTCCAAGACCAATTCTGAAGATTTATCGAAGAAAAAGTCAAAAGACGGAAGTTTATCAAAAGCCGAAAAACTCAAGTCTAATTTATTGAAGAATTAAAAGACGAGTTCAAAGAAATCCCGAGCCAAAAGTCATTAAAGTCCAAGATTAAAGAAGATTTAAAGGCTTAAGGACTAATGGTGCAATTAACCAAGAGATTAAGAAGGAAGGACCTAAGCATGCAATTAAGAGAAAATGAAGGAGGGGAGGAAGCTTCCTAAGCATTCCTTAATCCTCCCCTATATATAGATTAGTTCTTAATCATTTTCATTTTGTTGACTAATAGTGACAATTAGTTCTTCCACTTTTAAATACCTTGTCATTTAAATACTTGTCAAATTTAAATACTTGTCTTGCACCTTAATTACCATTTAATTTTAAGTAAGTTTACCTTTTAATTCTTGTGAATCTTTATCACTACAACAAAATGAAGTTAAGGCAACACCAATGAAGTGTTGCAGTATGCCTTTAAAATGTTGCATTACACATAATGTGACACTTTTCCAAGTGCTACGTTATGCAACGTCGCCTTAGGTATGTGCAACACTTATGTCGGATTCTGCAACACTTCTTAAAAATGTTGTCAATGTTTAGCAATTGTGATACTTTAATGTGCAACACTTATAAAATAAAATGCAACACTTTTTACACTTAAGTGCAACACTTATACACACATTTGCAACACTTTGACATTTAATAACAACACTTTTCACATTGATCTGCAACACTTCTTCATTTGGAGGACCAAATATACAACACATTAATGTATTAAGTGCAACACTTTATAATGTTTTATTGAATCAATGCAACACTTTATTAAAAATTTGTAACACTTTTATTATATGCAAACATTTTTTCTGAGCAAATATGCAAACATTTTATGATACACAATCTTTACAACAAGTGTGTCTAATTTATAAATTTATATTTTCGTTCCTTAAAAAATACAATTAGAAAATATGATATCATACTTTAATCAAGTTATTAAATGTATAGCTAAAATACATAATGTGATTGAACAAGTTATCTAATCTTGATATCTTCTTTGAAGGTCTCCACTTGCAACTTTTTTCTGATAAAGTAAGTCCAACCAATGTAGCCTGCTATACATGAAAATGTTATAAGATCAGTCTCTTGTTCCATATCTTGAGATGAAAAAGATAGCTAACATTAGTAAAATAGTTACCCTGCATATTTAATCACAAATACGAAGACATTACAGATACATAAAGTTTTGGTACCTAACAAGGACAGTGCGTTCCCAAATGCCGATAGTTGACCCGTTTTTGTTTTGTGCTTTAGGTGTTGCTTTTAATTTTCTTAATTTGGTGGTTTCTGGCTCCCTTAATTTAGAAATAGAGGAACTAGCAAGATAAGATGATGGTTGTATGGTGGCAGTGCTAAATAGTTCTTTATTCTTTCCTGTATTTGATAATGATTTGATTGTAATTTGAAAAATGCATTTGGAGAAATGATTATAAATTTAAAAATACTTATACCTAATAGAAGATTTGATTTTTATCTTTAAGATTAATGTAAAATAGATAGAACTAAATAATATAATCGATAATAAATGGGCCTAAATAGCTAGGATAATGATTGAGAATAGTTATTACCTGATAAGATACTCGAATCTGGCTCATTTTCAATTGGAATAGATATGCTATCTTGGTATGGACGCTCGTTAAAGCAGCTAATACTTGACGTTTCAAGTTTACGACGTTGAACAAGAGTGGTTAGACAACTCATTGCAACATGTTCTGGCACCTTTTGAATCTCGGATCTAGAGCTTCATTGAGTAGTCTGCTATAACAAACATAGGTCATACTATTAGCAAGATCTTCAGCTAGGCAGAAATTTTAACTTACATATGGGTCAATTTTGATTACAATCCACCATCAACAAAGATCAGATACAAAATAGCGTGTGACCTACCAAGATTGTAAAAGATGCTTGCAAGAGTCGCCAAATAAAATCAACAATTCTAGTAGGTTCCAACGTGACAAATCTTTTCAATTATCCCTTAAATTCCCATAGTTGGGTTCTCTTTTATCTTCAATTCTCCTAAAGACAAAAACCAATTTTTAATGTTAGCAAAAATTCAAATAGAAAACGAAAAAAATGTAAACCGACTTCTGAGGTAGTAGTCTTTATATTACACTTCATACCAACCAACCACAATAAACTCGTCCAATCCCAGGTGGGTGTGGTCAACCACTAAACTTAGATACATCAAAACTCAATATTGCTAATTTAAGGTAGCTTTTGATTAAACAAATAACAATATAATATGCTTTTTGAGACTTCCCATTTATGAAAGGTCGTGAATATCTATTCTCTCAAAACACGTGTATATTGACTTTTTCCTAATTTTCATGGCATATCATAATTATTTTAAGCTTTATAAATAATGTACAGATAATGTAGAGGATATAAATAAAATAATGTGCATGTTTCATGCATTAATACAGGTAACCATAAGCCTAAGTGACTCTCTAGTTAAATATGCAATCAAGAAAAAAAAAAGATCTAGACTACACATATTCAGGGGATACCAAACAAGACCAAACGCAACATATAAATCATGTATCATGTATTTTCAAAACCACTAAACCAATTGAATTGATACAAAGAATTGGGACAATAAAATATTAAGTATATCTTATTAATATCATAACAAATACATTAGCAAAGTAGCAGTAAGTCTTCAACAAACAACTTAAGCACAACACTTAAACATGTGATTCATAAAGTAAAGATATAAATCTACATGATTCAAATAGGCATAATGTTCAAACACAACCTTCGCTCAATAAACATTACATATTTTATACCTACAAACATTCGAAAAAAGAAAGGTTATATGATAATTATCAAAGACTATAAATGAAATAAGGGCCATTTATCAGATATCACATTATTCTAATCTTTCAGAAGCATAAGTTTGAAGCCAAATAATATTTGACATCAAGCTGAAACCAGCAAGGACAAGCATTTTAGCCCGAGGCAAGAAAAAATAGAGGACATATATAACCGGACAGTTAGATAACGCACACAGCCTTAGGATATACTTTCATTAATCGTTGGAATAATAAATAAATCATTGAAGTACCTTCCTTTCATGGTACAAGCCTCGACGCTCATGGAGTAGATTCATGTTGCCCATCTATGATCACATGTATGAATAACAAGTACGTATTTAAGAAAAGTTAGTATAACACCCATATAACTAATATAAGTTGGGCGCTTTGCACCGACAAACTAAGATGATCGAATGTTAACTACGGATACACCTTTACCTACATACTTCTTGTGCCTTACTTAGATATTGTTCAATACTACAAGTTTCTTCAAACCATAATGTAACTAGAAAAGAAGAAATGTATACTAATTTCTAATTAATGCTCAAACAAAATAACACATCCGCATACATAGATATGCCTGCAACTAATCCAAGGAGGATACATATAAATTAAAGCTATAATTAAAACACACAGACCAATCATTTAAAAACAGCCTCGAAATCATTCAAAAGGTTTTTTTAGGATTTAGTATAAAAACTAATTGTATAAACAAGCACTGAAGCACACACCTATTCTATATCTTCATCGGTAAGTTCCAAGATGTTAGTAGCATCAATCCACGTGAGCAACAACAATTCGTGTCGTCGGCAATAAGCTGCACGAGTAGCAACTGTAAACCGTGTCAGCAGCAGCAACCCACATCAGCAATAACCCACATCAGTAGCGTAAATTAGTCTTTTGTCATGAAATCAACATCAATAAGTCGCGTCAGCAGAAACAAACAGTATCAGCAACAACCCACCTCAGTAGCGCAAGTTAGTCTTTAGTCACGACAATGACAGCAATAAGTCGCGTCAGCAGAAACAAACCGCATCAAAAGCATCAACAAGCGGCTGTATCAATCTGCATCATTAGCAACCGAAATATGATGTTGAGTACATAAGAAAATAAGCTAATTACATAAGAAAATAAGTAGAGAAAGTTGTAATCCCAAACATCCCCTTATCACTTTTAGCTTAATTATTGGACCTAAGCATAAAAGGAAAAAAGTAAGCAATCTTTAGTCACATTAGCTCCTAGGTCCAGCCGATCACCTATATGTTTGGCTATCTATTCAATAGGCTAGAGCACCGCCCTGTCAAGGCGGATGTTACGGGTGCGAGCCCGGTCAGTCCCGACAGATATGCCCTTTGATTTTAGAGTATAAATTAATGTGTCATCCCATACTCTGCTTCCATCATAGATACAAAATTACTTTAGTTATACCTCTCTTCATCAACCTCATCCAGAAGAAGCTATCTCTGAAGAGCTTGATAGATGTTTAGATGATAACTCCATTGTTTACCTATTTTTGTAAATTATTATAAGATAATTAAAAATCAAGAGTAATAATTTGACCAAAAGTAAACTTACAAACACAAATTACTATATTACAATCAGGGTATCACAAATAAATCCAAATATCTATATTAGGTACCTTTTAAGTTTTGCAAACCCAGATCTACCCGTAATCTCAATGTTGAAGATGCTATATATGAATAAAGTAATTGAATAGGTATATATAAGCATATATAAATGTAAAATGAGGAGCTTTGAACAAAATAGATCCCTAATCTTGGAGTACAAATTTCAGATTTAATAAACATTCAGCAAATGGGGAGACGGTAGATGTGTGGTTATAATCAAAAAGTTACAGCTTACCATATAATTAATACAAAGCGATTTTCTACATCGTCACTGGTGGATTGATTACGAAGAAGAAAAGGCTTGGTGGTGTTTTTTGTGGATCTGTGAGTGAAAAAAAGAAAGAGAGGAGGGATATAGATATGAATTTTCAATTTTCATGAATTATTTTGGTAAAAAGAGGGCGGTAAATTAAAAAAAAAGTAACCAGGAGATTAAATTTTCAATTTTTCATGAATTTTTTTGTTTAACACTTCAAAATAAATGTTTTCTTTATGCCATAGTTTGTAGCACTTTTTTAATGTGTTGCGGTATACTCTTAAACATGCGACACTTTAATAAAAGTGTTGCTTTTGATATTAATATGTAGCACTTATTTTAAAAATGTTGCCTTTTAATTAATCTTGTGAAAAGGCAACACATTTAGAAAGTGTTGCTTGTAAAATGTTGTATTAGGCTCATTTTCTTGTAGTGTATCTTTATTGTTCATCTCTCATTCTACCTTTCTTAATCTTTGATTTTTATTGTTTATGTTCATGTTCTTGATTTTTGTTGATTTATTTAAGTGGGTTTTGATTATCTTGATTAGTTTTGTTAGTTTTGTTAGTTTTGTTGTTTTGGATTGATTGTTTATCATTATTAGATTTTTATTTATTAGTTTGATTTAATCTTGTGGTTGATTTGCTTTAGTTTTGTTTAGATTCGTGTGATTTTGTTTTCCTTGTTCTTCGGCTCTTTGTTTCTGATCTTTCCCAGGTAACGCAGCCCAGCAATATTCCGAATCAAGCCAGCCAAAAGTTATTCCGAATAGGTGACAATATTCCAGATAAAAGTTTTAGCAAAAGTGGTTTATTCGGAATATCCATTATTCCGGATAGAAAGGATATTCCGAATAGGATTGGGTATTCCTCATAGGGATGTATTCCGAGTAAGGGTGAGTATTTCGGATAAGGGATTATTCCGCATAGGGATATATTCCGAGTAGGCTTGATATTCCGGGTAGGGCACTTATTCCGAGTAGACCAACTATTCCGTATAGGGAGCCTATTCCGCATAGGGAGCTTATTCCGCATAGGGGAATTTATTCCGAATAGGAATTTATTCCGGATAGAGTTTTATTACGAATAGAGGTAATTTTAGGTTCTTTATTTTCAGTTTTATTTTAATTTTCTGCTTTTAATTTCGAGCTTTATTTTTCCCGCCTTTTTCCTTGCTCGCACTTTAAGTTTATTTGCCTTAGATTTATTTTAGCCTTGCCTTAGTTTTAAGTTTTAGTTGCGTTTTAAGTTTGCCTTAATTAGATTTAAGTTCGCGTTATTTACTTTTAGTGCCTTTTAATTTTAGCCTCGCTTTTAAATACTTACACCATTTATTTTAATTAGACTTAGATTTACTTTAAAAGTCTTTTACTTTAATTGTTTTGCACCTTTTTAATACTACAACGACAAAACTTTTGTTTCACCAAAGAACGACTGAGTCACACACTTAACTAGATCAATTCGAAGAGACATACTTAAACGAACTAATTTTTATATGGGGTGTCAAAAGCCCTGTATTAATACTCTGTTCCCATAAAGGTCAACTTGCTAGTGATGTCTAGAAGCCTGCTTCTTACCTCACTTAACTTTTCGTTGGGAAGAGCCTTAAACACAACATACTCATGCAAAAGTTGCATCTTCTTTTCTAGGGCAGTATCATCATTACCACCATAGTTGACTTGAAGAGCTGCCCAAAGTTCTTTGGCAGACTCAAAGCTTTTATGCTTGTGTTGATTGTTTGGACCCAAAGAAAGTTTAAGAATGCTCAAGGTCTTCACGTCATTCCTTCTTTTAGCTATATCTGTAGTTGAGATAGCTCTTCCATCTTCTGGTCTTTCTCTATGCTCTTCAGCAGTAGAACCATTATTAGTCCTTGCTGCAATAGCAGCAGTAACCCTAGCTACTTTATCGAATGTGTTTCCATATTCAATAATTTCCCAGAGAGTGTGATCATGAATTTTAAGGTATTCAAAATTGAACTTCCATTGTTCAAAGTTGTCAGGATCAAGCATAGGGATTTTTAGGTTGTGGTTTGATGAGGAAGAAGATTCTATAGCAACATCTTTTCTGGTTTTAGGGTTTCGGTGTCTTTAGGGTTTCAGTGTTTTTAGGGTTTACTTTTCTTCTCGATCAAAGTTCCTCAACAAGCTCTGATACCACTTATTGATCCCAAACTTAGATCGATTAGCTTTGTGTTAACGAGATTGAATCAACTTAAACACTTAGAGAAACTTAGTTGTTGTATGAACAATCCAAGTGTTATGCGGAATTAACACTTGAATAAAGAACAAGTAAAACAAGTAAAACAAACTTTCACTTTTGATTGATAAAACAAACTTGATTAGACTGAAAGTCGAATAATGGAATAATGAGTATATACTATAAACCCTACGACCTCCTTTTATAACATAAGGATTCGTGTACAATGGATAACATATCAACTATTTTAGGAAAAGATAAATATAGAAAATACAATATTTGAGTATATCTTTTTTTCAAATAACAAACGTGTTGACTAAGTTTTCTTATCAGTGCTTGGACTTCTTGTCAGCGCTTGGATACTTCTTATCAATGCTTGATCTGTCAGTGCTTAATTTCTTCTTATCAGCGTCCAATTAACTCTTGTCAGCGTCTAAGTGTCTTGGCTCATTTTATTACCAACACAATTACACTCCAGCGTGAGAGTAAGTAATCGTTTTTTAGGGTTAGTAATCAGTGAGATGTGAGAATCTGAGTGAAATCGTACCTTTGTGGAACCCTTAGGGGTTCCTTATATATGCGATAAAGTCCCTATTGAGCTTTACCGAATCTTCGGCTCCAAGTAAAAGATAACTACCATAATTGATTGATTATTATCTTCTAATTATGGTTAGTGTATATCTTTTTAATTTGGGACGAATCATAATCCTAATTAGTTTGTGATTCTGTCTAACCCTTGCCAGACGTACCGGGTCGTGGGTCGCATACAGTTCGTGCAACCATCATTACCCGGAACCAATAAGTCCAAAGTAACATTGATCCAACCCATTTGTGATGGACCGGATACGGGTAATACCCGTGGACCGGGTCTAAGACCCGGATGGGGACTATATGTCATCACTTTGAGAGTAGTAAATACCCAAATCATGTCTACAAGCTATACAAAGCTTTTTATGGACTGAAGCAAGCCCCAAGAGCATGGTATGAAACTCTCTCAACATTTCTCACTGAACATAAATTTGTCAGAGGAAAAATAGATAGCACCTTGTTTATCTATAAATCTAAAACTGATACCATTTTGGTACAAATTTATGTGGATGACATCATCTTTGGTTGAACAAGCTTGAAACTATGAAAACAATTTGCTAAGCTTATGACCAACAAGTTTGAGATGAGTATGATGGGAGAAATCACATACTTCCTTTGTCTTCAGATAAAACAATCTGACCAAGGCATCTCCATCAATCAAGAAAAATATGTCAAGGATCTGCTAAAGAAGTATGATATCAATTGTGCTTCAATAAAAACACCAATGGTATCCCCTAACAACTTGGGACCTGATCTCAATGGACCATCAGTCAATGACACTCAGTATAGAGGTATGATTGTTTCAATCATGTACTTAACAACAAGCAGGCCTGACATTCAATTCTCTACATGCCTTTGTACAAGGTACCAAGCAAACCCAAAGGAATCACACCTTACTGTTGTAAAGAGAATCTTCAAGTACCTAAAAGGTACACCAAGTCTAGGTCTATGGTACCCCAAGTCCTTAGGATTTGATCTCAAAGGGTACTCAGACTTAGATTATGTTGGATGCAATTTAGATAGAAAAAGCACTTCTAGTGCTTTCCAATTGGTGGGTGGCAAACTTATATGTTGGAGTGTTAAAAAGCAACAATCAGTTGCCATGTCTTCAGCAGAAGCTGAATATGTGGCTGTTGCTGGATGTTGTGCCAATGTTTTATGGATGAAAAGCCAACTGGCTGATTATCTCATAGAATATGAAAAGGTACCAATTTTTTATGATAACCCTAGTGCTATTGCAATATCCAATAATCCAGTCCTTCACTCAAGAACAAAACACATTGATATCAGATATCATTTTATTAGAGATCACATTGTGAAAGGGGACATTGAATTTGTGACAATCCGTCAATTTATGGTCGATACTTTTTTCTCAAGTATTAATTAAAATCATTATTTTTAATGTTATATTATGAACTCACTTATTTTGGGAAGAAAATTGGATTTACATCTTGAAGTAGCATCGACTACGCCTAAACTGGAGGACTCTACTTTACGTGCTTACGTTTACATACACCGTCTTTGGTGACAGTCCGACATTTCAGGAAATAAATTTATCCTTGAATATTATTTTGGAATTTTAAATTTGTGTTGGTTCATAAACTCACAAATTTACGAAAAGAGATTAAGACTTACGTTCATAATTTAACGTCCTTTACGACTAAACCGGAAACCTTAGGATTACGTATTTACGTTTTTGAACTCCGTTTTTGATGAGACAATTTTTATTAGATTCGTTTTTTATCGTTGATTCATAATTTATAAAAACGTTTTTCGTAAAACGACCCGAGGGCACGCAAATCAAGGAAACTAGAATCGAGGAATACTCGTAAATTAGTGGGATGAGACAAAACAAGTTTTTCCCCACCCCACTATATGGGACGGCTAGACACATGACACCAACACCCTTAGGTGTCAAAACTTCCTAAACAAGCTCATACACTTGTTATGTAAAGTTACAAAACCATTTTACCTAAACCATTCACTCATTCTTACACATGCAATACCACTAAAACTCTATCTTTCCCTCTCCTCTCTTCCGTCCCAAATCATCAACAAACACCCCTCTTGATCAATTTAAACCATAAAATCTTGTGTTATTCACACATATGATGGAAACCCATTGAAGATATATTGATTGGAGGTGATTTTAAAAACTAGCAAGGAGTTTCCATGAAGATCAAGGTCTGATTTTTGGAGAAGTCCACAAATATTTGCTGATCCTAGAAGTGGTGTTGATATCTCATAAGATTGGTTACCCAAAACTAAGTCTTGTTCATCATCAATCCTATATTTTCATCACTTTGGTGGTATAAAGATTGTTCTTCCTATCCTTTTGTTATTTTGATTATGTAATCTTGTATTTTCTTTATTTATGTATATGTATATGATGATGAATGATGATAAAAATATTGTGTGGGGATCATGTGTTGATAAACTTGGATAAAAAGATTGAAAACCATATGTAAAAAGGTTAAAATCTTGCTTAATTAGTTGGCTGTATAAAAACAGTAAACAACCAAATGATAAACTGATAAAATGGCATAGTGGAATCAATATACAGTAAGTATTAGGTCTTTTACACATGTGAGAGTTGTCCATGTAATAGAATCATTACAATGAGTGAGATATGATCAAAACAAAATTAGTGTATCAGTCTGAATAGTCTGTTTTGTGAGGACTGTTAGGGATACTTAGCCTTGGATTGAGCAGTAGCTAAAACTAAGTCATTTGTAACACATAATATTAAGTTTATGTCATCTAAAAATGAGCTTCTATCTCATTTTAGAACTCAAGATATGATAAAAATGGTGAAAATGAAACTAAAAATCAAATTTTGTGAAATTAAAGTTTAATAGTATTATAATAGCACTCAAATAAATATAGTATAAAATGTAAATTAAAATCAACTAACTTATATATTACATTTATATAAGTATGTAAAATAATAAATAAATGGTACATTCTATAAAAATTGTAATTTGATAAGTTTTATAAGTTATAAAACTATAAACATGATTTTTACGTCTTTTCGGCTAAAACCGTAAAAATTAACGTTTTCGTCGATTAAAACTTAGATGGTCGGACCCGTATAATTGTAAACTTTTTATAACTCATATACTGATATATAAATATATATTACAAGTAAAAACCGATAAAACCCGAGCTTTATAACATTTGAACATTAACGGGCCAAAATAGCCTTAATGGACTATTAACCCGACTAGTTTGGTAAAACACTAATGGACTTACTCATTGGGTTTAACCCACTTGGGCCCAACATATGAGTATGGGCCTGTTATTAAAAGTATAATAGGGCTAATGAAAAGTATTGGGCTTGTAATGGGCCTCAAAATGTAAACAAGTTGAACTTGTGTAACTAGTCTAGAAAATTACCAACACATAACATTATAATGTTGAATAAAGATGTCAAATCCAACTTAATCATCATCATATAATATATATATATATATATATATATATATATATATATATATATATATATATATATATATATATATATATATATATATATATATATATATATATATATATATATACATAGCCATTATTTTTATAAAAGTCATTGGACAAGAGTCTAAGACAAGTATTATTTGTCTAGGTTTCCGTGATTGAAGCACATACCGTACATCCAAATCGTTGATAACCCGCCTTCCCCAATCAACATGAGTTCATAGCCTCGCACTCTTTAAATGTTTTTATGAAATGTTTTATAAACACGCGAGGGAGATAACATTTTAGTTTTAATAAAAATAGGACACTAATTGTCCCGATTGTTTGCTTATTTATTTGGACCCGAATGATTGTATGACCCGATGAATGATTATATGACCCGATAAATGAAACAAAATGGATTATTAAAGTTAGGTTATGTCACTAAAAGTCCCATTAGCATGAATTGTGAACTACCGGGATTTGGTATACGCTTATGCATATGATAGTACTATTTGGGGACGATCACCCCAGTTCGCGCCTTGACGGTTGATCCCCGTCGTACCACATTGATTGGTAAGCGAATTTATGTATGAGAAGATTTCCATAGCATGATTTTGTGACGACACATCAACTTTGATGGGTAAATGAGTCTCGGTTTAGCTACCCGTTGTTTGGTATAGTAAGGTAACAATGTCATGCGGCTTATAATAATCCAAATACAAAATACTGCTATACGCACTGAATTACGATATATTGTCTGACTAGCAATGCGAGGTCTTATTATTGATATTATGTTCGTGTTTTTGTTTTTCATAACCATATTCATATAACGGTTTTTATTTAACTCTATACAACGTTATAAAACGTATTGTATGATGTTTTTACGACAATGGTTCGTATAATGATTTTGAAGGCAAAAGCCTATATTATGATTTTTGACAAGGATTTGTAAAAAATGACTTTGGCTATTTTATGGCCTATTACAAAGATTTGTACAAAATGATTTTCGGTAATAATTATATACCGATGATATAGTAATGGTTTTATTAAACTATATGAATTCACTCGGCGTTTTCGCTGACCTTTTCTTTTAACATGTTTTATCTCAGGTACTTGAAGGTAATTCTCGGGAAGACAACAAGAATTCATGGCCCGCACTTAAATAACAAATTTCCATTCAAATTTTTTGTAAAATTTGTATGAATTACTATGACTTGGGACCTATGTAAATTTGATATTTATGAATGGTAATGCTTTATTATTAAACGACGCGATTTTTAAGCGTTGTATATGATGTGAGTAATGTGCTATCCCGTAACACCAACGACTCTTCCGCTGTAATTGAATTCTGTAAATTTGTGGGTGTTACAGTTTGGTACCAGAGCTCTCGCTATAGAGAGCGAATGATTTTTAAAACCAAGGTTTTGAATAAAATATTTCAAAATCTATTAACTATAAACATTTTTCTCAAAATGTCTAAATATCTTTTGACTATAATGGTGCCGAAGAATTCCCGAGTTACCAACAAGGCCAGACTGAGAAGTGTTATTTTAATATATATATAAATCGGATTATATATATATATATATATATATATATATATATATATATATATATATATATATATATATATATATATATATATATATATATATATATATATATATATATATATATATATATATATATATATGTTGTAATTTGATTACATGATTGTTGATGATTATTTTAATATTTATACGAGGTATTTATACGACGTAGATTGTCACAAGAAACCCTAACTTCCCTAGAAAATAATCAAAGCTATTCCTGTAGGAATTCTAGCTATTCTAGATCTAAACAAAGTTGTGGATAATTATGATCCTAACAAAATGGTTGATATTCTTAGAAATGTTGGTATTAGTTGATTATGATATTAAAGAAGAATTGGCGAGATTAAATCTGATATCAATGTCATGACGATATTTCCTTATAGAGTGGAGTTTGACAAAACCTTACCACCTAAAAAGGTGTCATCTGATTCGGTGTCACCCAATTCCTAAATTTTAAATCGAAAGGGTGAATGTTGCATTTAAGGCTGTCATTGGAACCATTACCCAAAAGCCTCATGCCACTAGTACCTTTCCGAGAAGTCTAATTGAATGTGTGAGTCATTCATACTAGTGACTCATATGATAATTATTGTTGTAAGAGCTATAGGATTGGAAATTAAGTGTTGATCATATCGAGCTTTTGTTGCCCTTTTAATGTTTATGAATAAGGTTGAAAGTATTGGAAAATGAGGTAGGATGTTGCATTGAGTATAAGTTGGTTGAAACTTGAATAAAGTAAAATTTAACTCGTATGAAATACGAGATTGTTAAGTGGAAGTCGTTGAGTCCTGTGATTGAATTATAAGGTTTTAATTGATTGTTGATTTGTGTTAAGGGTTGTTCCTAGGTCATTGTCCACTAACGAGGATGCCCAGTGTCCAAGAAATAAAATGAAGAAATCTTCTTCTGAATTGGGATCGATGGATCTTTCGGGACATGTGGAACACCTAATGACCCTTGTGGATTAGTATTCGTTGTGGTATCTTTTAAAAATCCCTAAGTTAACTGAGACATCAGTTGGTAGGATGAGTTCTTGTAATTGTATGACATAGTGACACGTAATGTGGTACGATACAATTTTGACTTGTTTGTGATTAATGAAAAGACTACCTTTGATTGCTAAATCCTACATGTATCAATGTTATCTGTCTTTTATTGCTTCATCCTAATGTTCGCATTAGTGATGTAACCATTGACCAAGTACTCATCTCGATTTGAGTTACGTTGTGAATTATTCTCTTTGTATTCCTGAGTGCCATCGAAATCATGAACCTCATGATTATTTGGCTAAATCTCATTTCCTATTGGTGAAAAACTCTTCATCACTCTTTTGCATATGACTCATCATTTTTATAAGATAAAACAGTATCCCTTGAGAAAAATAGAATTTTCATCACGATATGGATTATTTAAAGTGAGACTTATAAGTAATTGTTATCAAAATTAAGTTGTTTATGAAATACTTTGGAAAACTAAACTGTTTTCACAACAAAGAACATCTCTGTAAATTAATTTTTATTCTTATTCAAGAATTAAGCATGAAAACATTTTTATTTTAAACATGATGACAAAGTTTTGACGAACTGAGTATTGCATCGTTAATCCTGATATTGTATATAGTTGTGCGCCTACATACAATTTGGAAGGGGCCATGCAAGGCTGATTAGTAGTCACCATAAAATTGATTAATAAACACTACATTTTCTTTGAAGTTATGAAAGACTAAATTTTATGAGATCTGCAATAAGTGCAAAATAGGGACATATTGTTAGAGACACCTACATATGTGCCCGTACCATTTATTCTTCTGAATTGAATTTACTCATTTGTGGATATTGTCTTATTTGACAATTGAAAACTCTTTCTTGTCCAATTCTCTCGTAGTGAGATTCCTTGGAAAAGTATTTGATTGCCGAATGTTGATACCCGACTGGGTGTATCGACGTTCCTATCATTTCTTTTGATTAGATTTCATTTGAATGACCTGGGTAACGATCCGAGGAGCTTTCGAATGCGTACTTAAATTATGAAAAAATGGGATATACTCATATTCGTTAATGCTTTCGTCTATATCTGATTTTAAATTCTCTCGCGTAGATTATGTGTTGACATTACTCTTTTGATGTTAGTTTTGTCTCCCAATATCCTTGAATTTGTAAAGGATTATCAGTTATTATTAGTCTTTTGAGAAGTTCACATCTTATCAGCGATAATGAAACTGGAAAGTTGATAGTGCCATTAGAATGGATTGATTGATTATGACATGACGACATTGTCTTAATTGATGGGAGCTCGAGTAGAATTCCCCTAAGAGATAAGTTGTTGACTATCAAAAGTGATCTAAATAATTCCCGATAGGTGGCTGTATCCTACATTTAGACTTAAAATTATACCATAAATGGTTATAAACTGATCAAAGACCTTGTAATCTAGAAAGAACTTAAAGTAGATGTATTAAAATATGTTCCTACTATCTGAAACTCCAGGAAGTATTTGCTGGTAAATTACCTAGACTTTCGCCATTAAGGCAAGTTGAAATTGGTATTGATTATATTCCCGGTGCTGCACTTGTGGCGTGTGCACTGTACGTCAGCACCATCTGAATTAAAAGAATTACAGTACAACTGAAAGAGTTGTCGGAGGAAGCTTTTATTCTACCAAGCTCGTCATCATAAAGAGCTATGGTGTTATTATTCCTTATATTTTGTTGAGTTACCATGAACTAGGTAAATTGATGATCAAGATCTATATCCACTACCCAAGATGATAGATTTGTTCGATCATTTGCAAGGTTCTAATGTATATTAAAAAAAATTTGATCCACGGCATGGTTATCATCGACTTCGCGTCCGCGAAAAAGATTATTTTCACTACATCCAACTCGTAATGAACATTTAGAGTTTCACGTGATGTGGTTTGAATTGACGAATACACATATAGCATCCATAAATTTGGTGAATCACGTGTGTAGGCTGTAATTTGATAACTTCATGTTTGTGATCGTGTGTAGGCTGTAATTTGATAACTTCATGTTTGTGATCATTAAGGACCATCTGTTTGTTTATAAGAATAAGAAGGAGTTAGTAATTATTTATAAACTGCCCTGAATTGGCCAAACAATAAAAACCTATACCTTGAGTATTTAACATGAGATTTAAGGCTTAATCCTTTACATTATTTGACCGTGTGATTAATAAGATAATGGAATCTATATTGACTTTTCAAAGATTAGAGCCATTAAGGCTTTGGGTTATACCGAAAAGAAAAGTGAAAAAGTGTTTTAACAAACGTTTTATCAAAGGAAATTTTAAGGAATCATTCCCTTATACCCAAATCATTTAACTAAACTCCTGTTTATTGGTAAATGTTTGTGTATACCTCAAGATAACCTAAGAAGGATTGAGGAAACCATTTAAAACATGACTTGAAATTTAAAACGACAATTTTTGCTTGTCAACTAAGAAAATTTTGACCAAACTATAACCAAATATTTTTCGAACATTTACGAATCTTATTAATTATTTTCGATAAACCGACAAGAATCGTGTTAACTAAATTCAAATTTATATTTGAACATTTTTCTATAATTGGACGAACTAAGAAAATTTAAAACCTTTTACGTTTACGTTTCATAAAAATAAATATTTATTATTTAATTACTTGTTATAATTATCGACGCTTTAGACGTCGGATGGAGTAAAACGGAAAAAAAAATTGATAGTTGAGACGAAACTAAAACTTAGAAAATATGAAGAAGGAATTTTTGAATGAATTGTGGTCATGATAATTACTTCATCAGAAAAGGTGAATGTAGATACTGACACATTATGTAGAAAGGATAAAGAATCAATTAGGATATGTACCTTAGTAATGACTGTACAAAATAAATTGCCGAACAATTTAAAGATAGCCGATGCTTGTGAAAAGGATAATATAGATAATAAAAGGGGTTCTCGGCTAATGTGAACCATTAGAATTGAGAAACCGATGGCGGTAAATGTATAAAAGGCCGCTTATGGTTGCCTAAATATGGAGATTTTGAGATTTAGTCATGTTGGAATCTCATAAGATTAAGTATTCTTTTCATGTCATTTCTGATTTAGTATATCTTTATCTAAAGAATTTGTTTGTACTGATGGCAAATTATGAAGGGAGACATCGCCTCATACATTAGTAAACGTCTAACTATTACAAAGGTCATCATCTGAATTTGATTCGATTTGGGTCATCGTCGGCAGACTGACCAAATCTGCTAATATCATTCCTGTTAATGATAGATTATCGACAGAGAAATTGACTCTTTGTATTTAAAGGAGTTGTGTAAACATAGTATGCCTATATAGATCATCTCTATCAAGATCCTCGCTTCGCATCGAATTTCTAGAGATATGCTCAGAAGTCATTGGGAACGAACCTTGATGATAGTACTGTTTACCACCCCAATCGAAAGGACGAGGTAAAGTAACGATGCAAAACACTAGAAGTGTTGTTTTATGCTTTAATAATTGACCTTTGGTAATAAACCGTATAATCGTTTTCCTTTGGAGAAGATTATCATTGATAATTATCGTATTAGGATCGAGATCAAATCTTGTGAGGATATAAACATGAGAGCATCTGTAAGCAGGAGTTGGAATGAAGACACCCGACATACACCCATTGTGAGTTGGACATGTATTTTAGGTTTAAGGTTGTCTATGATGACAAACCTAACCTTACAAATACCCGACCCGCGAGACCTGAAGTGATTGTGGAAATTAGGATCTGATTATTGACTGCCAATAGTGGGCAGGAGGTTTTGTTAATATGAAATGTAGATCTTGAAGTGCAGGATGGGTAGCAAAGTTATGCCAAAAATTTTCACCATGGAAAAATGAATTGATGATCTAAAAGATCATGGGAAATAAGTCTCCGTTGCATGGGACCATTGAGATGATGTAAAAGTTGGTTAGAAAGGCACATAAGTTGGATCTGCCCTAGGACTTCAAGGGCTACGTGAATTATGTTTCGTATATCGAACTTGATAAATTGTCTATCAAGTGAAAATCTGATTACTTCTTGAAATGTTTAGATCGGCGAAAAGTTGCATTCATCAAAAACCCGTGAACATCATGGATAGAGAAAGTAAGTCAACATTAAGCCTGATCGTATTTCCGTAGTTATGTTTGATGAAACTCGCGTATTGTAATGAATTACACTTGTGAGAAAAGACAGAATGTGGAGGAAATACCCACATGGCTCTAACTCTATAAGAAGCGAGTAGTAAGATAAATCGATCTTTGAGGACAAAGCTTCTGTTTAGGGGTAAATGCTGTGACAATCCGTAAATTTATGGTGGATATTTTATTCTCAAGTATCAATTAAAAACATTATATTTAATGTTATATTATGAACTCACTTATTTTGGGAAGAAAATTGGATTTACATCTTGAAGTAGCATCGACTACGCCTAAACCGAAGGACTCTACGTTATGTGCTTACGTTTACATATACC
Source organism: Glebionis coronaria (assembly GCA_025667525.1). NCBI lineage: Eukaryota > Viridiplantae > Streptophyta > Magnoliopsida > Asterales > Asteraceae > Glebionis > Glebionis coronaria. The sequence continues at coordinate 205,348,113 of CM046875.1, forward strand.
TTCTTTGGTGACAGTCTGACATTTCAGGAAATAAATTTATCCGTGAATATTATTTTGGAATTTTAAATTTGTGTTGGTTCATAAACTCACAAATTTACGAGAAGAGATTAGGACTTACGTTCATAATTTAAGGTCCTTTACGACTAAACCGGAAACCTTAGGATTACGTATTTACGTTTTTGAACTCCGTTTTTGATGAGACAATTTTTGTTAGATTCGTTTTGTGTCATTGATTCATAATTTATAAAAACGTTATTCGTAAAACGACCCGAGGTCACGCAAATCTAGGAAACTAGAATCGAGGAATACCCGTAAATTAGTGGATGAGACAAAACAAGTTTTAACCCACCCCACTATATGGGACGGCTAGACACATGACACCAACACCCTTAAGTGTCAAAACTTCCTAAACAAGCTCATACACTTGTTATGTAAGTTACAAAACCATTTTCCCTAAACCATTCACTCATTCTTACACATGCAATACCACTGAAACTCTATCTTTTCCATCTCCTCTCTTCCGTCCCAAATCCTCAACAAACACCCATCTTGGATCAATTTCAACCATAAAATCTTGTGTTATTCACACATATGATGGAAACCCATTGAAGATATATTGATTGGAGGTGATTTTAACAACTAGCAAGGAGTTTCTATGAAGATCAAGGGCTGACTTTTGGAGAAGTCCACAAATATTTAGCGATCCTAGAAGTGGTGTTGATATCTCATAGATTGGTTATCCAAAACCAAGTCTTGTTCATCAATCAATCCATCTTTTCATCACTTTGGTGGTATAAAGATTGTTCTTCATTTCCTTTTGTTATTTTGATTATGTAATCTTGTATTTTCTTTATTTATTTATATGTATATGATGATGAATGATGATAAAATATTGTGTGGGGATCATGTGTTGATAAACTTGGGTAAAAAGATTGAAAATCATATGTAATAAAAAGATTAAAATATTGCTTAATAAGTTGGCTGTATAAAAACAGTAAACAACCAAATGATAAACTGATAAAATGGCGTAGTGGAATCAGTATACAGTAAGTATTAGGTCTTGTACACATGTGAGAGTCGGCCATGCAATGGAATTATTATAATGAGTGAGATATGATCAAAACAAAATTAGTGTATCAATCTGAATAGTTTGTTTTGTGAGGACTGTTAGGGATACTTAGACTTGGATTGAGCAGTAGCTAAAACTAAGTTATTTGTAACACATAATATGAAGTTTATGTCATCCAAAAATGAGCTTCTATTTCCTTGTATAACTCAGGATATGATAAAAATGGTGAAAATGAAACTAAAAATCAGATTTTGTGAAATTAAAGTTTAATAGTATTATAATAGCACTCAAATAAATATAGTATAAAATGTAAATTAAAATCCACTAACTTATATATTACATTATAAGTATATACAATAATAAATAAATGGGACATTTTATAAAAATGGTAATTTGATAAGTTTTATAAGTTATAAAACTATAAACATGATTTTTACGTCTTTTCGGCTAAAACCGTAAAAATTAACGTTTTCGTCGATTAAAACTTAGATGGTCGGACCCGTCTAGTGTAATATTTTTATAACTCATATACTGATATATAAGTATATATTACAAGTAAAAACCAATAAAACCCGAGCTTTATAACATATGAACATTAACGGGCCAAAATAGCCTTATTGGACTATTAACCCGACTAGTTTGGTAAAACACTAATGGACTTACTCATTGGGCTTAACCCACTTGGGCCAAACATATGAGTATGGGCCTAATATTATAAGTATAATAGGGCTAATGAAAAGTAGTGGGCTTTTAATAGGCCTATTGGGCCTCAAAATGTAAACAAGTTGAACTAGTGTAACTAGTCTAGAAAATTACCAACACATAACATTATAATGTTGAATAAAGATGTAAAATCCCACTTAATCATCATCATATATATATATATATATACATAGCCATTATTTTTATAAAAGTCATTGGACAAGAGTCTAAGACAAGTATTATTTGTCTAGGTTTTCGTGATTGAAGCACGTACCGTACATCCAAATCGTCGATAACCCGCCTTCCCCAATCAACGTCAGTTCATAGCCTCACACTCTTTAAATATTTTTATGAAATGTTTTATAAACCAGCGAGGGAGATAAAATGTTAGTTTTAATAAAAATAGGACACTACTTGTCCCGATTGTTTGCTTATTGATTTGAACCCGAATGATTGTATGACCCGATGAATGAATATATGACCCGATAAATGAAACAAAATGGATTATTAAAGTTAGGTTATGTCACTAAAAGTCCCATTAGCATGAGTTATGAACTACCGGGATTTGGTAGACGCTTATGCATATGATAGTATTATTTGGGGACTATCACCCCACTTCGCGCCTTGACGGTTGATCCCCGTCGTGCCACATTGATTGGTAAGCGAATTTATGTATGAGAAGATTTTCAAAGCGTGATTTTGTGACGACCCGCTAACTTAGAGGGGCAAATGAGTTTCGGGTTAGCTACCCGTTGTTTGGTATATTAAGGTAACAATGTCATGCGGCTTATAATAATCCAAATACAAAATACTGCTATACGCACTGAATTACGATATATTGCCTGACTAGCAATACGGGGTCTTATTATTGATATTATGTTCGTGTTTTGGTTTTTCATAACCATATTCATATAACGGTTTTTATTTAACTCTATACAACATTATAAAACGTACTGTATGATGTTTTTACGACAATGGTTCGTATAACGATTTTGAAGGCAAAAGCCTATATTATGATTTTTGACAAGGATTTGTATAAAATGACTTTGGCTATTTTATGGCCTAATACAAAGATTTGTACAAAATGATTTTCGGTAATAATTATATACCGATGATATAGAAATGGTTTTATTAAACTCTATGAACTCACTCGGCGTTTTCGCTGATCTTTTCTTTTAACATGTTTTATCTCAGGTACTTGAAGGTAATTCTCGGGAAGACAACAAGAATTCATGGCCCGCACTTAAATAACAAATTTCCATTCAAATGTTTTGTAAAATTTGTATGAATTACTATGACTTGGGACCTATGTAAATTTTATATTTATGAATGGAAATTCTTTATTATTAAACGACACGATTTTAAGCGTTGTCTATGATGTGAGTAATGTGCTATCCCATAACACCAACGACTCTTCCGTTGTAATTGAATACTGTAAATTTGGGGGTGTTACAGAATTACATTTCATCCCCACTCAATACCAATTGGCTGATATTTTCACCAAACCACTGGATGAACTAACTTTCAAAAGATTGATAATGGAGCTTGGTATTCTGAACAATGCTTTATCTGACACACTGACGCTGAACAGCTAATCACAACAAAATTCATCAGTGTTCCTTATCTGACACACTGACGCTGAACAGCTAATCACAACAAAATTCATCAGTGTTCCTTCAAAATTCTGAACAAAGCTTTATACAAATGAGTAGCTAGTCCTGAGTAGAGGAGCGTGCAACTTCATATGTCTTGTTCACTTATGTGAACATGTATATGGGGTTTTTTCGCCTCATCTGACGCACTAAAGCTCACAAGTATACCCATCAGGTTCAGCATATCTGGCCAACAGCTTTAAAAAAAAAATCAATCATGTGTTTGAAACGAATTAAATGGCATTAAATTTATTTGGAATAAATACAAACATTCTTTCAAAATGTGTCAATTAAGAATTAAGGAAATTTTAAATTCCACATCCACAGTCAAGAACCCTCTGACACATGAGGCGTTTCACTTTTCAAGGCAACAGAAAAAATGATACTTTTGTAGAACATCAATGAGAGAGTTTGTGCCAATTGTCCAAAGAAACCCTAAAAGTTTTATAACTTCTTTAAAAAGTTTTATTAAAACTTCTAAAGAATCATTCTTTGATTTTCTATAAAACCTTTGAACTTGATTTTCGTATCAAGCTTACAAACTTTCATAAAAAAAACACGCAATCTCTCTCTCTCTCTCTCTCTCTCTCTCTCTCTCTCTCTCTCTCTCTCTCTCTCTCTCTCTCTCTCTCTCTCTCTCTCTCTCTCTCTCTCTCTCTCTCTCTCTCTCTCTCTCTCTCTCTCTCTCTCTCTCTCTCTCTCTCTCTCTCTCTCTCTCTCTCTCTCTCTCTCTCTCTCTCTCTCTCTCTCTCTCTTTCTCTCTCTCTCTATCTCTCTCTCTTTCTCTCTCTATCTCTCATTTAAAGCTCACAAACAACAATGGCGGAATCATCCATACAACCAAATTCTGAGATCACCCTAAACCCATCCGTTCATGTCAACTATCCTATTGATGATATCATTTTTAAACCCAACAATCTTACTTTGGTCAAACTAGAAGTCATCAAATCTATTATTGGGAATGAGGTTATGAATTTTTTGTCAAAGTGTGTGCTTCATGAAGCATTGTTTAAAGACCCTGAAATGATGTTTCAAAACGTTTTAAAGGAGTTTTGGTTCACAACACAACCTTCACAGAACAAGAAGTTCATTGAGTTTGATTCAACAACTGCTGTAATTCATGGTAAAGTTGGTTTAAAATCATTTAGAAGGGTTTTGGGCTTAAACTATTTAGGAAACCCTAGTGATTATGAGGCTATACCTGGTGAATTTTCTACTGTTAAAAACTTCTTTAAAGAAATTGGGTAAAGGGTGGGCTGAAGAGAAGCTGTTTGCCACCTAAGTGGAAATTACTGATGACGACTTTGATAGAATGTTTGGGGAAAACTGGTGGGCTTGACCAGATAAACCAAAAGGATGCTATCATTTTATATTGTCTGGCCAAGGGGTGAAGGCGGATTTTGGTAGGTTAATATTTGAAGACTCCACGGAAAACTGGAGAAGAGAACTAGGGAAAAGAATGTGGTTTACACCAGATTTTTATTCCTCCTTTTTGCTGAACACCTTGGAGAATTATTTACTCAGCTCCAGGGAGAAAAACTAGTCTTTTAGTCCTTTGAGCTTAAGCGCTGGAACATTCCAGTTAGTACCATTGATCCTCCTTTTACACAACCCATGCTGGACATCTGCTCAACAGAAGGTCCAGTTGTGTACAAAGCTCCTAAAGACACTTCTCCAACTAGAGAAGGGGATCTCAAAGGCAAAAAAGTCTGGAGCTTCATCTAAACCACGTCAGAAGTCCATGTCTGTTAATACTAAAAAATGTAGACGTGAGTACAAGAAAAGGAGAACCCACACAGACACTTCATCAAAGGAGATGTATGATGTATCCCAATGCCATCTTTCAAAGAATCCAAAGTCCTCGGACAAGGACAAGAACCCTAGCCATACGCCACCTTCATCACCTACTAGGAGTGGCATGCATAAAGTGTCCCTAATGGCAAACTCTATCCCAACTTCTTTAGGGGATAAAGGTGAAGAAGGATCGCACCCTCATCTCAGTAGTGTGGAGTCAGCATTGGTAAGCAATTTAAATTTAAATACATTTCCAAGTTCCTTGCCAGATTCTATCATTTGTCACTTTGAGTCAGCATCAGGGCGTGATGCGTCAACAAATACAACAGTTGACGCTAACCCTGGCCAATATGTTCCTAGTGATGTAATACCCCAACAACATGGTGCTACTGAAGGAACCAAAAACATAATCATTAGTCTTAACTTATAAGGGACTTTTTCTTAGGATCCATCAGGTAAAACCAACCCTGGTGGTGAAGAAGTTGAAACTGATCCTCACGCTGGATGTGATGCTGAGAAGACAAAAAAGGAAGTGCCTCTCACCACTGGAACCAAGGTGGGACACTTGCCTTATTTCATGTTCAATATGTATTTAGTGGACTTTGAAAAGGAGCTTGATTTTGATGAAAGGGCTCTAGTAAATCTTGATGAGATCGAGACAAAGGATGACATTGCTGAACAACATCCAAAGCTAACATCCCCCAGAGCTCTTAAGGTAAAAGAACTGACAAATTAAGTGTCGGTTCTTAAGTCATAGGTGGATAAACTCAAAGAGGAGAAAGTCATTGCTAATGCTGAGATTGCCACACTAAAACCAAGACCAACTCCTCCTACTGCTGAACAAATCAAGGATGTTATTATTGCTTCTTTGAAGCCTATGGTGAATGATGTGGTAACCACCACCTATCTGAAGCAAGAAATGTCATCACTCATGGACTCCATAAATGGTGCTTCTATGGAGTTCCCCTATAGTTCACACCTGTACCTGGCCAGATTAAGGACTTATGTGATTCTGTATCAAAGACTAAGGATAGGGTGGCATTGCTGGAGCGACAAAAGTTGACCTTATCTGAAGAGGTTCAACAGGAAACTTGGTGCTCTTGAACATGTTCCAGCAATGTTGGCTAAGGTATCCTCCACTTTGGATTCTCTTGTTGCCTTCCTCCCTCATGGTGGTTCAGCAGAAGTTGATGGGAAATCTTTTGCCGAGGGGGAGAAAAACACCATTCAACAGTTATTTCAAAAACATGTACAAAAGAAGGCTTAGAAACAACCAGTTGTCTATGAGTCACCATTTGATGAGAAGAGTCCAGCTAAGACTAAGGGAGACTCTTCAGCTAAGGACAGTCACATTGAGCGTCTTAAACCAGTGATGACACAACTGATGATGGTACACCTCCCTTCCAGCCCAAGAACAAAGGTGATTCTACAATAGATGAAAGGATTATCAAGGCTAGGATTGCTTCCCAAGAAGAGATTGATAACTTGTATAGATTACATGAAGAAGAGAAGCTAAGAAAGTTGAAGCTAAGTCTGTATGTAGAAATTGGGAAGCCAAAAGTTGAAAACCTCTTCAAAAGAAAAAATGTTATATGAAAATTTTAGTATAACAAGGCTGAACAGAAGGAACCCTTCAGAAATTACAAACATTGACAAGCTTACCACCAAAGGTGATATTCATCTTAAGTTCTAAGGGGTGATGGAACTGATGAGATTCTAGAAGGCTTCCAAGCAAGGGATCTCTCTTATACTGAATGGCTAGAAATGAAACAAAATATTGTAAAGAGGAAGTACAAGAGGTGGGATGAAGTCCACATCATAACTGATCACTCAAAGAGAAACCATGAAAGAATGGGTGAGATCCGAAACATTAGTGATGATGTTCCAATGGAGGATCAGGATCCTATACTAGAGCTGAACAAAATAGCCTATCTGATCAAACTTTCTTACCACAAAGAAATGCAAAGGCTTTGTTCAGTTTCAGAATCATCTCCCTGGACATGTACTTGACGAACCAGAGTTGGAAATGATTATGTTCAATCATCATGAACGTCAAGACTTCGTTGGTATTAGTGATCTTGATGATATGAACGATGAACTACTTGGAAATGTTCTGAGGATATTATATTCTCACCATAGAGGTCAAGGACTTACTGAAGCTGCAAGAACCTTCAGCGTGTGCTTACTAGAAATACTGGACAACAGAAACTCGGATCCATCAGTTCAGACTCCTATCATAGAAGGACTTAGGCCTAAGAAGGATTAAATAATCATTTGTAATTTTTAGTTGTAATTTGTAATACAAGGTTTTGCCTCATATGAAAAAGATTCGTTATTCCAGTCTTTTCGAATTGATTACCAGTTAAAAGTGTGACTCAATCGTTCTTGGTGGAAAATAAAATGGTTTGATTATCTATATTAAACTAAATGCAAATATGAAAATGTCTTTGAGTAAAAATAAAAGATTTAAAAATAAAACTAAAAATTACGAGTTAAAAATAAATGATTAAAAACTTAAAAACTTAAAAGTGAATTTAAAACTTAAAACTTTTTAAAAATATACACTTTAACCCATCAGAATGCCTAAGATCGGAATCCCATCGGAATGTGTCAAAAGAAATTTTGTCGGAATAATTATTAAAGTGTCAGAATAATAGTGACCCAATTCTATCGGAATGTAATGCATAAGCTGTCACAATGTATAAACTGTCGCAATGTTTAGGCCATCCCAATATTGATCGCAATATTCTATCTGAATGTGAAGTCTGTCGTAATATGTAAGTCGAAATTTGGGAAGCGTTTCGTCGCAATATGCCTTATACCCGATCGCAATGTACGATGCCAGGAACAATCACACCCTATGATTAGAATAAGTGATCGGAATACTCTATCTGAATAATCGACCGCAAAGTAAAACCCCTAAGGTTATCGATCGCAATGAAACCGTCAGAATGTGCTGTCGTAATGTAGAAACCCTAATGTGTGATGGAAATGACACAATATTCGGATGGAGTACAATAAGCTAACAACCAATAAGCACTTTTCAAAAACTTAACCAATTCAATACTAGGAAGAACGCAATAAGCTACGTACGCAAAACTTATCAAAACATTAAATAAGAAAACTTTATAAAATAAACTTCTAAAAGATGAAACTTTTAAAAAAAAAACTTAACGTAAATAAGATAATTGCAAAATAAGCCAATAAGCATGATAAGCTCAAATCTCAAAATGTACAAAACTTAGATAATAACAAAAAGATAAACTTTTGAATCAATCAAACATCAAGAGTAAACAAGACGCATGATATATTTTGGATCAAAGGCAAATCAAAATCAAGAAAGGTAGAAAGAGATTAATGATGAAAAGCTTAAACTTGAACTTGTAGATTAATGATTCCAAAATAAAAGATTAATTAAAGCTTAAACATGAAAGAAAGAAAATATTAAATTCTAGTGAGAGAAAGTTAAACACTTTCTCTCTCTAAAAATTAAAACTACAAAGGAAAAATGAACTAGCTAACACCCTCCTAATGACACATTAGGAGGGTATATATAGGAGGTGGGGAGGCTAAGTGTTTATGCTTCCTTCGTTCTTTCTTCTCGTCTTGACTCGATTTAAATTCTTTGTCTTTTCTCGATGTCGTCTCGGGATTTGTCGATATAAATTGAACTCGTCTTATAATTTCTTCTTTAATTAGACTTAGTTCTTCGACTTCATTAAACTTCCGCCTTTAGACTTTTTCTTCGATAAATCTTCAGAATAGGGCTTGGACTTCCGTTCTTTTTGCCCTCTTGATCTTTTGACTTTGTCTTTTCTCATTTTCTTTGATAAAATCCCGTGATAGACCGTGTTGTTAGCCCTATATTTTATATAGTCAAACAAGAATGTAATAGGTCATCTTAGTCGTAAATGGTCTTGTACTGTAATAGGGGCGTAAGCCCAAGACAAAGCCAAGCCCGGCCCAAGTCACTTAAACCCAAGGCCCAAAAGCGAAGGGTATATATACCCTCTTTCATGTGTGGAAGAGGGTGTAACACCCCCAAATTTATACAACTCAGTACAGCAGAAGACTAGTTGGTGTTACGGGATAGCACATTACTCACATCATAGACAACGCATAAAAATCACGTCGTTTAATAATAAAAGCATTTCCATTCATAAATATCAAAGTTACATCGGTCCCAAGTCATGATATTTCATACAAAGTTTTACAAAATATTTGAATGGAAAATATTGTTTAAGTGCTGGCCATGAATTCTTGTTGTCTTCCCGAGAATTACCTTCAAGTACCTGAGATAAAACATGTTAAAAGAAAAGGTCAGCGATAACGCCGAGTGAATTCATAGAGTTAAATAAATTCCATCAATACAATATCAGTATAAAATTATTATTGAAAATCATTTTGTACAAATCATTTTAATAGGCCATAAAATAGCCAAAGTCATTTTATTCAAATCCATATCGAAAATCATAATATAGGCATTTGCCTTAAAAATCATTATACGAGCCAATGTCGTAAAATATCATACAATACGTCTTATGACGTTGTATAAAGTCAAATAAAAACCGTTATATGAATATGGTTATGAAAACCAAAACACAAACATAATATCATTAGTATGACCCTGTATTGCTAGTCAGGCAATACATCGTAATTCGAAGCGTCTAGTAGTATTTCGTTAGTTTTGGATTATTATAAGCCGCATGACATTGTTACCTTACTAACCAACAACGGGTAGCTAACCCGATACCAATTTTTCCCATCTAAAGTAGCGTGTCGTCACAAAGGTCACGCTATGGAAATCTTCTCATACATAAATTCGCTTACCAATCAATGTGGCACGACGGGGATCAACCGTCAAGGCGCGAACTAGGGTGATCGTCCCCAAATAGTACTATTAAATGCATAAGCGTCTACCAAATCCCGGTATTTCACAATTCATGCTAATGGGACTTTTAGTGACATAACCTAACTTTAATAATCCATTTTTTATTTCATCTATCGGGTCCTTTAATCATTTATCGGGTCATACAATCGGGTCATTCAATCATTCGGGTCCAAAATCGATAAACAAACAATCGGGACAAATGGTGTCCTATTTTATAAAACTAACATGTTATCTCCCTCGCGGGTTTATAAAACATTTATAAAAACATTTAAAGGAGTGCGAGGCTATGAACTCACGTTGATATGGGAAGCCGGGTTATCGGCAATTCGGACGTACGGTACGTGCTTCAATCACGGAAACCTAGACAAATAATACTCGTCTTAGACTCATGTCCAATGACTTTATAAAAATAACAATTATGTATACATATGATGATTATATATATATGATGATCAAGTGGGTTTACATATTCTCGTTTACTCATTTTAGTGTTATATGTCGATAACTTTTATACTAGTTTTACTTATTTACACGTTTTAAGTCCTATAAGCTTATTATAAGTTCTTTAGCTTGTTTTAATCCTTGTTATACTTATTTTATCAGTATGTATACTCTCCATGTTGGGCCCAAATGGGTTAAGCCCAATAAGTTCTTTTTACAAGTTTTTATCTTATTTAGTCCAATTATTAGTCCAATATGCTTAATTAGCTCGTAAATGTCCGTATTTCTTATAGTTCGGGTTTTATCGGTTTTTACTTGTATTAGATACTTATATATCAGTATATGACTTTTATAAACTTTACATTAGACGGGTTTGTTCGTCTAAGTTTTATTTGGCGAAAAACGTTAATTTTACGACAATAGCCGAAAAAGTCGTAAAAACAATGTTTATAGTTTTATAACTTATAAGTATTATTTCACTACCATTTATATAAGTTATTCATTCATTTATCCTTTTACATATTTATATAAATAAGTTTTATAAGTTAGTGAATTTTAATTTATATTTTATACTATTAAATTTTGAGTGCTTATATAATAGTATTATTCTTTAATTTCCAAAAATCTGATTTTTATCTTCACTTTCACCAAAACTGCCATATCTTGAGTTCTATATGGAGATAGAAGCTCAAATTTTTATCACATAACATACATGATATTTGCTACATTTAACTCTTCTATAGCTACTGTTGAATCATCTTCTAAATATTTTCTAAAAATCGTCCAAAACAGTGAACTCAGATTTATACCTTAAACTTGTTTTGATCATATCTCCCTCATTACTTTGATTCCATTGCATGGCCAACTCTCACATGTGTACAAGACATATAGCTTATTGTAAATGGATTATACTTCATCATTTTATCAGTCCATGACCTTTTTCTTTACTGTTTTATACAGCCAACAAATTTAACCAAGATTTTAACCTTGTTTCTTATGGTTTTTCACCTTTTTAATCATGTTTATCAACACCAAATCCCCACATAACATTTTTATCATCATATAATCATCATATACATATACAATAGGAAATAAAATACATGTTTACATAATCAAAATAACAAGAAGATGAGGAGGAAAATCTTTATACCACCAAGTTGATGTAGGTTGTGATTTGGACATGGTTTTTGATGGAGAAACTTGTGAATAACCATGACCATCTTCAAGACCACCATTCTTCATATACTCCTTTTGGAAAATCAGCCCCAAGACACCATGAATACTCCTCCTTGGATGTTATAATCACCACCAATCTTCATCTCTTTTGAAGGAGATTAACATATGTAAGTTATAACAATAGTTTGTGGTTAAATTTGGATCAAATGGAGGTGTTTTTGGTGAAGTATAGACGAAATCATAGAGAGAGTAGAGAGGATTTTAGCTTGTTTTGCATGGGTGGAAGTGGTGCAAATGGTTTTGCTTGTGGGTTTTGAGGTAAGCTTGGCTTAATAGTTAAGCTAAGGACATGTGTTAGGCTTCCTTGGGAAGCTTTTGACACATAAGGGTGTAGTGGCTTGTTAAGGCCGGTTTGAGTGGGGGTGGGACAAGTGTCCCACTTGTCTCATCCCCATTTATTTACGGGTACTCCTCGATTCTAGTTTTCTAGATTTGCGTGCCCTCGGGTCGTTTTACGAAAAACGTTTTTATAAATTATGAATCAACGACACAAAACGAATCCAATAAAAATTGTCTCATCAAAAACGGAGTTCGAAAACGTAAATACGTAATCCTAGGGTTTCCGGTTTAGTCGTAAAGGACGTTAAAATAAAATCAGAAGTCCTAATCTCTTCTCGTAAATTTGTGAGTTATAAACTAACACAAATTTAAAACTCCAAAATAATATTCACGGACAAATTTATTTTCTGAAATATCGGACTGTCGCCAAAGACGGTGTATGTAAACGTAAGCACGTAACGTAGAATCCTCCGGTTTAGACGTAGTCGATGCTACTCCAAGACGTAAATCCAAATTTCTTCCCAAAAATAAGGTAGTTCATATAATAATATTTTCAATTAAATATTGAGAATAAAATATCAACCATAAATTGACGGATTGTCACAGCATTTACCCCTAAACAGGATCTTTGTCCTCAAAGATCATCTTACCTTACTACTCGCTTCTTATAGAGTTAAAGCCATGTGGGTATTTCCTCCACATTCGGTCCTTTCTCACAAGTGCAATTCATTATAATACGCGAGTTTCATCAAACATAACTACGGGAATAAGATCAGGCTTAATGTTGACCTACTTTCTCTATCCATGATGTTCACGGGTTTTTGATGAATGCAACTTTTCGCCGATCTAAGCTCTACTAAGAATAATCAGATTCTCACTTGATAGATATTCCATCAAGTTCGATATACGAAACATAATTCACGTAGTCTTTGAAGTCCTAGGGTAGATCCAGCTTATATGCCTTTCAAACCAATCTTTTATATCATCTCAATGGTCCCATACAACGGGGACTTATATCCCATGATTTGTCAGATCATGAATTCATTTTTCCAAGGATAAAAATTGTGGCATAACTTCGCTACCCATTTGGCACTTCAAGATCTACATTTCATATTCACATAACCTCTTGCCCACTATCGGCAGTTAATCATCAAATCCTAATTTCAACAATCATTTTAGATTTCGCGGGTCGGGTATTTTGTAAGGTTAGGTTCGCCATTATAGGAAACCTTAAACCTAGAAGACATGTCCAACTCACAATGAGTGTATGTCGGGTGTCTTCATCTCAACTCTTGCTTACAGATGCTCTAATTTCTAAATCTTAACAAGATTCGATCTCGATCCTAACACGATGATTATCAATGATAATCCTTCCAAAGGAAAACGATTATACGGTTCATTACCAAAGGTCAATCATTCAAACACAAAACAACACTTATATTACCTTGTATCGTTACTTTACCTCGTCCCTTCGATTTGGGGTGGTACATAGTACTCTCATCAAGGTTCGTTCTCAATGATTTCTGAGCAAATCTCTAGAAATTCGATGCGAAGCGAGGATCTTGATATAGATGGTCGATACAGGCACGCTATGTTTACATAACTCTTTGCATTTATCATTAACGAGAATGATATTAGCAGATTTGGTCAGTCTGTCGACGATGACCTAAATCGAATCAAATTCAGATGATGACCTTTGCAATAGCTAGACGTTTACTAATGTATGAGGCGATGTCTGCCTTCATAATTGCCATTAGTACAACTTCTTCAGACAAAGATACTTCTAGTCAGAAATGGCAAGAATAGTATACTTATACTTACAAGTTCCCAACATAACTGAATCTCACAATCTTCCATATTTAGGCAACCATAAACGGCCCTTTAAAACATGTAATGCCATCGGCTTCTCCATTCTGATGGTTCACATTAGCCGCGAACCCCTTTTATTACCTATATTATCCTTTTTACAAACATCGTTTATTTTTATATCGTTTGGCAATTTATTTTGCACCTTCATTATTAAGGAACATGTCCTAACTGGTTCTTTATCTTTTCTACATAATGCGTCGGTATCTATATTCACTTCTCATGATGATATAATTATCATGTCCACAATTCACTCAGATATTCTTTCTATATTATGCGTCAGTAATTATGTTCACCTTTCTTCATATTTTCTATGTTTTAGTTTCTTCTCAACTATCATTTTTATCAGTTTTGCTTATTTCGACGTTTAAAGCGTCGATAATTATTACAATTAATTAAATAATTATTATTAAATTTTTTATGAAACGTAAACGTAAAAATTTTAAATTTCTTAGTTCGACCAATTATATAAAATGTTCAAAATAATTTGAACTTAATTAACAAGATTTTTGTTGATCTATCAAAAATAATTAGTAGGATTCGTAAATGTTCGAAAAACCTTCGTTTATACTTTGGCCAAAAGTTTTCTTAGTTGAAAAGCAAAAATTTTCGTTTCAAATTTCAAGTCATAAATTATATAGTTTCCTCAAATCTTCTTAAGTTGTCAAGAAGTATACACAAACATTTACCCCTAAACAGAAGCTTAGTTAAATGGTTTGTGTATAAGGGAATAATCCCTTAAAATCCTTTGTTAAAACAATTGTCAAAATATATATATTTGCACTTTCTTTTTAGTATAACTGAAAGTCTTAAATGACTTCTAAATTTTTGAAGAGTCAATTTATATTCCATTATCCATTAATCACATAGTCAAATAATGTAAGGGTTTAAGTCTTTAATTACATATCAATTATTCAAGGTTCGGGTTTTCACTGTTCGGACAATTCAGGGCAATCTATAATTAATTATTAACTCCTTTCTATTCTTATAAATAAACAAATAGTTCTTAATGATCATACGCATGGATTTATCAAATTACAGCCTACACACGTGATTCACCAAATTTATGAATACTACATGTGCATTGTCAATCCAAACGACATCACGTGAAACTCATAACGTTCATTACAAGCACCGGATGTAGTGATTGGAATAGATAATCTCTTTCGCAAATGCGAAGTTGATGATAACCATGCTATGGATCAAATTTTCTAGAACCTTGTAAATGATCAAACAATTCTTCCATTTCGAGTTATGGATATCGTTTTCGATTGTCAATTTACTCAATTCACAGTAATCTATAAATATAAGGAATGATAACACCATAGCTCTTCAGGATGACAGGCTTGGTATAATAAAATCTTTCTCCGACAACTTTCTCAGTTGTACGGTAATTCCTTTAATTTAGATAGTGCTGACGTACAGTGCACAAGCCACAGGTGCAGCATCGGGAATATAATCATTACCAATTTCTACTTGCCTTAATGGCGAAAGTCTAGGTAATTCATCAACAAATACTTACTAAAGTTTCAGATAACATAAGCATCTTTTATTATATTCATATTATGTTCTTTCTAGATTAATCTATGACTAATTCACAAACATTCACGGTATAATTTCAAGTCTAAATACAGGATATGGTCATCCATCAAGAATTATTTAGATCACTTTTGATAATCAGCATCTTATCATTTAGGGGAATTCTACTCGAGTTCCCATCAATTAAGACAATGTCGTCATGTCATAATCAATCAATCCATTCTACTGGCATTACCAACTTTCCAGTTTTATTGCCATCGATAAGATGTGAACTTCTCAAAAGACTAATAATAATTCATAATCCTTCACAAATTCAAGGATATATGGAGACACAATTACCATTAAAAGAGTAAGGTCAACGCATAATCTACGTGAGAGAATTTTAAATCAGATACAGACGAAAACATTTAACGAATATGAATATATCCCATGTTTTCATAATTTGAGTACGCATTCGAAAGCTCCTCGGATCGTTACCCAGGTCATTCAAATGAAATCAAATCATAAGAAATGATAAGAACGTCAATACATCCAGTCGGGTATCAACACTCGGTAATCAGATACTTTTCCTAAGAATCTCACTACGAGAGAATTAGACAAGAAGGGAATATCAATTGTCAAATAAGACAAGTTCCACAGATGAGTAAATTCGACTCAGAAGAATAGATGGCACGGGCACATATGTAGATGTCTCTAACATTATGTCCCAATTTTTCACTTCTTGCAGATCTCATAAAATTTAATCTTTCACAATCTTCAAAGAAGATGTAGTGTTTATTCATTAGTTTTATAGTGACTACTAATCAGCCTTGCATGGTCCATTCCAAATTGTATGTAGGCGCGCAACTATATACAATTTCAAGATTAACGATGCAATACTCAGTTCGTCAAAATTTTATCATCATGTTTGTAATAAAATATTTTCATGCTTAATTCTTAAATAAGAATCAAAAATAAATTTACAAAGATTTTATGTGTTATGAAAACAATTAAGTTTTTTTTCCAAGGTGTTTTATAAACAACTTCATTTCGATAAAGATCACTTATAAATCTCACTTTGAATAATCCTTGTAGCGATGAAAATTCAATTTTCTCATAGGATACAGTTTTATCTTATAAAAACAATGTGTGATCTGCAAAAGAGTGATGAAGAGTTTTTCACCAAGAACTAACTACAATATGATAGGAAATGAGCTTTAGCCAAATAATCATGAGGTTCATGATCTCGATGGCACTCAAAAAGAATAATCCACAACGTAACTCAAATCGAGATGAGTACTTGTTCAATGGTTGCATCACTAATGCGAACATTAGGATGAAGCAATAAAAGATAGATAACATAGATACATGTAGGATTTAGAAATCAAAGGTAGTCTTTTCATTAATCACAAACAAGTCAAAATTGTACCGTAACACATTACGTGTCACTATGTCATACAATTCTCAGAACTCATCCTACCAACTGATATCTCAGTTAAGTTAGGGATTTTTAAAAGATACCACAATGAATACTAATCTACAAGAGTCATTAGGTGTCCCACCTATCCCGGAAGATCCATCGATCCCAATTTCAGAAGAAGATTTCTTCAATTTATTTCTTGGACACTAGGCATCCTCATTATTGGACAATGGTCTAGGAACAACCCTTAACACAAACCTACAATCAATTAAAACCTTATAATTCAATCACATAACTTAACGACTTCCTCTTATCAATCTCATATTCCATACGGGTTAAATTTTACTTTATTCAAGTTTCGACCAATTTTATACTCAATTCGACATCCTACCTTATTCTCCAATACTTACAACCTTATTCTTCGGCCTTGTAAAGGCAATACAATCTCAATATGAATCAACACTTAATTTCCAATCCTGTTAGCTCTTACAACAACAATTATCAAATGAGTCATTAATATGAAATGACTTGATCGTTCAACTAGACTTCTCGGAAAGGTATTAGTGGCATGAGGCTTTTGGGTAATGGTTCCAATAACAGCCTCAAGTGCAACATTCACCCTTTCGATTTCAATTTAAGAATTGGATGACAACGAATCAGATGACACCTTTCCAGGTGGTAATGTTTTGTCAAACTCCACTCTATAAGGAAAGATCGTCATGACATCGATATCAGATATAATCTTGCCAATTCTTTTTCAATATCACAATCAACTAATATCTACATTTCTACGAATATCAACCATTTGTTGGGATCATAAATATCCACAACTTGGTTTTAGATCTAGGATAGCTAGAATTCCTACGAGAATAGCTTCGATTAATTTACTAGGGGAGTTTGGGGTTTCTTGTGACAATCGACGTCGTATAAATACCTCGTATAAAAATCAAAATAGTCATCAAACAATCATGTAATAAAATTATATCATATATATAATCCAAGTTATATATATATATATTAAAATAACACTTCTCAGTCTTGGCCTTGTCGGTAACTCGGGAATTCTTCGGCACCGTTATAGTCAAAAGATTTTTAGATTTTTTTTAGAAAAATGTTTATATTTAAAAGATTTTGAAAAGTTTTATTCAAAACCTTGGTTTTAAAAATCTTTCGTTCTCTATAACGAGAGCTCTGGTACCAAACTGTAACACCCCCAAATTTATACAACTCAGTACAGCGGAAGACTAGTTGGTGTTACGGGATAGCACATTACTCACATCATAGACAACGCATAAAAATCGCGTCGTTTAATAATAAAAGCATTTCCATTCATAAATATCAAAGTCACATCGGTCCCAAGTCATGATATTTCATACAAAGTTTTACAAAATATTTGAATGGAAAATATTGTTTAAGTGCGGGCCATGAATTCTTGTTGTCTTCCCGAGAATTACCTTCAAGTACCTGAGATAAAACATGTTAAAAGAAAAGGTCAGCGATAACGCCGAGTGAATTCATAGAGTTTAATAAATTCCATCAATACAATATCAGTATAAAATTATTATTGAAAATCATTTTGTACAAATCATTTTAATAGGCCATAAAATAGCCAAAGTCATTTTATTCAAATCCATATCGAAAATCATAATATAGGCATTTGCCTTAAAAATCATTATACGAGCCAATGTCGTAAAAATATCATACAATACGTCTTATGACGTTGTATAAAGTCAAATAAAAACCGTTATATGAATATGGTTATGAAAACCAAAACACAAACATAATATCATTAGTATGACCCTGTATTGCTAGTCAGGCAATACATCGTAATTCGAAGCGTCTAGTAGTATTTCGTTGGTTTTGGATTATTATAAGCCGCATGACATTGTTACCTTACTAACCAACAACGGGTAGCTAACCCGATACCAATTTTTCCCATCTAAAGTAGCGTGTCGTCACAAAGGTCACGCTATGGAAATCTTCTCATACATAAATTCGCTTACCAATCAATGTGGCACGACGGGGATCAACCGTCAAGGCGCGAACTGGGGTGATCGTCCCCAAATAGTACTATTAAATGCATAAGCGTCTACCAAATCCCGGTAGTTCACAATTCATGCTAATGGGACTTTTAGTGACATAACCTAACTTTAATAATCCATTTTTTATTTCATCTATCGGGTCCTTTAATCATTTATCGGGTCATACAATCGGGTCATTCAATCATTCGGGTCCAAAATCGATAAACAAACAATCGGGACAAATGGTGTCCTATTTTATAAAACTAACATGTTATCTCCCTCGCGGGTTTATAAAACATTTATAAAAACATTTAAAAGAGTGCGAGGCTATGAACTCACGTTGATATGGGAAGGCGGGTTATCGGCAATTCGGACGTACGGTACGTGCTTCAATCACGGAAACCTAGACAAATAATACTCGTCTTAGACTCATGTCCAATGACTTTATAAAAATAACAATTATGTATACATATGATGATTATATATATATGATGATCAAGTGGGTTTACATATTCTCGTTTACTCATTTTAGTGTTATATGTCGATAACTTTTATACTAGTTTACTTATTTACACATTTTAAGTCCTATAAGCTTATTATAAGTTCTTTAGCTTGTTTTAATCCTTGTTATACTTATTTTATCAGTATGTATACTCTCCATGTTGGGCCCAAATGGGTTAAGCCCAATAAGTTCTTTTTACAAGTTTTTATCTTATTTAGTCCAATTATTAGTCCAATATGCTTAATTAGCTCGTAAATGTACGTATTTCTTATAGTTCAGGTTTTATCGGTTTTTACTTGTATTAGATACTTATATATCAGTATATGACTTTTATAAACTTTAGATTAGACGGGTTTGTTCGTCTAAGTTTTATTTGGCGAAAAACGTTAATTTTACGGCAATAGCCGAAAAAGTCGTAAAAACAATGTTTATAGTTTTAAACTTATAAGTATTATTTCACTATCATTTATATAAGTTATTCATTCATTTATCCTTTTAGATATTTATATAAATAAGTTTTATAAGTTAGTGGATTTTAATTTATATTTTATACTACTCCCTCCGTCCCAAAATTATAGTCCACGTTTCCTTTTCGGATTGTCCCAAATTAATTGTCCACTTTTAAAACTTCTAAAAATAGGTATGAATTTTAGATCGAGATTATTAGATTACCCTTAATTGAAATCATAATAACAAACTTTAAAAAGGTTTTAAATTAATTCAATAAGGGTAAAACTGTCTTTTTGCAAAAAGTAAGAGAGAGAAAGCTGAAAAGGTGGTACTTTTCTAAAACTGTGTGTTTTTTGTCGGGGGACAATAATTTTGGGACGGAGGGAGTATTAAATTTTGAGTGCTTATATAATAGTATTATTCTTTAATTTCCAAAAATCTGATTTTTATCTTCACTTTCACCAAAACTGCCATATCTTGAGTTCTATATGGAGATAGAAGCTAAAATTTTTATCACATAAAATACATGATATTTGCTACATTTAACTCTTCTATAGCTACTGTTGAATCATCTTCTAAATATTTTCTAAAAATCGTCCAAAACAGTGAACTCAGATTTATACCTTAAACTTGTTTTGATCATATCTCACTCATTACTTTCATTCCATTGCATGGCCAACTCTCACATGTGTACAAGACATATAGCTTACTGTAAATGGATTCTACTTCATCATTTTATCAGTCCATGACCTGTTTCTTTACTGTTTTATACAGCCAACAAATTTAACCAAGATTTTAACCTTGTTTCTTATGGTTTTTCACCTTTTTAATCATGTTTATCAACACCAAATCCCCACATAACATTTTTATCATCATATAATCATCATATACATATACAATAGGAAATAAAATACATGTTTACATAATCAAAATAACAAGAAGATGAGGAGGACAATCTTTATACCACCAAGTTGATGTAGGTTGTGATTTGGACATGGTTTTTGATGGAGAAACTTGTGAATAACCATGACCATCTTCAAGACCACCATTCTTCATATACTCCTTGTGGAAAATCAGCCCCAAGACACCATGAATACTCCTCCTTGGATGTTATAATCACCACCAATCTTCATCTCTTTTGAAGGAGATTAACATATGTAAGTTATAGCAATAGTTTGTGGTTAAATTTGGATCAAATGGAGGTGTTTTTGGTGAAGTATAGACGAAATCATAGAGAGAGTAGAGAGGATTTTAGCTTGTTTTGCATGGGTGGAAGTGGTGTAAATGGTTTTGCTTGTGGGTTTTGAGGTAAGCTTGGCTTAATAGTTAAGCTAAGGACATGTGTTAGGCTTCCTTGGGAAGCTTTTGACACATAAGGGGTGTAGTGGCTTGTTAAGGCCGGTTTGAGTGGGGGTGGGACAAGTGTCCCACTTGTCTCATCCCCATTTATTTACGGGTACTCCTCGATTCTAGTTTCCTCGATTTGCGTGCCCTCGGGTCGTTTTACGAAAAACGTTTTTATAAATTATGAATCAACGACACAAAACGAATCCAATAAAAATTGTCTCATCAAAAACGGAGTTCGAAAGCGTAAATACGTAATCCTAGGGTTTCCGGTTTAGTCGTAAAGGACGTTAAAATAAAATCGTAAGTCCTAATCTCTTCTCGTAAATTTGTGAGTTTATAAACTAACACAAATTTAAAACTCCAAAATAATATTCACGGACAAATTTATTTTCTGAAATATCGGACTGTCGCCAAAGACGGTGTATGTAAACGTAAGCACGTAACGTAGAATCCTCCGGTTTAGACGTAGTCGATGCTACTCCAAGACGTAAATCCAAATTTCTTCCCAAAAATAAGGGAGTTCATATAATAATATTTTCAATTAAATATTGAGAATAAAATATCAACCATAAATTGACGGATTGTCACAGAGGGTGCTGGTTACCATTTTACTTTCTCTCTCTAAAGTGTTTTAACCTTCCAAATTCTCTCTTGTTTCTCTCTCTACTTTTCTTCTACTTCTCTCTCTATAATCTTGTGTTATGGATTAATATGGGATTAACATTTGGTATCAGAGCCTATAGTGGATAGGTGATTGAAGATTCGTGTGTTGTGTTCTTGTTTTTTCGTGGCTATTTTGATCCATATCTCCCGTCCCAAAATTTTTCTTGTGTTTTTATGGTTTATTCTTGATACAAATCATCTACATACTATTGGTAGTGATTTGGAATTGTTACTTTGCTTAAAAACGCAAAAAATTTTGGGTGTTTGGATCACTTTTTAGCTCAAAATCTCGTATTAGTTGTGTTTTGTCCGATATAGGTACATATTCTAATCGCAATATCATTGGGGTTTTACATTGCGATACATCGTTCAGACAGGTATTGTGATACATCATTCAGATAGGTGCATATTTAGACAGGTATTCCGATCGCAATAACCTTAGGGTTTTACTTTGCGATCACACATTCCGATCACTTATTCCGACCGTGGATTGCGATCGTTCATTGCGATCGTGGATTCTGACTGAATTTAAGGCATATTGCGACGTTACTCTGTCAAAATTTTGAGAACATTGCGATAGGTATTGCGATCCAACATTCCGAGAGGTAACATTGCGATAGGTATTGCGATCACATATTCCGATAGAACATTCTGACAAACATTCCGACAGGTATTCCGATAGTACATTCCGACGGGTATTCCGATAGAACATTCCGATAGACATTCCGACAGGTATTCCGATGGACATTCCGACATGAGTTTTGTCAGATTTTTTCCCTACTAGTTTTTGGCTATTTCTAACTCAAATTCAAAATTTGACGATACAAAATTTTTCGGCTTACCATTTTGTCAGACTGAGGAATTTATTGTCGGACCGAGAATTTTTTTTTGAATTTTCGGAATTTCAATTTCAACCACAATCAAATCACAACACATCCACTAAGATCCGTAATCCTTTTACAAGTAATCACCATGTCTAATAACAACAACAACAATGCAACGGCCAATCAAATTCGTCTGTAACAAGGTGGTAATGGACATCCACCTGTGCTCACTGCCGGTTGCTACGTTCAGTGGAGATCTCGTTTCCTTAGATTTCTCGACACTAAGGAGAACCGAACCGCTCTTCTTCATTGACTTGAGAATCCACCTCCAGTTTTTGAATTCAGACCCTTTACCACACAAGCAGAGGATGGTACTTCATCAACTACACGAGCAATGGAGAATTTCGACTCTTGTCCTGTAGAGAAAAAGAAACCCCTCCAAGCTGAAGCTGATGCGTCAACTACATTCTCACTGGGATTGATAACGATATATATTCCACGGTTGATGCATGTCCTAATGCTATGGAAATGTGGAATGCAATTCATCGACTGAAGCAAGGTGAGTCGATTAATGTTCAAGATCTCGAGACTAATCTGCTTTGGGAGTTTGGAAAATTCACATCCGAAGATGGTGAATCCATTGACTCATATTACTCGAGATTCTACAAAATGATGAATGAGCTTGTCAGAAATCAATGCACCATCTCCAATCATCATGTCAATGTTCAGTTTTACTTCAACTCAAACCGGAATGGCAAAGGTTTGTGACTTTGCTCAAACAAAGGAAGGATATCAAGACTATATCTTACCACAAACTTTATGATATATTGAAACAACATCAGAATGAAGTGAATGAACTTAGGGCTGAAAAGGCAGAACGATCTGCGAACTCTATTGCTTTTGTGGCTGCTACTTCAACAAAACCCGTTCCCCGTCAGCAACCAGCTACACATTCCTCAAGGTCATCAAGCTCATCCACCAAACCTATAGCTACTTCTAGAAACAAAGCAAAAGCAATTATCCCCAATCCACCTCCAAAGTATGACACCGAGTCAGATGGAGACAGTGATGATGAACAAACTTCAAGAGACAAGAAGATTGAAGAACTCATGTCTTTACTCACCACAACTTATAAGAAGATCTACAAACCTACCAACAACAACCTCAAATCATCATCCAATGCTAGATATAAGGAAGTTGATCATGCACCTCGGTATGATCGTGATGCTAGGTATGATAATCAGAGGATGCCGAATCAAGTTGGGGCTAGAGATACTGTAGGCACTCCGGTTGTGTAGAAGACTGGGATTCAATGCTTCAACTGCAAGGGATTTGGGCACATGGCTAGGGAATACAAGAAGCCAAAACGGGTTAAGGATTCGGGATATCACAAGGAAAAGATGCTACTATGTAAGAAAGAAGAAGCAGGGATTCCACTCACAGCAGATGAAGTTGACTGGCCTGATGACGCTGATGATGAAGCCGATGATCAAGAGTTGGAGGCACATTATGTGTACATGGCAAATATTCAAGAAGTGATCCCAGAGACTGATGATACTTCTGTACCCATCTATGATTCTGAGCCACTTGAAAAGGTACCATCACATGATAACTATAATGTGTTTGCTAATGAACGACGACATCCTGAGCAACCCAAAAGCATCAATGACACATATGTAATGGATACGGAGGATAGCAATATCTCTACTAATTCACAGCATATGTGTAATGATGACAGAAATGCTTCTCAGGATACTGACTCGGATGAGGACCGTGATTTGCTTGCGTCTATTATTGACTCTTTAAAACGTGAAATTGATGAAAACAAAGAGGCTAATAAACGTTTGAAGTAAGCAAACGCATCCTTAGCCGAGGAGATAGACAAGCTTAAAGAGTGTGATTATGTAAAAGAAGCTGATCGACGAGTTGCAATAGCTAATGGTTTGGTATATGAACGTAAGGTGCTCAACGAAAAATATTGTTCTAAAGTAACACACGAAATTCATATGTCAAAACAGAAGATATCGGAACTTGAAGAACAACTGCTGCTACATAAACTCCAAATTACCGAGTTAGAGTCAGTTAACAAAGAACAAACTGAGCTTTATAAAAATCGTGAAGAAAAGGATATTGAAAAAATTCATGATTTGGAAAAGAGAGTCGAAACGTTAAACAACATTGTTTATAAAACGGGTCAGTCCATTCAAACCATGAATATGCTCAATAGAAATATGAAAACGAGTATTGTCAAGCCTGAATATCTCAACTAAATTTAAAGTACCAAGCCTGTTCTCTATGATATCGGTTGTTATGTTGATACTCTTGCTCTTATGCTCTCACCCGACTGTGACGAAATTATTCGTCATCAAGAAGAAAGTCGATCAAACTTAAGTGATTTAATAAACCTTTCTGATTCTGATAATTATATTAAGTTTGTTCCTCAAAAAAACTTTCCAAAGAACAAAATATATATAATAGTGTTCCACCACCAAGTGATGAACCCCAAAAGAAAGTTTCTTTAAAAAGGAGTTTCAAAAAGCAATCAATTTTGTTAGAAAAACAAATTTCGGATGAAAAACGTAAATGGGATGAGAAAAGTAAAAGTGTTCAGCAATTTGAGTTTATAAAACAAGGGGTTTTAAATTGGTACAAAGGTTTCGTCGACTATGAAAAAGTTTCTAGGGATACCATTTGGAATATTAAACCTAACCCACAAGTAGAAGTGGTCATTCAACAATGCATTGTTCCAACAATTGATGATCTTTAAAAAATGTGGAAATGTTTTATAATGCTCTCACTGAGGAAATGTTAACTGATTTAAGTTATGTTAAATCTCTTGAAGATGAAGTTGATTTTCTTCAAACTAAATTAAAAACACAAGAACACCAACTTTCTAACGAAATTGATCGACTTTCTAAGAAATACTTTTATGCTGACCATATGAATGCTATACTTGGTGTGTATACCGATCTTGATCAATATTGTCATGTAGCATGTCTAGTGTCAGAATCAGACGAGAAATGTCGCAATCTTGAAGTAGAGCTTTCGAAACAAATTCAGTCATATAACAAACTTTCGAAAAGTTTTTCCCAACTTGAGAAACACTCCATTTCTCTTGAACTTCCTTTACAAAAAGGTGATAAATCTTGTAATCATAAAAAATGTCAACAAATGGCAGCTTATTCGTTTCGTAAATTAAATGAAAAAGGTTTCGAAATAAATGATTTGAAAGCTTAGATACAAGAAAGGGACATAGCCATCAGTGAGTTACAAAAACTCATTGAGAAAATGAAAGGAAAGTCTGAATTGGATAAACCATCCGGCGTTCGTCAACCGAATGCGGTTAAATGCCCTAAATCGTCTATTTTGGGGAAATCCCCACAGACTTTGCCTATGATAGGAAATGATAAGAGCACAAATTTGATAGCACCATGAATGTATAAGATGAACACTAAGCCCACTCAAACTGGAACATCGCGGTTCCCTCAGAATATTAAAAAAACTAATCAACGTGTGTCTTCTTCTAAAGGAGTAATCCCCACTACTAGCGTTAGTGGACCACAGCTTAAGAGCACTAGAATGCAAGATAAGGTCATGCCTAACAATAGTCCAGGAAAGAAGTTGGAAGTAGAAGACCACCGTAGGAATTTTAAGTTTTCTAAGAATAAAACGTCTGTAACTGCATGTAATGACAGTTTAAATGCTAAGACCTTGAATGTTGAATTTGTTTGTGTTGAATGTGGAAAATGTGTTCGTACTTTCAATCATGATGCTTGTGCTCTTAATCATAATGGCGTGAATGCTAGAACTAGGAAGCCTATTCTTCTGCCCACTAGTACTAGAGAACCCACAAGAACTTTAAACCAATCTACTGATCAACCACTTAAGAAACTAAGTGCGTTAGACTCCACTACTCTGCGTAAACAAAACAGATTAAAGAAGCTATATGAGAACATGTACACGGGGGTATTCGAGATTTACACCACCTGTATACAAATGGGTACTTAAGACAACCACTATTCTAATTGGGTCTATGAATGTTAGTTTGCCTTTAGAATCTATGCCTACTAATATTTTGGAACCCACTTTTATCAAGGGCTCCCATTTGTCAAATGCTACATTGTCTTCTAATTCTTCTGCAGCTCGTCGAAATCATCCTATCCATAATGGAATCCGGGTGCACAAAGCACATGATGGGAAATCTCAAGCTTCTCATTAACTTCGTGGAGAAGTTTCTAGGTACGGTGCGGTTTGGAAATGATCAATTTGCACCGATACTTGGATATGGCGATTTGGTTCAAGGAAATATCACTATCAAACGGGTTTATTACGTCGAGGGACTGAATCACAATTTATTCTCGGTTGGTCAATTTTGTGATCCGGATTTGGAAGTGTCTTTTCGAAAATCTACTTGCTATGTTAGAGACTACGATGGGAATGACCTTCTTACAGGTTCTCGTGGTTCTGATATCTACACAGTAACTCTTCAAGACACATCTTCAACAAATCCAATTTGCTTAATGGCTAAAGCTTCATCCTCTCAAGCATGGTTATGGCATCAACGATTGTCACATCTCAACTTTGAAACACCATCAACTTGCTTTCAAAGAATGATATTATGACCGGTCTTCCTAAGTTAAAATTCGTCAAAGACCATCTTTGTTCTTCTTGTGAGTTGGGGAAAGCAAAATGGAAGTCATTCAAAACAAAGACTACCCCAAGCTCAAAAGGATGATTGAAACTTCTACACATGGATTTATGTGGTCCCATGAGTGTAGAGAGTATTAACGGGAAAAAGTATATTCTCGTGATTGTTGATGATGACTCTAGATACACATGGACTTTCTTCTTAAGGTCCAAAGATGAAACACCAGAGGTTCTCAAAAAATTTCTCAAGATGATACAACGCAATCTTCAAGCTCAAGTCTTAACCGTAAGGACGGATAGGGGTACTGAATTTTTGAATAAGAACTTACAATCTTACTTTCAAGAAGAAGGCATCGAACATCAAACGTCTATTGCTCGAACTCCTGAACAAAACGGCGTTGTCGAAAGGCGGAACCGTACTTTGGTTGAGGCTGCTGGAACAATGCTTTCTGCTTCAAAATTACCGCTATTCTTCTGGGCTGAATCAATTGCAACTGCCTGTTATGTCGTTCTCTCATCATCCCTAGACATGAAAAGACACCTTACCACATCATCAATGGTAGGAAACCTACTGTCAAATTCTTTCACGTATTTGGATCTTTATGCTACATTCTTAAAGACGGTGAGAATCTCGACAAGATGAAAGAAAAAGGTGATGCATGTATTTTTGTGGGGTATGCGACATTGTCGAAAGGATATCGGGTCGATAACAAGGGAACAAAGATTATTGTCGAAACAATTCATGTGAACTTTGACGAATTGCCACAAATGGTACTTGATCACAACAGCTCAAGTCCCGCTCCTCAATGTCCAGCAATGGCACCTACACAAAACAGTGTACGTCCCGTGCAATAATGTCAAGAAAATACTCCTACAGCAGACTCAACGGATACGACACAAATGAATGAGTTGGTTGATTTATATGATCCAATGTTTGATGAATATTACTATGGAAACAATCAAGTTGTGTCAAAGCCTTCCGCTGTCATTACTGCTGATGCACCCGAACAAAGTCAACAAGACACAACTGCATCTACTTCAGCAACTGTTGCTCAAGAGACAATTTCATTAGATACTCAACAAACTCAAGAAACTGTCATACAACCAACATAACCAACCGTCAATGCTGAAGGAGGAAACAGTAATCAAGTAGTCGATGCACAACCCAACAAAGAAGAATTTATCAATCCGTTCGGTACACCGGTACACAAAGTCGGAGAGTCTTCTACTCAACATGTTGATCCATCCAACATGCATACATTCTACCAACGATATCCATCCACTCACCATTGGACACGTGATCATCCATTGGAGCAAGTCATTGGAAATCCTTCACAACCAGTTCGAACACGCAGACAACTCGAAATCGATGGTGATGTGTGTATGTATGCACTCACCGTGAGGTCAATTGTACCTACAAACATCAAACAAGCCATGACTGATCATGCGTGGATTGAATCAATGCAAGACGAAATTCATCAGTTTAAACGTCTAAATGTTTGGGAACTTGTTGACAGACGCAATGGAATGTCAGTTTTAGATTTCAAATGGATCTGGAAAAACAAACTGGATGAAGAACAAACCATCATCAAAAACAAATCTCGTCTTGTGGTCAAGCGATACCGTCAACAAGAAGGCATAGACTACGATGAATCATTCGCTCATGTCGCTCGTTTGGAAGCTGTCAGGATATTCCTTGCTTATGCTGCACATAAGGGCTTCACGGTTTTTCAGATGGACGTTAAACTACTTTTCTCAACGGTCATTTGAAGGAAGAAGTGTATGTTAATCAGCCGGAAGGAATCATCAATCCTCATCATCCTGAGAAAGTCTATCGTCTCAAGAAGGCTGTATATGGACTTAAACAAGCTCTAAGCGCATGGTACGAAGAACTATCAAACTTCTAGGCTTCCAAAGGATTTTCTAAAGGTTCTATTGATCCTACTCTCTTTACTAATAAATATGGGGATGACATACTGTTGGTGCAAGTTTATGTTGATGACATTATTTTAGGTTACACGAACCCAAAACTTTCAAAACGTTTTGAAAAATTAATGCACAACAGATTTGAAATGTCAATGATGGGGGAGCTAAAACTCTTTTTAGGCCTCCAGATTCATCAATCCCCACGTGGTATCTTCATTAACCAAGCTAAAAAAGCATGGTATGACCTCATGTGCTCGCGTTGGTACACCATTGTCGACCAAATCCCTAGACGCTGAGTTGTACTCATATCCCATAGATCAAACGCGATATCGCAGTATGATTGGGTCACTTATGTACCTTACAGCCAGCAGGCCTGATATTCATCATGCCACATGCTATTGTGCACGATATCAATCCAGACCTACTCAAAATCACCTCAAAGAGGTTAAACGGATCTTTCGGTACCTTAAGAATACCATTCACATAGGACTCTGGTATCCAAAGGAAACCCGTTTTCATCTAACAGCTTTTTCAGATTCTGATCACGCAGGTTGCCTTGATAGTCCCAAAAGCACTTCTGGTAGCGTACAATTTCTAGGGGAAGACAAACTTGTGAGCTGGTCGTCAAAGAAGCATGATTGCACTTCACTCTCATCAGCTGAAGCAGAATATGTGGCTCTATCCGCGTGTTGTGCTCAAGTCCTCTGGATGAGAACTCAACTCACGGATTATGGCTTCCACTTTGATAAAATACCTATGTATTATGACTCAAAGTCGGCCATAGCCATCTCTTGCATTCCGGTTCAACACTCCCGTACCAAGCACATCGCAGTCAGATATCACTTCATCAAGGAACAAGTAGAACGTGGTATCGTGGAATTATAATTTGTCAGAACTGAGTACCAGATAGCTGACTTGTTTACAAAATCCCTATCTCAAAATAGGTTTTAGTATCTAGTTGGCCGTCTTGGTATGAAGTATATGACTCCAGAAGACTTGGAGGTTTTAGCAAATGAAGGTGCTTGATATTCTCTTATAATGACTTCTAAGCGCATCACAGCTTATGACTCGGACCTCAACTAAGGAACGTTTATCTCGGACGATAACTTATCCTTTTCAACGAGAAGTTCATATTTCTCGGTCATGAGCTTCTCATAAAAACATTCAAAGTTTTTAAGCTCATGAAAAACGATTTCTAAGTAAATGTCAGCTTAGACCTCAAACTTCAACTTAAGGAAAACGGGAAATTTATTTTTGTCGGTCATGAGCTAGTCACAAAACAATCCAAGTTTTGAGCTCATGAAAAAACGGACCCGACAGGGAAGTGTACGTTTCAGTGCGCTTTCCCTAAGCAATAGAAGAGAAGTCTTCTATCCTGATTATTTTAAAACCGTTGAACATAATTTTTCAAGAATTTCTCAAAAGGTTTTTCTAAATCTTTCAAAATTATGTATTCAACACTCCCTTCCTCATAATAGGTTTTTATATCTAAAAATGTCATATGTTATTTTGATCAATTTTTGAGGGGGAGCGTTTTAAAATCAAGCCTTTTAATGTTGTTGGGTACATCTCTAAAATTGTCATATTTTATGTATCCAACACATTCCGAAAATGATATGAAATTGTCAAATGTAATATATTATATTGGCAAAGGCATCTCATCTCCGTACCCCAACATATTTTGTGGTGTCGTTTTTCCAAAATTTTGTCAAATTTGTCTTAAGACACACATATATTGTTAAGGGGAGCAACCCGACTTAATGTTCCATGATTCATGCGTGCACACATGTTTCTCTCCCAATCGGTTTTTTCAAAAATTGTCACATTTTAATAAATTGGTATCTCTAATATTATGTTTTTATATTAGAGATAGGGGGAGAAAATGTGATTAAAATGTAATATATCGCAACATGTGATCTTAAAGACTCAAGTGCAACTCTTTCCTTCACATGCTAAACTATTTCGTATATCGATGCATGTGTGTAGCGGGAGCTTTTTGAAAATATAAAATTTCAAAGTGTTAAAAGTTTTGATTTTTATCAAGCACTTTGAATGGTTTTCAATGGGTTTTATGGTTACGATCTTTACCCAAAACAACCTACTATCCACGACGGAACGATGGAGTCAAAAGGTGGTTTAGGATAGAAACTAAGTCCTATGATCCGACCAGAACCGGAGGGATCTACCCAAGGACATTCCATAGCTAGAAATAGTTGTCCTTAGGAAAGATAGAGTGGAATGAAGCTGAATGCGGACCAATTACTTAAGTTAGCACTAGAACAATCACAACAAGGTGCTAATGATGACGTATTGGTAAGCATTGAAGGAGTTGAATATTCTATGCAACCTAGGCAGAAACCGGGTCAATACATCTATTGAAGATAAGTCATCATGGACCCAGTGATGCAATGCATAACCCTTCCCAGCCATTCGAGTTTCTCTCAAAAGAAACTTGTCTCATTGTCACGAAGATCAACACGTATCTATTGACTCTCTCACTCCGAGTTAGTTAATATTGAAAAGGTGGCAGTCTTCTCCAGCCTCCGATTACCAAAATACACTTATTGAGTCTAGAGCCAAACGAGATCTCATTAGGACACAATCGAGTCCTACGCATTATCCTTATGATATTGCTAGAACATCTGAGTGATACGATTCACAATAAAGATGGAAATCCTGCTTGAGCCAGCATTAAAGAAGCTCATGGTAGGTAACTTGTGCGATTCTACACGACTCAAACTTGTGAGAACTGGAAAGCAACTAAGTTTGGATTCTTAATTGATTCAAACTTGATTCCAGGTTTCTTCACAAAATCCGTGTGATCTTGCCAGAATATTCAGAGTGACACTCTTCAGTGTTCATAGTGACGAATGGAAATCCTTCCAGTGTCAACATCAAACAGCATTGCGGTAGGTAACCTACAAGATTCTTATGAATCGAGCCTTTGCCAAACTGGAAAGCAACAATGGTGCGATTCTTATAGAATCGAACTTGTTCCAGGAATTCTGAATTGATGACTCTAATTAAACGGATAACCGTATCCTTTTTGATTCGCTCTTTGCGTTCCCAGTCTGCTTTGAGACGGTCGAGTAAAGAGAACTTGCTATTACCGCCGGGAAACCCTGTCAAGGACGTTCTTATTCGAATCTACCTGATCACAGGTATGGTATCTAATATCGTCACTAAACGGTCTTCACCGACCGGAGGTAAAACGCTACCGAGTTAGGATGAAATGTTCAAAGCCATTTTATCCGTGTGTATATATGTTGCTCCATATCAAGAAGGTGGCGTAGCTGTGTAACCGATGTCGATTCAAAAGTCACAAGAGCACAACATGGCGATAATCAAGATACCTAAGAATGTAAGAATGAAATAGGTCATCTTAGTCACAAGGAGCACAAATGAAGATCTCAAGCACTCAAAGTCAAATGACAAAGGCTCAAGATAAAGATCACGAAAGCATGAAGGAACAAAGCTATTATAAACAAGATCAAGACCAAGATACAAGACCAAAGCAGGAAGCTATCCTCTACAAGAATGTATTCACTCAATCATCTTATGTTTTTTTAAGCTTTTTAAGATGACCGATACATTGGGGGAGATCGTTAGCCCTATATTTTATATAGTCGAACAAGAATGTAATAAGTCATCTTAATCGTAAATGGTCTTGTACTGTAATAGGTTAGTAGGGAAAAATCGGGCTTGGACTTTAAGCTAATATTGTATAAGTTAGGGGCGTAAGCCCAAGACAAAGCCAAGCCCGACCCAAATCACTTAAACCCAAGGCCCAAAAGCCAAGGGTATATATACCCTCTTCCATGTGTGGAAGAGGGTGTTGGTTACCATTTTACTTTCTCTCTCTAAAGTGTTTTAACCTTCCAAATTGTCTCTTGTTTCTCTCTCTACTTTTCTTCTACTTCTCTCTCTAGAATCTTGTCTTATGGATTAATATGGGATTAACACGTGTTTTCTCCCTTTTTCATATTTTTATCCTGAAACACAATAAAAACATAAACCACGCATAATTCCGACTTTTACGACATAAAATACACATTTTTGGTCTTGTTATTATTGGAAAAAAGCGGTAAAAGGATAAGTGTTTTCACACTTATTAAATCCCCTACACTTGACCATTGCAATGCCCTCATGCAATGCATTAATTTGAAAACACAGATTACATTTCTCATCGTAATTAACCCACCTTGGCCTTTATAAAATACTAAACATTAAGGAAATTAAAAAGGTAGAAATATATACAAAACAAGTTAAGAAATCAAAGACTTACATTGGGGTTTTGGTTGTCATGAATGTTTATCATCCTCAAGTTTCACGTTCCCCATACCAAGCTTAAAAACGAGATCATTGTTATTATAAGTTAGCAAACTAACACGAATTCATGTGGCCCAATTATTCACTTAGACTCCCTTATTCCTAGGTGTATCTCTTATAATTTATGATTGTCTTGAATGATCACGAGGATGCATTGTTTGACTTATTTCGATAGTTTATTTAGCCGAAAATAAAGTGGGACGATTTAATCAATAGTTAGCTAAAGGACAAAATCTTTTAAAACTGCTTCTCGGGACCTCATAAAGTTCATATCTTGGCATAACTCGCTTCACGAATTGAGACCTTTCTCAAACCGATATTTGGCAGTGACTTCATACTTCGAATCTTGAGAGACGTTCTTGAAATTATGGTCTTCTCTTCAAAATAGGAATTTATTCACTTGAAGTTTTTGAGAGATTCTGTGAGAATCCGTCTATTTATGGTTGATATTTTATTCTCAAGTGTTATTTAAAAACATAATGTTAATGTTATATTATGAACTCACTTATTTTTGGGAAGAAATTTGGGTTTACATCTTGAAGTAGCATCGACTACGTCTAAACCGGCGGATTCTACGTTACGTGCTTACGTTTACATACGCCGTTTTGGTGACAGTCCGACATTTCAGAAAATAAATTTATCCGTGAATAATATTTGAAGATTTTAAATTTGTGTTGGTTCATAAACTCACAAACTTACGAGAAGAGATTAGGACTTACGATTATAATTTAACGTCCTTTCCGACTAAACCGGAAACCTTAGGATTACGTATTTATGTTTTTGAACTCCGTTTTTGATGAGACAATTTTTATTAGATTCATTTTGTGCCGCTGATTCATAATTTATAAAAACGTTTTTCGTAAAACGACCCGAGGGCACGCAAATCGAGGAAACTAGAATCGAAGAATACCCGTAAATTAGTAGGATGAGACAAAACAAGTTTTGTCCCACCCCACTCAAAAGGGACGGCCAAAACTTGACACCACACATTGTGATGTGTCAAAGTTTTAGCTAGAAAGCTAACACATGTTAGCATAAGTTTAACATGGAAGCTAACTTGACACAAAACCACAAACCACTTCACCACAAACCATTTCCTCACTTCTAACACATGCAAACCACTCTCTCATCCTCTCCTCTCTCTCTAAAATTCGTCCAAAAACCACCATCAAACACCACTCTTTGATCTATTTTAGCCATAGAATCATGTGTTATTCATACATATGATGATGCTCCTTTGAAACTTTGAAGATTGGAGGTGATTCTAACATCCAAGGAGGTGATTTGGTGAGGTCCAAGGGCTGATTTCTACAAGAAGTTTACAAGTATTGGTGGTCTTGAAGATTGGTGTTGATCTATCATAAGTTTTGCCATCAAAAATCCAAGCCTTGATCATAAACTACTTAATCTTGGTGGTATAAAGATTGTTCTTCCTATCCTCTTGTTATTTTGATTATGTAATCTTGTATTTTCTTTATTTATGTATATGTATATGATGATGAATGATTTTAAAAATATTATGTGGGGATTTGGTGTTGATAAATATGGTTAAAAAGATGGAAAACCATAGGTAACAAGGTTAAAATCTTGCTAAATATGATGGCTATATAAAAACAGTAAGTAGACAAATGATAAACTGGTAAAATGGCATAGTGGAATCAATTTACAGTAAGTATTAGGTGTTATACACATGTGAGAGTTGGCCATGCAATGGAATCATCAAAATGAGTGAGATATGATCAAAACAAGTTTAGAGTGCAAATCTGCCTACACTGTTTTGGACGAATTTATTAAAATATTTAGAAGTTGATTCATCAGTAGTTATACGTGAATAAAATGACGCACATATCATGTAGTTTCTGTCATAAAAGTTTGAGGTCCTATCTCATTATAAAACTCTAGATATGGACATTTTAGTGGACTTAAAATTTAGGACTGATTTTATAAAATAAATAGTATAGAATATAAGCACTCAAAAATTTATATAAAATATACATATATAAAAAAAACTAGTTGATAATAGTTATAAATAAAAAGATATATATATATATATATATATATATATATATATATATATATATATATATATATATATATATATATATATATATTGATACTTAAATGGGACATGTTATATAAAATACAAGTATAAATGTTTTTCCAAGTTATAAAACTATATACCAAGTTTTACGTCTTTTCGGCTAAAACCGAAAGATTAACGTTTTTGGTCAAATAAAACATAGACGGTCGGACCCGTCTAATGTAAACTTTTATAAACTCACATACTGATATAAGAACTTATATAACAAGTAAAAATCGATAAAACCCGAGCTTTACAACATATAGACATTAACGAGCCAAAATAGCCATATTGGACTATTAACCCGACTAGTTTGGCAAACACTTATAAACTTTCTTATTGGCTTAACCCACTTGGGCCCAACATGTAAAGTATGATACTGATAATAAAAGTATAATTAGGCTAATATAATATATTGGGCTTGTAATGGGCCCATTGGGCCTCAAAATGTAAACAAGTTGAACTAGTGTAACTAGTCTTGAAAATTACCAACACATAACATTATAATGTTGAATAAAGATGTACAATCCCACTTGATCATCATCATATATATAAAATCATCATATATATACATAGTTATGATTTTTATAAAGTCATTAGACAAGAGTCTAAGACGATAATTATTTGTCTAGGTTTCCATGATTGAAGCACGTACCGTACATCCAAATTACCGATAACCCGCTTTCCCACATCAACCTGAGTTCATAGCCTCACACTCTTTTTAAATGTTTTGATGAAATATTTTATAAACCCGCGAGGGAGATAACATGTTAGTTTTAATAAAAATAGGACACCAGTTGTCTCGATTGTTTGTTTATTGATTTGGACCCGAATGATTGTATGACCTTATAAATGATTATATGACCCGATGTAAGTAAAATGGATTATTAATGTTATATTATGTCACTAAAAGTCCCATTAGCATGATATGTGAACTACCGGGATTTGGTAGACGCTTATGCATATAATAGTACTATTTGGGGACGATCACCCCAGTTCGCGCCTTGACGGTTGATCCCCATCGTGCCACATTGATTGGTAAGCGAATTTATGTATGAGAAGATTTATAGAAGCGTGATTATTGTAACGACACGCTAAGCTACCCGTTGGTTGGTATAGTAAGGTAACAATGTCATGCGGCTTATAATAATCCAAAAATAACGAAATACGGCTATACGCACTGAATTACGATATATTGCCTGACTAGCAATACGGGTTCTTATTATTGATATTATGTTCGTGTTTTGGTTTTGCATAACCATATTCATATAACGGTTTTTATTTAACTTTATACAACGTTATAAAACGTATTGTATGATGTTTTTACGACAATGGTTCGTATAATGATTTTGAAGGCAAACGCCTATATTATGATTTTTGATAAGGATTTGTATAAAATGACTTTGGGTATTTTATGGCCTATTACAAAGATTTGTACAAAATGATTTTCGGTAATAATTACATACTGATGATATATTGATGGTTTTATTAAACTTTATGAATTCACTCGGCGTTATCGCTGACCTTTTCTTTTAACATGTTTTGTCTCAGGTACTTGAAGGTTATTCTCGGGAAGACAACAAGAATGCATGGCCCGCACTTAAATAACAATTTCCATTCAAATGCTTTGTAAAATTTGTATGAAATAATATGACTTGGGACCTATGTAAATCTGATATTTATGAATGGAAATGCTTTATTATTAAACGATGCGATTTTTAAGCGTTGTCTATGATGTGAGTAATGTTCTATCCCGTAACACCAATGAGTCTTCCGCCGTATTAAATTGTGCAAATTTGGGGGTGTTACAGTTTGGTACCAGAGCTCTCGTTATAGAGAACGAAAGATTTTTAAAACCAAGGTTTTTAATAAAACATTTCAAAATCTTTTAACTATAAACATTTTTCTCAAAATGTCTAAAAATCTTTTGCCTATAACGGTGCCGAAGAATTCCCAAGTTACCGACAAGGCCAGACTAAGAAGTGTTATTTTAATATATATATATATATATCTATATCTATATATATATATATATATATATATATATATATATATATATATATATATATATATATATATATATATATATATATATATATATATATATATATATATATATATATATATATATATATATATATATATATATATATATATATATATATATATATATATATATATATATATATATATATATATATATATATATAACTAGGATTATATATATATATATATATATATATATATATATATATATATATGTATGATGTAATTTGATTGCATGATTGTTGATGACTATTTTAATATTTATACGAGGTATTTATATGACGTAGATTGTCACAAGGAACCCTAAATCCCCTAGTAAATTAATCGAAGCTATTCCTGTAGGAAATTCTAGCTATTCCAGATCTAAACCAAGTTGTGGATATTTATGATCCCAACAAAATGGTTGATATTCGTAGAAATATAGATATTAGTTGATTGTGATATTGAAAAAGAATTGGAAAGATTAAATTTGATATCGATGTCATGACGATCTTTCCTTATAGAGTGGAGTTTGACAAAACGTTACCACCTAGAAAGATGTCATCTGATTCGTTGTCACCCAATTCTTAAATTTGAAATAGAAAGGGTGAATGTTGCACTTGAGGCTGTCATTAGAACCATTACCCAAAAGCCTCATGCCACTAGTACCATCTGAGAAATCTAATTGAATGTGTGAGTCATTTAATACTATTGACTCATTTGATAAGTGTTGTTGTAAAAGCTATAGGATTGGAAATTAAGTGTTGATCATATCGAGCTTTTATTGCCCTATTAAGGTCTAAGAATAAGGTTGAAAATATTGGAGAATGAGGTAGGATATCGAATTGAGTATGATTTGGTTGAAACTTGAATGAAGTAAAATTTAACTCGTATGGAATATGAGATTATTAAGAGGAAGTCGTTAAGTCATGTGATTGAATTATAAGGTTTTAAATGATTGTTAGTTTCTGTTAAGGGTTGTTCCTAGACCATTGTCCAATGACGAGGATGCCCAGTGTCCAGGAAATAAATCGAAGAAATCTTCTTCTGAAATTGAGACCGATGGATCTTTCAGGACATGTGGAACACCTAATGACTCTTGTAGATTGGTATTCATTGTAGTATCTTTTAAAAATCCCTAAATAAACTGAGACATCAGTTGGTAGGATGAGTTCTTGGAATTATATGACATAGTGACACGTAATGTGTTACGGTACAATTTTGACTTATTTGTGATTAATGAAAAGACTACCTCTGATTGCTAGATCCTACATGTATCAGTGTTATCTATCTTTTCTTGCTTCTTCCTAATGTTCGCATTAGTGATGCAACCATTGAACAAGTACTCATCTCGATTTGAGTTACGTTGTGAATTATTCTCTTTGTATTCCTGAGTGCCATCGAGGTCATGAACCTCATGATTATTTGGCTAAGCTCATTTCCTATCATATTGCAGTTAGTTCTTGGTGAAGAACTTTTCATCACTCTTTTGCAGATCACTCATTGTTTCTATAAGATAAAACAGTATCCCTTGAGAAAATTAAATTTTCATCACTATAAGGATTATTCAAAGTGAGATTTATAAGTGATCGTTATCGAAATGAAGATTTTTATAAAACACCTTGGAAAACTTATTTGTTTCCATAACAAAGAAAATCTTTGTAAATTTATTTTTGATTATTATTTAAGAATTAAGAATGAAAATGTTTTTATTATAAACATGATGATAAAATTTTGACGAACTGAGTATTGCATCGTTAATCTTGAAATTGTATATAGTTGCGCGCCTACATACAATTTGGAAGGGACCATGCAAGACTGATTAGTAGTCACCATGAAATTGTTAATAAACATTACATTTTCCTTGAAATTATGAAAGATTAAATTTTATGAGATCTGCAAGAAGTGAAAATAGGGACATATTGTTAGAGACACCTACATATGTGCCCGTACCATTTATTCTCCTGAGTAGAATTTACTCATCTGTGGAAATTGTCTTAACTGACAATTGACAACTCTTTCTTGTCCAATTATCTCGTAGTGAGATTCTTTGAAAAAGTATTTGATTACCGAATGTTGATACCCGACTGGATGTATTGACGTTCCGATCATTTCTTTTGATTTGATTTCATTTGAATGACTTGGGTAACAATCCGAGGAGCTTTCGAATGCTTACTCAAATCATGAAAACATGGGATAGACTCATATTCGTTAATATTTTCGTCTGTATCTAATTTGAAATTCTCTCGCGTAGATTATGCGTTGACCTTACTCTTTTAATGATAGTTATGTCTCCAAATATCCTTGAATTTGTGAAAGATCATGAGTTATTATTAGTCTTTTGAGAAGTTCACATCTTATCAACGGTAATGAAACTGGAAAGTTGATAGTGCCAATAGAATAGATTGATTGATTATGACATGACGACATTGTCTTAATTGATGGGAACTCGAGTAGAATTCCCCTAAATGATAAGATGATGATTATCAAAAGTGATCTAAATAATTCTTGATGGATAACCATATCCTGCATTTAGACTTGAAATTATACCGTGAATGGTTGTGAATTAGTCAAAGATATTATAATCTAGAAAGAACTTAAAGTAAATTTATTAAAAGATGTTTCTATTATCTGAAACTTTAGGAGGTATTTGCTGGTGAATTATCTAGACTTTCGCCATTAAGGCAAGTTGAAATTGGTATTGATTATATTCCCGGTGCTACACATGTGGCGTTTGCACTGTACTTCAGCACCATTTGAATCGAAAGTGTTAGCGTACAACTGAGAGAGTTGTCGGAGAAAGCTTTTATTTTACCAAGCTCGTCATTATGAAGAGCTAGGGTGTTATTATTTCTTATATTTGTTGATTACCGTGAACTAGGTAAATTGACGATTAAAAATCTATATCCACTACCCAAGATGATATATTTGTTCGATCATTTACAAGGTTCTAGCGTATGTTTTAAAAAAAAAATTTGATCCACGGCATGGTTATCATCAAATTCGCGTCCGCGAAAAAGATTATCAATTCCAATCACTACATCCAGAACTTGTAATGAACATTATGAGTTTCACATGATGTCGTTTGGATTGACTAATATACATGTAGCATTCATAAATTTGGTGAATCACGTGTGTAGGCTGTAATTTGATAAATCCAAGTTTGTGATCATTAAGGACCATCTGTTTGTTTTTAAGAATAAGAAGGAGTTAATAATCATTTATAGACTGCCCTGAATTGGCCGAGTAATGAAAACTTGTACCTTGAATAATTAACATGTGATTTAAGACTTAATCCTTTATATTAATTGACCATGTGATTAATAGATAATGGAATCTATATTGACTCTTCAAAAATTTGAGCCATTTAAGATTTTGGGTTTTACCAAAAAGAAAGTGAAAATATGTTTTGACAAATGTTTTATCAAAAGTATTTTTAAGGAATCATTCCCTTAAACCCAAAACATTTAACTAAACTCCTGTTTAGGGGTAAATGTTTGTGCATACCTCAAAACAACCTAAAAGGGATTGAGGAAACCATTTAAACCATGACTTGAAATTTGAAGCGACAACTTTTGCTTTTCGACTAAGAAAATTTTGACCAATGTGTAACCAAAGATTTTTTGAACATGTACGAATCTTATTAATTATTTTCGATAAATCAATAAAGATCATGTTAACTAAATTCAAATTCATTTTGAAACATTTTTCTATAATTGGAGGAACTGAGAAAAATAAAATTTTTGACATTTATGTTTCATAAAAATTGAATATTTATTATTTAATTACTTGAAATAGTTATCGATGCTTTAAACGCCGGATTGAGCAAAACTGATAAAAATAATAGTTGAGACGAAACTAAAACTTAGAAAATATGAAGAAAGAATTTTTGAATAAATACGGTCCTGATAATTATTTCATCAGAAAAAGTGAATGTAGATACTGACACATTATATAGAAAGGATAAAGAACCAATTAGGATGTATTTCTTAATAATGACTGTGCAAAATAAATTGCCGAGCAATTTGAAATATAGTTGTTGTTTCTAAAAAGGATAATATAGATAATAAAAGGGGTTTGCGGCTAATGTGAACCATTAGAATTGAGAAGTCGATGGCGTTAAATGTATAAAAGGCCGCTTGTGGTTGCCTAAATATGGAGGATATCGAGATTTAGTCATATTAGAATCTCACAAGTTTAAGTAATCTATTCATGTCATTTTTGACTAAATGTGTCTTTATCTGAAGAAGTTGTACTGATGGCAAATTATGAAGGCAGACATCGCCTCATACATTAGTAAGCGTCTAACTATTGCAAAGGTCATCATTTGAATTTGATTCGATTTGGGTCATCGTCGACAGACTGACCAAATCTGCTAATATCATTCCTGTTAATGATAGATTCTCG
Organism: Glebionis coronaria; assembly: GCA_025667525.1. Lineage (NCBI taxonomy): Eukaryota > Viridiplantae > Streptophyta > Magnoliopsida > Asterales > Asteraceae > Glebionis > Glebionis coronaria. Next base: position 205,390,202 of record CM046875.1, read on the forward strand.
ATGAAGAAATTGACTCTTTGTATTTAAAGGAGTTGTGTAAACATAGTGTGCCTGTATCGATCATCTCTATCAAGATCCTCGCTTCGCATCGAATTTCTAGAGATTTGCTCAGAAGTCACTGGGAACGAACCTTGATGAGAGTACTATTTACCACCCCAATCGAAGGGACGAGGTAAAGTAACGATACAAAACACTAGAAGTGTTGTTTTATGTTTGAATGATTGACCTTTGGTTTTAAACTGGATAATCGCTTTCCTTTGGAAAGATTATCATTGATAATTATCATAATAGGATCGAGATCGAATCTTGTGAGGATCTATATGAGAGCATCAATAGGTAGGAGTTGGGATGAAGACACCCGACATACACCCATTGCGAGTTAGACATGTATTTTAGGTTTAAGGTTTCCTATGTGGCGAACCTAGCCTTACAAAATACCCGATCCATGAGACCTGAGATGATTGTTGAAATTAGGATTTGATTAATGACTGTCGATAGTAGGCAGGAGGTTATGTGAATATGACATGTAGATCTTGAAGTGCCGGATGGGTAGCGAGGTTATGCCAAAAGATTTCGCCTTGGAAAAAAAATGAATTGATGATCTGAAAGATCATGGCAATTAAGTCCCCGTTGTATGGGACTATTGAGATGATGTAAAAAAGATTGGTTTGAAAGGCATATAAGCTGGATCTACCCTAGGACTTCAAGGGCTGCGTAAATTATGATTTGTATATCTAACTTGATAAAATGTCTATCAAGTGAAAATATGATTACTCCTTAATGAAGTTTAGATCGGGAAAAAGTTGCATTCATTAAAAACCCGTGAACATCATGGATAGAGAAAGTGAGTCAACATTAAGCCTGATCTTATTCTCGTAGTTATGTTTGATGAACTCGCGTATTATAATGAATTACACTTGTGAGAAAAGACCGAATGTGGAGGAAATAACCACATGGCTCTAACTCTATAAGAAGCGAGTAGTAAGATAAATTGATCTTTGAGGACAAAGATCCTGTTTAGGGGTAAATGCTGTGACAATCCGTCAATTTATGGTTGGTATTTTATTCTCAAGTGTTATTTAAAAACATTATTTTAATGTTATATTATGAACTCACTTATTTTTGGGAAGAAATTTGGGTTTACATCTTGAAGTAGCATCGACTACGTCTAAACCGGAGGATTCTACGTTACGTGCATACGTTTACATACGCCGTTTTGGTGACAGTCCGACATTTCAGAAAATAAATTTATCCGTGAATATTATTTTGAGATTTTAAATTTGTGTTGGTTCATAAACTCACAAATTTACGAGAAGATATTAGGACTTACGATTATAATTTAACGTCCTTTACGACTAAACCGGAAACCTTAGGATTACGTATTTACGTTTTTGAACTCCGTTTTTAATGAGACAATTTTTATTAGATTCGTTTTGTGTCGTTGATTCATAATTTATAAAAACGTTTTTCGTAAAACGACCCGAGGGCACGCAAATCGAGGACACTAGAATCGAAGAATACCCGTAAATTAGTGGGATGAGACAAAACAAGTTTTGTCCCACCCCACTCAAAAGGGACGACAAAAACTTGACACCACACATTGTGATGTGTCAAAGTTTTAGCTAGAAAGCTAACACATGTTAGCATAAGCTTAACATGGAAGCTAACTTGACACAAAACCACAAACCACTTCACCACAAACCATTTCCTCACTTCCAACACATGCAAACCACTCTCTCATCCTCTCCTCTCTCTCTCTAAAATTCGTCCTAAAACCACCATCAAACACCACTCTTTGATCTATTTTAGCCATAGAATCATGTGTTATTCATACACATGATGATGCTCCTTTGAATCTTTGAAGATTGGAGGTGATTCTAACATCCAAGGAGGTGATTTGGTGATTTCTAAGGGATGATTTCTACAAGAATTTTACAAGTATTGGTGGTCTTGAAGATTGGTGTTGATCTATCACAAGTTTTGCCATCAAAAATCCAAGCCTTGATCATAAACTACTTAATCTTGGTGGTATAAAGATTGTTCTTCCTATCCTCTTGTTATTTTGATTATGTAATCTTGTATTTTCTTTATTTATGTATATGTATATGATTATGAATGATGATAAAATTATTATGTGGGGATTTGGTGTTGATAAATATGGTTAAAAAGATGGAAAACCATAGGTAACAAGGTTAAAATCTTGCTAAATATGATGGCTGTATAAAAACAGTAAGTAACCAAATGATAAACTGATAAAATGGCATAGTGGAATCAGTTTACAGTAAGTATTAGGTGTTATACACATGTGAGAGTTGTCCATACAATGGAATCATCAAAATGAGTGAGATATGTTCAAAACAAGTTTAGAGTGCAAATCTGCCTACACTGTTTTGGACGAACTTATTAAAATATTTAGAGGCTGATTCATCAGTAGCTATAAAGGAATCAAATGAAGCACATATCATGTAGTTTCTGTCATAAAAATTTGAGGTCCTATCTCATTATAGAACTCTTGATATGGACATTTTGGTGGACTTAAAATTTAGGACTGATTTTATAAAATAAATAGTATATAATATAAGCACTCAAAAATTTATATAAAATATACATATATAAAACCCACTAGTTGATAATAGTTATAAATAAAAAGATATATATATATATATATATATATATATATATATATATATATATATATATATATATATATATATATATATATATATATATATATATATATTGATATTAAAATGAGACATGTTATATAAAATACAAGTATAAATGTTTTTCCATGTTATAAAACTATATACTAAGTTTTACGTCTTTTCGGCTAAAACCGAAAGATTAACGTTTTTGGTCAAATAAAACATAGACGGTCGGACCCGTCTAATGTAAACTTTTATAAACTCACATACTGATATATGAACTTATATAACAAGTAAAAACCGATAAAACCCGAGCTTTACAACATATAGACATTAACGGGCCAAAATAGCCTTATTGGACTATTAACCCGACTAGTTTGGTAAACACTTATAAACTTTATTATTGGGCTTAACACACTTGGGCCCAACATGTAAAGTATAATACTGATAATAAAAGTATAATTGGGCTAATATAATATATTAGGCTTGTAATGGGCCCATTGGGCCTTAAAATGTAAACATGTTGAACTAGTGTAACTAGTCTTGAAAATTACCAACACATAACATTATAATGTTGAATAAAGATGTACAATCCCACTTGATCATCATCATATTTAAAAAATCATCATATATATACATAGTTATGATTTTTATAAAGTCATTGGACAAGAGTCTAAGTCGAGTATTATTTGTCTAGGTTTCCGTGATTGAAGCACGTACCGTACATCCGAATTGTCGATTACCCGCTTTCCCACATCAACGTGAGTTCATAGCCTCGCACTCTTTTTAAATGTTTTTATTAAATGTTTTATAAACCCTCGAGGGAGATAACATGTTAGTTTTAATAAAAATAGGACACCAGTTGTCCCGATTGTTTGTTTATTAATTTGGACCCGAATGATTGTATGACCCGATAAATGATTATATGACCCGATGTATGAAGTAGAATGGATTATTAAAGTTAGGTTATGTCACTAAAAGGCCATTATCATGAATTGTGAACTACCGGGATTTGGTAGACGCTTATGCATATAATAGTACTATTTGGGGACGATCACCCCAGTTCGCGCCTTGACTGTTGATCCCCGTCGTGCCACATTGATTGGTAAGCGAATTTTTGTATGAGAAGATTTACACAAGCGTGATTATTGTGATGAAACACTAATTTAGATGGGCAATTTGAGTTTTGGGTTAGCTACCCGTTGTTTGGTATAGTAAGGTAACAATGTCATGCGGCTTATAATAACCCAAAAATAACGAAATACGGCTATACGCACTGAATTACGATATATTGCCTGACTAGCAATACGGGGTCTTATTATTGATATTATGTTCGTGTTTTGGTTTTACATAACCATATTCATATAACGGTTTTTATTTAACTCTATACAACGTTATAAAAGTATTGTATGATGTTTTTACGACAATGGTTCGTATAATGATTTTGAAGGCAAACGCCTATATTATGATTTTTGATAAGGATTTCTATAAAATGACTTTGGCTATTTTATGGCCTATTACAAAGATTTGTACAAAATGATTTTCGGTAATAATTACATACCGATGATATATTGATGGTTTTATTAAACTCTATGAATTCACTCGGTGTTATCGCTGACCTTTTCTTTTAACATGTTTTGTCTCAGATACTTGAAGGTAATTCTCGGGAAGACAACAAGAATTCATGGCCCGCTCTTAAATAACAATTTCCATTCAAATGCTTTGTAAAATTTGTATGAAATAATATGACTTGGGACCTATGTAAATCTGATATTTATGAATGGAAATGCTTTATTATTAAACGACGCGATTTTTAAGCGTTGTCTTTGATGTGAGTAATGTGCTATCCCGTAACACCAACGAGTCTTCCACTGTATTGAATTGTGTAAATTTGGGGGTGTTACAGATTCTTCATATTTGGACCACGACTTCTTCATTTTTCTCCAATCTTTATTTTGGACTTTGATATACAACGATCCGCCTCCTTTTAGGACTTGGATCTATTTATACTCATACCTTGTTAGGGTCTTTTCGGATAGACTTCTCCATGATCTTTTGGGGAGTATTTTCTTTTCGTCGTGCGTCTCGATCCTTCATATTGATTTTTGATAAATGATTCTTCACATCACTTGGGATCTTTAGCAACAAAATGTAGGCCTCATGCCTTGTTAGGGCCTTTTTGGACTCGCGAATCTTCGTATCCCGCTTCAATAAGTTATGCCTTGGCTATGAACTCTAATTAATACCGAGCAACTTTTAAACGATCTTGTGCTAGAAGCTAAGTAACTTTTCAAATCGTACAACCTTATTTATTGCAAATATATTCATTAACAAGCGATGGGAGAAAAAGCTTATAATCAACTCACATAAACTCATGAAAGAATACCAAACTTATAATTGACTCTATCATCTCTCGTTCTCCACAATTTAAAATCTCAAGGAATGAGACTCGTGGATGCTTAGCCAGTTAAATCAAAGTTTTGGGTTTTCAAGTCATCTATAGGATCTTGCAACATATTAGACTTTTTCAAGTTTAGAATTCGTATTTTAAAGTTCTCTGGATAAACGACTTTCTAAGATCAATTATAGGAACTTGCGAAAAGTTCTTGTTCTTAACCCGTGAGAGTTAAGACTTTCGCGTTTTAAAGTTCCCTATATAAAAGCCTAGCAAAACTTGACTTAAACACGTTAAGGATACTAGCTAGAGTAAACTTAGATAAGTAAACTCGGGTTGAGTCAAAAGATTCATGACGTTTAAAAAATTAAAACCATTTATTCAAAATTTTATTTAAGCATAGAAAGTAAATAACGCTAACAAAAGAAAATACTACTATACAACTAGGCCAAAATAGATTAAAAAATTTGAAAGATGTCGAAAAATCAAATTTTCTGGTTAAAATGAGGACAAATTAAGGGAAAAGCCCAATTACTTCGATAGAAGTCCCCCTACACTTGATATAAACATTGTCGTCAATGTTTAAGCATGTGGGAGTAAACTCTCCTACACTTAGGACATTGTGCACGTTGTTTAAATCTTGCTAAGGAAAGGACAACTATAGTGATTTCAATGTGAACATATAAGATATGAAATATTGAATCACGACAGTTTAGGATAGAACCGGGAAGACGGGTATACGGGATCACGGTCGTCAAATGTCATCAAAAGTGTTCTTTGAAGCTTTGAATCCCTGTACATCATTAGAAACAAGACAACAAACACCTACGGGGCTCCCCGCTACACTTATTATGAAAACGGTAAAGGATAGAACAACGGTTTGCCTCCCGAGAAGCGCTTGTTTTTGTTAACCGAGTCACGAGCCTGACTCGACCCAGAACTAATTCAAGGGAAACGTGGTGAGGGATGGAATCATCCCATGAGATATGTCCTCACCAAAGTACAACTTTACGCGCTGACCATTCACTTTAAAATTAGGCCCATTTGGTTGAGAAGCTCAATGGTGCCATATGGGAAGACTTTGGCGACGGGAAATAGACCAGACCAACGGCTCTTCAGCTTGCCCGAGAAAATCTTCAACCGAGAGTTAAAAAGTTTTACTTGATCACCGATGTGGAACTCTCGGTTCTTAATCCTTGCATCATGAATGATCTTGGTCTTCTCCTTGTAGATCAATGAATTCTCATTAGCTTCATTCCTCATTTCATTTAGCTCGTTGAGTAGAATTTTCCGAAGATCACCGGCTTTGTTGATATCCAAATTGGCCCACTTCAAGGCCCAATAAGCCTTATGCTCCAATTCAATATGGAGGTGGCATGCCTTCCCGTACACAAGAAGATATGGAGTACAATGAATCGGTGTCTTATATGCGATACAGAAAGCCCACAAAGCATCATCTAACTTATCGGCCCACGAGGTACGATGCTCTCCCACAGTTCGCTCTAATATTCTCTTCAATCCACGATTAGATATCTCGGCTTGACCATTTGTTTGGGGATGATAAGCGGTGGAAAGACGGTGATTGACACCGTACTTAGCCATGACGCGAGCAAATTGATCATTGCAAAAATGAGTCCCGCGGTCACTGATGTTAACACGAGGAACACAGAATCGAGCAAAAACTTGTTTCAAAAAGTTCACAACCACCCTCGCATCGTTCGTAGGGAGAGATTTTGCTTCAACCCATTTAGATACGTAGTCAACGGCTATGAGGATGTACTTGTTCCCTTTAGATGATGGAAATGGCCCCATAAAGTCGATGCCCCATACGTCAAAGATTTCACATTCTTGTATGAAATTTTGAGGCATCTCATCTTTATGTGTGATCTTGTCTTGTCTTTGGAAAGCATCACAATGTTTAACCATTTTGTGTGCATCACGATTAATGGTGGGCCAATAAAATCCAGAGTCGAAAACTTTCTTCGCGGTGTAATTGGGACCAAAGTGACCACCAGTGGGTCCTTTATGGCAAGCTTCAAGGATGCTGTCGGCCCATCAACACACCGACGAGTGAAAAGATCCGCACATTGTTTGAAAAGGTAAGGGTCTTCCGAAAAATAGTGCTTAATGTCTTTAAAAAACTTTTTCTTTTGTTGGGACGTTAACCCTTCCATGATAATTCCACCCGCCAAATAGTTTGCAATGTCCGCAAACCATGGGGTTTCATCAATATTAGAGTTAATAGACATCAAGGCCTCAAGGGGAAAAAGAGTCATTAATCTCTTGATTTGGGAGCTCCCCTTGATAAGGATCCTTGAGTCTACTAAGATGATCTACAGCTAGGTTTTCCGCTCCCTTTTTATCACGAATTTCAATTTTAAATTCTTTAAGGATCAAAACCCAACGAAGAATTCTTGGCTTGGAATCTTGCTTGGTTAACAAGTACTTCAACGCGGAATGATAGGTATACACAATGGTGGTGGAAAGGACAAGATAGGGGCGAAATTTCTCAAAAGCATACACTACAGCTAAAAGCTCTTTTTCGGTGGTGGTATAATGCAATTGAGCCCCCGTCATTGTCTTGCTAGCATAATGGATTGGTTGGAAGTGTTTGTTCACTCTTTGTCCCAAAACCGCTCCAATAGCAAAGTCGCTAGCATCACACATCAATTCAAAAGGTAACTCCCAATTAGGGGTAACCAAGACTGGTGCCTTAGTTAATTTATCCTTAAGAAGATTGAAAGATTCGAGACACTCTTGAGAAAAGATAAAAGGTGTATCTTTTTCCAAGAGGTGGGTCATCGGGAGAGCGATTTTAGAAAAATCTTGAATGAATCGACGATAGAAGCCCGCATGACCAAGGAAACTTCTCACACACTTCATAGTTGTAGGTGGAGGTAATTTAGCAATCACATTGACTTTAGCACGGTCAACTTCAAGACCGGCTTTGGAGATTTTATGTCCAAGAAAAATGCCTTCTTTTACCATGAAATGGCATTTTTCCCAATTAAGAAAGAGACGAGTGTCTTCACACCGTTTGATCATACTTCTAAATTGGCAAGGCAAGTAGATAAAGAATCACCAAAGACCGAGAAATCATCCATGAAGACTTCTATAGTTTCTTCAACCATGTCATGGAATATAGCCATCATACACCTTTGGAAAGTCTCGGGAGCATTGCATAAGCCGAAAGGCATTCTTTTGTAAGCAAATGTTCCATAAGTACAAGTGAATGTGGTTTTCTCTTGGTCTTTGGGATCAATAGGAATTTGAAAATACCCGGAGAAACCGTCTAAGAAGCAATAATAGTCATTACCCGCTAAACGCTCGAGCATTTGATCCATTAAAGGGAAAGGAAAATGATCCTTGCGAGTGGCATCATTGAGCTTGTGATAGTCTATGCAAACTCGCCAATCCGTGACAAGTCGAGTGGCAATCAACTCATTGTTTTCATTGGGAACAACGGTTATTCCGCCTTTCTTAGGCACACAATAGACGGGACTAACACATGGCGAATCCGAAATAGGGTAAATCATTCCGGCATCTAGAAGTTTGATAACTTCTTTCTTGATGACATCATGAATATTTATATTAACCCATCTTTGGCTTTGGATTGCGGGTTTAAAGTCATCCTCCATGAGAATTTTATGAGTACAAAAGTTCGGATCAATTCCGCGGATATCGGAAATTTTCCAAGCAATTGCTTTCTTATGATTCTTCAGCACGTCGATAAGTCGAGATTTTTCTTCTTCTTTCAAGTCCTTTGCGATGATGACGGGTAACTTCTTATTGTCTTCAAGGAACACGTATTTGAGATGAGACGGTAAATCCTTAAGCTCTAAATCCGGAGGATTTTTGATGGAAGGCGTAGTCAAATTCGGATCATCGATAGAGATTTCCTTCGGAGATGGTGGAGAAATATGTTCCTCATTGAGAAGTTTCTCAATGGTACGAATGTCTTCATCCCAATCAGAGGGAGAATCGTCATATTTTAAATCCACATCCCCCAAAGTTGCTTCAAATTCTTTCAAAAGGAAATCACTTTCTCCAAATGGAGTTAGTGATGGAGCAATAGAGGCAACGGTCTCAACAATGGGTAGAGAAGAAGAACCACTTTTACAAGCGTCTTTGAAATTCTCTTCCAATGCCTCATCAAGAACGTCAATGAAATTAACGCTCTCGTTGTCATAAGGTTGCTTAGAAAGTTTACCCATGTTGAAGACGATTTTATCGTCACCAACTCTCATGATTAATTCGCCCGCGGCTACATCACTGAGAGTTCGACCGGTCCTCAAGAATGGACGTCCAAAGATTAATGGAACACGAGGATCCATCTCGTAGTCAACGACAACAAAATCCGCCGGAAAGGTGAATTTGTCGACACCGACGAATACATCTTCGGCTATCCCCACTAGAAAAGCAACTAATAAGTGTGAAAACACTTATCCTTTTACCACTTATTTCCAATAATAACAAGACCAAAACATGTATTTTATGTCGTAAAAGTCGGAATTATGCGTGGTTTGTGTTTTTATTGTGTATTAGGACCAAAATATGAAAAAGGAAGAAAACACGGGCTTTCACGGGCTTTTATCGAAGAAAACGAGAAAAGACGAAGTCAAAAGATCAAGAGTGCAAAAAGAACGGAAGTCCAAGGCCTATTCTGAAGATTTATCGAAGAAAAAGTCTAAAGACGGAAGTTTAATGAAGTCGAAGAACTCAACTCTAATTGAAGAAGAAAATTACAAAGACAAGTTCAATATACATCGACAAATCCCGAGACGACGTCGAGAAAGACAAAGGATTTAAATCGAGTCGAGAAGAAAGAAAGAAGAGGCAACACATGCACACCTTCCCATTTTCGCTATAAATACCCTCCTAATACACATTAGGAGGGTTGGTTAGTTTTTAGTAGTTAGTTTAATTTTCATTTTCTTTTCTAGTGTTTAGAGAGAGAAGGTTCCAAACTTTCTCTCACTAAGTTTTCATCTTTTCTTTCTTTTAATCTTTCAATATTAAGCCTTTTGTATTTGGATTCCATTAATCAAGTTCAAGTTAAGCTTTTTGTTCATTAATCTCTTTCTACCTTTCTTGATTTTAGTTTACTTTTAGTGCGAAATATATTTGATCCGTGTTGATCTTGATGTTTTTGTGCTTAAAAAGTTAATCTTTTTATTCCTACATAAGCTTTCAAACGGATAAGCTTTAAGATCCTTAATCTTATTGGCTTATTTGTGTGTTTAGCTTATTTACTTTTTGAAAGTTTTCTTAAAAAGTTTCTTCTTTTATGGTTTGATTTAAAAGATTGCTTATTTTAAGTTGGAAAAGTTGTTATTTGTGCTTATTTAGTCCTTTTCATTATAGATTCGTTCAAGTTTTGGTGTTAGCTTATCATCCTAGCTTATCACTTAGCTTATTATTCGAATCAAAAGGAAATCGGAAAAGGTTTAAACACTTTTCCGATTGAAACATTCCGACTACTACCCCCTTTATTCCGATCACTTGATCGGATTAGGTTTTAACTTATTTTGATTTGCACCATTTGTGTTCCGATCATTGGATCGGAATAGGGTTTTAGGCAGATTCCGATTGGGACTATTTTACTGTATTTCGACGTGAGTATCTTGCATATCATTCCGATCTGGATCCCTTATTGGACATTCCGATTAGACTTGTTTTCGATTATTCCGACTGCATCAGCTTAACAGATTCTGATAGCTCCTTATTCCCATATTCCGACTGCCTACTTTTTATGGATTCCAATCAGGGATTCCGATTGTACCAGCATTCAGACTAGGGTGTATTGGGATCAGACTTTCCGACCAACATTCTGATCAGATTTAGATTTGGCATTCCGATTGGATGAGTTTCTTGTTTTTACAAAGTTTCCAAGTTTTAGATTTATTAAGTGTTCAAGTAATTTTCTAATTTTGTCTTTAAGTTTTTAGCATTCATTTTTAACTCGTCTTTTTAGATTAATCTTTAAAGCTCTTATCTTACTCAACGACATTTACATATTTGCTATTAGTTTAAAATAGATAATCAACCAATCCATTTATTATTCCACCAAGAACAATTGAGTCACACTTTCTACCAATAGTCAATTTGAAGAGATTCGGATCAATGAACTTTTATACATGGTGTCAAAAGCCGCGTATTAAATGGCGCCGCTGCCGGCTCTTTTCGTTAATATTAAAGGTTTTTAGTGAGAGACGCGTTGGATTTTGGGATCCGTTCATCTTTGAACGTTATTTTCCTTGCTTTAAAATTTCAAAAATCCTAAAAAATATAAAATTTTCAAAAATACAAAAAAATTAAAAAACATAAAAAACCAAAAATATTTCTTGCTTTGTTAGTTCTTTTGCAGGTGTATGCGCACTCGATCAACGTCTTATCAAGAGCCCGAGACTCTTGATAACTTAGACATGGCCGGTGTACACAACAACAATAATAATCCACCTCAAAACAACATGAATAATAACAACAATGAACCTCTACCGGACAATCACCCTATGATCGAACTTTTGCAAGAACATGTAGAGGGCAACCACGATGCTATTGTCATACCTGCGATTGGAGCCAACAACTTTGAGCTCAAATCCGGCTTTATTCAAATGGTCTCCGCTCAACCATTCTTGGGACGTACCATTGATGATCCTCATGACCACATCAAAAGGTTCCTTCAACTCACAAATACGGTCAAATTCGATGGGGTTTCACAAGAGGTAATCCGCTTGCAACTTTTTCCTTTCTCCTTAGAGGGACAAGCCCGGCATTGGCTTGATAAGGAACCGCCACAAAGTATTCTTACGTGGACGGACTTAGAGACCAAATTCATAAACTATTTTTTCCCACCCTCTCGTACTACCGCTTTGCGGAATGAAATTATTACTTTTGAACAAAAGTTCCATGAGACTTTTAGTGAATCTTGGGACCGTTTTAAGGAACTTTTAAGAAAGTGTCCACAACATGGTTTTACCAAAGTGCATCAAATTAACACTTTTTACAATGGTTTAAGCATGAATGACCAAGATTCACTAAATAGTGCCTCGGGGGGTAATCTTTTGGTTAAGTCTTCTAATGCCGCTTGGGATATTATTGAGAACAAATCTAGAGTTCAAACCAAGAGTGTCCGGACCAATGTGGCTAGTGCTAGCACTAATGAGAGCGAAAAGAGACTTGATGAGCTTACTTCGCTTGTCGAATCACTTGCTCTCCAAGCCGCTAATAATACTAAAGCTATCACTGCCCAAGCCAATGCTATGACTCAATCTTGTGATATATGCGGGGGATCGCACTCATACACCGATTGTCCTTCGACTCACGACAATCCGAAAAATGTGTATGCCGCCAACGGTACCTATGCTACAGGGAGCTATCAAGCACGTCCTCAAGGTGACCGCAACTTGCTCAGCTATCGCTCAAACAACTTTCTTTCACCACCCGGTTTTCCACCACAAAACCCAAACGACCTCAATCGTAACAATCAAAACCAACCACGTGCTCCAACTCCATATCAAACCCAAAGAAACCCATATCCACCTCAAAGAAACAACCAAGTTTACCAACAGCCTGCTTATCAACCACCCGCATACCATGCTCCTCTTCTCAACCAACCCACAGCCTTACACCAAGATGTTGAAACCTACATGAGGACTAACGATGTGATCGTGCAAAATCTTCAGCGGGAAATGGCCAACATGAAAGCAAATATGGTGAAGCAAGGGAATGATCTTCGAGCTGATATGCGAAACACTTTGGCAAGTCAAACGAATGACTTGAGGAACATGATGGCTAGTTTCTTCCCTAGTAATCAAGCCTCTGGATCGGGTTCTCTTCCGAGTAACACCGTTGCTAATCCAAGAGGGGAGATGAAAGCAATCACCACTCGCAGTGGAAAAGGTTTAAAGGAACCCGAGCTTCCTACACCTACACCGGTGATTGTGACAAAGGAAAACGAGTCTCCTGCTCCGAATCCTCCATCTTCTATTCCTCCAACTTCTACTTCTCCAATTCCACCACCTTCTACTTCTACCCCTCCACCACCCAAGGATGTGAGTGCGAATTCTATCCCAAATCCTTCATCTCAACCCAATATACCTTATCCTTCGAGGTTGAGGAAAGAGAAATTGAAGAAGAAGGATGATATTCAGGTTTCGAACTTTCTTAAAATGTTCAAACAACTGAATTTCAATATCTCCTTTGCTGAGGCTCTCGCTCACATGCCCAAATACGCTAAAATGTTTAAAGATATTCTCAGTGATAAGGAGAAACTTCTCGATATTGCTCAGACCCAACTTAATGAGAACTTCTCCGCATTGCTCTTATGGAAATGGCCCACCAAACTTGGTGATCCGGGTAATTCCTTGATTCCTTGTAACTTCCCGGGTGTAGAGAATTGCATGGCCCTAGCCGATCTAGGTGCTAGTATAAACTTAATGCCTTTAAGTGTTTGGAAGTAATTATCTCTCCCCGAGCTAGTCCCCACACGAATGACTTTGGAATTAGCCAACCGTACGGTTGCTTATCCAGTGGGGATAGCCGAAGTGTAACACCCCCAAATTTATACAACTTAGTAAAGCGGAAGACTAGTTGGTGTTACGGGATAGCACATTACTCACATCATAGACAACGCATAAAAATCGCGTCGTTTAATATTAAATCATTTCCATTCATAAATAACAAAGTTACATCGGTCCCAAGTCATTATATTTCATACAAAGCATTACAAAGTATTTGAATGGAAAATATTGTTTAGGTGCGGGCCATGAATTCTTGTCGTCTCCCCGAGAATTACCTTCAAGTACCTGAGATAAAACATGTTAAGAGAAAAGGTCAGCGATAACGCCGAGTGAATTCATAGAGTTTAATAAAATCCATTAATATAATATCAGTATAAGATTATTACTGAAAATCATTTTGTACAAATCATTTTGATAGGCCATAAAATAGCCAAAGTCATTTTATACAATTCCTTATCTAAAATCATAATATAGGCATTTGCCTTAAAAATCATTATACGAGCCAATGTCGTGAAAACAATCATACAATACGTCTTATAACGTTGTATGAAAATAAAAAACCGTTATATGAATATGGTTATGAAAACCAAAACACGAATATAATATCAATAGTATGACCCTGTATTGCTAGTCAGGCAATACATCGTAATTCGGAGCGTCTATTAGTATTTCGTTAATTCGGATTATTATAAGCCGCATGACATTGTTACATTACTAAACCAACAACGGGTAGCTAACCCGATACCAATTTTTGCCCATCTAAAGTAGCGTGTTGTCACAAAGATCACGCTATGGAAATCTTCTCATACATAAATTCGCTTACCAATCAATGTGGCACGACGGGGATCAACCGTCAAGGCGCGAACTGGGGTGATCGTCCCCAAATAGTACTATTATATGCATAAGCGTCTACCAACTCCCAGTAGTTCACAATTCATGCTAATGGGACTTTTAGTGACATAACCTAACTTTAATAATCCATTTTATTTCATCTACCGGGTCCATTAATCATTTATCGGGTCATACAATCGGGTCATTCAATCATTCGGGTCCAAAATCAATAAACAAACAATCGGGACAAATGGTGTCCTATTCAATAAAAACTAACATGTTATCTCCCTCGCGGGTTTATAAAACATTTATAAAAACATTTAAAAGAGTGCGAGGCTATGAACTCACGTTGATGTGGGAAGGCGGTTTATCGACAATTCGGACGTACGGTACGTGCTTCAATCACGGAAACCTAGAAAAATAATACTCGGTCTTAGACGTTTGTCCAATGACTTTATAAAAATAACAATTATGTATACATATGATGATTATATATATATGATGATCAAGTGGGTTTATATATTCTCGTTTACTCATTTTAGTGTTATATGTCGATAGCTTTTATACTAGTTTACTAGTTTTATCCATTTGCGTGTTTTAAGTCCAATAAACTTATTATAAGTTCTTTAACTTGTTTTAATCCATGTTATACTTATTTTATCAGTATATACACCTTACAAGTTGGGCCTAAATGGGTTAAGCCCAATGATAAGTTTATAAGTGTTTTAGTCCATTTTTGTTGTATTATTAGTCCAATAACGTTAATTTAGTCCGTTAACGTCCGTATGTCCTATAGTTCGGGTTTTATCGGTTTTTACTTGTTATACATGTCTATATATCAGTATATAAGTTTTATAAAGTTTACATTAGACGGGTCCAACCATCTAAGTTTTATTTAACAAAAACGTTAATTTTACGGCAATAGCCGAAAAAGTCGTAAAAATCATGTTTATAGTTTTATATCTTATAAGACATAACAAGTTACCATTTTTATAAAATGTCCACTTATTTAACCTTAACATATTTATATAAATAAAATTCATGAGTTAGTGGGTTTTAACTTTACATTTTATACAATATAATTTTGAGTGCTTATATAATAGTATTATACTTTATTTTTTAAAAATCTGATTTTTAACTTCACTTTCACCAAAACTGCCATATCTTGAGTTCTATATGGAGATAGAAGTTCAAATTTTTATCACATAAACTACATGATATGTGCTACATTTAACTCTTCTATGGCTACTGTTGAATCATCTTCTAAATATTTTCTAAAAATCGTCCAAAACAGTAACCTCATATACCCTAAACTTGTTTTGATCATATCTCACTCATTACAATGATTCCATTGCATGGCCAACTCGCACATGTGTACAAGACCCATAGCTTACTATAAATCCATTCTACTTCATCATTTTATCAGATTACCATATAGTTCTTTACTGTTTTATACAGTCATCAAATTTAACCAAGATTTTAACCTTGTTTCTTATGGTTTTTCACCTTTTTATCCATGATTATCAACACCAAATCCCCACACAATATTTTTATCATCATATAATCATCATAAATATATACAATAGGAAATAAAATACATGTTTACATAATCAAAATAACCAGAAGTTGAGGAGGACAATCTTTATACCACCAAGTTGATGTAGGTTATGATTTTGACATGGTTTTTGATGGAGAAACTTGTAGACAACCATGACCATCTTCAAGACCACCATTCTTCATATACTCCTTGTGGAAAATCATCCCCAAGACACCATGTATACTCCTCCTTGGATGTTATAATCACCACCATTCAAGAGAGCTTTAAGAGGGCTTCAACATAGGTAGAAATAACATAGGATTTTGTGGTTGATTTTGATCAATGGTGGTGTTGGATGATGAATATGGGACGGCCAAAATGGGGAGATGAGAGAGTTTGTGAGTTGATTGCATGGTGTAAATAAGTTGCTAGTTTGAAGTGTTAGTGGTTTTGTGAAGATTTAGCTTACACATTAAGCTAAGACATGTGTTTGCTAGTTTGTTGAGATTTTGACACATCATAGATGTGTGGTAGCAAGTGTTGGCCGGTTTTGGGGGTGGGACAAGTGTCCCACTTGTCTCATCCCCAATTATTTACGGGTACTCCTCGATTCTAGTTTCCTCGATTTGCGTGCCCTCGGGTCGTTTTACGAAAAACGTTTTTATAAATTATGAATCAACGTCACAAAACGAATCCAATAAAATTTGTCTCATCAAAAACGGAGTTCGAAAACGTAAATACGTAATCCTAAGGTTTCCGGTTTAGTCGTGAAGGACGTTAAAATAAAATCGTAAGTCCTAATCTCTTCTCGTAAATTCGTGAGTTTATGAACCAACACAAATTTAAAACTCCAAGATAATATTCATGGACAAATTTATTTTTCTGAAATGTCGGACTGTCACCAAAGACGGTGTATGTAAACGTAAGCACGTAACGTAGAATCCTCCGGTTTAAACGTAGTCGATGCTACTTCAAGACATAAATCCAAATTACTTCCCAAAAATAAGTGAGTTCATATTGTAACATTAAAATAATGTTTATAAATAATATTTGAGGATAAAATATCAATCGTAAATTGACGGATTGTCACAGCATTTACCCCTAAACAGGATCTTTGTCCTCAAAGATCATCTTACTACTCGCTTCTTATAGAGTTAAAGCCATGTGGGTATTTCCTCCACATTCGGTCTTTTCTCACCAGTTCAATTACAATACGCGAGTTTCATCAAACATAACCACGGGAATAAGATCAGGCTTAATGTTGACTTACTTTCTCTATCCATGATGTTCACGGGTTTTTGATGAATGCAACTTTTCGCCGATCTAAGCTCTACTAAGAATAATCAGAATTTCACTTGATAGATATTCCATCAAGTTCGATATACGAAACATAATTTACGCAGTCCTTGAAGTCCTAGGGTAGATCCAGCTTATATGCCTTTCATACCAATCTTTCACATCATCTCAATGGTCCCAAACAACGGGGACTTATATCCCATGATTTGTCAGATCATGAATTCATTTTTCCAAGGTTTTTAAAAAAAATTATGGCATAACTTCGCTACCCATTTGGCACTTCAAGATCTACATTTCACATTCACATAACCTCTTGCCCACTATCGGCAGTTAATAATCAAATCCTAATTTCAACAATCATTTCAGGTCTCGCGGGTCGGGTATTTTGTAAGGTTAGGTTCGCCATCATAGGAAACCTTAAACCTAGAAGACATGTCCAACTCACAATGATTGTATGTCGGGTGTCTTCATCTCAACTCTTGCTTACAGATGCTCTAATTTCTAAATCTTAACAAGATTCGATCTCAAACCTAATACGATGATTATCAATAATAATCCCTCCAAAGGAAAATGATTATACGGTTTATTACCAAAGGTCATTCATTCAAACATAATACAGCACTTATATTACCTTGTATCGTTACTTTACCTCGTCCCTTCGATTGGGGTGGTACATAGTACTCTCATCAAGGTTCGTTCTCAATGATTTCTGAGCAAATCTCTAGAAATTCGATGCGAAGCGAGGATCTTGATATATAGATGATCGATACAGGCACACTATGTTTACATAACTCTTTTAAATAAAAGAGTCTATTTCTTCATCAAGATTCTATCATTAACGAGAATGATATTAGCAGATTTGGTCAGTCTGTCGACGATGACCCAAATCGAATCAAATTCAGATGATGACCTTTGCAATAGTTAAACGTTTACTAATGTATGAGGCGGTGTCTGCCTTCATAATTGCCATCAGTACAACCTCTTCAGACAAAGATACTTTTAGTCATAAATGACATAAATAGAATACTTATACTTACAGATTCCAACATAACTATACCTTACAATCCTTCATATTTAGACAACCACAAGTGGTCTTTAAAACATTTAACGCTATCGGTTTCTCAATTTTAATGATTCATATTAGTCGTGAATCCCTTTTTATTATTTATATTATCCTTTTTACAAACATCGTTTATTTTTATATCGTTCGGCAATTTATTTTGCACCTTCATTATTAAAGAACATGTCCTAACTGGTTCTTTATCCTTTTTATATAATATGTCAGTATCTATATTATTCTCATGATGATGTAATTATCATGTCCACAATCTACTCAGATATTCTTTCTATATTATGCGTCAGTATTTATGTTCACCTTCCTGATGAAATAAATATCACAACCATATTTATTCAAAATTCTTTCTTCATATCTTCTATGTTTTAGTTTCGTCTTTACTATTATCTTTATCTGTTTTACTAAATCTGTCATTCTAAAGCGTCGGTAATTATTATAATTAATTAAATAATTATTAGTTAATTTTTATGCAACGTAATCGTAAAAATTTTAAATTTCTTAGTTCGACCAATTATATAAAATGTTCAAAATAATTTGAATTTAATTAACACGATTTTTGTTGATTTATCGAAAATATAATAAGATTTCGTAAATATTCGAAAAATCTTTGTTTATACTTTGGTCAAAATTTCCTTAGTTTGAAAAGCGTAAATTATCGTTTCAAATTTCAAGTCATGTTTTAAATGGTTTCCTCAATCCTTCTTAAGTTATCTTGAGGTATACACAAACATTTACCCCTAAACAGAAGTTTAGTTAAATGGTTTGTGTATAAGGGAATAATCCCTTTAAAAATCCTTTGTTAAAACATTTGTCAAAACATATTTCCATTTCTTTTTGGTAAAATCCGAAGTCTTAAAAGGGCTCTTAATTTTTGAAGAGTCTATATGCATACATCTTACCATTATTAATCCAACGGTCATTTTATGTAAAGGATTAAGTTTTTAATCCCTAAGCGTTAATGGTTCTAATCTTTGAAAAGTCAATATAGCTTCCATTATCTATTAATCTCATGGTTAAATTATGTAAAGATTCAAGTCTTTAATCACGTGTTAATTATTCAAGGTATAGGTTTTCATTGTTTAGCCAATTCAGGGCAATCTATAATTAATTATTAACCTCATTCTTATTCTTGTAAACAAACAAATGGTCACTAATGATCACAAGCATGAAGTTATCAAATTACAGCCTACACACGTGATTCACCAAATTTATGAATACTACATGTGCATCGGTCAATCCAAACGACATCACGTGAAACTCATAATGTTTATTACAAGTACCGGATGTAATGATTAGAATAGATAATATCTTTCGCGGATGCGAAGTTGATGATAACCATGCTATGGATCAAATTTGCTAGAACCTTGTAAATGATCGAACAATTCTTCCATTTCGAGTTATGGATATCGTTTTCGATTGTCAATTTACTCAGTCACAGTAATCTATAAATATAAGGAAAGATAACACCATAGCTCTTCAGGATGATAGGCTTGGTATAATAAAATCTTTCTCCGACAACTTTCTCAGTTGTACGGTAATTCCTTTAATTTAGATGGTGCTGACGTACAGTGCACAAGCCACAAGTGCAACACCGGAAATATAATTAATATTTCGTTTTTAGTTTAGTTGTCTTCTCAGCTCGATTCGAATTGATATAACGTTTTCAAACAAAGACTTAATTGTTTTTGGTTAAAAAGACTTGTTTGGAATTCTATGTCTAATTAGCACAAAGCAATTAAAAAGGTAAAAATATCTATTATACTATGTATACGTACTAACTAAAAACACATTGCACATACTACAATTAAAGCACAAAGTACAAGTTTCTAACAACAAGAAAATAACCAATTTTGTAAAAATAACAAACTAACTAATGTTAACAAATTTTCTAACTAACTTCTTATAAAATTTTCTAACAAATTTTTACAAAAATGAAAAAGGTAAATTTTATGAAAACTATTTTTTCATAAAAGTAAAAATACTAATTTTATAAAAGTAAAATTCAATTTTGTTATAAAATGAAATCAAATTTTAAATCTCATAACAATTGTTGTTCGAATCTAAAATACTTCCTTACAAAAACTTAACTTTTTATTTAAACTAACTTTCTATCAAAAGTAAACTAATTGGTCCTAAATTTACTTGTATCAAAAGGCATTATACTAAAATGGGCCTACTTCTAAAATGATGTTACTATGCAATGTTTAACACTTGGTTATATATAATATTGTAGCTAGCAACTGATTACATTAAGTAAAATAGATGCCTTAGCCCAATTCTTATCCTAACTGATCATGACCCAATAGAAATCTTACATATCCACTAGCACTAACGAATTGTGAACAACATATCAGTTAAACAAAACGTAACTTCCTAAGAGCTTAGAATTGACTTAAAAGGCATGACTAAAAGCTTCTAAATCAATTACTACTACGACTAATGCTGTCAAAACAAAATGCCAAACACCAGTTAAGGAAATCAATAGCTCAACAAAGCTGAATTCAAGAACTATAATAGCCAAACAAAAACCAGCAAACATCTAAGATCAAGACAGATTAAGCATTTACAAACTGATTCATCTACAATCTAAACAGTAAACCACTCTATAAACTTGCAGAAGTAAAAATGCGCTTGACCTTGGCTTCCGTAGGGGAGTCCGTTGAGTCGAAGCGGAGCGTTGAGCTCGCTTGAATCAAATTCTAATCCCACTACAGGTCTGTTCGTTGTGGAGGTGCTATGCTACTACTATCCAACGGAAATCAAAACCGCAGCACCAGCTCATCGGCTACGAAGAGTTCAACTGGACAAAAGCTCATAATCTGTGACTAGCCGGATATCTTTTGCTGTATCTCAAACCATAAACCTGCAATAGCTAGTTAGAGTAACAAAGCTGAAAGAACTCAACTCATAAGCTCATATTGAGCTTATTACAGTACTGTAACGCTTGAAGTTTAAGTTGAATCTTGTAAGATCTATTATAACAAAAGTCTAACAAACTGATGACAAATAGAAAGCTTATTCTACTGATCATATTAGGCGAGCTTATTCAAACTCATAGAAGATCAAAAGTTACAGCTTATGAACTGTAAAGAAACAGAGAGTTTAAAATGTGACTGAAGGTGAAATCTTTCATTAATGGAAAAATTGTTATAGCTATAACAGAAAAGTAACCACTCTAACTAATCAAAATAGTAAACTCATTAAAAATCAGCTTCTGAGAGCTTTTAAAAGAACAGAGCTTATGGCTAGAAAAGAGAAGATAAGAACTAAGACTTGAAAAACTTTCATTAATGGAGGGAAAGGAATCGGCTACACCAAAGCTTAACTACCTTAACTGATTTACAACATAATTCCATATGTGCTTAACAGAATTGAGAAAACATCATTAGAAATCAAGAAGCTTCAAATCTCATTAATGGCAGAAAAAGGGAAATTGGTTACAACTGATTACTGAAAAACAGTTAAGGAATTAAAATTGGTTACACTACTCCTAACTACTCTCTACAACTACTCCTAGCTAATGTGTGAATTCTACACCTAGCTATCCCATTTGCAAATGAGTCTTCGTCTTCTTTATATAGCCGTCGAGAAGAGGAGATGTGACGTGTTCTCGCCAATGAGAAGTGGACACGTGGAAAATACGAGGATAACTCGTTCTTCATTCTTGAATTTGGGGCTTTCTTCGTTCTTCATTCTTGATCGAATTAAGTGGTACCATCATGTTGAGGAGAGGAAGGTGATCATTTTTTCTGTTGTAAGCTTGGGCTGAATCTTCTTGTAGCTTGCTTGATTTGCACTTGCAGGTTTAAGATGGGAAGATGAAAAGAAACCGTCTCTTCTTTCTCTCTCTTTGGGGAAGATGAAGACGTGTTTTATGTGTTAATTTGTTTTGACCGGTCTTGGTCAATTGACCAAGATAAGTAAATAATACTTTACTTTCCTTCTATTTTCTCTTTGGTCCTTCATTTTCTTATTTCTTTTCAAATGGTTATAAAGACTTTTAAACAAGTTCTTTTTCATCCTTTTCTTTGTAGAAACTTGCAAATTCAGCCCTTGATCTTTGATAATATTGGCAAATAAAGTCCTTAGAAGCTCTTTCGTCTCTTTCTTCATTTTTTTATCAAATAAATCCATAAAAACGCATCTTTGCTTCAAAATCGTATCTTGTTACCTGAAAACACATGAAACACAAATACACGCGTAATTCTGATATTTTAAAGCTAAATATTATGTATTTGACTGTGTTTTGAGTGGTAATGGATCATTATTGATTAGTGTTTTCACACTTATCAACTCCCCTCCACTTGACCATTGCCATGTCCTCATGCAATGCAGCATTTTAAAGCACCAAGTTACACTTTTCTCATAATTAACCAACCTTGGCCATTTTATGATTTAATAAACTATACTATGCTATATGATGAATGATTTTGAATATTTACAATGCAATGCAAAGAAAACAATTCTATTTATATATTTTTGATTTTTATTGAAATGGTTTTGATGGAAATAACTCATAAAGAAATCAATGACTTAGATTAGGGCTTTGGTACCATGGACATTTATCACCCTCAAGTTTCACTTTCCCCATACCAAGCTTAAAAATGAGATCATTGCATTCACAAGTAAAAAGTGCATCAACTTATTCATGACAATTAAATGTGGAACCGGTTATTATTTGAGCAAATTGCTTGTGGGCAAATTTGTCATTATTCAAGTGTGAAATATAAGAAGTGTAAAATCCAAAAATAAAGAAGCACGGTTTTAATCCTAAGTAATCCTCTCATCCATTACTTGAAAAACCGCTCACAATTAATACAAGTCCGTTTCAAGAATAATAAGTCATTCGCTTTATGTGTAAAATCCTCATGTCATGCTTTCATAAGTAGCTACACACTCGCTAAGGAAAGAAAATAAAACTCACGCAATAATTTACATCCGCCATCTTTTTGAGACTTTGGATCTTCAACCCCGCAACCCTTCAAGGTAATATTGGATTGGAGCAATCTATTGAATCCCCGCAACCCGTCAAGGTAATATTGGAACTCAATAGTCACTATAATTAACACCACACTGCCCCTCTTGGGAGTCTTGCATTATTATTTTTTTCTTTTCTCTTTTTTTTTTCTTTTTTTTTCTTTCTAGCCACTCATTTTTTTTTCATAAGCCGCTCTTATTTTTCTTTATTCCTCACAAAGAAATTTGAAAAGAAGAAAAGGAAAAACACCCGCTAAATATTGAGCATAACATAAGTCTAGTACACATAAAACGTGCTAACTTAGAATCTTAAGACGTACTCATATCAACCATAAATGATTAGACAAAAATGCATAAGAGATTACAAACCAATTAAAACCGTACTTGATTATTTATTAACAATTATATACATGCGAAGAAATTAGAGGTTAAGAAGAGAAGGGTTTAGCCACAAGTAATTATCATGAAGTTTATCTAGCCCTTTTATACTTGCTTCAACTCTATCATTTCCCATTCTCCACAAATTTAAAATTTCAAATAATGAAATTGGTGGATGCTTAGCCTAATAGACCAATGAAGGACTACATGGTTAAGGATACTAGCTAGAGAATGCTAAAATAAGCAAACTCGGGTTGAGTCAAAATATCCATGGCGGGCCTAATATGTCAAAGAAATCTAAACTTGTTAAAACCATGTTTTTATTTTTATTTTTTTTCTCCTTTATATATTTTTGATGAAAAACAAAAGAGGAAATATATACAATGCAAATGTGTTATGCAAATGAAAAATGAATGATGCAAAAATTATGAATGCATATTTTTGTTGGCCAAAGTAGATCAAAAACTTGAAAAATGATCGAAAATTAATTTTCCAAGTTATCATGAAGTTAAGGCAATGGTCTAGGTAAGGTCACTTCGATAGAAGTCTCCCCTACACTTAAGATAAACATTGTCCTCAATGTTTAAGAGTATTGGAGTGAACTCCCCTACACTTATGACATTGATAACTTTGCTTAACTCGAGCTAAGGAAGAGACAACTAAAGGGTATTCATTTTAAGCACAAGTGTTGAATATCACGATAGCAAAAACTAATCGAAGTGAACCAGATACACGGGCCTCCTCTATAAGCTCCAAGCATGAAATGTGAGAGAGCAACCCTTGAAACAAACACCAAAAGAAGAAGAAAGGCACCCCTCCACTTCAACTCTACTATAACATCCTTTTAATTAAACCTAACCTATTGAAAATCTACTCTACATTTTCTGACCTAGTTATTCATTGCTTGAGTTTTCTTTAACCCTAAGTCGCTAGCTCGACTCGGCCCCGAATTAGGTTGTCCTTGGGGAAACCATCATGGAGAATAACGAATATCCACTCTGAAGCACATCTCACATGATACACTCAAACTTAGCACGTTGCCATTTACTATAAGATTTACAAAATCCACCTCGATAAATGGAACGGTCCAACGTGTCTCAAGTTTGTCTAACATACGAAATCTCTCAAATAGGAAGCACACCAGGATCAAATACATAGTTTCCATCTCGACAAGTGAACAACTCCAAAGTAAGTAGCATCACCAAAGTAAGCTCATACAAGAAGTCCATATCAATCGAAATCACACTCTTAAGTGGAGTAGATGAAAACCAATGTGTCTCAAATTTATGTATCCCAGGATCAAAAACCTTTCCCTTCATGGGAAAATAAGAAGATGTGCTCGTGTCAACCATATAAGATTCCCCCTTAGTGATCAAAGCATCATGAGAATATGAAGGTGTAGGTATCAAAACATTCATAACTATTATGTCCATATTGGGCTCATCATCATCATCAAAAGGTGGGTAATCTTCCATAGAAGGCATAGCGAAAGGAGGATCAAGATCAATAGTGTCTTGTGGAGAAGGTGTAGTCTCTATGTTCCCAAAAAGCAATGTAGTAATAAGACGAACCTCCTCTTCCAAATTAGAAACACTATCGTCGACCTCTATATCAAAATGTGCAAGAGTATCCTCTATGGTGGCATCAATCTCCATAAAAGAGTCCATATCAAAGGTTTTGAGTTCTAAAGGTGCCTTAGATGAAAAAGTATCAATCTCTAAGAGGAAAGGATCTTCATCAATAACCAACTTTAAGGGTGGGAGGGTGGGAACATAAAGCTCAAAAGGAGGTGTATTAAGGAGAGAATCACTCAAAGAGATGATATGATCATGAAAATCAATAGGTGTATCCTCAAAAACCAGTGAAGGAATATCAATCAAGGGTTCTTCTTCTATAGACTCATTATTAGATTCTTCACACTCCTCAAAATGTGGGTTATCAAAACATGTCTCAAAAAGAGGATTTGAATGTATCACAAAATCACTTAGAGGAATAGGTGAAGGAGTCATAGAAGAAATGGAGTCATCATCATCAGAAGTAAAAGACTCATCACTATCATAAAGATCATCAATGGTTTCATCACAAGAATCATAAGGTGGTTGAGGATAAGGATCCACTTTTCCTATAGGAACAAACTCTGCATCCAAATTAGGAATGTTATCTTGACAAGACAAATCATCTGATGATATAGCATAAGACACGTCACTAGAATCACAATCATCATCCTCTGTTTGTGGAAAGTCTTTCACAAACTCTTCCTCAATCTCATTATCCCTTTCTTTAAACAATTCATCAAGATCAAATTCACCAAAATCACTAGTAGTAGCATGAAGGTCAATACGTGATAAAATCTCAATGTGATCATGAGGAGAAGAGGTATAAACACAAAGCTCATCACATAGTTCATTGGAAACCCTCTCAAGCTCTCTTTGGATTGGGATAAGGTTCTCAACACTAGAAGACGTTAATTCATCCAAATCGATATTTGTATTAGTGCTAAGAAGCTCGTCCCCCATGGTTAAAAAGTCGGTGGGTTCCACGTGAGGTAAAGGTGATGAAGGTGTGTCATCATTAAATGTCATACAAATCAAAGGTTCCTCATCATCTTCATCTAATAAGCATTGTTTAAGCAATCGAGCACGATTAGCAATAAATTGTTCTTGTTTTTCCTTTGTAGCAATCTTAAAGAGGAAGTTATCTAAATTTTCCTTGAGGCGACAAGAACCTTTTTTCAACGATTCACGACACATTGCACCGATCTCCTTGTCATAAATCTGCCAAGTCATAATTTCCACTTTCTCAAAAAACTTAATTTTTTCCTCGAACAACGGGCATGCGTATTTCATTTCCTCAAGGCTCGTGTCTTGCATACTATCAAGCATCTTATAAAAGTCATCGTTCAACTTGTTCATTTTCTCAAGTGAAGAATAAAACTTGACATTATCAAGGACATAGGATGGCGGATCCTTCGGTCTACAATCATAACCATAATGGTGTGCGTCTCCACAAAACTCACATGAAAAAGTTGAAGAATATGGTGGAGGTGGATTTCCATAATTAGGTGAATTATAAGTTTGAAAAGAGTCTTGATTATGAAAATTCTCATGATTGTAGCCTTGAAAATTATCATTATTTTGAAAACCTCCATAATTGGAAAATCCTTGGTTTTGGTATGGCACATTAAAGGTTTGATCATGAAATGATGGTGGAGGTTGTGATGAAAAACCGGAATATCCCATATAGTCATTACAAGTGTAGTCCATTTGAGTGTTAGGTCGAAAATTAGGGTTCTCGGTTCCATTATAAGCATATCCCTCCCCATAATAACTATTATTTTGATCACATAAATAAGTATCGTGTGGACCTCCACAAGTCGAACAAGTCAAATAATTAGCGTTGGCGGATCGTTGTTGCAAAATCTCCAACATGGAACGAGTATCCATGTTTAACAAGGTGGCCGAATGTATATACAAGTATAATGACGTTTAAAAGCTTCCTCGGGGAAGGAAGTAATACACCAAAGGTGGTATGTTTACACGTGTGCGAGTACACGTATAAGTAAACACGAGGAATGAGGGAGTAGCCCTCGGTCGACTTTGAAGAGAAAAGGATTATCCTCTTCGAGGTTCGATATGAAATATCCACAAGAAAGTATATATATAATTACTACTTGGGTGCAAGACCCCCAATAAAGCCTTCCTTCTCAAAATACGCACTAGTGAACGGGGGGTTAGGTGGCGCGAAGCACTTAAGTACCTATTGACCCTTAGACGGCATTTTATAGCACGTCGCCTATCTATTCACTTTAGTAGTTTGTATTCTTCGAATTATTGCCAATTGGATGTATTTATCTATTCTTGCTTAATTAAATTGGATCGATACGCGTGTCAAGGACCGGAACGCCCCTCAACACGGTGTATTGCCTCGGCAATACTTATGGAGATAGGTAACTTGTTTGTTCTTATACGTATACTTATTTACATATAATAATATATCAAAAATATTTTTGTATTTATTTGTTTTTTACGAAAAATACTATATGTACGTAAAAAGCGATGAAAACGATATAATATATATTTTTGTTGTAATCTTTTAGGAAAAAGATTACTTTTTGGGTTTTTTATTTTTTTTGGTTCAATTCTTTAGGAAAAGAATTGATTTTGTGATTTTTTAATTTTTTTTTTTTGTATTTTTATCTTTTTGATTTTTTATCTTTTTGATTTATAATACGTAAAAAATAACGTTCACAAAGTGAACGGATCCCAAAATCCAATCGTCTCACTCGAAATCGTTAATCTTCACGAAAAGAACTGGCAGCGACGCCATTTAATATTTCGTTTTTAGTTTAGTTGTCTTCTCAGCTCGATTCGAATTGATATAACGTTTTCTAACAAAGACTTAATTGTTTTTGGTTAAAAAGACTTGTTTGGAATTCTATGTCTAATTAGCACAAAGCAAGTAAAAAGGTAAAAATATCTATTATACTATGTATACGTACTAACTAAAAACACATTGCACATACTACAATTAAAGCACAAAGTACAAGTTTCTAACAACAAGAAAATAACCAATTTTGTAAAAATAACAAACTAACTAATGTTAACAAATTTTCTAACTAACTTCTTATAAAATTTTCTAACAAATTTTTACAAAAATGAAAAAGGTAAATTTTATGAAAACTATTTTTTCATAAAAGTAAAAATACTAATTTTATAAAAGTAAAATTCAATTTTGTTATAAAATGAAATAAAATTTTAAATCTCATAACAATTGTTGTTCGAATCTAAAATACTTCCTTACAAAAACTTAACTTTTTATTTAAACTAACTTTCTATCAAAAGTAAACTAATTGGTCCTAAATTTACTTGTATCAAAAGGCATTATACTAAAATGGGCCTACTTCTAAAATGATGTTACTATGCAATGTTTAACACTTGGTTATATATAATATTGTAGCTAGCAACTGATTACATTAAGTAAAATAGATGCCTTAGCCCAATTCTTATCCTAACTGATCATGACCCAATAGAAATCTTACATATCCACTAGCACTAACGAATTGTGAACAACATATCAGTTAAACAAAACGTAACTTCCTAAGAGCTTAGAATTGACTTAAAAGGCAGGACTAAAAGCTTCTAAATCAATTACTACTACGACTAATGCTGTCAAAACAAAATGCCAAACACCAGTTAAGGAAATCAATAGCTCAACAAAGCTGAATTCAAGAACTATAATAGCCAAACAAAAACCAGCAAACATCTAAGATCAAGACAGATTAAGCATTTACAAACTGATTCATCTACAATCTAAACAGTAAACCACTCTATAAACTTGCAGAAGTAAAAATGCACTTGACCTTGGCTTCCGTAGGGGAGTCCGTTGAGTCGAAGCGGAGCGTTGAGCTCGCTTGAATCAAATTCTAATCCCACTACAGGTCTGTTCGTTGTGGAGGTGCTATGCTACTACTATCCAACGGAAATCAAAACACCAGCACCAGCTCATCGGCTACGAAGAGTTCAACTGGACAAAAGCTCATAATCTGTGACTAGCCGGATATCTTTTGCTGTATCTCAAACCATAAACCTGCATTAGCTAGTTAGAGTAACAAAGCTGAAAGAACTCAACTCATAAGCTCATATTGAGCTTATTACAGTACAGTAACGCTTGAAGTTTAAGTTGAATCTTGTAAGATCTATTATAACAAAAGTCTAACAAACTGATGACAAATAGAAAGCTTATTCTACTGATCATATTAGGCGAGCTTATTCAAACTCATAGAAGATCAAAAGTTACAGCTTATGAACTGTAAAGAAACAGAGAGTTTAAAATGTGACTGAAGGTGAAATCTTTCATTAATGGAAAAATTGTTATAGCTATAACAGAAAAGTAACCACTCTAACTAATCAAAATAGTAAACTCATTAAAAATCAGCTTCTGAGAGCTTTTAAAAGAACAGAGCTTATGGCTAGAAAAGAGAAGATAAGAACTAAGACTTGAAAAACTTTCATTAATGGAGGGAAAGGAATCGGTTACACCAAAGCTTAACTACCTTAACTGATTTACAACATAATTCCATATGTGCTTAACAGAATTGAGAAAACATCATTAGAAATCAAGAAGATTCAAATCTCATTAATGGCAGAAAAAGGGAAATTGGTTACAACTGATTACTGAAAAACGGTTAAGGAATTAAAATTGGTTACACTACTCCTAACTACTCTCTACAACTACTCCTAGCTAATGTGTGAATTCTACACCTAGCTATCCCATTTGCAAATGAGTCTTCGTCTTCTTTATATAGCCGTCGAGAAGAGGAGATGTGACGTGTTCTCGCCATTGAGAAGTGGACACGTGGAAAATACGAGGATAACTCGTTCTTCATTCTTGAATTTGGGGCTTTCTTCGTTCTTCATTCTTGATCGAATTAAGTGGTACCATCATGTTGAGGAGAGGAAGGTGATCATTTTTTCTGTTGTAAGCTTGGGCTGAATCTTCTTGTAGCTTGCTTGATTTGCACTTGCAGGTTTAAGATGGGAAGATGAAAAGAAACCGTCTCTTCTTTCTCTCTCTTTGGGGAAGATGAAGACGTGTTTTATGTGTTAATTTGTTTTGACCGGTCTTGGTCAATTGACCAAGATAAGTAAATAATACTTTACTTTCCTTCTATTTTCTCTTTGGTCCTTCATTTTCTTATTTCTTTTCAAATGGTTATAAAGACTTTTAAACAAGTTCTTTTTCATCCTTTTCTTTGTAGAAACTTGCAAGTTCAGCCCTTGATCTTTGATAATATTGGCAAATAAAGTCCTTAGAAGCTCTTTCGTCTCTTTCTTCGTCTTTTTATCAAATAAATCCATAAAAACGCATCTTTGCTTCAAAATCGTATCTTGTTACCTGAAAACACATGAAACACAAATACACGCGTAATTCTGATATTTTAAAGCTAAATATTATGTATTTGACTGTGTTTTGAGTGGTAATTGGATCATTATTGATGAGTGTTTTCACACTTATCAATAATCAATATCAATTTCAATCTGCCTTAATGGCGAAAGTCTAGGTAACTCATCAACAAATACTTACTAAAGTTTTAGATAACATTATCATCTTTTATAAATTCATATTAGGTTCTTCCTAGATTATAATATCTATAACTAGTTCACAACCATTCACGGTATAATTTCAAGTCTAAATGCAGGATATGGTCATCCATCAAGATTCATTTAGATCGTTTTTGATAATCAACATCTTATCTTTTCGGGGAATTCTACTCGAGTTCCCATCAATTAAGACAATGTCGTCTTGTCATAATCAATCAATCCATTCTACGGGCACTATCAACTTTCCAGTTGCATTGCCGTCGATAAGATGTGAACTTCTCAAAAGACTAATAATAGTTCTCAATCCTTCCACAAATTCAAGGATATCTGGATACATAGCTAACCTTAAAAGAGTAAGGTTAATGCCTAATCTACGCGAGAGAATTTCAAATCAGATACAGACGAAAACATTTAACGAATATGAATATATCCCATGTTTTCATAATTTGAGTACGCATTCGAAAGCTCCTCGGATCGTTACCCAGGTCATTCAAATGAAATCAAATCATAAGAAATGATAAGAACGTCGATACATCCAGTCGGGTATCAACACTCGGTAATCAGATACTTTTCCTAAGAATCTCACTACGGGAGAATTGGACAAGAAAGAATTGTTGATTGTCAAATAAGACAATTTCCACAGATGAGTAAATTCGATTCAGAAGAATAGATGCTACAGGCACATATGTAGGTGTCCCTAACACTATGTCCCTATTTTTCACTTCTTGCAGATCTCGTAAAGTTTAATCTTTCACAATCTTCAAAGAAAATGTAGTATTTATTCATTAGTTTTATGGTGACTACTAATCAGTCTTGCATAGTCCATTCCAAATTGTATGTAGGCGCGCAACTATATACAATTTCAAGATTAACGATGCAATACTCAGTTCGTCAAAATTTCATCATCAAATAAAAAACATTTTCATGCTTAATTCTTAAATAAGAATCAAAAATATATTTACAATGATTTTCTTTGTTATGAAAACAATTAAGTTTTCCAAAGCTTTTCATAAACAACTTTATTTCGATAACAATTACTTATAAATCTCACTATGAATAATCCTTATAGTGATGAAAATTCAATTTTTCTCAAGGCATACTGTTTTATCTTGTAGAAACAACGAGTGATCTGCAAAAGAGTGATGAAAGCTTGTTCACCAAGAACTAACTACAATATGATAGGAAATGAGCTTTAGCCAAATAATCATGAGGTTCATGATCTCGATGGCACTCAAAAAGAATAATTCACAACGTAACTCAAATCAAGATGAGTATTCGATCAATGGTTGCATCACTAATGCGAACATTAGGAAGAAGCAATAAAAGATAGATAACATCGATACATGTAGAATTTAGCAATCAAAGGTAGTCTTTTTCATTAATCACAAACAAGTTAAAATTGTACCGTAACACATTACATGTCACTATGTCATACAATTCTCAGAACTCATCCTACCAACTGATGTCTCAGTTAAGTTAGGGATTATTTTTAAAAGATACCACAATGAATACTAATCTACAAGAGTCATTAGGTGTTCCACATGTCCCAGAAGATCCATCGGTCTCAATTCAGAAGAAGATTTCTTCAATTTATTTCTTGGACACTGGGCATCCTCATCAGTGGACAATGGACTAGGAATAACCCTTAACACACACTAATAATCATTTAAAACCTTATAATTCAATCACAGAACTTAACGACTTATATTAACAATCTCATATTCCATACGAGTTAAATTTTACTTTATTCAAGTTTCAACCAAATTTTATACTCAATTCAATATCCTACCTCATATTCCAATATTTTCAATCTTATTCTTAGGCCTTAATAGGGCAATAAAATCTCAATATGAATCAACACTTAATTTCCAATCCTATTAGCTCTTACAACAACAGTTATCAAATGAGTCATTAATACGAAATGACTTGATCATTCAACTAGACTTCTCGGAAAGGTATTAGTGGCATGAGGCTTTTGGGTAATGGTTCCAATGACAGCCTCAAGTGCAACATTCACCCTTTCGATTTCAACTTAAGAATTGGATGACAACGAATCAAATGACATCTTTCCAGGTGATAACGTTTTGTCAAACTCCACTCTATAAGGAAAGATCGTCATGACATCGATATCAGATTTAATCTCGCCAATTCTTTTTCAATATCATAATCAACTAATATCTACATTTCTATGAATATCAACCATTTGTTGGGATCATAGATATCCACAACTTGGTTTAGATCTAGGATAGCTGGAATTCCTACGAGAATAGCTTCGACTAATTTACTAGGGGATTTAGGGTTACTTGTGACAATCGACGTCGTATAAATACCTCGTATAAATATCAAAATAATCATCAATCAATCATGTAATAAAATTACATCATATATATATAATCCAAGTTATATATATTTAAAACAACACTTCTCAGTCTTGGCCTTGTCGGTAACTCGGGAATTCTTCGGCACCGTTATAGTCAAAAGATTTTTAGACATTTTTAGAAAAATGTTTATAGTTAAAAGATTTTGAAAAGTTTTATTCAAAACCTTAGTTTTAAAAATCTTTCGTTCTCTATAACGAGAGCTCTGGTACCAAACTGTAACACCCCCAAATTTATACAACTTAGTACAGCGGAAGACTAGTTGGTGTTACGGGATAGCACATTACTCACATCATAGACAACGCATAAAAATTGCGTCGTTTAATATTAAATCATTTCCATTCATAAATAACAAAGTTACATCGGTCCCAAGTCATTATATTTCATACAAAGTTTTACAAAGTATTTGAATGGAAAATATTGTTTAGGTGCGGGCCATGAATTCTTGTCGTCTCCTTGAGAATTACCTTCAAGTACCTGAGATAAAACATGTTAAGAGAAAAGGTCAGCGATAACGCCGAGTGAATTCATAGAGTTTAATAAAATCCATTAATATAATATCAGTATAAGATTATTACTGAAAATCATTTTGTACAAATCATTTTGATAGGCCATAAAATAGCCAAAGTCATTTTATACAATTCCTTATCTAAAATCATAATATAGGCATTTGCCTTAAAAATCATTATACGAGCCAATGTCGTAAAAACAATCATACAATACGTCTTATAACGTTGTATGAAAATAAAAAACCGTTATATGAATATGGTTATGAAAACCAAAACACGAATATAATATCAATAGTATGACCCTGTATTGCTAGTCAGGCAATACATCGTAATTCGGAGCGTCTATAGTATTTCGTTAATTCGGATTATTATAAGCCGCATGACATTGTTACCTTACTAAACCAACAACGGGTAGCTAACCCGATACCAATTTTTGCCCATCTAAAGTAGCGTGTCGTCACAAAGGTCACGCTATGGAAATCTTCTCATACATAAATTCGCTTACCAATCAATGTGGCACGACGGGGATCAACCGTCAAGGCGCAAACTGGGGTGATCGTCCCCTAATAGTACTATTATATGCATAAGCGTCTACCAACTCCCGGTAGTTCACAATTCATGCTAATGGGACTTTTAGTGACATAACCTAACTTTAATAATCCATTTTATTTCATCTACCGGGTCCATTAATCATTTATAGGGTCATACAATCGGGTCATTCAATCATTCGGGTCCAAAATCAATAAACAAACAATCGGGACAAATGGTGTCCTATTCAATAAAAACTAACATGTTATCTCCCTCGCGGGTTTATAAAACATTTATAAAAACATTTAAAAGAGTGCGAGGCTATGAACTCACGTTGATGTGGGAAGGCGGGTTATCGGCAATTCGGACGTACGGTACGTGCTTCAATCACGGAAACCTAGACAAATAATACTCGGTCTTAGACGTTTGTCCAATGACTTTATAAAAATAACAATTATGTATACATATGATGATTATATATATATGATGATCAAGTGGGTTTATATATTCTCGTTTACTCATTTTAGTGTTATATGTCGATAGCTTTTATACTAGTTTACTAGTTTTATCCATTTGCGTGTTTTAAGTCCAATAAACTTATTATAAGTTCTTTAACTTGTTTTAATCCATGTTATACTTATTTTATCAGTATCTACACCTTACAAGTTGGGCCTAAATGGGTTAAGCCCAATGATAAGTTTATAAGTGTTTTAGTCCATTTTTGTTGTATTATTAGTCCAATAACGTTAATTTAGTCCGTTAACGCCCTATGTCCTATAGTTCGGGTTTTATCGGTTTTTACTTGTTATACATGTCTATATATCAGTATATAAGTTTTATAAAGTTTACATTAGACGGGTCCAACCATCTAAGTTTTATTTAACAAAAACGTTAATTTTACGGCAATAGCCGAAAAAGTCGTAAAAATCATGTTTATAGTTTTATATCTTATAAGACATAACAAGTTACCATTTTTATAAAATGTCCACTTATTTAACCTTTAACATATTTATATAAATAAAATTCATGAGTTAGTGGGTTTTAACTTTACATTTTATACAATATAATTTTGAGTGCTTATATAATAGTATTATACTTTATTTTTTAAAAATCTGATTTTTAACTTCACTTTCACCAAAACTGCCATATCTTGAGTTCTATATGGAGATAGAAGCTCAAATTTGTATCACATAAACTACATGATATGCGCTACATTTAACTCTTCTATGGCTACTGTTGAATCATCTTCTAAATATTTTCTAAAAATCGTCCAAAACAGTAACCTCAGATTTATACCCTAAACTTGTTTTGATAATATCTCACTCATTACAATGATTCCATTGTATGGCCAACTCTCACATGTGTACAAGACCCATAGCTTACTATAAATCCATTCTACTTCATCATTTTATCAGATTACCATATAGTTCTTTACTGTTTTATACAGTCATCAAATTTAACCAAGATTTTAACCTTGTTTCTTATGGTTTTTCACCTTTTTATCCATGATTATCAACACCAAATCCCCACACAATATTTTTATCATCATATAATCATCATAAATATATACAATAGGAAATAAAATACATGTTTACATAATCAAAATAACAAGAAGTTGAGGAGGACAATCTTTATACCACCAAGTTGATGTAGGTTATGATTTTGACATGGTTTTTGATGGAGAAACTTGTAGACAACCATGACCATCTTCAAGACCACCATTCTTCATATACTACTTGTGGAAAATCAGCCCCAAGACACCATGTATACTCATCCTTGGATGTTATAATCACCACCATTCAAGAGAGCTTTAAGAGGGCTTCAACATAGGTAGAAATAACATAGAATTTTGTGGTTGATTTTGATCAATGGTGGTGTTGGATGATGAATATGGGACGGCCAAAATGGGGAGATGAGAGAGTTTGTGAGTTGATTGCATGGTGTAAATGAGTTGCTAGTTTGAAGTGTTAGTGGTTTTGTGAAGTCTTAGCTTACACATTAAGCTAAGACATGTGTTTGCTAGTTTGTTGAGATTTTGACACATCATAGATGTGTGGTAGCAAGTGTTGGCCGGTTTTGGGGGTGGGACAAGTGTCCCACTTGTCTCATCCCCAATTATTTACGGGTACTCCTCGATTCTAGTTTCCTCGATTTGCGTGCCCTCGGGTCGTTTTACGAAAAACGTTTTTATAAATTATGAATCAACGTCACAAAACGAATCCAATAAAAATTGTCTCATCAAAAACGGAGTTCGAAAACGTAAATACGTAATCCTAAGGTTTCCGGTTTAGTCGTGAAGGACGTTAAAATAAAATCGTAAGTCCTAATCTCTTCTCGTAAATTTGTGAGTTTATGAACCAACACAAATTTAAAACTCCAAGATAATATTCATGGACAAATTTATTTTTCTGAAATGTCGGACTGTCACCAAAGACGGTGTATGTAAACGTAAGCACGTAACGTAGAATCCTCCGGTTTAAACGTAGTCGATGCTACTTCAAGACGTAAATCCAAATTACTTCCCAAAAATAAGTGAGTTCATATTGTAACATTAAAATAATGTTTATAAATAATATTTGAGGATAAAATATCAATCGTAAATTGACGGATTGTGACACGAAGACATCTTCGTTGGCGTTGACAAATTCACCTTTCCGACGGATTTTGTTGTCGTTGACTACGAGATGGACCCCCGTGTTCCATTAATCATTGGACGTCCGTTCTTGAGGACCGGTCGCACTCTCATCGATGTAGCCGCGGGCGAATTAATCATGAGAGTTGGTGACGACAAAATCGTCTTCAACATGGGTAAACTTTCTAAGCAGCCTTCGGAAAACGAGAGTGTTACTTTCATTGATGTTCTTGATGAGGCTTGTGAAGAACATTTCAAAGACGCTTGTAAAAGTGGTTCTTCTTCTCTACCCATTGTTGAGACCGTTGCCTCATTTGCTCCGTCATTGACTCCTTTTGGAGAAAGTGACTTGGATGATTTTGAAGCTAGCTTGGGTCCTATCGATCTTAAGTATGATGATTCTCCCACCGATTGGGATGAAGACATTCGTACCATTAAGAAACTTC
This sequence comes from Glebionis coronaria, assembly GCA_025667525.1. NCBI lineage: Eukaryota > Viridiplantae > Streptophyta > Magnoliopsida > Asterales > Asteraceae > Glebionis > Glebionis coronaria. The sequence continues at coordinate 205,427,451 of CM046875.1, forward strand.
TCAATGAGGACCATATTTCTCCACAGTCTCCTAAGGCTATCTCTACCGATGATTCGAAGTTGACTACGCCGTCCATCGAAAATTCTCCGGATCTAGAGCTTAAGGACCTACCGTCTCATCTCGAGTACGTTTTCCTTGAAGACAACAAGAAGTTACCGGTCATCATCGATAAGGACCTGAAAGAAGAAGAAAAATCCCGACTTATCGCCGTGCTGAAGAATCACAAGAAAGCTATTGCATGGAAAATCTCCGATATTCGTGGAATTGATCCTCTCTTTTGCACAAATAAAATTCTCATGGAGGACGACGTTAAACCCACTATTCAAAGCCAAAGAAGGGTGAATCCTAAGATCCATGACGTAATCAAAAAAGAGGTTATCAAACTTCTTGATGCGGGAATGATCTATCCTATCTCAGATTCACCGTGGGTTAGTCCCGTCCATTGTGTGCCTAAGAAGGGCGGAATCACCGTTGTTCCCAATGAAAACAACGAGTTTATTCCTACTCGTCTTGTTACAGGGTGGAGAGTTTGTATAGACTATCGCAAACTCAATGATGCTACGAGAAAGGATCATTTTCCCCTTCCTTTCATGGACCAAATGCTTGAACGTCTAGCGGGTAATGACTATTACTGCTTTTTGGATGGTTTGTCCGAGTATTTTCAAATTCCCATCGATCCCAAAGACCAAGAGAAAACCACATTCACTTGTCCCTACGGAACATTTGCTTACAAACGCATGCCTTTCGGTTTATGCAATGCTCCTGGGACGTTCCAAAGGTGTATGATGGCTATCTTCCATGACATGGTTGAAGAAACTATGGAAGTCTTCATGGATGATTTCTCGGTTTATGGCGATTCTTTCTCTGCTTGCCTTGCCAATTTAGAACGTATGCTTAAGCGGTGTGAAGAAACTCGCCTTGTTCTAAATTGGGAAAAATGCCATTTCATGGTAAAAGAGGGCATCATGCTAGGACACAAAATCTCCAAAGCCAGTCTTGAAGTCGATCGTACTAAAGTGGATGTCATAGCCAAATTACCTCCACCTTCAACCGTGAAGGGTGTGAGAAGTTTTCTGGGTCATGCGGGCTTTTATCGTCGATTCATTCAGGATTTCTCTAAAATCGCTCGCCCGATGACCCACCTCTTGGAAAAAGGTACTCCTTTTATCTTTTCTAAAGAGTGTCTCGAAGCCTTCAACCTTCTTAAGGATAAGCTAACTAAGGCACCGGTCTTGGTTACCCCTAATTGGGAGCTACCTTTTGAGTTGATGTGTGATGCTAGCGACTTTTCTATTGGAGCGGTTTTGGGCCAAAGAGTGAATAAACACTTCCAACCAATCCATTATGCTAGCAAGAAAATGACGGGGGCTCAATTGCATTATACCACTACCGAAAAAGAGCTTTTAGCTGTAGTGTATGCTTTTGAAAAGTTCTGCCCCTATCTTGTCCTTTCTACCACCATCGTGTATACCGATCATTCCGCGTTGAAGTACTTGATGACTAAGCAAGATTCTAAGCCAAGACTTCTTCGTTGGGTTTTGCTCCTTCAAGAATTCAACATTGAAATTCGTGACAAGAAGGGAGTTGAAAACCTAGTCGCGGATCATCTCAGTAGACTTGAGGATCCTTATCAAGGGGATCATCCGAACAAAGAGATCAATGACTCTTTTCCCTTTCAGGCCTTAATGTCTATCAATAGAAATCTCGATGACACCCCGTGGTTTGCGGACATTGCAAACTACATAGCGGGTGGGATTCTCAAGGAAGGGCTCACGTCCCAACAACAGAAAAAGTTCTTTAAAGATATTGAACATTATTTCTGGGACGACCCTTACCTTTTCAAACAATGTGCTGATCTGATTATTCGTCGATGTGTTGATGGGTCGGCAGCGGTACAAATCCTTGATGCTTGCCATAAAGGACCCACCGGTGGTCACTTTGGTCCCACTTACACCGCGAAGAAAGTATTCGACTCTGGATTCTGTTGGCCCACCATTTATCGTGACGCTCACGATATCGTTAAACATTGTGATGCTTGCCAAAGACAAGGCAAGATCACACATAAAGATGAGATGCCTCAAAATTTCATACAAGAATGTGAAATCTTTGATGTATGGGGCATCGAATTTATGGGGCCATTTCCATCATCTAAAGGGAACAAGTACATCCTCGTAGCCGTTGACTACGTTTCTAAATGGGTTGAAGCTAAGGCTCTCCCTACGAACGATGCGAAGGTGGTTGTGAACTTTTTGAAGCAGCTCTTTGCTCGATTTAGCGTTCCTCGTGCTATTATCAGTGACCGCGGGACTCGTTTTTGCAATGATCAATTTGCAAGAGTCATGGCTAAGTATGGTGTCAATCACCGTCTTTCCACCGCTTATCATCCACAAACCAACGGTCAAGCCGAGATATCCAACCATGGATTGAAGCAAATTTTGGAGCGTACTGTGGGAGAGCAGCGTGCCGCGTGGGCCGATAAGTTAGATGATGTTTTGTGGGCTTTTTGTACTGCTTATAAGACCCCGATCGGTTGTACACCTTATCTTCTTATGTACGGGAAAGCATGCCACCTCCCTATCGAGCTGGAACATAAGGCATACTGGGCCTTGAAGTGGGCTAACTTCGACATCAACAAACCCGGTGATCTTCGCAAGATTCAACTCAACGAGCTAAATGAACTGAGGAATGAAGCTTACGAGAACTCACTGATCTACAAAGAGAAGACCAAGATCATCCATGATGCAAGGATTAAGAACCGAGAGTTCCATGTTGGTGATCAAATCTTACTATTTAACTCTCGGTTGAAGATCTTCTCGGGCAAGTTGAAGAGCCGTTGGTCTGGTCCATTCACCGTCGCCAATGTCTTTCCATATGGGACCATTGAGCTTTCTCAGCCAAATGGGCCCAATTTCAAGGTGAATGGCCAGCGTTTGAAGCTGTACTTTGGTGAGGACATCTCTCATGAGATTATTCCATCCCTCACCACGTTTCCCATGAACTAATTTTGGGTCGAGTCAGGCTCGTGACTCGGTGAACAAAAACAAGCGCTTCACGGGAGGCAACCCATGATCTATCTTTTACTGCTTTCATAATAAGTGTAGGGGGAGCCCCGTATGTGTTTGTTGTCTTGTTTCTTATTCTCTAGAGGGATTAAAGCTTCAAAGAATCGATGACTTTTGACGAACCGTGATTCAATATTTCATATCTTATATGTTCACATTGAATTCACTTTAGTTGTCCTTTCCTTAGCAAGATTTAAACAAAGTGCACAATGTCCTAAGTGTAGGGGAGTTTACTCCCACATGCTTAAACATTGAGGACAATGTTTATATCAAGTGTAGGGGGGACTTCTATTGAAGTAAGTGGTCTTTCCATGAATTTGCCCTCATTTTAACCAGAAAACTTGATTTTTCGACATTTTTCAAAATTTTTAATCTATTTTGGCCTAGTTGTATAGTTGTATTTTTCTTTGTTATGGTTATTCTCTTTCCTTGCTAAAATAAAGTGGTTTTTAAATTTTTCTTAGTCATGAATATTTTGACTCAACCCGAGTTTACTTATCTAAGTTTACTCTAGCTAGTATCCTTAACGTGTTTAAGTCAAGTTTTGCTAGGCTTTTATATAGGGAGCTTTAAAACGCGGAAGTCTTAACTCTCACGGGTTAAGAACAAGAACTTTTCGCAAGTTCCTATAATTGATCCTAGAGAGTCGTTTATTAAGGGAACTTTAAAATGCGATTTCTAAACTTGAAAAAGCCTAAGAATTTGAAAGATCCTATAGATGACTCGAAAACCCAAAACTTTGATTTAATTGGCTAAGCATCCACGAGTCTCATTCCTTGAGATTTTAAATTGTGGAGAACGAGAGATGATAGAGTCAATTATAAGTTTGGTATTCTTTCGTGAGTTTATGTGAGTTAATTATGAGCCTATTCTCCCATCGCTTGTTAATAAATTTATCTACAATAAATAAGGTTGTACGATTTGAAAAGTTACTTAGCTTCTAGCCCAAGATCGTTTAAAAGTTGCTCGGTATTAATTAGAGTTCATAGCCAAGGCATAACTTATTGAAGCGGGATGCGAAGATTGGCGAGTCCGAAAAGGCCCTAACAAGGCATGAGGGCTACAGTTTCTTGCTAAAGATCCAAAAGTGATGTGAAGAATCATTTATCGAAAATCAATATGAAGGATCGAGACGCACGACGAAAAGAAAAAACTCCCCAAAAGATCATGGAGAAGTCTATCCAAAAATACCCTAGCAAGGTATGAGGATAAATTGATCCAAGTCCTAAAAGGAGGCGGATCGTTGTATATCAAAGTCCAAAATAAAGATTCGAGAAAAATGAAGAAGTCGTGGTCCAAATATGAAGAATCTCTCAAAACTTCAAGTGAAGAAATTCCTATTATGAAGAGAAGACCATAATTTCAAGAACGTCTCTCAAAGATTTGAAGTATGAAGTCGCTGCCAAATATCGGTCCGAGAAAGGTCTCAAATCGTGAAGCGAGTTATGCCAAGATATGAACTTTATGAGGTCCCGAGAAGCAGTTTTAAAAGATTTTGTCCTTTAGCTAACTATTTATTAAATCGTTCACTTTATTTTCGGCTTAAATAACTTTCAAAATAAGTCAAACAATGCATCCTCGTGATCATTCAAGACAAAAATAAAATATAAGAGATACACCTAGGAATAAGGGAGTCTAAGTGAATAATTGGCCCACATGAATTCGTGTTAGTTTGATAACTTATAATAAAAATGATCTCGTTTTTAAGCTTGGTATGGGGAACGTGAAACTTGAGGATGATAAACGTTCATGGCAGCCAAAACCCAATGTAAGTTTTTGATTTCTTTACTTGTTTTTATCTTTTTACTTTCCATAAATGTTTAGTGTTTAATAAAGGCCAAGGTGGGTTATTTATGATGGAAAATGTAAACCGTGCTTTAAAATTAATGCATTGCATGAGGGCATTGCAATGGTCAAGTGTAGGGTATTTAATAAGTGTGAAAACACTTATCCTTTTACCACTTATTTCCAATAATAACAGGACCAAAACGTGTATTTTATGTCGTAAAAGTCGGAATTATGCGTGGTTTGTGTTTTTATTGTGTTTTAGGACCAAAAGATGAAAAAGGAAGAAAACAAGGGCTTTCACGGGCTTTTATCGAAGAAAACGAGAAAGACGAAGTCAAAAGATCAAGAGTGCAAAAAGAACGGAAGTCCAAGGCCTATTCTGAAGATTTATCGAAGAAAAAGTCTAAAGACAGAAGTTTAATGAAGTCGAAGAACTCAAGTCTAATTGAAGAAGAAAATTACAAAGACAAGTTCAATATACATCGACAAATCCCGAGACGACGTCGAGAAAGACAAAGGATTTAAATCGAGTCGAGAAGAAAGAAAGAAGAGGCAACACATGCACACCTTCCCATTTTCCCTATAAATACCCTCCTAATACACATTAGGAGGGTTGGTTAGTTTTTAGTAGTTAGTTTCATTTTCATTTTCTTTTCTAGTTTTTAGAGAGAGAAAGTTCCAAACTTTCTCTCACTAAGTTTTAATCTTTTCTTTCTTTTAATCTTTCAAGATTAAGCCTTTTGTATTTGGATTCCATTAATCAGGTTCAAGTTAAGCTTTTTGTTCATTAATCTCTTTCTACCTTTCTTGATTTTAGTTTACTTTTGGTGCGAAATATATTTGATCCGTGTTGATCTTGATGTTTTTGTGCTTAAAAAGTTAATCTTTTTATTCCTACATAAGCTTTCAAATGGATAAGCTTTAAGATCCTTGTGCTTTTTGGCTTATTTGTGTGTTTAGCTTATTTACTTTTTGAATTTTTTCTTAAAAAGTTTCTTCTTTTATGGTTTGATTTAAAAGATTGCTTATTTTAAGTTGGAAAAGTTGTTATTTGTGCTTATTTAGTCCTTTTCATTATAGATTCGTTCAAGTTTTGGTGTTAGCTTATCATCCTAGCTTATCACTTAGCTTATTTTTCGAATCAAAATGAAATCGGAAAAGGTTTAAACCCTTTTCCGATTGAAACATTCCGACTACTACCCCCTTTATTCCGATCACTTGATCGGATTAGGGTTTTAACTTATTCCGATTTGCACCATTTGTGTTCCGATCATTGGACCGGAATAGGGTTTTAGGCAGATTCCGATTGGGACTATTTTACTGTATTCCGACGTGAGTATCTTGCATAGCATTCGGATCTGGATCCCTTATTGGACATTCTGATTATACTTGTTTTCGATTATTCCGACTGCATCCGCTTAACAGATTCCGATAGCTCCTTATTCCCATATTCCGACTGCCTTCTTTTTTGGATTCCGATCAGGGATTCCGATTTTACCAACATTCAGACTAGGGTGTATTCCGATCAGACTTTCCGACCAACATTCCGATCATATTCAGATTTGGCATTCCGATTGGATGAGTTTCTTGTTTTTACAAAGTTTCCAAGTTTTAGATTTATTAAGTGTTCATGTAATTTTCTAATTTTGTCTTTAAGTTTTTAGCATTTATTTTTAACTCGTCATTTTAGATTAATCTTTAAAGCTCTTATCTTACTCAACGACATTTACATATTTGCTATTAGTTTAAAATAGATAATCAACCAATCCATTTATTATTCCACCAAGAACAATTGAGTCACACTTTCTACCAATAGTCAATTCGAAGAGATTCGGTTCAACGAACTTTTATACATGGTGTCAAAAGCCGCGTATTAGCAACCGTACGATTAGCTAATTCCAAAGTCATTCGGGTGGGGACTAGCTCGGGTAGAGATAATTGTTTCCAAACACTTAATGTCATTAAGTTTATACTAGCACATAGATCAGCTAGGGTCATACAATTCTCTACCCCGGGGAAGTTGCAAGGAATGAGAAAACGACACGGATCATCAAGTTTGGTGGGTAATTTCCTTAAGAGCACTGCGGAGCAATTCTCATTAAGTTGGATCTGAGCGATATCAAGAAGTTTCTCCTTATCACTGATAAGATCTTTAAACATTTTAGCATATTTTGGCATGTGAGCGAGAGCCTCGGTAAAGGATATGTAGAAATTAAGTTGTTTAAACATTTTAAGAAAGTTAGAAACTTGAATATCATCCTTGTTCTTCAACTTCTCTTTCCTCAACCTTGAGGGGCAAGGTATATTGGTGATATGAGCTTAAACTCATATCCTTTTATCAACAAATAACCCTAAAACATGAAGCAAAATACCAATTTATTTGGCAAAAACAGTGCTATGTGGTATGTTTGTGTTTGTGTACACTTGTGTAGGTAAAAGGATACATTTCCAAGCAAACAAGGAAAAATCAAGCTCAAATGGATGAAAAAGACAAAAGAGGATCAAAAGTGACAAGACTTTGAAGTACAAGGACCTATCTTGACAAGTTATCAAAGTTGAAGGACTAAAAGTGCAAATATTGTAAAAAGTCAAGATTCAAGTCAAACTTGGTCAACTCTCAAGTCAACTCAGTCAAAGGATCATTTTGTTCAAGTTATCAAAGTTGAAGGACCAATTATGTCAAAAGAATGAAGATTCTAGCTTAAAACAATAATCTGCCAAGTTAAAGGACCAATTCTGCCAAGAACGGAAAGATATGCAAAGTTTAATCCATGTGACAATAAATCAACCAATGAGAAGAAGGGAAAAAGAAGCACACGGATTAAGCATTTAATACCCACTTAGCGTTTGGCATTTATTACCCAATCCCAACAGTTCAATCCGTGTGACCAAAATTCAGCCAATTAAACACTGACACGTGGCATCTTCTTCAAAGGAAAAATTTACCAGGATCGCGTTTTAGCTACAAGCAATTTCATGGAAGGTTTTCAACATCAAACTTGATCGTTTTGAAGAGATAAACACAATGGTGCAAATCAATTACCATGAAATCAATCAATGAAGAAAGCCCCAATTCCTTGTTCATACCTTCAAAGTGCAATATGCAGAATTCTACACGTGGCAAGCTGGGATTGGTTCTGACACATCACCAACCCCAACAAACTCTTCCTTCATGTCTATAAATAGCTAGATTAGACCTCATTTGTACAAGTAGCTTAAATTTGTAAAAACACATAGTTCTCCATTTCCTTTCCTTTTTCCTTCAATTCTACCCTAGCTACTCAAGAGTCTGACAAACTCTTGAGTTAGTTAGTTAGTTACTAGCTTCCAACAAACTTGTAACCGTTTTCCATTGAATAAATTTTGAATTCAAGCTTTCCCGCCAAAATTGTTCTTACCATTCTTGTTCAATTCTTGCTGCTATTGGATACTATTGTTGCTGTTAAGTGTTTGTTATGATCATTGATGGATCATAACTGACATTGAAGGAGTTTGATAGCTGTTTGATCAGAATTCAGTCATTTCCATAGTTTTTGAAGATGTTCAAGCAGATTGATGATTCCTATTGATTAGATAGCTGTTATTGTTGATTGATTGATTCCTAGTGATAAGGTGGTGGTTATCACTAGGCTAAGTGAGCTCAGCGCTCCTCTTCTTCTCAAAGGATAACTCCTATAGGTTTTAAAGTTCTTGTTTTTGTTCCACTCAACAAGTCTACTGCATGCTTTCTTTCCTAGAGTAATTTTGATGGCTGCCTGATAAAAGTGTTTTTGAATTGCTAATTGTTTGAATTTTGGTTGCTTATAGCTTAATTCCGGCTTACTTGATCTTAGTTTTGGTTTAAGTCTAAGTCTTAGCTTATTTTCAGTTGGAATTTGGTTCTAGAATCTTAATTGGTTAAAGTTGTTCTTAGAGCTCACTTGTACTCTTAAATCAGTACATTTGAAGTATTAAACTTGGAGTTAAATGCATTTAAGTCAGCTTAATTCAGTACTTAAAAAGCCTTTGTAAAAAGTTTGTAAACATCAGTAAAGGAGTGTTTGGGTGTAGCTTAAAAAGAGTTTTCAAGCATTGAGATTTGGATTTTTAGAGTTCATTTGCAGTCATAAGGTGATAATAAGTTGTTTTAAGTCTTTTACAAGTCAAGTAGACAGTCAAACAGGCAAATGGCACTTAAAAAGTTTGGGTCAGTTTTCATTCAGTTTTGGTATTAGAACTTGCCATTTTCAATTGATCAGTATTCATTCCATAGTTGATGAAATTTTCCCAAATTTGTTTCTATTTGTAGCTGACATCATATAGTTTCATATTCCAAAAGGATTTTATACAGTATTCAATAAGCAATTAGATATAAGCAAAAATCAGATAAGCAAACTTAACTCAAGTTTCTGTAACTTGTAAACTGAAAATCTGTATCTCCTTTTCCTATTCATAAACTTAGCAATTTTTCTTCACAAATCCCATTAAGTAGTTGAGTTACATGATTTTTAAGATTTTTAGCTTTTTGAAAAAAAGCTGGTCAACGCTTGGTCAACATAAGCTCATTTTTAGCTTAATTCAGTTTTAGAGCTTATTACTTGATGAAAAACGTTCTAGTTTGATTTCCCATTCCTTAATTCAGTTGCTTAATCAGTTTTAATCAAAAAATCAAGTTGTGACTGATTAGATTTGGCTATAGCTTATTTTGTGCTTATTGATAAGCACTCATTTGCTTATTTCTCATTTTTAGCAAGTTTCCTTGGACACACATAGCTTATTTTATATTTGAAACGTTTTGCAATTTGTCTCATCAGATTTGGTTGAGTAATAAGCTAGAACGAGCTTAATTTTGATCTTAACCCGTTTTAGCTTAAAAAGTTTTGGAAATTGTCATTTGGTCCCTAGTGTTTTAAACAGTTTGAAAATCTGGCTAATCTTCCATGTTTTTAGGGTTTGCACTTTGTTAGTCCCTATAGTTTTAAAAGTTGTTAAATTCAGTTAGCATTTTGTTAGTTTGGTACACTTTTGGTTAGTTTGTTATAAGATTTGCATTTTTGATCCTTGTAGTTTACTGTTTTGCACTTTTAGTCCCTATAATTGTTAGAGTTTACATTTCAAGCATTTATTTTTCATAGAATTTACATTTTCAGTCCTTTTAGTTTCATATTTTACATTTTGAGATTTACTTGAATAAAAACGTGGTATTTGCAATTTGTTTTACATATATGTAGGTAATATTTTTCCGTTTTGCAAGCATTTGTTGAATTAGCAAATAGATTATCCAAGCAAGCTTAACAACCAAGAACAATTAAAAACCCGATATTGGTTGGACTTTCTATTAGCAAGAACTAAGAAAAAACGAACTGCATTATACTCAATTTCAAATGGCACCGCTGCCGGTTCTTTGACTACACGAGAGACTATCGATTGACGGTTTTCATTGGCTTTTGGGATCCGTTTACTTTGTGAACGTTATTTTTACATATCATAAATCAAAAACAAATAAAAAATCAAAAATATAAAAATATATAAAAACTAAAAAATTAACAAAACAATTCTTTTCCTAAAGAATTGACCAAAAAAATAAAAAATCCAAAAAGCAATCTTTTTCCTAAGAGATTGCACCCAAAAATATATATTATTGGATTCTCTCGGTTTTTATGTACATATAGTATTTTCCCTTAAAAAACTCATAAATACAAAAATATTTTCCATATATTATTATAAGTAAATACGTATACGTGTAAGAACAATCAATCTACATATCTTCCATAAGTATTGCCGAGGCAATACACCGTGTTGAGGGGCGTTCTGGTCCTTGACACGTGTATCGATCAAACAAAATAAAGCAAGAATAGATAAATACTCTCAATAAGCAACAATTCGAAGAATACGAACATTTAAGTGAATAGAAAGGCGATGTGCTATAAAATGCCATCTAAGGGTCAATAGGTACTTAAGTGCTTCGCGCCACCTAACCCCCCGTTCACTTGTAAGTATTCTAAGAAGGAAGGCTTCTTTGAAGGTCTTGCACCCAAGTAGTAAATACATATATTGTTATTTTCTTGTGGATATTTAATATTGAAACTCGAAGAGGATAATCCATTTCTCTTCAAAGTCACACGAGAGCTTATCTCTCATTCCTCGTATTGAGTTGCATGCTCACTCGCGGGCGTGCACAAATACCGATTGGTGTACAACCTCTTCCTCCGAAAAGGAAGAAAAAGAGAAAGAGTAAGACCACCATCGTCCACCAAGCCGATCACGAGAATCGTGCTTTGACTCCACCACAAGAAGCCATGGCTATTGATAATCGCACTTTGTATGAACGTATGCAATCCAACATTCATGGATATTCTAGTGCCATTAAGATTCCCGACTTTCCCGCTAACACATTTGAGCTACATACATCTATGATCAATATGGTTGCACTATCACCTTTCTTGGGTAAACAAAATGAGGATCCTCATGCTCACCTTAAGAGATTCCTTTCACTTTGCAATACCATTAAGCATAATGGGGTTCCACATGAGGTGATTAGGTTGATGTTAGTGTCATTTTCTTTAGAGGGGAGTGCTAAGCATTGGTTAGACACCCAACCACCCGATAGTATCACCACATGGGATGGTTTCACCACTAAGTTTTTGAACAAGTTCTTTCCTCCACATAAGACTATGGCTTTGAGGACTTTAATTATGGGCTTTCAACAAAAACCTAGTCAATCCTTTAGTGATGCTTGGGAAGAGTATAGTGAGTTGTTGAGGCGATGCCCTAATCATGGATTGGATCAAGTTCACCAAATAAGCCTCTTTTATGATGGCCTTAAAGCTCACCACCAAGATTCACTCAATGCTTCCGCGGGAGGGAATATTCTTCTTAAGACATACCAAGAGGCTGTGGACATCATTGAGACTAAAGCAATGGTTCAAACAAACAATCAATTTGAAGAAAGGGTTCATGTTATCCAAAACACTTCTCAAACACCTTGTGATAACCAATTCCTTAAATATCACCAAGAGATCCTTCAACAAGTCAAACAAGGACAACAAGAAATGACTCAAGAGATAGTTCAAGCCCTTAAGACCGTTTCATTGAACAATTCCTCAAATAATGTGAATGTCATCACCATTTCTTGTGTTACTTGTGGAGGTCCCCATTCTTATGAACAATGTGATAAGGTGCAAGGGTATCAAGGGGAATGCTATGCTTACCAAGAGGAACACCGTGAACACTTCAAGCCTAACATCAATCCAAATAACCTTTCTTACAAATCCCAAAACTACCTTTCTCCACCCGGCTTCCCACCCCAACCGCCCACCCAAATTCCACAAAATACTCCTCAAATTTTACCAAGGAATCAAGGGCAAAGACCACCATACCAAGGAAATAACTACAAGGCACCCAATCAATTTCAACCTCAAGCAAATACCTTTTATCCACCACAACAAGGATTTAATCAATCACTTCCATTCATTCCCAATCAAGCATATGCTCCAATACCAAATCAAGCTTACCCTCAAGTTCCAAATCAAGGATATGGGATGCAAGAGACTCAAGAGTATGTTGACAAGAAAATGCGTGAAATGGAGAAAAGAATGAGTGACCAAATCAATAGGGTTTTAGTGGCGGTAACTCAAAGACCACAAGGGGCTTTACCTTCTAACACACAAACAAACCCTAGGGCCAATGTCAATGCTATTACAACAAGGAGTGGAACAACAACAAAGGATCCTTCACCTCCTAAACCTACTATTGTTCAACCCACTTGTACTCCTACTTGTGACAAGCCTTCTACTTCTACTCCACCTCCTCACAATGCTCCTATTCACTCAAATACACCTTCTCAACCACCTCATACTTCTCCTTTACCTTCCACACTTCCCAATGAAGAAGCTAACAAAGACAAATCTTCCACCACAACACCTATTCCACCTACACCAAAGCCTACTCTTCCATATCCTTCAAGGTTGAAAAAGGACAAGTTAAAGAACAAGGATGACATCCAAGTCTCCAATTTCTTAAGGATGTTCAAGCAACTCAACATCAACATATCCTTTGCGGAAGCTCTTGCTTATATGCCAAAGTTTGCTAAGATGTTCAAGGATTTGCTCTCAAACAAAGAAAAATTGGTTGATTTGCCCAACACATCACTTAATGAAAATTTTTCCGCGGTGTTACTTAAAACCTTACCAAAAAAACTTGGAGATCCGGGGCGCTTCTTGATACCTTGTAATTTTCCCGGTGTTGAAAATTGCATGGCTTTGGCGGATTTAGGGGCGAGCATAAATCTCATGCCTTTATCGGTTTGGAAACAACTATCTCTTCCCGAGCTCACTCCCACTAGGATGACTCTTGAACTAGCCAACCGAACCATAGCTCACCCCGTAGGTATAGCGAAAGATGTGTTTGTAGGTGTGGATAAGTTTACCTTTCCGGCCGACTTTGTAGTGGTCGATTATGACATGGATCCTAGAGTACCTTTGATTGTTGGTAGACCATTTTTGAGAACGGGTCGTACCTTGATAGATGTGGCGGAAGGAGAATTTATTATGAGAGTAGAAGATGAGAGAGTGGTGTTTAAGTTAGGGAAAGTTTGTGATAGAAAAGAGGTTAAGGAGTCTAGACCTTGTGAGACTATTAACATTGTGGATGTGCTAGATGAAGTGTGTAATGAACACTTTCATGATGCTTGTAAGAGTGCTAGTGATGAGATAACCCATGTTGAAACCGTGGCCTCAATTGCTCCCTCTTTAACACCTTTTGGAGAGAGTGATTTCCTCTTGGAGGAATTTGAGTCCAACTTTCTTGGTGATGATGATTCTCCCATTAATTGGGAAGAAGATATTCTTACGATCCAAAAGTTGCTCAATGAGGACCCTATTCCTTCTCCTATTCCACAAGAGATTACCATTGAGGAACCTTCCATAGTAAAACCTTCCATAGAGAGTCCAACTCCCATTGAACTTAAAGAACTTCCATCCCACTTAGAATATGCTTTCTTAGAAGGAAAAGACCAATTACCGGTGATTATTGCTAAAGAGTTGAAAGAGGATGAGAAAGAGCAACTTATTGAAGTTCTTAATAAACATAAGAAAGCTTTAGCATGGAAAATATCTGACATAAGGGGAATTGATCCACATTTTTGTACTCACAAAATCCTTATGGAGGATGACTATAAACCCGCCATTCAAAACCAAAGGAGAGTTAACCCAAAAATCCATGAGGTTATTAAGAAAGAAGTGATTAAACTCTTAGATGCGGGTATGATTTACCCCATTTCCGACTCTCCATGGGTTAACCCGGTTCATTGTGTTCCAAAGAAGGGTGGAATCACCGTGGTGCCTAATGAGAATAATGAGCTTATTCCCACGAGACTTGTGACCGGTTGGAGAGTTTGCATTGATTATAGAAAACTCAATGAGGCAACTAGGAAAGACCATTTCCCGCTTCCCTTTATGGATCAAATGCTTGAACGCTTAGCGGGAAATGAGTACTATTGTTTTCTTGATGGCTTTTCGGGTTATTTCCAAATACCCATTGACCCTAAGGATCAAGAAAAGACCACATTCACTTGTCCCTACGGTACATTTGCTTACAAGAGGATGCCTTTTGGCTTATGTAATGCACCGGGGACGTTTCAAAGGTGCATGATGGCGATTTTCCATGACATGATAGAGCAAACCATGGAGGTTTTTATGGATGACTTTTCCGTATTTGGAAACTCCTTTAGCTCATGTCTCACCAATCTTGAGAGAATGCTTAAGCGTTGTGAGGAAACACGTTTGGTGCTTAATTGGGAGAAATGTCACTTTATGGTGAAAGAGGGGATTGTTTTAGGACACAAGATATCCAATAAGGGATTAGAAGTTGATCGAGCTAAAATTGATGTGATTGCTAAGCTTCCCCCACCCACCTCGGTTAAAGGTGTGAGGAGTTTCTTAGGTCATGCGGGATTTTATAGGCGCTTTATACAAGACTTTTCTAAGATAGCTAGACCGATGACTCACCTCTTGGAGAAAGAGGCTCCTTTCATTTTTGACCAAGCTTGTTTAGACTCCTTTGAGACTCTTAAGGAAAAATTGACTAAGGCTCCCGTTTTGGTTTCTCCAAATTGGGAATTACCTTTTGAGCTTATGTGTGACGCTAGTGATTATGCGGTGGGGGCCGTCTTAGGACAAAGAGTTAATAAGCCTTTTCAACCTATACACTATGCGAGTAAAACCATGACCGGTGCACAACTTCATTACACTACCACGGAAAAAGAGTTGCTTGCTATAGTATATGCTTTTGAGAAGTTTAGACCATATATTGTGCTTTCCAAAACCATAGTGTATACGGATCATTCCGCTCTCAAGTATCTTATGACAAAACAAGATGCTAAGCCTAGGCTTTTGAGATGGGTTTTGTTGCTTCAAGAGTTTAAGATAGAGATTCGTGATAAGAAAGGGGCCGAGAATTTAGCGGCGGATCATTTGAGTAGACTTGAGCATCCTTTTCAAGGAGATTTCCCACATCAAGAAATCAATGAATCTTTTCCATTAGAGGAGCTCATGTCTATCTCTTCCCAAGAGGATGCCACACCTTGGTTTGCGGATATAGCAAACTATCTTGTGGGCAATGTGCTTATTGAGGGTCTTACTTATCAACAAAAGAAAACGTTTCTTAAGGAAGTTAAGTATTACTTTTGGGATGATCCATATCTTTTTAGGCAATGTGCGGACCAAATCATTAGACGGTGTGTAGATGGGCCCGAGGCATTTAAGATCTTAGAGGCGTGTCATAAAGGACCTACGGGTGGACATTTTGGGCCTAACTACACCGCCAAGAAAGTCTTTGATTCGGGTTACTATTGGCCTTCCATTTACAAAGATGCCCAAGAGATGGTGAAATTTTGTGATGTTTGTCAAAGACAAGGAAAAATTACACAACGTGATGAGATGCCACAAAATTTTATCCAAGAGTGTGAGATATTTGATGTATGGGGCATCGATTTCATGGGACCTTTTCCATCCTCTAAGGGAAACAAGTATATACTTGTAGCGGTGGATTATGTGCCTAAATGGGTGGAGGCTAAAGCCTTACCTACTAATGATGCTAGAGTGGTTGTAAAGTTTTTGAAACGATTGTTTGCTAGATTTGGTGTACCTCGGGCCATCATAAGTGATCGTGGTACGCATTTTTGTAATGATCAATTCACGATAGTTATGAAGAAATATGGAGTGAATCATAGACTTTCTACCGCGTATCACCCTCAAACAAATGGTCAAACCGAGGTCACAAATCGTGGTTTAAAGAGGATTTTAGAGAGAACGGTGGGAGAACATCGAGCTTCTTGGTCGGATAAGCTTGATGATGCTTTGTGGGCGTTTAGGACGGCTTTTAAAACACCAATTGGTTGTACACCTTATAGGCTTGTCTATGGAAAAGCGTGCCACCTCCCATTTGAGTTAGAACATAAGGCATCTTGGGCTCTCAAGTGGGCTAACTTTGATTTAAACCAAGCCGGTTCACATAGGAAAGATCAACTCAATGAGATGGATGAGTTGAGAGCCAATGCCTATGAGAATTCTTTGCTTTACAAAGAAAAGACTAAGAAATTGCATGATGCTAAGATCAAGAATCGTGAGTTCAAAGTTGGAGAGCCGGTTCTCCTCTTTAACTCAAGATTGAAGCTTTTTGCGGGCAAGCTTAAGTCGAGATGGTCCGGTCCATTCACTATTGCTCAAGTGTTTCCATATGGAACTCTTGAGTTGTCCCAACCCGATGGTCCAAATTTTAAAGTGAATGGTCACCGTGTTAAACATTACTTTGGGGAGGACATTTCCGTTGAAATGGTCCAAGAGGTCCCCATTTTCCCCATGAATTAATTCATTGAGGGACGAGTCGAGCTAGAGACTCATTAACTCAAGCATAGTATAACTAGGTTTAGAGTGTTGTAGGTTAGAAATAAAGGCATAGACTTGGAGATAAGTGTAGGGGAGACCTTCTTTTGTCTTCATGATTGTTTGTAGGGTTGGTCACTCATTTCATGCTTGGAGCTTAGGGAGGAGGCCCTTGTATCCGGTTCACTTCGTTACGTTAGTGAATTTTCATTGACACCTTGTGCTTAAACATGATTTCACTAATAGTTGTCCTTTCCTTAACTTGGGTTAAGCAAAGTCTATTCATTGTCATAAGTGTAGGGGAAGTTTTTACACTTCCATGCTCTTAAACATTGAGGACAATGTTTAGCTTAAGTGTAGGGGGGTCTTCTATCGAAGTGACCTTACCTAGAACTTGTCATTGTCTTGCATGATAACATGGAAAAATTGAATTTTCAACATTTTTCAAATTTTTGATCTATTTTGGCCAACAAAAATATGCATTCATAATTTTTGCATCAATCATTTTTCATTTTGCATATCACATTTGCATTGTATATATTCTTTTATTTTTCATCAAAATATATAAAAAGAAAAATAATAATAAAACATGGTTTTAACAAATTTAGATTTCTTTGACATATTAGGCCCGCCATGGATATTTTGACTCAACCCGAGTTTGCTTATTTTAGCACTCTCTAGCTAGTATCCTTAACCATGTAGTCCTTCATTGGTCTATTAGGCTAAGCATCCACCAATTTCATTATTTGAGATTTTAAATTTGTGGAGAATGGGAAATGATAGAGTTGAAGCAAGTGTAAAAGGGCTAGATAGACTTCATGGCAATTACTTGTGGCTAAACCCTTCTCTTCTTTATCTCTACTTTCTTCGCATGTATATAATTGTTAATAAATAATCAAGTACGATTTTAATTGGTTTGTAATCTCTTATGCATTTTTGGCTAATCATTCATGGTTGATATGAGTACGTCTTAAGATTCTAAGTTAGCACGTTTTATGTGTACTAGACTTATGTCATGCTCCATATTTAGCGGGTGTTTTTCCTTTTCTTCTTTTCAAATTTCTTTGTGAGGAATAAAGAAAAATAAGAGCGGCTTATGAAAAAAAATGAGTGGCTAGAAAAAAAAAGAGAGAAAAAGAAAAATAAAAATGCAAGACTCCCAAGAGGGGCAGTGTGGTGTTAATTATAGTGACTATTGAGTTCCAATATTACCTTGACGGGTTGCGGGGATTCAATAGATTGCTCCAATCCAATATTGCCTTGACGGGTTGCGGGGTTGAAGATCCAAAGTCTCAAAAAGATGGCGGATGTAAATTATTGCGCGAGTTTTATTTTTCTTTCCTTAGCGAGTGTGTAGCTACTTATGAAAGCATGACATGAGGATTTTACACATAAGGCGAATGACTTATTACTCTTAAAACGGACTTGTATTAATTGTGAGCGGTTTTTCAAGTAATGGATGACAAATTTGCCTCCAAGCAATTTGCTCAAATAATAACCGGTTCCACATTTAATTGTCATGAATCAGTTGATGCACTTTTTACTTGTGAATGCAATGATCCCATTTTTAAGCTTGGTATGGGGAAAGTGAAACTTGAGGGTGATAAATGTCCATGGTACCCAAGCCCTAATCTAAGCCATTGAATTCTTTATGAGTTATTTCCATCAAAACCATTTCAAGAAAAATCAAAAAGATATAGATAGAATTGTATTTTGTTCATTGCATTATTAAAAGTCAAAATCATGCATCATCTAGTTTAGAGTAGTGTAGATGCATCTCATATGGCCAAAGTGGATTAATTATGAGGGAAATGTAAATTTAAGCTCTAATAAATAATATTGCATGAGGACATGACAATGTTCAAGTGTAGGGGAATTTGATATGAGCTTAAACTCATATCCTTTTATCAACAAATAACCCTAAAACATGAAGCAAAATACCAATTTATTTGGCAAAAACAGTGTTATGTGGTATGTTTGTGTTTGTGTACACTTGTGTAGGTAAAAGGATACATTTCCAAGCAAACAAGGAAAAATCAAGCTTAAATGGATGAAAAAGACAAAAGAGGATCAAAAGTGACAAGACTTTGAAGTACAAGGACCTATCTTGACAAGTTATCAAAGTTGAAGGACTAAAAGTGCAAATATTGTAAAAAGTCAAGATTCAAGTCAAACTTGGTCAACTCTCAAGTCAACTCAATCAAAGGATCATTTTGTTCAAGTTATCAAAGTTGAAGGACCAATTATGTCAAAAGAATGAAGATTCTAGCTTAAAACAATAATCTGCCAAGTTGAAGGACCAATTCTGCCAAGAATGGAAAGATATGCAAAGTTTAATCCGTGTGACAATAAATCAACCAATGGTGCAAATCAATTACCATGAAATCAATCAATGAAGAAAGCCCCAATTCCTTGTTCATACCTTCAAAGTGCAATATGCAGAATTCTACACGTGGCAAGCTGGGATTGGTTCTGACACGTCACCAACCCCAACAAACTCTTCCTTCATGTCTATAAATAGCTGGATTAGACCTCATTTGTACAAGTAGCTTAAATTTGTAAAAACACATAGTTCTCCATTTCCTTTCCTTTTTCCTTCAATTCTACCCTAGCTACTCAAGAGTCTGACAAACTCTTGAGTTAGTTAGTTAGTTACTAGCTTCCAACAAACTTGTAACCGTTTTCCATTGAATAAATTTTGAATTCAAGCTTTCCCGCCAAAATTGTTCTTACCATTCCTGTTCAATTCTTGCTGCTATTGGATACTATTGTTGCTGTTAAGTGTTTGTTATGATCATTGATGGATCATAACTGACATTGAAGGAGTTTGATAGATGTTTGATCAGAATTCAGTCATTTCCATAGTTTTTGAAGATGTTCAAGCAGATTGATGATTCCTATTGATTAGATAGCTGTTATTGTTGATTGATTGATTCCTAGTGATAAGGTGGTGGTTATCTCTAGGCTAAGAGAGCTCAGTGCTCCTCTTCTTCTCAAAGGATAACTCCTATAGGTTTTAAAGTTCTTGTTTTTGTTCCACTCAACAAGTCTACTGCATGCTTTCTTTCCTAGAGTAATTTTGATGGCTGCCTGATAAAAGTGTTTTTGAATTGCTAATTGTTTGAATTTTGGTTGCTTATAGCTTAATTCCTGCTTACTTGATCTTAGTTTTGGTTTAAGTCTAAGTCTTAGCTTATTTTCAGTTGGAATTTGGTTCTAGAATCTTAATTGGTTAAAGTTGTTCTTAGAGCTCACTTGTACTCTTAAATCAGTCCATTTGAAGTATTAAACTTGGAGTTAAAAGCATTTAAGTCAGCTTAATTCAGTACTTAAAAAGCCTTTGTAAAAAGTTTGTAAACATCAGTAAAGGAGTGTTTGGGTGTAGCTTAAAAAGAGTTTTCAAGCATTGAGATTTGGATTTTTAGAGTTCATTTGCAGTCATAAGGTGATAATAAGTTGTTTTAAGTCTTTTACAAGTCAAGTAGACAGTCAAACAGGCAAATGGCACTTAAAAAGTTTGGGTCAGTTTTCATTCAGTTTTGGTATTAGAACTTGCCATTTTCAATTGATCAGTATTCATTCCATAGTTGATGAAATTTTCCCAAATTTGTTTCTATTTATAGCTGACATCATATAGTTTCATATTCCAAAAGGATTTTATACAGTATTCAATAAGCAATTAGATATAAGCAAAAATCAGATAAGCAAACTTAACTCAAGTTTCTGTAACTTGTAAACTGAAAATCTGTATCTCCTTTTCCTATTCATAAACTTAGCAATTTTTCTTCACAAATCCCATTAAGTAGTTGAGTTACATGATTTTTGAGATTTTTAGCTTTTTGAAAAAAAGCTGGTCAACGCTTGGTCAACATAAGCTCATTTTTAGCTTAATTCAGTTTTAGAGCTTATTACTTGATGAAAAACGTTCTAGTTTGATTTCCCATTCCTTAATTCAGTTGCTTAATCAGTTTTAATCAAAAAATCAAGTTGTGACTGATTAGATTTGGCTATAGCTTATTTTGTGCTTATTGATAAGCACTCATTTGCTTATTTCTCATTTTTAGCAAGTTTCCTTGGACACACATAGCTTATTTGAGATTTGAAACGTTTTGCAATTTGTCTCATCAGATTTGGTTGAGTAATAAGCTAGAACGAGCTTAATTTTGATCTTAACCCGTTTTAGCTTAAAAAGTTTTGAAATTGCCATTTGGTCCCTAGTGTTTTAAACAGTTTGAAAATCTGGCTAATCTTCCATGTTTTTAGGGTTTGCACTTTGTTAGTCCCTATAGTTTTAAAAGTTGTTAAATTCAGTTAGCATTTTGTTAGTTTGTTACACTTTTGGTTAGTTTGTTATAAGATTTGCATTTTTGATCCTTGTAGTTTACTGTTTTGCACTTTTAGTCCCTATAATTGTTAGAGTTTACATTTCAAGCATTTATTTTTCATAGAATTTACATTTTCAGTCCTTTTAGTTTCATATTTTACATTTTGAGATTTACTTGAATAAAAACGTGGTATTTGCAATTTGTTTTACATATATTTAGGTAATATTTTTCCGTTTTGCAAGCATTTGTTGAATTAGCAAATAGATTATCCAAGCAAGCTTAACAACCAAGAACAATTAAAAACCCGATATTGGTTGGACTTTCTATTAGCAAGAACTGAGAAAAAAACGAACTGCATTATACTCAATTTCAAATGGGTTGAGATGAAGGCTTTGGAATGGAATTCTCACTCACATCCTTGGGTGGTGGAGGGGTGGAAGTAGAAGGTGGAGGAATTGGAGAAGGGGACTTGTTTTCCTTTGTCACAATCACCGGCACAGGTGTAGGAATCTCGGGTTCCTTTAAACCTTTTCCACTTCGAGTGGTGATTGCTTTCATCTCCTCTCTTGGATTAGCAACGGTGTTACTCGGAAGAGAACCCGAACCAGAGGCTTGATTACTTTGGAAGAAACTAGCCATCATATCCCTTAAGTCATTCGTTTGACTGCTCAAAGAGTTTCGCATATCAGCTCGAAGATCATTCCCTTATTTTGCCATATCTCCTTTCATGTTGATGATTTGTCGCTGAAGATTCTGCACCAGTGTGTCATTAGTCCTCATGTAAGTTTCAACCTCGTGATTAAATGCGGTGGGTTGGGTGGGAGAAAGGGCATGGTAAGTAGGTGGTTGATAAGCGGGTTGTTGGTAAACATGGTTGTTTCCTTGAGGTGGATATGGGTTCCTTTGGGTTTGATATTGATTTGGAGCTCGAGTTTGGTTTTTATTGTTGCAATTGAGGTTGTTTTGGTTTTGAGGAGGAAAACCGGGTGGTGAAAGTAAGTTGTTTGAACGATAACTGAGCAAATTACGGTCACCTTGTGGACGTGCTTGATAGACTCCAATAGAAAAGTTACCGTTAGCGGTATACACATTTTCCGGATTGTCATGAGTCGAAGGAAAATCGGTGTATGAATGAGATCCCCCACATATTTCACATGACTGACTCAAAGCATTAACTTGCGCATTGTTTTGTTTGGCATTGTTAGCAGTTTGTAAAGCAAGTGCTTCAACAGTCGTAGTAAGCTTATCAATTCTCTTGTCGACATCACTAGTACTAGCAGTAGCCACATTAGCCCGAACACTCTTAGTTTGCACTCTAGACTTATTCTCAATAGTATCCCACGCGACATTAGAAGACTTAACCAAAATGTTACCCCCGAGGCACTATTTAGTGAATCTTGGTCATTAATGCTTAACCATTGTTAAAAGTATTAATTTGATGCACTTTTGTGAAACCATGTTGTGGACACTTTCTTAAAAGTTCCTTAAAACGGTCCCAAGATTCACTAAATGTCTCACCGTACTTTTGTTCAAAGTTAATGATTTCATTCCGCAAAGCGGTAGTACGTGAGGGTGGGAAAAAGTAGTTGATGAATTTGGTCTCTAAATCCGACCACGTAAGAATACTTTGTTGCGGTTCCTTATCAAGCCAATGACGGGCTTGTCCCTCTAAGGAGAAAGGAAAAAGTTGCAAGCGAAATACCTCTTGTGAAACCCCATTATACTTGACCATATTAGTGAGTTGAAGGAACCTTTTGATACGGTCATGAAGATCATTAACCGTACGTCCCAAGAATGGTTGAGAAGAGACCATTTGAATGAAGCCGGATTTGAGCTCAAAGTTGTTGGCTCCAATCTCGGGTATGACAATAGCATCGGTGTTGCCCTCTACTTGCGATTGCAAAAGCTTGATCATTGGTCGATTGTCCATGGTGACAATAGGTGGAGTGTCGACTTCGTCTTGAATTGCTTTCTTCTTACGAGCACGGGTACGCATACACACCTACAAAAGGAAAAGAAAAATAGACAAGAAATATTTTTGGTTTTTTTTAATGTTTTTCTATTTTTTTTGAATTTTTGAAAATTTTATATTTTTTTAGGATTTTTGAAAATTGTTAAGCAAGAAAATAACTTTAAAAAATGAACGGATCCCAAAATCCAACGCGTTTCTCACTAAAAACCGTTAATCTTAACGAAAAGAGCCGGCAGCGGCGTCATTTAATACAAGGTTTTGTCTCGTATGAAAAAGATTCGTTATTCCAGTCTTTTCGAATTGATTACTAGTTAAAAGTGCGACTCGGTCGTTCTTGGTGGAAAATAAAATGGTTTTATTATCTATTTTAAACTAAAAGCAAATATGAAAATGTCGTTGAGTAAAAATAAAAGCTTTAAAATTAAACTAAAAATTACGAGTTAAATATAAATGATTAAAAACTTAAAAACTTAAAAATGAATTTAAAACCTAAAACTTTGTAAAAATAAACACTTTAACCCAACGGAATGCCTAAGATCGGAATCCCATCGGAATGTGTCAAAAGAAATTCTGTCGGAATAATAATTAAAGTGTCAGAATAATGGTGACCCAATTCTATAGGAATGTAATGCATAAGCTGTCACAATGTATAAACTGTCGCAATGTTTAGGCCATCGCAATATTGATCGCAATATTCTATCTGAATGTGAAGTCTGTCGCAATATGTAAGTCGAAATTTGGGCAACGTTTTGTCGCAATATGCCTTATACCCGATCGCAATGTACGATGCCAGGAGCAATCGCACCCTACGATCGGAATAAGTGATCGGAATACTCTATCTGAATAATCGATCGCAAAGTAAAACCCTTAAGGTTATTGCGATCACAATGAAACCGTCGGAATGTGTTGTCGCAATGTAGAAACCCTAATGATATTGTGATGGAAATGACACAATATTCGGATGGAGTACAATAAGCTAACAACCAATAAGCACTTTTCAAAAACTTAACCAATTCAATACTAGGAAAAACGCAATAAGCTACGTACGCAAAACTTATCAAAACATTAAATAAGCAAAATTTATAAAATAAACTTTTAAAAGATGAAACTTTTTAAAAAACATAAACGTAAATAAGCTAAGTGCAAAATAAGCCAATAAGCATGATAAGATCAAAGCTCAAAATGTAAAAAAACTTAGATATGAACAAAAAGATAAACTTTTTGATCAATCAAACATCAAGAGTAAACAAGACACATGATATATTTCGGATCAAAGGCAAATCAAAATCAAGAAAGGTAGAAAGAGATTAATGATGAAAAGCTTAAACTTGAACTTTTAGATTAATGATTCTAAAATACAAGATTAATTAAAGCTTAAACATGAAAGAAAGAAAAGATGAAATTCTAGTGAGAGAAAGTTAAACACTTTCTCTCTCTAAAAATTAAACTACAAAGGAAAAATGAACTAGATAACACCCTCCTAATCACACATTAGGAGGGTATATATAGGAGGTGGGGAGGCTAAGTGTTTATGCTTCCTTCTTTCTTTCTTCTCGTCTCGACTCGATTTAAATTCTTTATCTTTTCTCGATGTCGTCTCGGGATTTGTCGATATAAATTGAACTCGTCTTATAATTTTATTCTTTAATTAGACTTAGTTCTTCGAATTCATTAAACTTCCGCCTTTAGAAGTTTTCTTTGATAAATCTTCAGAATAGGCCTTGGACTTCCGTTCTTTTTGCACTCTTGATCTTTTGACTTCTTCTTTTCTCGTTTTCTTCGATAAAAGCCCGTGATAGCCAGCGTTTTCTGTGACAATCCGTCAATTTATGGTTGATATTTTATTCTCAATATTTATTTGAAAACATTATTTTAATGTTATAATATGAACTCACTTATTTTTGGAAAGAAATTTGTATTTACGTCTTGAAGTGGCATCGACTACGTCTAAACCGGAGGATTCTACGTTACGTGCTTACGTTTACATACACCGTTTTGGTGACAGTCTGACATTTCAGGAAATAAATTTATCCGTGAATATTATTTTGGAATTTTAAATTTGTGTTGGTTCATAAACTCACAAATTTACGAGAAGAGATTAGGACTTACGATTATAATTTAACGTCCTTCACGACTAAACCGGAAACCTTAGGATTACGTATTTACGTTTTCGAACTCCGTTTTTGATGAGACAATTTTTATTAGATCCGTTTGGTGCCATTGATTTATAAAAACGTTTTTCGTAAAACGACCCGAGGGCACGTAAATCGAGAAAACTAGAATCGAGTAATACCCGTAAATTAGTGGGTTGAGATAAAACAAGTTTTGCCCCACCTCACTATATGGACGGCTAAACATAAGCCACCACACACCCTTAGGTGTAAACTTGTATTAAACAAGTTGTTACACTTGGCTTGCTTAACTAAATAAGCTACCAACACATCAAAACCACTAGCACCAAACCATTATCTCATTTCATCTCATGCAAACCACCAACTCCTCTCTTCCTCTCTCTAAAATTCGTCCAAGAACCACCCCTAATCACCCTCATTTGATCAATTTTAACCATGAAATCATGTGTTATTCACACATATGATGAAGCCCTTTTGAAGCTCTATAGATTGGTGGTGATTTTAACATCCAAGGAGAAGATTTGGTGATGTTCAAGGGCTGATTTCTACATGAAGTTTACAAGTATTGGTGGCCATGAAGATTGGTCTTGATCTATCACAAGTTCTTCCATCAAAATCCAAGCCTTGATCATAAACTACACAACCTTGGTGGTATAAATATTATTCTTTCCATCCTCTTGGTATTTTGATTATGTAATTGATATTGAGTAAAATACGTGCTTAGGAAAACAACGTATAAATGCGGCAAGTATTAAACTCGACGATTTAGGAAAACCGACAAGTCGAATAAATGCGAGTTCGTTCTCGAAGGTGGTGTGTGGATTAATGTGCCAATATATATGAAATCAATTTAGGATTAGTGACTTTTTTGGTTTAAAGAGAGAAAAAAGTAAAAACGAGCTACGACTACGATTAAACTACGACGTTGACGTAAAACGATGACGTAATTACGTAAACGCGACAAAATTAAAATTTAAGCCTAAAAATTAATTAAAAGATTAAACTAAGTCTAAAATAATATAAATAAGAATAAAAATCCAACAAATATATTTTAAAACCTTTTATTAATTAAATATTCAATTTTAAATGCTAATTAAAGCCCTAAAATTAAATATAATTAAGAAAAAGCCCAAAATATAATTTTATTGAACAAATAAGTTACTTATATTATTTAAAGACTAAAAAGTATTTTTCCTAAATTTTCAAAACTATTTTTCTATTTTTAAATCACTAAAAACTGTTTTTAAACTAAAATAATCATAAAAAATAATAAAATAATGCCAAAAATAATTTGACAATTTTGAAAATCCTAATTTATGCTATTGAACAGTAGAAAATTGAAAAAGTTTGAAAAATGTAAAATTTTGCACTAAAAGACAAAACTGAATAATATTAAACCTTAATTAAACTAAATTAAATTCTAAAAAATGATTAAAAAGTGAACAGTAAAATAATTTTTGACTAAAAATCTTAAATTGTTTTTCTAAATCTAAGAAAATTTTAGAAATTGAAAAATATTGATTTTTTACACTAAATGCCAAAAACAGATTAATAAAAAGTTAATTAAAATAGCTAATTAATGTAAAAAATATCAAATGAATAGTAAAATAAAAAATAATTAAACAGAAAAATTCTAAATAAAATAAGAAAAATATTGAAACAGGTTTGAAGTCCTAATACCTAATTTAGGTCACTAAAGACAAAATTCTAAGTTTCTGAAAGTGACATGTGATCACCTTTTGTTTTCTAGTGTAGCAGGGGGAACAAAAGTGCTACCAGTGGGAATTGAGTTCCCACTGTTTTCACAATCTTTCAGGTCTGGGCAAAGATTAAGCTTAGGAAAGCTTGTTTTATGGTTTTGCTGGTAAACAAAGGCACCCCCACACTCATGGAAGTGTGGGGAGTCACAAGAAACAAGAAAAAGACCACCTTGTTCACACAAAACAAACATAAAAGAGCACAAATAGGGGACTGTATTGCTTATGATGTTCTGATGAACAGTAAGCTGAAGCAAATGGCAATTGGACGAATTTTAAAAGCTCAATACTTGTACACAATCCAACAAATTCTCATAAAAGCTATCTAGAATTCTAGATAGACCTATCCTCTAACTTTGAGCAAGATTTCAAAATCTAAAAGGCACAAAAACTGGTAGAAAATGGTTATACCAAGTTTTAGCTATGTTTTGTCTATTTTAAACATGCAGTTTCATTAAAACCTACCTTAACTCAAAACATAAGACTAATAACATGTGAAACTTACAACTTAAGTGTGTCTAGGCAATTTTTAAACCCTAAGCTATCATTAATTCCTAGCTAACACTTAAATCCAAACACTCCCTAATTTTCTGAAATTCAAAATTGAAACACCAAATCTTTTCTAATCCTACCCAAATTGATTAAAATCACTCCTAACATGCACATAAACTCTAAACAAACATATTAAAACCAGGGAAACAACATAAGAACAAGTTCTACACAAAATCACATAAATCTCATATAAAATCTCAAAAAAATATGCCAAAAGGGGTTCAAGCCGTTTACCAGGCTGATGCCTTCCAAGTGGATTGTTGGGAGCTTATATGAGCTTATGGAGTGTAGAGGACTGCCTGCTGTTGGAATCCAAGTGGACCCAAGGCATAAATATGTCTTCAAACAAGAAAAAAAATGGAAATGAAATGGGAGAGTATCTTGTCACTTTTTGAACCTACAAAAGCAACAAACAAGTGAAACAATCAAAAGCATAAGCTTATAAGCCTAGATTAATGAATAAGTAGGCTTATGAGCTTATAGCTTATACAAACAAAAATTATAAACTTTCCTTAGGGACTGATTTTTGAAGACCCTTTTTAAAGCACTTAAACTGTTAACACAAACTGAAAACTCCACTTGAAACCAACCAGTTAACTCTCACAAATGAAACCAAATGATAAATTCCACTTTCACTTCCTTTATATTTTGGATTCGATTTTCTAAGAATTAAACTTTTTTGAACAAAATAAATTTATGAACTTACACTAAACATTTTGCATCAAGATAAACCTTAACTAAAAACAAGCACAACACTTGAGAACTCAGAATTATTTGCAAGATAATTAAGAAACTTTAACTATTTTTTCATTAGAAAACTTTTACAAATAAAACTGGAACAAGATATGAGGCACAAACCACCTTCATATTTATACACCTACTTAGAACTATCTAGAAATACAAGATAGATAAAACCCTAACAGCTAAACTTCCACAATTGCCCTTGGAATCTTGACTGAAAATTTGGTCAATTGAGCCCATGTGATTGATGCAGCTGTACAAATGATCTTGAGTCGTTCATATTGCCTTTGGGAGTAAGATAATACTTTCTGAACGTTGGATGATTTGTACACATTTGGCTTTTTGTTCAAACTTGAGTAGGGGAGGGTCTCGTGGCCATGTGGGGAGGTCGGGTGATGGTTTTCGAGGTGGGAAAGGGATGGGGACATGGTTAATTAAGTTTCTGGATAATTAGGGGGAAAACCCCTTTGATTTGTTTGAGTTTAGGATCTAGGGTTTATAGGTTTAGGGGTGGGTAAACAGGTGCATTTGATTTGTTTTGGGTAATTAAGATTTTAAATCTTTTGTTTAGTGGGAAAAGTATTGCTGATTTAATAATCAGTTAATACAAAGTTGGGTGGAGATCCGATGTGGAAGGTTAATCAAATGTGATTGGTTGTGGGGGAGTGGGGATGTGACGTGTCAGTAGGGGACTGGTGGTGGGAAGTTGTTTTTCTTGGCAGGAATGCCCCCTATAATCTCTTAAACTTTGCATATCAAGTTAAACAGCCAACATCTTTCCTTTTTCTTTGTAAATAAGTTTACATGACTTGTCATTTTTGGCATGGCAATTCTGTTATCTTTAAACAAGGACCATTTGAGTAACTTTGGCAATCTTTAAGGGCTATTGATGACATATCTTGAAACTTTAAGGACCCATTTGTAATATTTGAGATTCCCAAGGGCCTAAAGTGACAAGTCTTCAATAATTGAGGGACCAATCTTGCCAATCTTCAAAACTTCAAGGGCATTTTTGTAAATTCCATTTTTGGGCCCGGTTTCTTTGTGCGACTTCGTTTCCCGTGTTCGTTTTTGCTTGATTCCTTTGATCTTTTGGAGAATTCACGATATCCGTACCTGAAATACACAATGAACAAACACAGGCACATTTTTGGGTATTTTGATGATATTTTAAGCGTTTTAAGCCCCCGATTTGGACGATGAGACTATGTATAAATAAAGTCTCATCACTCCCCCATACTAAACCATTGCCGTGTCCCCACGCAATGCTAGAATTAAGTATCATAGCACTTCCAAAATTCATTTTATGATGATATTTATTGAAGACGTAAACTTAAATAAACTACTACACGCGTTTTAGACATAATGTATTGTTTTCATCACGATAAAGTGACTTTTGGGATCATAGCACAAGAACACGTGAATGCTTCGTTAGAAATAATTTCGTCGTCCTCGATTTTCACCCAATTCCATGCTAAGCGTGTAACGAGATCATTGTTATTATAAGTTAGCAACACGAACACATCTCATGAGTGTTAATTACACACCTAAACTCCCTTATTCCTACTTGGTATCTCTTATATTTTATTATTTCTTAATGATCACGAGGATACATCATTGACTTATGCGTGAATAGGGATTAAGTCTAAAAATAGAGTTTTAACGGTGTAACCAAAATCATTAAATTAATAATTCACCCCAATATACAACGATGTCAAAAAAATAAGTCAACAAGAAGGATCGATAAACACGGTTTTATAACGGTTTTGAACATAAGATTTATTACCATGACTTTTATTATCCGCCATCATCAGTGGTTTTATTATCATGGTTTACCTCCATCTTTTATTCAACTTCGCCATGAAGCTTTTATTATGACTTCGGTCTTGCCTTGCCTTTTATTATCCGCCTCATCGGTGGTTTTATTAGCCAAAGACGTATATCCTCACGCTAAGGAGAATGTTAGAAATACGTTTTAACGTATATTAGAAGTATCGGTCACTCCACAATATGATTTATGTTGTAATAGCTCGTAGTTAGAAAATAGTTGTTAGTTACTTATTAACTTAAGTAAGAACCGGTCCATGGGCTTGTCATGGACCGGCCCAAGCCCATGTTATGCTTGGAACTATAAATACCCCTTTCCACCATGGAAAGGGGTTGGTTGTTGTCATTTCTTTGTTTCCACTTAATAAAATTCACATAGTTTCTCTCACTTTCTCTCTCTAACTTTCTCTCTCTAGAAATCAACAAACCCCTTCATAGATTCATTGATTATCAATATTCTACATTTGGTATCAGAGCTTTTAAAGCTACAAGATTCTTACAATTTACTTTCAAAACGCTTTAATCAACTAGAACAACATTGTATATCTTTAGAATTAAAACAACAAACTCAAAATGAGAATCTTTTGATATCAAATGTTTGTGAAAACGGTGTTGAGACTAGTGACAAGATGATTGCAATTGTTGAGACATTAGAGGAAGAAATCATGAGATTGAAGAGAGAGGTATCATCAAAGGAAACATTAAAATTGGAACTAGAGGCTGCAGAGTCTAAAAACCAAGTCTTAGAAATTAGACTATCGTCTGTTCTAGGGGAGATGGATCGGACAAGACAGGGATTATCCGCTCTTTATGGTTCACTAGAAGAACGCTTCGCTTTTAATGCGGCACAGCAACAATATTTTGTTGAACAACTGAACCAAAAGTGCGAGGAAATCTCTGACTTGAACATCCTGCTCATAGACAAAAATATGGTTTTGGCTGAGTTAAAGGAGACACTTCTTCTCACCCGACAAGAAGTTGTTGATAACTTAGCTACTGACTCTGCACCGTCCACTAGTGCTCCAACAACCAAGTCAGTAGTGCTTTATAAGAATCCGCTTCATAAGAGAAACCAGGTTACCTACGATGATTATATGAGGAATGCCATTAAGCATGTCGATCTTCTTAGGGATATTTTAGACGATCTTTATGCCTTAGATCCCTTAAGTAGCGACTATTATTCGGCTCATGAATATGTTAAGCGAGTTCAATATTGCTTGGCTTACTTGCAATACATAGGTACACCAGGTTCTGCACTACTTAATAATAGGCCCATTGCTATCACTCCATTTAATAAGACTCCAGGAGCGAAACCGTCATTGGCACAATCAAGTAAGACACCTTTAAAATCTGTTGCTAATGTTCCCACTTTGCCTTCTACAGGATTAAAAGCGACTACTAAGGCTAAAGGATCGCCACTCAAGAAAGCTAAGATCAAGCCCTCCACTAGTAGTGCCACAAAGAAGAAAGTAGAAGTCCACAATAGGAATGCTAGCTCAGTTTTAAATAAAACGAATCATGTTAAAACTAAAAGCTCTGTGCCTGTGCAGCAGCCTAAACCATTCGTGAATTCTGATTTAAATTGTTGGAATTGTAATGAATGTATGTTTTCCCAGCGTCATGATTTGTGTCTGATTGATCACGTTAATGAAATGAATGCTATTAAGAATGGTCTTGAATGGAAGCCAACGGGTAGAACTCGTGCCCAAGTTGGCTGGCAATAGCGTCCCACTGGTAGGACCTTTACACTAGATGGAAAAATGTGCCCTTTAACTAGGAATGCATCAATTGAGGTTAGGTCTGAGCGTCCTTTAGTTAGGAACACTCGCACTCAAGTATGGAAACAGCGCCCTTTAATTAGGTCAGCCCCCACTATAGTGCCTATCAGTGAAGAAATACCTCAGGATTTAAGCCAACTAGAATCTACACCACCAATTAAGAAGAAGAAGGCTAGGAAATCTAAGAAAGCTAGAGTTAGCAAATCTAAGATTATTAAATCTGTACCTGCTAATAACAAGGAACACTCAGATTCCGATACCTCTACATTGTCTTTGTGTGGTGATATTTTCAGGTGGTCCAAATCATCCTGTGGTATTTGGACTCCGGTTGTTCAAAACATATGACCGGAAATCGCTCGATGCTCCGAAATTTCGTCAGCAAGTTTCTTGGTACGGTTAAATTTGGGAATGATCATATAGCAAAGATTATGGGGTATGGTGAATATCAGATTGGAAACGTGACGATTTCTAGGGTATACTATGTAGAAGGTCTTGGTCATAACTTATTCTCAGTAGGACAGTTTTGTGATTCCAACCTTGAGGTTGCTTTTCGACAACACACTTGTTTCATCCGCAACTTGGAAGGAAAAGATTTGTTGAAGGGATCTCGTGGTGCAAATCTATATACCTTGTCCTTACAAGACATGATGGCCGCTTCTCCAGTATGTCTTCTCTCTAAGGCATCTAAGACCAAGTCATGGTTATGGCATCGCAGATTATCTCATCTTAATTTTGATGCTATTAATCATTTGGCTAAAAACGAGTTAGTTCGTGGTCTTCCAAAGCTTAAATTTCACAAGGACCATTTATGTTCCCCGTGTTCAAGGGGAAAGAGCACCAAGAAATCTTACAAACCCAAAGCTGAAGACACTAATCAAGAAAAACTTCATCTTTTGCATATGGATCTTTGTGGGCCGATGAGAACTGAAAGTGTGAGCGGTAAGAAATTCATTCTGGTAATTGTGGATGATTTCTCAAGGTTTACATGGGTTAGATTTCTACGTACAAAGGATGAAGCTCCAAAGGCTATCATTACTTTTCTGAAATTCATTCAGGTACGTTTGAATACCACTGTCCGCCGTATTCGTACAGACAATGGTACAGAGTTCGTCAACCAGACTCTTCGTGATTATTATGAAGGAGTTGGTATATCACATGAAACATCCGCTGCACGCACTCCACAACAAAACGGTGTCGTTGAAAGACGGAATCGTACACTTATGGAAGCTGCTAGGACCATGCTTATTTATGCGAACGCTCCATTGTTCTTGTGGGCAGAGGCTATTTCTACTGCATGTTTCACCCAAAACCGTTCTATCATTCGGAAACGCCATGGAAAAACACCTTATGAGCTTCTACATGACCGCAAACCCGATGTTTCATTTTTCCATGTGTTTGGTGCTCTGTGTTATCCAAACATCAATAGTGAGAACTTGGGTAAGCTTCAACCAAAAGCCGATATAGGTATTTTCATTGGTTACTCACCGTCCAAAAGAGCATACCGAATCTATAACCGTCGTCTTGGCAAGATTGTAGAAACTATGGACGCAGATTTCGACGAGCTGACAGCGATGGCTTCTGAGCAACACAGCTCTGAACCCGCGCTTCATGAGATGGGAACCGGTGCTATAAGTTCCGGATTAGTTCCCAACAATCCTACTTCTACATCATTTTTACCACCATCAAGGCCTGAGTGGGATAAACTGTTTCAACCGTTGTTTGATGAATTCTTCGATCCCCCGACTGATGAAGTTCCAGCACCTGTAGTAATTGCTCCAATACCTGAAGTGGTTGCTCAAGTTAATGAACCTTTATCTAATGCATCTACAATTCACAATGAACCGGATGCACCTTCACCAAGTGATTCTCAAACTACACCTGAATCATCACCCCTACTTGTGCCTAATGATGTGGAAGAGGATTCTACTGATCACGACTTGGAATATGCTCACTTGCAAGAGCTTCCTTTCTTTGGTGTAGCGATCCCTGAAAACCCTTCAGCCGCGTCTACCTTAGAAGAAGCTCCTTCTATTGTTCACTCCAGACCACCTAGGATTGAAAACCATAGCACTAAATGGACAAAAGATCACCCAATTAGGAATGTTATTGGAGATCTAGATCGACCAGTCTCTACACGCCATCAATTACAAGAGAGTGCACTATATTGTTACTTTGATGCATTTCTCTCTGAAGTTGAACCCAAAAATTGGCAGCAGGCTATGACCCAATCATCTTGGATTGAAGCTATGCAGGAGGAACTCAATGAATTCAAACGACTAGAAGTATGGGAATTGGTTCCTCGCCCTGACAAGGTTAACATCCTTACTTTGTTATGGGTTTATAAGGTTAAACTTGATGAGATGGGTGCGGTATTGAAGAATAAAGCTAGATTGGTCGCTAGAGGATATAAACAAGCCTTGGGTATAGACTTTGAGGAATCTTTTGCTTCTGTGGCTAGATTGGAGGCGATTAGACTATTCCTTGCGTTTGCTGCTCATATGAACATGATCGTCTATCAAATGGATGTGAAGACGGAATTTTTGAACGGTGAACTACGGGAAGAAGTTTATGTTAGTCAACCGGATGGGTTCGTCAGTACGGAGTCTCCTAATCACGTGTACAAGCTTAAGAAGGCTCTCTATGGGTTGAAACAAGCTCCACGCGCGTGGTATGATCTCCTGTCAACATATCTCATGTCGGAAGGCTTCTCCAAAGGCAAAGTAGACCCCACTCTATTCACTCTCAAGGACGGCAACGACATGCTTCTGGTACAAATTTATGTTGATGATATAATATTTGCTGCCACTAACATAGAATTGTCTAAACAATTTGAGAAGATAATGTCCACACGCTTTCAGATGTCGATGATGGGAAAAATTTCATTTTTCTTAGGATTACAGATTTCTCAGAATCCCAGAGGCATCTTTATTAATCAATCCAAATATGCTCTAGAGTCTCTTAAGAAATATAATTTTGAGAATTGTGACCCCGTAGACACTCCAATGGTGGAGAAATCCAAGTTAGATGAAGATAGGAATGGGACTATTGTCGATCCAAAACTTTATCGTGGGATGATCGGCACCCTTCTATATCTGACTGCTAGCAGGCCTGATTTGCAATTTGCTGTATGCATGTGTGCCCGGTATCAGGCTCGGCCTACCGAAAAGCACCTACATGTAGTTAAAAGGATCTTTCGGTATCTAAAAGGAACACTTCATCGTGGTCTATGGTATCCGAAAGATTCCTCGATTGCTTTAATATCATACGCAGATGCCGATCATGCTGGATGTCAAGACACGAGGCGTAGCACTTCTGGATCTGTGCAACTCCTAGGAGATAGATTGATCAGTTGGTCTTCAAAAAGGCAGAAAAGCGCTGCAATATCAAGCACAGAGGCTGAATACATCGCCATGTCCGGTTGTTGTGCTCAAGTCCTTTGGATGAGATCACAATTAACTGACTACGGTTTGGGATTCAACAAAATCCCGATGTATTGTGACAACAAGAGCGCCATTGCCCTTTGCTGCAACTATGTTCAACACTCCCGGGCCAAGCACATAGACATTCGCTACCATTTCATTAAGGAGCAGGTGGAGAACGGAGTGATCAAGCTGTATTTTGTCACTACTGAGTACCAGCTGGCGGATATGTTCACCAAAGCCTTAGATCGAGGACGAATCGAGTTTTTGATCGACAAGCTTGGCATGAAATCATTCACTCCAGCGACTCTCAAAGAGTTGGCAGAAGAATCAGCTGAATAGTCGTGGTAAACTATTCAGAGTATCCTTTGGTTGTGATCATGTATATTATCGTAAATATATAAACCACAAAAAGAAAATACAAAAATATAAAACCAAGAAAAACCATAAAAAATATAAAACCAAGAAAAACCATAAAAAATATAAAACCTAGAAAAACCATAAAAATTATAAAATCAAGAAAAACCAAAAATATTTTTTTAAATCGGGCATGTCTTTTAGTACGGTAATATTTACGGCCTTAGAAATGTCGATCAATATTGACACGGTGCCATAAATAGAGTCCGTATAAAAGTTGTACATTTTTAAAACATGCCCATTATGGCTTGTAGTTATTTCTGACTGCAACCCGGTTTTCATATTAAAGTCACGTATTTCCTTGGAAAACGTTGGCTCAGAACGGGAATTAATTTTCTCGGGCGTGATTTACAAGCCAAATCATGCAAAGGGATCAAGTTTACTTCATAACTTGGTCTAACACGAATTTGTGTACGTCTCAGTGCATTAATTTGTTAAAATAAGAGAAATCTTATTGACACCACGAATCAAAATTTTTTCAAGAGATAAATTGGAAATGCTTTCATCAATATTTGAGTCTTTAAACAATGACTACAGCTCTTTAAATAGAAAACGGGTCATCGTTTAAGGGGGAGAAAATATTAAAATCATCTTCGTCATTAAAATTGATTTTCCAAAGTGAATGTGAAAATTAAGGGCTACATGGTAATTGAGTGGTTTTGCTTTAGAATATGACTTGTGTTCGTTCTAAGTGATAGGCATTGCTTTTAGATTTTGGAGATATGCTAATAGATTGCGTTTGCTAAGTTGTGTGTACGTTTAACAAGAGTTAGGTGAAATGGAAAAAGTTATAGACAAAAAGGAAAAGGAAAGATAGATAGAGGGACTTAAAGTGTTAATTGTTTAACTTGTCAAAATTTTTGACCTAGTCAACTAAATAACCCCCGCCCCCTATTTCTAATCACTGTTTTCCTGCTCATTTGCCGCCATTGTTATACACACAGACAAGAAATCTAATCTCTCGCTTAATCAATCTAGATCCTGTTCTTTCGACTAAATAAGGTATTTACATCAATATGTTAACTTCTAATCCACATTTCTTATCATATAATTCTGTTAAACAGTGCTCAATTAATCAGTTTAATCCATTTAGGGTTCATGATTAAATTAGGGTTAATTAACTAAGGATTTGTGGTGGGTTTTATGCGGATTTGTATGATATGATGTTTAAATGCCTTAGTTTGCCTTAGAAACTCACAAACGCGCTAGAATAATCATCTGGGTTTCGTTTGTAAAAGTTCCGGATGAACATGGATTAAAACTTCCGAATGAAGGATTTCTTCTGAAAAACTTCCGAATGAGGAAGTTCCGAATGAAGGACTTCCGAATGAAGGAAGTTCCGAATGACGAACTTCCGAATGAAGGAAGTTCCGAATGAAGAACTTCCGAATGAAGGAAGTTCCGAATGAAGAACTTCCGAATGAAGGAAGTTCCGAATGAAGAACTTCCGGATGAAGGAAGTTCCGAATGAAGAACTTCCGAATGAAGGAAGTTCCGAATGAAAGAACTTCCGGATGAAGGAAGTTCCGAATGAAGAACTTCCGAATGAAGGAAGTTCCGAATGAAAGAACTTCCGGATGAAGGAAGTTCCGAATGAAGAACTTCCGGATGAAGGAAGTTCCGAATGAAGAACTTCCGGATGAAGGAAGTTCCGAATGAAGAACTTCCGGATGAAGGAAGTTCCGGATGAAGAACTTCCGGATGAAGAAGTTCCGAATGAGGAAATGTTCCGGATGAAGATGTTCCGAATGAGGAAAAGTTCCGGATGAAGAGTTTGATTATTATTGCCTGCATGCTATATATGTACTTGTTGTTTTATCCTATGCAATGTGTTATGCTTAGAAGTAAGAATGATATATATCTATATGTTTTTGTGCATCAACCTTTCATGTCTTATCTTAAGCAGATACAATGACTAATCCAACAGTACAAGCAATCCAAGAATCTAGAGAGGCCGATATTGCTAAAGCACGAACCCTTAAGTTTATTCCCAACAACTACCGGCTGAAGCAAGTCTCTAAATCCACTCACCATGGTTTTAAGGTCGCCATAGCCATCCTTGATAACTCTCATTTCAAGAACGCCCTTAGGAGTACAGCCTCGGTGCCTTATGAGTATATGTTTGAATTTTGGGCTACCAAGGAAATCACTTCGAACAAGATCACCTTCACCATCGACAACAAGCAGCAGACACTCACAGTTTCAGACTTCCGTAAGATTCTTGGTATACGGGATACACCCAAAGGCATGTCATTCTCGAGGGATCCTACTAAAGATGAACTCGTGGAATTATTTGACGCACTTGGATGTCCGGAAATACGAGTTGCGTCTGAGTTTACTACTGCTAAGGTAGGACAACCTTGGAGAGCTTTGATGGGTATTCTCAGTAAATGTCTTACACCAAAAACGAGTGGCCATGATGCTTTACGCAGTCCGATAATAAACCTCTTCTATGGCATGTACAAAGCTGCAAATTCAGATTATGCTTTGTTGATATGGGAAGAATTCACCTTTCAACTCTTCCAGAACAAGAAGCTGAAGACAAATTTCTTTCCTTATCCAAGGTTCATCAAGCTTATCATTAATTACTTTATGAAGAATGATACTACTATTGATAGGCGTGCAGGAAGTCGCTATCACACTGAAGAAGCTGATGATACTGTGGATCTGAGGCATGAAGGACCGTCTATTGGTGTGATTCCGGGTCCTATTCCTGATTACCTTCTATCTGAGAAAATCAAAGGTTCTGCTGATTACAAGCTACTGCAGATAGAAATCAAGAGGCTGAAAGCAAACCTTCAGACTGGAGAAGACTCGTCCACAACGGTTAAGAGTAAAGGTAAACGCAAACATCCAGCTGCGTTACCTGAACCCGAACCCAAGAAGAAGAAAACAGAGGGTAAGAAGGGAAAGGGTAAGGCTGATGAGATGGCTTTACGTGATGAAGAAGATATTGTTGATCCTGCTCTTGACAAGTCCGAGAAACAAATGATGAAGTTAGCAATTAAAAGGAGTAGGAAAGATACAGGCGGTAGTGGTTCAGGTGCAAGGGTAGATATTGAGGATGAGTACGTAGAACCAGATGATGTTGATGAGTTCGGGTCACCTGAACATTATTCCACTTCGAAGGAGCCATCAATCCCTATTTCAGCAAGTGTGGAAAAGGAACCTGTTGCTCCTACGATCATGGTGTCAACTCAACCCTTAACAACTCAACCTCCACCCATACAACCCTTACCAACCAGACCGGCTTCAACACCATTTCTTCCACCACCTATAATTCCCATCCTTAGCACCACAGTAACAACCGAGCCTCTTCAATCAACCCAGAGCAGCTCTGCAACATCTGCAATGGCTGCATTAGTGATGGCCGAAATGTTTGACAAACATGTGGATACTCACAAACGCGAAATGGATGAACTTCGCCAAGAGTTGCAAAGACGAGCTCAAAGGGAAGAAGCATCTAGGAAATCCCAAGAGGAGATGATTGCTAAGTTTGCTTCAGATATGGAGTTGACTCGAAAAGCACATGCAGAAGAACTAGCTCGGGTTAAGCAGGCTGAGGCTGATAAGCATGCTGCACGTATTACCAGACTTCAAGCGATGAGGGATAAATATAAGGAGCAAAAAGAAGCACTTGAAGCCTCTGTGAAAGAAAGAGTGCAAGAATCCGTTGAATCCTTAATGCCTAAACTTCGTGATGAGTTGAAGACACTTGCTGCTGACAACTTGATGGTCAAATCATCCAATCCTTCAGAAGCCGCCTACAAGATTGCTTATGACCTGACGGATTTTGAATTGAAGAAGATCCTTAAGGCTCGTATGGTGGAACTTGGGTCGTTTGACAAGTCTAGGATTCAACGGGCTCTATATAAATCCCTGAATGATGCTATCATGGAGGATGATAGATTATTCAAAACGTTTGGAAGTGTGGTACCATATCACATCTTACCTGAGGAAGAAAGGGAAGAAAGTGAAGAAGAGGGTACGGGTGAAGAAGAGGAAGAAGAAGAAGAAGAAGGAGAAAAGGATAAAGACGATGATGAGGGTGGTGATGATGATGAGGATGATGAGAATGATGATGACGAGGATGAGGATGATGATGATGGCGATGATGGTGGTGATGAGAATCAGGAAAGTGCTAGGGGTAGTAACGGGGATGACAATCAGGATGATGATGGGGGTGAACAGCCGAAAGAGGGAGACAAGGTTACCAGCTCCAAGAAAACTGCTAAGACTGGAACCAAGTCCACGAAAGATGCAGCACAGAAGGACAAATCAACATCGACGGAATCAAGACCAACTAAGTGGCGCCACGATGTGAATGCCACTACAGCGTCATCGGCTCCCGGTATCTCTATCGCTGTATCTTTACCTATCACAACTAACCCCATTAGTTCTGTTGTTGTCGCTCCTGTGATTGCAGAATCAGTGACGGAACCCGAAGCTGCACAACACTCCCCAATTCACGACACTGCAGAAATGCCTGAAACTGAACCAATAGATGTTCGCACTTCTACTCCTCAACAACTAGCTCAACAATCTACGATTCCTGAACCAAGCACACGAGTTTGGGAAGACACATTGGAGATAGACGAAACTGCACCACCACAGGCTTGGATCACGGCAGCAGCACAATATGATCCGATTACAGATGCTGACAAAGATGTGCTGTATCTCCGTATCCGCAGTCCTATTGACTTATGTGCATTTCTTGCTCATGAGTATAAGACTTCGGTTACTCCATCCTTGGTGAAGAAAGCGCTGAAAGATAAGAGACTGCGTGCCAAAACCCGATTGACCCGAATGGAGTTTGAATATTATGCTGATGAGATCCTGAAGGCTCTAAAAACCGTTCAACGGCCAGGTCTTCATGAATCCGAAAGAGCTCCACCTCCAATGGATCCTGCTCAAGATAATCAGATTGCTCTTGACTTCTTCGTCACCAACGATCTTGTGTATCTACTGAAGGGGTCATCAAAGTACGCAACCTCCCTGACCTTGCTGAAAGCTGCCAACTGGGGGACAATACCCTTTATCGAGGAAAAGGTAAATCGACTCTGGGTCCCAAAAATGAATCGTAATTATGATATGTATGATGTCATAGGTGCATCTCATTGGGACGAACGAGTCCGAAGGGCGTACAGGGGTTGCTGCTTGGTCAATTCTGGAAGCAATGTTAGATCCGACATCCGCATCTCTAGCATCTTAGGAATGAAAACTGAAGCCAAGAACGGCTACTATCATGTGACAGAGATTCGCTTGAAAAGGGAGGATGACAGGGAATACAAAATCCAGCAAGGAGATTTTTCCATCATTCGCCTTGAGGATATCGAAGATATGCTGCTTCTGATGACCCGAGATCAACTTACACACATTCCTCGTGAAGACCTGATTGCTTTGAATACAGCACTTCGCATGTTCACACGAAGCGTTGTCATCAAATCACGAGTTGAAGATCTTCAGTTGGGAGTCGAAAGCTATCAAAGGAAGCTCAACTTAACCCGTCCTGTGAATCAAGTGCTACCTCAACATGTAGAAAGATGTCCCTATACCGGCATTTCTGTCCCGAATTATGGCATTTTCTACTTGAACAGTCGAGGTTTGATGAAGTTTATGAGGGTGGGGGAGCTCCACAAGTATAGTGATGGAACTCTTATACAAGTCAGAGGAAAGTTGGAGCATCTGAACTCGGGTGGGACTTTGCCAGAGATGACGGAGGATTGGCATCCGGGTTACCGGCAGATGGCGAAGTACGTGATCAAGAAGATTGATCAAAAGCTCCGTGAACGTAGATTGATGAGGAGCTTGGAAAGGTTCGTGGGTGGAAGACCGTATTTAGTGCACCACAAGCTACTGCAACGATCCATCTAATGGGTCGTACATTTCAGGTCACTTTATATTGGTTTTCAATTGTGAATATGTATATTTGTGAATAATGTGCTTTAATGGCTTGATGTAGTGTTAAGGTATGATAATTTTTCAAGAATTTCTCACGAGATTCTAAATCTTTCAAAATATATCATACTAAAGCACTACAACTATCCCTTATTAAATTAAGGGGGAGCAATAACTTGTTCTATGGCCAAACATCGATTTCATTTTTACCCAAAGACCGGTTAATCCATTCAATATCCCAAATATTAATGGTTAACATTTTGGATAAGGGGAGAAAATGGGATTAAGGAGACGTAAGTGATACTTGGCTAAAAGATGAAAAAAAAGACTTAATGATTATCCAACTTAATATGTGTACAGCACGTGTTAAGGGGGAGCGTTTTTGATGAACAAAACACCTAAGGTACAAAAACTTTTGATTTCAATATCACAAGTACTTTAGGTGATTTTCAATGATTTTTCATGGTGGCAATTCCTTCCCAAAACACGCTTAATTCACGACGGATGTGGTGACAAAAGGGTGGTAGGAATAGGTTTAGTCCAATGATTCATCAGAGCCGATGGAATCTTCCCAAGGACAATTCCCTAGATAGAATTAGAAGTCCTAGGAAAGATGGAGAAAGAATGTGAACGTAGCTGAATGCCGACCAAGTACTTAAGCTAGCACTGGAACAATCACAACAAGGTGCTAGTGATGACGTATTGGTAAGCATTGAAGGGGTTGAAGAATGAAAAAGAAATGTAAAGATAAAGGGTGTAAAGAAAGAAGCCCTCCTTACAACTTTAGGCAGAAACCGGGTCAATACATATGCTATTGAGATCATTTTTGCTAATGATTCTCGGTATTGAAGAAAGACATCATGGACCCAGTGATGCAATGCACAACCCTTCCCAGCTAACTCAAATATCTCTCAAAAGGTATTTGTTTTAATCACACGGAGATCAACACGTTATCTATTGGTTTATTCACTCCGAATAAACTGGTATTGAAAAGGTGGTACTCCTCTCCAGCCATCGCTCACTAAATCAAAACGCACAATCGAGTCTAGAGCCAAGAGATCATCAAAAGTCTCATTAGGACACTTTCCATTTATTCCTGCTTTCTCACACACTGTGAAAAGTAAGAGATTTTCATGAGTCCTACGCAATGTTCCTGTAATATTGCCAGAACATCCGAGTAATACGTAAGTATTACAATGAAGATGGAAATCCTGCTTGAGCCAACATCAAACAAGCTCATGGTAGGTTACACGTGCGGTTCTTTTAGAACCAATCTTGTGAAAAACTGGAAGGTAACAGTGGTTTAATTCTTAATTGAACTTAAACTCGTTCCAGGCCTCTTCGCATTATCATATGATCTTGCCAGAACACTCAGAGTGACTCTTTATTGACCACAGTGACGAGTGGAAATCCTTCTAGTGTCAACATCAAACAGCACTTGGTAGGTAACGTGCAAGATTCTTTATGAATTGAGCTCGTGACAACTGGAAAGCAACGATGGTGAAAATCTTAATTGAAATTCACTTGTTCCAGGTTTCATGAATTGACGGCTTTTAATCACAAGGATAATTTATCCAAGTGATTCACTCTTTATGTTCGCAGTCAGCTTTGGACGGTCGAATAAAGAGAACGGGTTCACCCGCGAAATCCTGTCAGGAAGTTACTTAATTGAAACTATCCGTCACGGGTACGATATCTAATATCGTCCAACGGTCTTCACCGACCGGAGGTAAAATGCTACCGAATTAGAATAAAATGTTCAAAGCCATTTTATTCGTGTCGTTGCTGTGTACCTGTTAAAGACGGTGGCGTTGCTGTGTACCTGTTGAAGACGG
Organism: Glebionis coronaria; assembly: GCA_025667525.1. Classification (NCBI taxonomy): domain Eukaryota; kingdom Viridiplantae; phylum Streptophyta; class Magnoliopsida; order Asterales; family Asteraceae; genus Glebionis; species Glebionis coronaria. Next base: position 205,470,815 of record CM046875.1, read on the forward strand.
TGGCGTTGCTGTGTACCAGTGAAGACGGTGGTGTTGCGGTGTACCTGTAAAAGTCGTTCCCACATGCTTATGTCTTTTGCAACAAAGTTCAGCAAAAAATTCAAGAAAGTACAAGATGAAGTCTTCCGCTGTACCAAACTCTGAAGCTTTCGAGAATTCAACAAAAAGACGTAAGTGTGTGGAACATGAAGTCACGAGGAGGCAAAGTTCACAAGAAAGGCAAAGATCGCACGTGAAAGGCCAAAGAACAATGCTCTCAAGTCAAAGCCAAAAAGATCAAACCAACATATTCACAACAAAAGAAAGAAAAGAAGAAAGGACTACGAGCTAAAGAACGAAGACTTAGTATAGTATGCTAGGTTTAGAACTTTGTAACGTGGAGTGACCTCCCTTAGGGGGAGATTGTTAGAAATACGTTTTAACGTATATTAGAAGTATCGGTCACTCCACAATATGATTTATGTTGTAATAGCTCGTAGTTAGAAAATAGTTGTTAGTTACTTATTAACTTAAGTAAGAACCGGTCCATGGGCTTGTCATGGACCGGCCCAAGCCCATGTTATGCTTGGAACTATAAATACCCCTTTCCACCATGGAAAGGGGTTGGTTGTTGTCATTTCTTTGTTTCCACTTAATAAAATTCACATAGTTTCTCTCACTTTCTCTCTCTAACTTTCTCTCTCTAGAAATCAACAAACCCCTTCATAGATTCATTGATTATCAATATTCTACAGAGAATTTTGGATCTTTAAAGCTTCGAAGATTAAGGCTTGATTCACTTTCAATTGGGCATAGATTTTTCGGCCTTGTGAGCTTCAAATTTTTGCTTAATTTAGGTGAGCACTTGAAATCTTATTATTAGGTGAAGCTTTCGATTATTCGGGTGCCAATACTTCAAAATCGTGACGCTGGCGATACCTTAATGTTTTACCAATTTAATTACATGCAAGCTACTAAAACAAATTAGAAACCAACAATAGTGACTAAACCGCTAAATCAATATTTATTAACAATTTATTTATCAAAAGTATGGGGAGAATAAGCTAATAATTACTACACATGAGATCGTGACGATTACGAGACTTATAAATAACTCTATCATTTCTCGTCCTCATTTAAGAGACTTAGTCTAAAAAGTTAAGGAATCGAAGCTAAGTGCTCAACACGCACGGTCGAGTCAAAAATTACTCTTATTCTCACCATCGGAAAACCTACATTCGTGTCTTAAACACTTATGAAAAATACGAAAAATTTTAAAATTTGGCCATTTTTGGCATTATTTTGCATAAAACGATAACAAAAAGATGAATATTGGATTGCGTGTTGACGTAAGCAAGGTGAAGTATCTACTCACCCCCCCCCCCCCATACTAGAACTAAACATTGTCCTTAATGTTTCGAGTCTAGGGGTGAAAACACCCCCATACTAGAGACGAAGTCGAATGCTTAATCTCGAGCATGGAAAGGGTAAAACGAATAACCTAAAAGCCGTTTATGAATTATGCTAATAAGATAAACGTCAGAACATAAAAGGATATCATCGGATATCGGAATCTCCAAAGGCAACGATCGAAGCTCGAGTGATCCATAAAACGAACACGAGAGGCTTCAATGATGACGATTAACCTAATAAATCACAATCACAAACAACCACGAAACAAAGGTCGGAAGAGCACAAGTCCCCTCGTTACGTTAAACTAAGAAAGCGATAATATTTACAAGGATAAGCATGAGAATCCCCCACGAGGCACCTTGTTTTTTATAACCGAGTCAAAAGCTCGACTCAGATCCCCATAAATGTGATCATTTAGGGATAATCTTGGTTTGGTCATTTTTGGTGGGGCTTACATGATAAACAATGCCCAAAAGTACATGGAGTACTTTAAAAACCCGATAAACGTATACCGGGGTCAAAGATGGCGTCCTCGTTTTCGGATGAAAGACGAAACAACGCTACTTCAACACAAACCCCAATGGGGTAGAAGAAAAGAGATGAGAAGTAGAAGGGTGGGGCAATGGGTAAGTCAAACATATGAGCTACTCGAGGTAGACTCACACCAAGCAAACGAAAAGGTTTTGCATTTATTGCATCGGTGGTAGGCCAAGATTTCCCTTTACAAGCAATTCCGGGATCGTAAATCTCGTCCTCGGTGGAGAAATGTAAGGGAACATTTGGGGCTTCCCCCACACTAGATCCACACCAACCATCGTCAAAAGGAGTAGACGAGGTGGTAGCACTCATATAACGCGGTGATGACGGAGTTAAACATGTAGAAAAATCTTTTAAAACATTTTTAAAATCCTTTCCTTTTTCATCGTTTAAAAACTCTTTATGAAAACCCGATTTGATAATGTCGAAAATATTTGGCGTGTCAAATTCAAAATTAGTCGCGCTAAAAATCCTCACAATTAAGTCTTTGGTGGGAGGGGTGGCGGATTATATAAGTTCTCAAAACGTTTGTCAATAAAGAACACCGCCCCCTCGGGGTCTACATACTCGTCATCCTCATGAACGTCGATCTCATCGATTTCTTCATCAAAGATAGGCTTGTCAGACCAAGGTTTGTCATTCCCCTCCTTGAGTATCTTAGAAACTCTCTCGAAAAGATCACGATCAAGCACGAAACCATCATTCTTTTGTGGGGATTGTTAATAAGTTAAATCTTCACGAATGTGGTAAACGTAATTCTCATTTGAGGAGTGTTGATTTGGTAACTCCTTGAGAATTGGATTTTTGGTCACATGAGTTGGTTCATCCTCGATTTTGGAAAGATCGACCTCACTCGTAGGTGGAAGTGAAGGCATAAGAGCTAGCTCTCGTTCTATGAATTCCTCAATCTCGGGATCAAACTCGTAATCATCGTACTTCACATGTTTCTTTTTAGGAGAATAAAAAATTGCATGTGGATTTCGAAGTACGTGATCAATCTCGGCAAAATCGCCATCGTCATTGATACATGCTTTTAGTATGGGTTCTAGATTTGTCTCGGTATCCTCTCGAATTGATCACGGCTCTAAGTGGAATGATTTGTTCTTGGTTAATAAAAAGTTGTTGGTTTGTTTATCGATTTTAAACTAATGACAAATAAGTAAGTGACGAAGAGTAAACTTAAAGCTTTAAAAGATTAAACTAAAAAGATGAGTTTAAAAATAAATGCTTGAAAACTTAAAGGTAAGATTAGAAAAATACTTGGACAATGAATAAAACTAACACTTGAAAGCTTTGCAAAAACAAGAAATTAAACAAACAATTTAACCCAAATCGGAATATCACTAAAAAAGGTGATCGGAATATATTCCGATCTACTGATTGGAATGTAGGCAATGATGGTGATCGGAATACAGGAAATGGGACCAATCAGAATGTTATAAACTTGCACAGTCGGAATAAACAAAAATTAAGCTGATCGGAATAATCAATAAAGGGCAGATCGGAATAACTAAAAACCTTAAATAATCGGAATGTTTGAAAAAGGTCCAGATCGGAATGATGAGAGAAATGCAAATCGGAATAATCAAAAATTTAGTCCAATCGGAATATGGGAAAAATGACTCACCGTCGGAATACTCAAAACCCTTTTCCGATCGGGTGATCGGAATAAGGGATGCTGCTGGTCGGAATACACAGATCGGAAAAGGGTTTATAACCCTTTCCGATGCCTTTTTGATCCGAGATATAAGCAAGGGAATAAGCTATTGAATAAGCTAATATCCAAACTAAAACGAATCCAATAAGAAACAGATTAAATAAGCACTAAAAACAACTTTTCTAACTTGAAATAAGCAAACTTTTAAATCAAATAATAAAAAGATAAACTTTTTATGAAAACTTTAAAAGGTAAATAAGCTAAACCAACAAATAAGCCAATAAGCACAAAGATCTTAAAGCTTATTCGTGTAGAAACTTAAGGAAACATAAAAAGATCAAATTTTTAAGCACGAAAACATAGATGAACAACACGGATCATAAGTAATTCGTACCAAAAGTGAATCAAAATCAAAGAAAGGAAGAATGAGATTAAAGATTAAAAGCTTGAAACTAAACTTGATTAATAAAAAACAATACAAAGGTTTGATCTTGAAAGAAAGAAAGATGAAAACTAGTGAGAGAAAGTTTAGAACTTTCTCTCTCTAAAACTAGAGAGAATGAAAAACTAAAAACTAACTAAGACTAACTAACTCCAAAATTGTGAAGTGGAATCATATATATAGGCGTATGATGTGGGCTTGTGAATGGGCTTTGGTTTGGGCTTCTTTTCTTCTTCCTTCTTTAGTCTTTACGTTTCTTTTAAATAAACGTTTCCGACTTTGGATTTTGAGAAGTGTCGGTGAATAATTCCAAATCGTCTTATAATCTTTTGTTTAATCGACTCGAGTTCTTCGACATATATGAATCTTCCATCTTTGGCTCTATTCTTCGATAAATCTTTAAATAGGCACAATGAAAACATAATAAACACAAAAACCACGCATAATTCCAAACAAATGATATTAAATACGTGTTTTGGTCTTGTTTTAGCCAGAAATAAGTGGTAAAAGGATGGGTGTTTTCACACCTATCAAATCCCCTACACTTAACCATTGTCATGCCCTCATGCAATGCTTAGCGATAAAGAAAGTTTACACTTTTCTCATAATCAATCAACCTTGGCCTTATTAAAATACTACTAAACAAAAATTAAAGTACTAAGAGAAATTAAAACTTTAAAGTAAACAAAAGGATAGAAAACAGCTACGTGGGAATAACTTGCAAAGAGATCAAGGACTTACATTAGGGCTTCGGTGCTGCGAAGATTTATCACCCTCAAGTTTCACGTTCCCAAACTAAGCTTAAAAACGAGATCATTGTTATTATAAGTTAGCAAATCAAACACTTACACACATGGCTTAATTAAATGCTTGAACTCCCTTATTCCTAGGTGTATCTCTTATATTTTATTTTTGTCTTAGAATGATCATGAAGATGCATTTTTGGACTTATTTCGATAGTTTATTTAGGCTGAAAGCAAAGTAGGACGATTTGATCAATAGTTAGCTAAAGGACAAAATCTCTTAAAACTGCTTCTCGGGATATCAAAAAGTTCATATCTTGGCATAACTTGGTTCACAATTTGAGACCTTTCTCGGGCCGATATTTGGCATGTACTTCATACTTCATATCTTCGAGAGACGTTCTTGAGATAATGGTCTTCTCTTCGTAATAGAGTTTCTTCACATGGAGACTTTTGAGGGGTACTCCAACTTTGTTGACCACGACTTCATGATTATTTCTTCAATCGCCAATTGGGATTTTGAGATACAACGATCCGCCTCCTTTTCGGACTTGGATCTATTTATCCTAATACCTTGTTAGGGTCTTTTCGGATAGACTTCTCCATGATCTTTATGGGAGTTGATTGCTTTTCGTCGTGAGTCTTGATCCTTCATATTGATTTTGGGAATAATGCTTTTCACATCACTTTGGATCTTCAGCAATAAAATTGAATCCTCATGCCTTGTTAGGGCCTTTTCGGACTCGCCAATCTTCGCGCCCCGCTTCATAAGTTATGCCTTGGCTATGAACTCTTATCATTACCGAGCAACTTTTAAACAATCTTGGGCTAGAAGCTAAGTAACTTTTCAAATCGTACGACTTTACTTATTGCAGATAAATTATTAGCAAGTGATGGGAGAATAGGCAAAAAATTACACCAAGTGAGCTTGTGCAAGAATACCGACTTATAATTGACTCTATCATTTCTCGTTCTCCAAAATTTAAAGTCTCAAGTAATGAGACTCGTGGATGCTTAGCCTAATAAACCAATTAAGTTCTACATGGTTAAGGATACTAGCTAGAATAAACTTGAATAAGTCTATTCGGGTTGAGTCAAAATAATCGCAACGGGCCTAATACGTCAAAGACTTCTAAACTAGCTACACCACTTTATTAATATTTTTGACTTTATTGCGGGATATATACATGTGAAAGCAACGATAAAAATTTAAAAATTACGACTAAATGGCCAAAGTTAATTAAAAATTTGAAAAATGTTGAAAAAGATGATTTTCCGGTTAAATGAAGGCATTTTCATGGAAAAGTCCACTTAAAATTTCGATAGAAGTCCCCCCTACACTTAAGATAAACATTGTCCTCAATGTTTAAGCGTGTGGGAAAAATCTCCCCTACACTTATGACATTGTGCACCTTGGTTAAATCAAGTTAAGGAAGAGACGACTAAAGTGATCAATTTCAAATGTGAGTATGAAGAAAATTGAATCACGATAGTTGAGAGATAGAACTGGATTTCGGATTACACGGGAGCACGGTTCTTCAAAGGTTCCAAAAGTGCATTCATCCCTATAATCACATCACTACACAAATACAAACACCTATATAGGTCCCCCTACACTTAGGAGGTTAAAACAGAAAAGGATAGATACTCGGGCTGCCTCCTGAGGAGCGCTTGTTTTTGATAACCGAGTCACGAGCCTGACTCGACCCAAAATTAGTTCATGGGGAACGTGGTGAGGGATGGAATCATCTCGTGAGAGATGTCCTCACCAAAGTACAACTTCACTCGTTGGCCATTCACCTTAAAATTAGGTCCATTAGGTTGAACGAGCTCGAGAGTACCATATGGAAAAATTTGGGCAATGGTGAATGGGTCGGACCAACGAGATTTCAGCTTGCCCGAAAAGATTTTCAACCGAGAGTTAAAGAGTAAAACTTTGTCTCCAACTTGGAACTCTCGGTTCTTAATCTTAGAGTCGTGAATGAGCTTAGTCTTTTCCTTATAGATCAAAGAATTTTCATAAGCCTCATTACGGAGTTCATTCAGCTCATTGAGTTGGATCTTGCGTAGGTCACCGGCTTTGTTGATATCAAAATTAGCCCACTTCAAGGCCCAGTAAGCCTTGTGCTCCAACTCAATGGGGAGGTGGCATGCTTTCCCGTACATGAGACGATATGGTGTACAACCAATCGAAGTCATGTATGCGGTACGAAAAGCCCACAAAGCATCATCAAGTTTATCAGCCCATGAGGCACGATGCTCTCCCACGGTTCTTTCGAGAATTCGCTTTAATCCTCAGTTAGAGATTTCAGCCTGGCCATTAGTATGTGGGTGGTATGCGGTGTAAAGACGATGATTTACACCATACTTAGCCATGACTCTTGCAAATTGGTCATTGCAAAAATGAGTCCCGCGATCACTAATAATGGCACGAGGCACACCGAATCTAGCGAGTAGCGATTTCAAAAAGTTACAAACCACCCTTGCGTCATTAGTGGGTAAAGCTTTGGCTTCAACCCATTTGGAGACGTAGTCAACGGCTACAAGGATGTATTTGTTTCCTTTAGATGAAGGGAATGGCCCCATAAAGTCAATACCCCAAACATCAAAGATTTCACATTCTTGTATGAAATTCTGAGGCATCTCGTCTTTATGTGTGATCTTGCCTTGTTTTTGGCAAGCATCACAATGTTTAACCATCTCGTGAGCATCACGGTAAATGGTGGGCCAATAAAATCCCGATTCAAACACTTTTTTGGCGGTGTAGTTGGGACCAAAGTGACCACCGGTGGGTCCTTTGTGGCAAGCGTCAAGGATTTCTAAAGCTGCCGGTCCATCAACACATCGACGAATAATCAAGTCAGCACATTGCTTGAATAGATACGGGTCATCCCAAAAGTAAGTCTTAATGTCGTTAAAGAACTTCTTTTTTCTGGGATGTTAACCCGTCAACGAGAATTCCACCCGCCAAGTAGTTTGCAATGTACGCAAACCACGGGGTTTCATCAGAATTCGAGTTGATAGACATTAAGGTCGCCAGGGGAAAAGAGTCATTGATCTCTTTGTTCGGATGATCCCCTTGGTAAGGATCCTCAAGTCTACTGAGATGATCCGCGGCTAGGTTTTCAGCTCCTTTCTTATCGCGAATTTTGATTTTAAATTCTTGGAGTAGCAAAACCCAGCGAAGAGGTCTTGGTTTGGAATCTTGCTTAGTCAACAAGCACTTCAACGCGGAATGATCGGTGTAAACGATTGTGGTGGAAAGGACAAGATAGGGGCGGAACTTTTCAAAGGCATAGACAACAGCTAAAAGATCTTTTTCGGTTGTCGTGTAATGCAATTGAGCCCCATTCATTGTCTTGCTAGCGTAATGGATTGGTTGGAAATGTTTGTTCACTCTTTGGCCCAAAACCGCTCCAATAGCAAAGTCACTAGCATCGCACATCAACTCGAAAGGCAGCTCCCAATTAGGGGTGACCAAGACGGGTGCCTTAGTTAGCTTATCCTTAAGCGAGTTGAAGGCTTCGATACACTCTTTGGAAAAGATAAAAGGAGTATCTTTTTCCAAGAGGTGGGTCATCGGGCGAGCGATTTGAGAAAAATCTTTGATGAATCGACGGTAAAAGCCCGCATGACCGAGAAAACTTCTCACACCCTTCACGGTTGAAGGTGGAGGCAACTTAGCGATAACATCGACTTTAGCACGATCTACTTCAAGACCGGCTTTGTAGATCTTGTGTCCAAGCACGATGCCTTCTTTTACCATGAAATGGAATTTTTCCCAATTAAGAACAAGGCGAGAGTCTTCACACCGCTTAAGCATACGTTCTAAATTGGCAAGGCAAGTAGAGAAAGAGTCGCCATAAACCGAGAAATCATCCATTAATACTTCCATAGTGTCTTCCACCATGTCATGGAAGATAGCCATCATACACCTTTGGAACGTCCCAAGAGCATTGCATAAACCAAAAGGAATGTGTTTGTAAGCAAATGTTCCATATGGACAAGTGAATGTGGTCTTTTCTTGGTCTTTGGGATCGATGGGAATTTGGAAATACCCGGAGAAACCGTCTAAGAAGCAATAATAGTCATTACCAGCTAGACGCTCGAGCATTTGATCCATGAAGGGAAGAGGAAAGTGGTATTTTCTCGTGGCATCATTGAGCTTGCGATAATCAATACAAACTCTCCACCCAGTAACGAGACGAGTGGGAATCAACTTGTTGTGTTCATTGGGAACAACGGTTATTCCGCCCTTCTTAGGCACACAATGGATGGGACTTACCCATGGTGAATCCGAAATAGGGTAAATCAAGCCGGCATCTAGAAGTTTGATAACCTCTTGTTTGATGACGTCATGAATTTTAGGATTAACCCTTCTTTGGCTCCGGATTGCGGGTTTAAATTCATCTTCCATGAGAATCTTGTGAGTACAAAAGTTCGGATTAATTCCGCGGATATCGGAAATTTTCCAAGCAATTGCCTGCTTATGATCTTTAAGCACGACGATGAGGCGAGATTTTTCTTCTTCTTTCAAGTCCTTCGCGATGATGACATGCGACTTCTTGTTTTCTTCAAGGAACACGTACTCGAGATGGGGCGGCAACTCCTTAAGTTCTAAATCCGGAGGATTTTCGATGGGAGGCGTTTTCAAAGTCGGAGCATCGATAGCAATAACCGTGGGAGATGGTGGAGAAAGATTGTCTTCTTTGAGAAGGTTTTCAAAGAAACGCATGTCGTCATCCCAATAGGTGGGATAATCGTCATTTGTTAAGTTCATATCTCCCATGGTGGTTTCAAGATCTTTCCAAAAAATATCACTTTCTCCAAATAGAGACAATGATGAATCAATAGAGGAAACGGTCTCAACATTGGGAAGAGAGGTAGGAATATTGTTACAAGCATCAATAAAGTGTTCTTCACAAGCCTCATACAGAACGTCAATACAATTAACACTCTCATATGAATAAGGTTGTTTAGACAACTTTCCCATGTTGAAGACGATTTTATCGTCACCCACTCTCATGCTAAGCTCACCGGCTTCAACATCGATGAGAGTGCGACCGGTCCTCAAGAATGAACGACCAACGATCAATGGCACACGAGGGTCCATGTCGTAGTCAACGACAACGAAATCGGCAGGAAAAGTGAATTTTTCGAATCCTACAAAAACGTCTTCGGCTATCCCCTCTGGATAAGCAACCGTACGGTTAGCTAATTCCAAAGTCATTTTGGTGGGGACTAGCTCAGGGAGAGATAATTGCTTCCAAACGCTTAGAGGCATTAGATTAATACTGGCACCTAGATCGGCTAGGGCCATGCAATTCTCTACTCCCAGGAATTTAAAAGGGATTAAGAAACGACCCGGATCACCAAGCTTGGTTGGCAATTTCCTTAAGAGTACTGCAGAGCAATTCTCATTAAGTTGGGTGTTAGCAATATCAAGAAGCTTCTCCTTGTCGCTAGGAAGATCTTTGAACATTTTTGCGTACTTAGGCATGTGAGCGAGAGCCTCAGCGAAGGAGATGTTGAAATTCAATTGTTTAAACATTTTAAGAAAGTTCGAAACCTGAATATCATCCTTGCTTTTGAGCTTCTCTTTCCTCAACCTTGAGGGATAAGGTATATCGGAAGAAGAGGAAGGCTTTGGGATCGAAGGATCACTCACATCCTTGGGTGGAGGAGGGGTAGAAGTAAGAGGCGGAGAAATTGGGGAAGTAGAAGGAGGAGTAATAGGAGAAGGGGACTCGTTCTCCTTAGGCACAAGCACTGATGGAGGTATAGGAAGCTCGGGTTCCTTGGTACCTTTGCCACTGCGAGTGGTGATTGCTTTCATCTCCCCTCTTGGATTCAAAACGGTGTTACTCGGAAGAGTACCCGAAGAAGAGGGTTGATTACTTTGGAAGAAACTAGCCATCATGTTCTTTAAGTCATTCGTTTGACTATCCAAAGTGTTTCTCATATTAGCTCTCAGATCGTTCCATTGTTTCACCAGGTCTGCTTTCAAGTTGCGCACTTCCTGTTGGAGATTGTCCACGATCACATCGTTAGTCCTCATGTAGGTTCCAATGTCTTGGTGTAATGCGGTGGGTTGGTTGGGAGGAGCATTGTATGCGGGTGGTTGATAAGCAGGTTGCTGGTAAACTTGGTTGTTTCTTTGAGGTGGATGTTGTTGTTTGTGAGGTGGTATGTATGGTCCACGAGATTGTTGTTGTTGTTGAGGAGGGCGGTTGAGGTTTTGTTGTTGGTTTTGGTTGTTAGGAGTAAAACCGGGTGGTGAAAGATAGTTGTTGGAGCGGTAGCTAAGCAGGTTGCGGTCACCTTGAGGACGAGCTTGATAAGCGGGTTGAGGATAGGTACCGTATGCTGCATTCACATTCTCAGAAGGGTAGTCTTGGGTGGCGGTACAAGTGGTGTAAGAATGAGGACCCCCGCATATTTCACATGGTTGGCTAACAGCATTGACTTGAGCGTTTTTAGCATTGATGCTGTTGGTGTTGCTGGCGGTTTGGGTAGCAAGCGATTCAAGAAGCGCAGTGATTTTGTCAATTCGCTTGTCGCTGTCACTAGTATTAGCACTAGCGACATTGGTCCGAACACTCTTGGTTTGCACACGAGACTTATTCTCAATGACATCCCAAGCAGCATTGGAAGTCTTAGCCAAAAGATTACCCCCCGAGGCACTGTTTAGTGAATCTTGGTCATTCATGCTTAAACCATTATAAAAAGCGTTAATTTGGTGCACTTCGTTAAAACCGTGTTGTGGGCATTTTCTTAAAAGATCTTTGAAACGGTCCCAAGATTCACTAAAAGACTCATCGTACTTTTGTTCAAAATTGATAATTTCATTCCGCAAAGCGGTAGTACGAGAGGGTGGGAAAAAGTAGTTGATAAACTTGGTCTCCAAATCCGTCCACGTTATAATACTTTGTGGCGGTTCCTTAGCAAGCCAATGTCGGGCTTGTCCCTCTAAAGAAAAGGGAAAAAGTTGTAAACAGATTACCTCTTGTGGAACACCATTGAATTTGACCGTATTCGTGAGTTGCAAGAACCGTTTGATGTGGTCATGAGGATCATCGATAGTACGCCCCAAGAATGGTTGAGCAGAGACCATCTGGATAAAACCGGATTTGAGCTCAAAGTGGTTGGCTGCAAACGCGGGTATGACAATTGGATCATTGTTGCCATCTACATGTGCTTGCAAAAGTTCAATCATCGGGCGATTGTCTGGTAGAGGCTCATTGTTGTTGTTATTATTGTTGTTGAACGGTGGGTTGTTATTGTTGTTGTTATTATTGTTGTTGAGAGGTGGGTTATTGTTGTTGTTTTGTACAACGGCCATGTCTAAGTCTTCGAGAGGCTCGGGCTCTTGATAAGACGTAGATCGTGTACGTATGCACCTGCAAAAGAACTAACAAAACAAACAAGAAATATTTTTGTCTTTTTATGTTTTTTACTTTTTAGGATTTTTGAAAATTTTATATTTTTTAGGGTTTTTGAAAATTTTAATGAAAAATTAACGTTCACGGGGAACGGATCCCAAAATCCAAGTTCTCACAAAAACTGTTGATCTTAACGAGAAAATCCGGCAGCGTCGCCTTTTGATACATGCTTTTAGTATGGGTTCTAGATTTGTCTCGGTATCCTCTCGAATTGATCACGGCTCTAAGTGGAATGATTTGTTCTTGGTTAATAAAAAGTTGTTGGTTTGTTTATCGATTTTAAACTAATGACAAATAAGTAAGTGACGAAGAGTAAACTTAAAGCTTTAAAAGATTAAACTAAAAAGACGAGTTTAAAAATAAATGCTTGAAAACTTAAAGGTAAGATTAGAAAAATACTTGGACAATGAATAAAACTAACACTTGAAAGCTTTGGAAAAACAAGAAATTAAACAAACAATTTAACCCAAATCGGAATATCACTAAAAAAGGTGATCGGAATATATTCCGATCTACTGATCGGAATGTAGGCAATGATGGTGATCGGAATACAGGAAATGGGACAAATCGGAATGTTATAAACTTGCACAGTCGGAATAAGCAAAAATTAAGCTGATCGGAATAATCAATAAAGGGCGGATCGGAATAACTAAAAACCTTAAATAATCGGAATGTTTGAAAAAGGTCCAGATCGGAATGATGAGAGAAATGCAAATCGGAATAATAAAAAATTTAGTCCAATCGGAATATGGGAAAAATGACACACCGTCGGAATACTCAAAACCCTTTTCCGATCGGGTGATCGGAATAAGGGATGCTGCTGGTCGGAATACACAGATCGGAAAAAGGGTTTATAACCCTTTCCGATGCCTTTTTGATCCGAGATATAAGCAAGGGAATAAGCTATTGAATAAGCTAATATCCAAACTAAAACGAATCCAATAAGAAACAGATTAAATAAGCACTAAAAACAACTTTTCTAACTTGAAATAAGCAAACTTTTAAATCAAATAATAAAAAGATAAACTTTTTATGAAAACTTTAAAAGGTAAATAAGCTAAACCAACAAATAAGCCAATAAGCACAAAGATCTTAAAGCTTATTCGTGTAGAAACTTAAGGAAACATAAAAAGATCAACTTTTTAAGCACGAAAACATAGATGAACAATACGGATCATAAGTAATTCGTACCAAAAGTGAATCAAAATCAAAGAAAGGAAGAATGAGATTAAAGATTAAAAGCTTGAAACTAAACTAGATTAATGAAAAACAATACAAAGGTTTGATCTTGAAAGAAAGAAAGATGAAAACTAGTGAGAGAAAGTTTAGAACTTTCTCTCTCTAAAACTAGAGAGAATGAAAAACTAAAAACTAACTAAGACTAACTAACTCCAAAATTGTGAAGTGGAATCATATATATAGGCGTATGATGTGGGCTTGTGAATGGGCTTTGGTTTGGGCTTCTTTTCTTCTTCCTTCTTTAGTCTTTACGTTTCTTTTAAATAAACGTTTCCGACTTTGGATTTTTAGAAGTGTCGGTGAATAATTCCAACTCGTCTTATAATCTTTTGTTTAATAGACTCGAGTTCTTCGACATATATGAATCTTCCATCTTTGGCTCTATTCTTCGATAAATCTTTAAATAGGCACAATGACTTCAAATCTTTTGCATCTCTTGGACAATAGACTTCCTCTTGAGTCTTTTTCTTCGATAAAACCCGTGCAATCCCATGTTTTCTTCAATATTCATCCAGTTGACTCTAAAAACACAATAAGCACAAAAACCACGCATAATTACAAACAAATGATATTAAATACGTGTTTTGGTCTTGTTTTAGCCAGAAATAAGTGGTAAAAGGATGGGTGTTTTCACACCTATCAGTCATCGTCAAAGAAAGAGTCGATGTGAGCACTCACAACCATGGTCTTACAAGCACTAGGGCTACGCTTAGGTGACTTTTCTAAGACGAGAGCATCAATGTCGATAAACCCTTTAGCCTCAACGGGTGTTGGGCTAGGAATAGGAGGCACTTCGATGGAGTTAGAAGTTGAAGCCTCAAAGACGTGATCCTTATAAGGTGGTGAAGACGAGCCCATATTGGTCTTTGTCGTGATGGCACTAACGTCACCCTTTGGAATTGGTGTTTCACTTGTTTCGCTAAAAACATCCCATAGTGAGTTTTCATCCATAAATTTACACATACCCTTTTGAATTAGGTACACGTACTCTTTATCATTAAAATCATCATTTTTAAAACCGTTTTTCTTAATTCTTTCAAAACATGCATCAAGCCTCATTCTTTCCGCTAAAGTGAACATTTTGAAATCATTAGGATTTGAATCATTAGGCTTTGAAACCTCGGTTTTTTCATTCTCATTAAACCCTTGGGATTTTCTAGCGAAAAAGTCCATTTTGTCATCCCCATATCTCATAGTAAGTCTCCCCTCGTGAACGTCGATTACGGTTCGAGCCGTCGATAAGAATGGTCGGCCTAAAATAATGGGACATTTAGGGTCACACTCGTAATCGGATATAACGAAATCCGCGGGAAAAACAAACTTTCCAATCCTAACATAGACATCCTCGGATATTCCAATTGGTATTAAAGGCGTACAATTTGCAAGCTCGATTGTCATGTTCGTGGGGGTAATGAAGGAAATCTAATCAATTTCCAAAGAGAATGAGGCATGAGATTGATGCTAGCACCTAAATCGGCAAGGGCTAAACATCCCTCAATCTCGGAAAAATCACAAGGTAGTAGAAATTGGCCCGGATCCTTTTCCTTTCTCGGCATACGCCTTTAAGGTTTTTTAAGAAGGATCGATGCACAAGTTTCTTCAAGGGTTACTTTGGTAAGGTCGACAAAGCTCTATTTTTGAACCGTGGATGGAATTTGAGGTACACGAGGGTGTACACTCTTTTCCTTGGTCACCACGTTTACCCCATCGACTTTAGAACAAGAAGACGTCTTAGAAGTCGAGGGTTGAGAAGGATAAACAACTCGAAATCCTTCAAGGTTAGGGGTAACCACACGACCTTTCTCACGAGACGAGGCGTCTTTACATTGTTCCTTCGAATTTGCTACGGTGTCACTAGGTAACGAACTCGATGACGCACCCGAGGATTTGTTCATTATGGCCGAAAACATCTTTTTAATATTAATTTGCCCTTGCTCAATCTTCGTGTTTTGCAATTTCAATGTATTAGAAAAGTCGTTTTTCAAAGTACCAATTTCTCCCTCTAATCGTCTCATATTAGCCTCATTCGTTTTCATGTAATTTTGAAAATCGTTTGACGAACTATTTTGATTTGAATTAAATTTCCCTTGGTTTTGATTGTTTCTTTGAAAATTGTTTTGATTCCCACTTGAAAAATTGTTGCCTTGATTGTTGTTGTTTGAAAAATTCGAGTTTTTATTATTGTCTCGATTTTTCCAAGTTATATTACGACCTTGATTATAACCTCCTTGATATTGATTCGAAAAATTTCCTTGTTGATTGTTTCCTTGAAAATTGTTTCGGTTTTGAAAATTGTTGCCTTGGTTATGATTGCCTTGTTGTGATGGACCCGCGTTATTTTGATTTTGAAAATTGTTGTTTCCATTTAACGCACTCACATTCGACGTTTGGCCATCCGTAGCCGCACACTCGTTATAACTATGAGGTCCACCACAAAACGTACACGAAACCTCAACCGCTTTCACCGTAGCGGGAGCGTCTTTCTTTTGCATTTCAATGAGATAAGACGTGAACACATTCGTCAACTTGTCGACTTTCGCATCAACTCTCTCAATGTCGCGATTAGAACTACTAACATTGGCGACATTGGCAACACTCGGTGCGTTGCGGAGTTGGTAAACCTTGGATAGGTTTTCGATAATTATCAAAGCGTCTTTCGGAGTTTTACACAAAAAGTTGCCACCGGCGGCGGAATTCAACGAATCTTGTTCTTGAAAATTAAGACCGTTGTAAAACGTATCGATTTGGTGCAACTCGGAAAAACCATGGTGAGGACATTGCCTAAGCAATTCCTTAAAACAATCCCACGCGTCTCTAAAAGATTCATTCGGTTTTTGCTCAAATTTCGTAATTTCATTTTCGAAAAACGTCGTCTTAGACGGTGGGAAAAAATAATTAACGAACTTGGAAACGAGATCCTTCCACGTAGTTATGGAATTATGTGGCTCTTTCTCGTACCAATCCTTGGAGGCACCATCGAGCGAGTACGGAAAAAGCATAAGCTTGACGACATCGGTGTCGACGTTCTTAAACTTGCTCGTGGCTAAAAGACGATCAAAATTCCGAATATGGTCGTGAGGATTATCGGCTTCACGACCTCGAAACTTCGTAGCTTGGATCAACGAAAGCATTCCGCTCTTTATCTCAAAATTCTCCGCTTCGATAGCGGGAATTACGATCGCGTCTCCATAACCCTCGGTGGGCGCTTGGAGCAATTCCATCATCGAACGATTGTCGGCCATCTCCTCTACGGTTTCTTCAACAACGATATTAGGAACGTAGGTTTCTAATTCTCGTCTACGTCGTCGATTCATTCGATTACGATTGCGTAGATTAGAAGCTTCGCTAGAATTGGAATAATCCTTCGATCGAGTGCGCATGCACTAAGCGTAGAATGGGTGGTAGCAAAGAAGATTCTTTTTGCGGTTTTTCGATTTTTCAATTTTTTGGTTTTTGATTGTTTTTTTAATTTTTTTTTGATTTTTGAATGTATTACGTAGATACAAATCTACAAATCTCTCCTCGAATCGACTTTCTCGATTAAAGGAGCCTCAAAGAATGAAAATGATCACGTGGAGTGAACGCCTTCGATGACTTTAGAACGTTGGTGGAACACCAAAACGTTCAAGAGGGTTTAATCTTGAAAACACAAGCAAATATAATATACGTAGATAATACTTGGGCTGAAAACCCTCGATTAGCCTTCTTTCTCAAAACACGCACAAGCAAGCGGGGGAAACGAGGCGGCGCTAAGCACTTAAGAGCCTTTTTCCCTTAGGTCGTGAAATACAACCGCCTTATACCCACCTTATAGTTTGTGTTAATTGAAATTAAGCCTCACGAAAGTATTTATCTATTTTGCCTTTAAACTTTTGCTTTAGATTCGAATACAATGATCGAGTGATGAAATCCCGAATCAAGGTTGCGTTTTCACGCATTTGGAGTACTTGTACATTTATTGTTCTTACGTAAATACAATATAGTAATAATATTCACAAAAAAAACGAAAACCAATATATCTACAATATAGTAAAGATTGTTGTGTGTTTAATTTAGGAAAACTAAACACGATTTATTTGGATACTATAATATAATAGATAAAAATAACAAAAATGAGTATGTACGATATTCACGCTTTCCAAAAATTGAAAAGCAAAAACGCACTACTCACACAAACACGATACTAATAATAATGGCACACTAAACACCTCCCCGGCAGCGGCGCCAAAATGATATTGAGTAAAATACGTGTTTAGGAAAACAACGTATAAATGCGGCAAGTATTAAACTCGACGATTTAGGAAAACCGACAAGTCGAATAAATGCGAGTTCGTTCTCGAAGGAGGTGTGTGGATTAATGTGCCAATATATATGAAATCAAGTTTGGATTAGTGACGTTTTTTGGTTTAAAGAGAGAAAAAAGTAAAAACGAGCTACGACTACGATTAAACTACGACGTTGACGTAAAACGATGACGTACTTACGTAAAACGCGACAAAATTAAAATTTAAGCCTAAAAATTAATTAAAAGATTAAACTAAGTCTAAAATAATATAAATAAGAATAAAAATCCAACAAATATATTTTAAAACCTTTTATTAATTAAATATTCAATTTTAAATGCTAATTAAAGCCCTAAAATTAAATATAATTAAGAAAAAGCCCAAAATATAATTTTATTGAACAAATAAGTTATTTATATTATTTAAAGACTAAAATGTATTTTTCCTAAATTTTCAAAACTATTTTTCTATTTTTAAATTACTAAAAACTATTTTTAAACTAAAATAATCATAAAAAATAATAAAATACTGCCAAAAATAATTTGACAATTTTGAAAATCCTAATTTATTCTATTGAACAGTAGGAAATTGAAAAAGTTTGAAAAATGTAAAATTTTGCACTAAAAGACAAAACTGAATAATATTAAACCTTAATTAAACTAAATTAAATTCTAAAAAATGATTAAAAAGTGAAAAGTGAAATAATTTTTGACTAAAAATCTTAAAATGTTTTTCTAAACCTAAGAAATTTTTGAAATTGAAAAATATTGATTTTTAACACTAAATGCCAAAAACAGATTAATAAAAAGTTAATTAAAAAAGCTAATTAATGTAAAAAATATCAAATGAACAGTAAAATAAAAAATAATTAAACAGAAAAATCCTAATTAAAATAAGAAAAATATTGAAACAGGTTTGAAGTCCTAATACCTAATTTAGGTCACTAAAGACAAAATTCTAAGTTTCTAAAAGTGACATGTGATCACCTTTTGTTTTCTAGTGTAGTAGGGGGAACAAAAGTGCTACCAGTGGAAATTGAGTTCCCACAATTTTCACAATCTTTCAGGTCTGGGCAAAGATTAAGCTTAGGAAAGCTTGTTTTATGGTTTTGCTGGTAAACAAAGGCACCCACACACTCATGGAAGTATGGGGAGTCACAAGAAACAAGAAAAAGAGCACCTTGTTCACACAAAACAAACACAAAAGGGCACAAATAGGGGATTGTATTGCTTATGATGTTCTGATGAACAGTAAGCTGAAGCAAATGGCAATTGGACGAAGTTTAAAAGCTCAATACTTGCACACAATCCAACCAATTCTCATAAAAGCTATCTAGAATTCTAGATAGACCTATCCTCTAACTTTGAGCAAGATTTCAAAATCTAAAAGGCACAAAAACTGGCAGAAAATGGTTATACCAAGTTTTAGCTATGTTTTGTCTATTTTAAACATGCACTTTGCTTTAAAACCTACCTTAACTCAAAACCTAAGACTAATAACATGTGAAACTTACAACTTAAGTGTGTCTAGGCATCTTTTAAACCCTAATCTATCATTAATTCCTAGCTAACACTCAAATCCAAACACTCCCTAATTTTCTGAAATTCAAAATTGAAACACCAAATCTTTTCTAATCCTACCCAAATTGATTAAAATCACTCCTAACATGCACATAAACTCTAAACAAACATATTAAAACCAGGGAAACAACATAAGAACAAGTTCTACACAAAATCACATAAATCTCATATAAAATTTCAAAAAAATATGCCAAAAGGGGTTCAAGCCATTTACCAGGCTGATGCCTTCCAAGTGGATTTTTGGGAGCTTATATGAACTTATGGAGTGTAGAGGACTGCCTGCTGTTGGAATCCAAGTGGACCCAAGGCATAAATTTGTCATCAAACAAGAAAAAAAATGGAAATGAAATGGGAGAGTATCTTGTCACTTTTTGAACCTGCAAAAGCAACAAACAAGTGAAACAATCAAAAGCATAAGCTTATAAGCCTAGCTTAATGAATAAGCAGGCTTATGAGCTTATAGCTTATACAAACAAAAATTATAAACTTTCCTTAGGGACTGATTTTTGAAGACCCTTTTTAAAGCACTTAAACTGTTAACACAAACTGAAAACTCCACTTGAAACCAACCAGTTAACTCTCACAAATGAAACCAAAAGATAAATTCCACTTTCACTTCCTTTATATTTTGGATTCGATTTTCTAAGAATTAAAATTTTTTGAACAAAATAAATTTATGAACTTACACTAAACATTTTGCATGAAGATAAACCTTAACTAAAAAACAAGCACAACACTTGGGAACTCAGAATTATTTGCAAGATAATTAAGAAACTTTAACTATTTTTCATTAAAATACTTTTACAAATAAAACTAGAACAAGATATGAGGCAGAAACCACCTTTATATTTATACACCTACTTAGAACTATCTAGAAATACAAGATAGATAAAACCCTAACAGCTAAACTTCCACAATTGCCCTTGGAATCTTGACTGAAAATTTGGTCAATTGAGCCCATGTGATTGATGCAGCTGTACAATGATCTTGAGTCGTTCATCTTGCCTTTGGAAGTAAGATAATACTTTCTGAACGTTGGATGATTTGTACATATTTGGCTTTTTGTTCAAACTTGAGCAGGGGAGGGTCCCATGGCCATGTGGGGAGGTCGGGTGATGGTTTTCGAGGTGGGAAAGGGATGGGGACATGGTTAATTAAGTTTCTGGATAATTAGGGGCAAAACCCCTTTGATTTGTTTGAGTTTAGGATCTAGGGTTTATAGGATTAGGGGTGGGTAAACAGGTGCATTTGATTTGTTTTGGGTAATTAAGATTTTAAATCTTTTGTTTAGTGGGAAAAGTATTGCTGATTTAATAATCAGTTAATACAAAGTTGGGTGGAGATCCGATGTGGAAGGTTAATCAAATGTGATTGGTTGTGGAGGAGTGGGGATGTGACGTGTCAGTGGGGGACTGGTGGTGGGAAGTTGTTTGTCTTGGCAGGAATGCCCCCTATAATCTCTTAAACTTTACATATCAAGTTAAACAGCCAACATCTTTCCTTTTCTTTGTAAATAAGTTTACATGACTTGTCATTTTTGGCATGGCAATTCTTTTATCTTTAAACAAGGACCATTTGAGTAACTTTGGCAATCTTTAAGGGCTATTGATGACATATCTTGAAACTTTAAGGACCCATTTGTAATATTTGAGATTCACAAGGGCCTAAAGTGACAAGTCTTCAATAATTGAGGGACCAATCTTGCCAATCTTCAAAACTTCAAGGGCATTTTTGTAAATTCCATTTTTGGGCCCGGTTTCTTTGTGCGGCTTCGTTTCCCGTGCTCATTTTTGCTTGATTCCTTTGATTTTTTGATGAATTCACGATATCCGTACCTGAAATACACAATGAACAAACACAGGCACATTTTTTGGTATTTTGTTGATATTTTAAGCGTTTTAAGCCCGATTTGGACGATGAGACTATGTATAAATACAGTCTCATCAGTAATCATGTATTTTCTTTCTTATTGTATATGTATATGATGAATATATGATGATAAAAATGTTGTGTGGGGATCAAGTGTTGATAAATATGATTAAAGAGATGAAAAACCATAGGTAACAAGGTTAAAATCTTGCTAAATATGATGGCTGTATAAAAACAGTAAGTAACCTAATGTTAAACTGATAAAATGGTAAAGTGGAATCAATATACTGTAAGTATTAGGTGTTATACACATGTGAGAGTTGGCCATGTAATAGAATCATCAAAATGAGTGAGATATGATCAAAACAAGATGAGTGTACCAATCTGAATAGTCTGTTTTTTAGGGACTGTTAAGGATAGTTAGACATAGAATGAGCAGTAGCTATAACTAACTTAATTGTAGCACATATCATATAGTTTATAGTGTCCAAAAATGAGCTTCTATCTCCTTGTAGAACTCAAGATATGGTAAAAATGGGGAAAGTG
This sequence comes from Glebionis coronaria, assembly GCA_025667525.1. Classification (NCBI taxonomy): domain Eukaryota; kingdom Viridiplantae; phylum Streptophyta; class Magnoliopsida; order Asterales; family Asteraceae; genus Glebionis; species Glebionis coronaria. The sequence goes on from CM046875.1 coordinate 205,492,545, forward strand.
AAATTAAAAATCAGATTTTGAAGAATTAATGTTTAATAGTATTATATAAGCACTCAAACTAATATAGTATAAAATGTGAATTAAAACCCACTAACTTATAAATTTCATTTATATAAATATGTATAAGGTTAAATAAATGGACACTTTATAAAAATGGTAGTTGAATAAGATTTATAAGTTATAAAAACTATAAACATGATTTTTACGACTTTTTCGGCTATTACCGTAAAATTAACGTTTTTCGCCAATTAAAACTTAGACGATAAAACCCGTCTAATGTAAAGTTTTTAAAAGTCATATACTGATATATAAGTACTTAATACAAGTAAAAACCGATAAAACCCGAACTATAGGACATACGGACATTAACGAGCTAAGTTAGCATATTTGGACTAATAATTTAACTAAATAAGTTAAAACACTTATAAAAATTACTTAGTGGGCTTAACCCATTTGGGCCCAACATGTAAAGTATAATACTGATAATAAAAGTATAATTGGGCTAATGAATAGTATTGGGCTTGTAATAGGCCCATTGGGCTTCAAAATGTAAACAAATTGAACTAGTGTAACTAGTCTTGAAAATTTCTAACACATAACACTAAAATGAGTAAATGAGAATATATAAACCCACTTGATCATCATATATATAAAATCATCATATGTATACATAATTGTTATTTTTATAAAGTCATTGGACAAGAGTCTAAGACGAGTATTATTTGTCTAGGTTTCCGTGATTGAAGCACGTACCGTACATCCGAATTGCCGATAACCCGCTTTCCCACATCAACGTGAGTTCATAGCCTCGCACTGTTTTAAATGTTTTTATGAAATGTTTTATAAACCCGCGAGGGAGATAACATGTTAGTTTTTATAAAATAAGACACTAGTTGTCCCAATTGTTTGTTTATTGATTTGGACCCGAATAAATGTATGACCCAATGTATGATTATATGACCCGATAGATGAAACGAAATGGATTATTAAAGTTAGGTTATGTCACTAAAAGTCCCATTAGCATGAATTGTGAACTACCGGGATTTGGTAGACGCTTATGCATATAATAGTACTATTTGGGGACGATCACCCCAGTTCGCCCCTTGACGGTTGATCCTCGTCGTGCCACATTGATTGGTAAGCGAATTTATGTATGAGAAGATTTACACAAGCGTGATTATTGTGACGACACACTAATTTAGATGGGCAAATGAGTTTCGGGTTAGCTACCCGTAGTTTTTTGTAGTAAGGTAACAATGTCATGCGGCTTATAATAATCCAAATAACGAAATACTGCTATACGCACTAAATTACGATATATTGCCTGACTAGCAATACGAGGTCTTATTATTGATTTTATGTTCGTGTTTTTGTTTTACATAACCATATTCATATAACGGTTTTTATTTAACTTTATACAACGTCATAAGACGTATTGTATGACGTTTTTACGACATTGGCTCGTATAATTATTTTGAAGGCAAATGCCTATATTATGATTTTTGATAAGGATTTGTATCAAATGACTTTGGCTATTTTATGGCGTATTATAAAGATTTGTATAAAAATGATTTTCGGTAATAATTATATACCGATGATATATTGATGGTTTATTAAACTCTATGAATTCACTCGGCGTTATCGCTGACCTTTTCATTTAACATGTTTTGTCTCAGGTACTTGAAGGTAATTCTCGGGAAGACATCAAGAATTCATGGCCCGCACTTAAATATTAATTTCCATTCAAATGCTTTGTAAAACCTGTATAAAATACAATGGCTTGGGAACTATGTAAATTTGATATTTATGAATGGAAATGCTTTATTAATAAACGACGTGATTTTTATGTGTTGTCTATGATGTGAGTAATGTGCTATCCCGTAACACCAACGAGTCTTCCGCTGTATTGAATTGTGTAAATTTGGGGGTGTTACAGTTTGGTACGAGAGCTCTCGTTATAGAGAACGAAAGATTTTTAAAACCAAGGTTTTGAATAAAACATTTCAAAATAATTTAACTATAAACATTTTTTACAAAATGCCTAAAAATCTTTTGACTATAACGGTGCCGAAGAATTCCCGAGTTACCGACAAGGCCAGACTGAGAAGTGTTATTTTAATATATATGTAACTTGGATTATATATATGTTGTAATTTGATTACATGATTATTTGATGATTATTTAATACTTATACAAGGTATTTATACGACGTAGATTGTCACAAGGAATCCTAAATCCCCTAGTAAATTAATCGAAGCTATTCTCGTAGGAATTCTAGCTATCCTAGATCTAAACCAAGTTGTGGATATTTATGATCCCAACAAATGGTTGATATTCGTAGAAATGTTGATATTAGTTGTGATATTAAAGAAGAATTTGCGAGATTAAATCTGATATCGATGTCATGACGATCTTTCCTTATAGAGTGGAGTTTGACAAAACGTTACCACTTAGAAAGATGTCATGTGATTCGTTGTCATCCAATTCTTAAATTTGAAATCGAAAGGGTAAATGTTGCACTTGAGGCTGTCAATGGAACCATTATCCAAAAAGCCTCATGCCACTAGTACCTTTCCGAGAAGTCTAATTGAATGTGTGAGTCGTTTCATACTAGTGACTCAATTGATAACTATTGTTTTAAGAGCTATAGGATTGGAAATTAAGTGTTGATCATATCGAGCTTTTATTGCCCTTTTAAGGTCTAAGAATAAGGTTGAAAGTACTGGAGAATGAGGTAGGATGTCACATTGAGTATAAGTTGATTAAAACTTGAATAAAGTAAAAGTTTAACCTGTATGGAATAAGAAACTGTTAAGAGGAAGTTGTTGAGTTCTGTGATTAAATTATAAGGTTTTAATTGATTATTGATTCATGTTAAGGGTTGTTCCTAGGCCATTGTCCAATGACGAGGATGCCCAATATCCAATAAATAAATTGAAGAAATCTTCTTCTGAATTGGGACCGATGAATCTTCCGGGATAGGTGGGACACCTAATGACTCTTGTAGATTAGTATTCATTGTGGTATCTTTTAAAAATAATCCCTAACTTAACTGAGACATCAGTTTGTAGGATGAGTTCTTGGAATTGTATGACATAGTGACACGTAATGTGTTACGGTACAATTTTGACTTGTTTGTGATTAATGAAAATACTACATTTGATTGCTAAATTCTACATGTATCGATGTTATCTATCTTTTATTGCTTCATCCTAATGTTCGCATTAGTGATGCAACCATTGAACAAGTACTCATCTCGAATTGAGTTACGTTGTGGATTATTCTTTTCGAGCGCCAGCAAGGTCATGAACCTCATGATTATTTGACTAAAGCTCGTTTCCTATCATATTGTAGTTAGTTCTTGGTGAACAAGCTTTCATCACTCTTTTGCAGATCACTCATTGTTTTTATAAGATAAAAACAGTATCCCTCGAGAAAAATTGAATTTTCATCACTATAAGGATTATTCAAAGTGAGATTTCTAAGTGATCGTTATCGAAATGAAGTTGTTTATAAAACATCTTGGAAAACTTAATTGTTTTCATAATAAAGAAAATCTTTGTAAATTTATTTTTGATTCTTATTTAAGAATTAAGCATGAAAATGTTTTTATTATAAACATGATGATAAAATTTTGACGAACTGAGTATTGCATCGTTAATCTTGAAATTGTATATAGTTGCGGGCCTACATACAATTTGGAATGGACCAGGCAAGGCTGATTAGTAGTCACCATAAAATTAATTGATAAACACTACATTTTCTTTGAAGTTATGAAAGATTAAATTGTATGAGATCTGCAAGAAGTGAAAAATAGGGACATGTTGATAGGGACACCTACATATGTGCCCGTACTATTTATTCTTCTGAACGCGAGAAAGATGGATTGTTATCCATCGGAAATCGATAGGAATTCCACGGGGATTGCCTTCTCTTCTAATATATATATGTTTTTATTTCATTATTAACATCCAATCCCATGCTAATAAGAAAAACGAGCGATACGGAATTTAATCATCTGTGGAAATTGTCTTATTTGACAATTGACAATTCTTTCTTGTCCAATTCTTCTGTGGTGAGATTCTTAGGAAAAGTATCTGATTACCGAGTGTTGATACCCGACCGTATGCATTAACGTTCCTATCATTTCTTTTGATTAGATTTCATTTGAATGACCTGGGTAACGATCCGAGGAGCTTTCGAATGCGTACTCAAATTATGAAATAGGATATATTCATATTCGTTAAATGTTTTTGTCTTTATCTGAATTGAAATTCACTCGCGTAAATTAAGCGTTGACATTACTCTTTTGGTGATAGTTGTGTCTCCATATATCCTTGAATTTGTGAAGGATTATGAATTATTATTAGTCTTTTGAGAAGTTCACATCGTATCAACGGTGATGAAACTGGAAAGTTGATAGTGCCAGTAGAATGAATTGATTAATTATGACATAATGAAATTGTCTTAATTGATGGGAACTCGAGTAGAATTCCCGTAAAAGATAAGATGTTAATTATCAAAAGTGATGTAAATAATTCTTGATGAATGACCATATCCTGCATTTAGACTTGAAATTATACCGTGAATGGTTGTGAATTAGTCAAAGATATTATAATTTAGAAAGAACTTAAAGTAAATTTATTAAAAGATGTTTCCGTTATCTGAAACTTTAGGAGGTATTTGCTGGTGAATTACCTAGACTTTCGCCATTAAGGCAGGTTGAATTTGGTATTGATTATATTCCCGGTGCTGCACCCGTGACATCAGCACCTTCGAAATCGAAAGAATTACCGTGCAACTTAGAGAGTTGTCAGAGAAAGCTTTTATTCTACCAAGCTCGTCATCATGAAGAGCTATGGTGTTATTATTTCTTATGTTTATTGATTACCGTGAACTAAGTAAATTGACCATTAAAATCTATATCCACTACCCAAGATGATGGATTGTTCGATCATTTACAAGGTTCTAGCGTATGTTCTAAAGGTTTGATCCATGGCATGGTTATCATCAACTTCGCATCTGCGAAAAATATTATCTATTCTAATCACTACATCCGGTACTTGTAATGAACATTATGAGTTTCACGTGATGTCGTTTGGATTGACTAATACACATGTAGCATCCATAAATTTGGTGAATCACGTGTGTAGGCTGTAATTTGATAAATTCATGCTTGCGATCATTAAGGACCATCTGTTTGTTTATAAGAATAAGTATGAGTTAATAATTATTTATTGATTGCCCTGAATTGGCCGAACAATAAAAACATGTACCTTGAATTTTTAACGTGTGATTTAAGGCTTGATCCTTTACATAAAATGACTGTTTGATTAATGATGGTAAGATATATATATATATATATATATATATATATATATATATATATATATATATATATATATATATATATATATATATATATATATATATATATATATATATATATATATATATATATATATATATATATATATATATATATATATATATATATATATATATATATATATATATATATATATATATATATATATATATATTGACTCTTCAACAATTAGAGCCATTAAGGCTTTGGGTTTCACCAAAAAGAAAATGGAAATATGTTTTGACAAATGTTTTAACAAAGGATTTTTAAGGGATTATTCCCTTATACACAAATCATTTAACTAAACTCCTGTTTACGGGTAAATGTTTGTGTATACCACAAGACGACCTAAGAGGAATTGAGGAAACCGTTTAAACCATGACTTGAAACTTGAAACGACAATTTTTGCTTTTCAACTAAGAAAATTTTGACCAAAGTATAACCAAAGGTTTTTCGAACGTTTACGAATCTTATTAATTATTTTTAATAAATCAACCGAAAATCGTGTTAACTAAAATTCAAATTTATTTTGAATATCTTTATATAATTGGTCGACCTAAGAAATTTAAAACTTTTAACGTTTACGTTTCATAAAAACTTAATATTTATTGTTAATTTACGTGTAATAATTATCGACGTTTTAAAACGTCGGATTGAGCAAAACTAATAAAAATGATAGTTGAGACGAAACTAAAACTTAGAAAATATTAAGAAAGAATTTATGAGTAAATTGTGGACATGATAATTATTTCATCAGGAAGGTGAATGTAATTACTAACATATTATGTAGAAAAGATAAAGAATCAATTAGGATGTGTTCCTTAATAATGACTGTGCAAAATAAATTGTTGAACAATTTAAAATAAGCGGTGTTTGTAAAAAGGATAATATAGATAATAAAAAGGGGTTCACGACTAATATGAACCATTAGAATTGAGAAGCCGATGGCGCTAAATGTATAAAAGGCCACTTGTGATTGTCTAAATATGGAGGATTGTGAGATATAGTTATGTTGGAATCTTGTAAGTATAAGTATTTTATTCATGACATTTATGATTTAATGTATTTTTATCTGAAGAAGTTGTACTAATGGCAAATTATGAAGGCAGACATCGCCTCATACATTAGTAAACGTCTAGCTATTGCAAAGGTCATCATCTGAATTTGATTTGATTTGGGTCATCGTCGACAGACTGACCAAATCTGCTAATATCATTCCTATTAATGATAGATCCTCGATGAAGAAATTGACCCTTTTGTATTTAAAGGAGTTGTGTAAACATGGTGTGCCTGTATCGATCATCTCTATCAAGATCCTCTCTTCGCATCGAATTTCTAGAGATTTGCTCAAAAGTCATTAGGAACGAACCTTGATGAGAGTACTGTTTACCACCCCAATCGAAGGGATGAGGTAAAGTAACGATACAAATTACTAGAAGCGCTGTTTTATGCTTGAATGATTGACCTTTGGTAATAAACCGTATAATCGATTTCCTTGTAGAGATTATCATTGATAATTATCGTGTTAGGATCGAGATCGGATCTTGTAAGGATCTAAATATTAGAGCATCTGTTAGTAGGAGTTGGGATGAAGACATCCGACATACACCCATTGTGAGTTGGACATGTCTTATAGGTTTAAGGTTTCCTATGATGGCGAACCTAACCTTACAAAATACTCGACCCGCGAGACCTGAAATGATTGTTGAAATTAGTATCTGATTATTGACTGCCGGTAGTGGGCAGGAGGTTATGTGAATATGAAATGTAGATCTTGAAGTGCCGGATAGGTAGCGAAGTTATGCCAAAAATTTTCACCATAGAAAGATGAATTGATGATCTGAAAGATCATGGGAATTAAGTCCCCGTTGTATGGGACCATTGAGATAATATAAAGAGTTGGTTTGAAAGGCATATAAGCTGGATCTACCCTAGGACTTCAAGAGCTGCGTGAATTATGTTTCATATATCGAACTTGATAAAATGTCTATCAAGTGAAAATCTGATTGTTTCTTAGTAAAGTTTAGATCGGCGAAAAGTTGCATTCATCATAAACCCGTGAACATCATGGATAGAGAAAGTAAGTCAACATTTAGCCTGATCTTATTCCCGTAGTTATGTTTGATGAAACTCACGTATTGTAATGGATTACACTTGTGAGAAAAGACCGAATGTGGAGGAAATACCCACATGGATTTAACTCTATAAGAAGCGAGTAGTAAGATAAGATGATCTTTGAGGACAAAGATCCTGTTTAGGGGTAAATGTTGTGACAATCCGTCAATTTATGGTTGATATTTTATTCTCAATATTTATTTGAAAACATTATTTTAATGTTATAATATGAACTCACTTATTTTTGGGAAGAAATTTGGATTTACGTCTTGAAGTGGCATCGACTACGTCTAAACCAGAGGATTCTACGTTACGTGCTTACGTTTACATACACCATTTTGGTGACAGTCTGACATTTCAGGAAATAAATTTATCCGTGAATATTATTTTGGAATTTTAAATTTGTGTTGGTTCATAAACTCACAAATTTACGAGAAGAGATTAGGACTTACGATTATAATTTAACGTCCTTCACGACTAAACCGGAAACCTTAGGATTACGTATTTACGTTATCGAACTCCATTTTTGATGAGACAATTTTTATTAGATTCGTTTTGTGCCGTTGATTCATAATTTATAAAAATGTTTTTCGTAAAACGACCCGAGGGCACGCAAATCGAGAAAACTAGAATTGAGGAATACCCGTAAATTAGTGGGATGAGACAAAACAAGGTTTGCCCCACCCCACTATATGGACGGCTAAACATAAGCCACCACACACCCTTAGGTGTCAACTTGTATTAAACAAGTTGTTACACTTGGCTTGCTTAACTAAATAAGCTACCAACACATCAAAACCACTAGCACCAAACCATTATCTCATTTCATCTCATGCAAACCACCAACTCCTCTCTTCCTCTCTCTAAAATTTGTCCAAGAACCACCCCTAATCACCCTCATTTGATCAATTTTAACCATGAAATCATGTGTTATTCACACATATGATGAAGCCCTTTTGAAGCTCTATAGATTGGTGGTGATTTTAACATCCAAGGAGAAGATTTGGTGATGTTCAAGGGCTGATTTCTACATGAAGTTTACAAGTATTGGTGGCCATGAAGATTGGTGTTGATCTATCACAAGTTCTTCCATCAAAATCCAAGCCTTGATCATAAACTACACAACCTTGGTGGTATAAAGATTGTTCTTTCCATCCTCTTGTTATTTTGATTATGTAATCATGTATTTTCTTTCTTATTGTATATTTATATGATGAATATATGATGATAAAAATGTTGTGTGGGGATCAAGTGTTAATAAATATGATTAAAGAGATGAAAAACCATAGGTAACAAGGTTAAAATCTTGCTAAATATGATGGCTGTATAAAAACAGTAAGTAACCAAATGTTACACTGATAAAATGGTAAAGTAGAATCAATATACAGTAATTATTAGGTGTTATACACATGTGAGAGTTGGCCATGCAATAGAATCATCAAAATGAGTGAGATATGATCAAAACAAGATGAGTGTACCAATCTGAATAGTCTGTTTTTTAGGGACTGTTAAGGATAGTTAGACATGGAATGAGCAGTAGCTATAACTAACTTAACTGTAGCACCTATCATGTAGTTTATGGTGTCTAAAAATGAGCTTCTATCTCCTTGTAGAACTCAAGATATGGTAAAAATGGTGAAAGTGAAACTAAAAATCAGATTTTGAAGAATTAATGTTTAATAGTATTATATAAGCACTCAAACTAATATAGTATAAAATGTGAATTAAAACCCACTAACTTATAAATTTCATTTATATAAATATGTATAAGGTTAAATAAATGGACACTTTATAAAAATGGTAGTTGAATAAGATTTATAAGTTATAAAAACTATAAACATGATTTTTACGACTTTTTCGGCTATTACCGTAAAATTAACGTTTTTCGCCAATTAAAACTTAGACGATCAAACCCGTCTAATGTAAAGTTTTTAAACGTCATATACTGATATATAAGTACTTAATACAAGTAAAAACCGATAAAACCTGAACTATAGGACATACGGACATTAACGAGCTAAGTTAGCATATTTGGACTAATAATTTAACTAAATAAGTTAAAACACTTATAAAAATTACTTAGTGGGCTTAACCCATTTGGGCCCAACATGTAAAGTATAATACTGATAATAAAAGTATAATTGGGCTAATGAATAGTATTGGGCTTGTAATAGGCCCATCGGGCTTCAAAATGTAAACAAATTGAACTAGTGTAACTAGTCTTAAAAATTTCCAACACATAACACTAAAATGAGTAAATGAGAATATATAAACCCACTTGATCATCATATATATAAAATCATCATATGTATACATAATTGTTATTTTTATAAAGTCATTGGACAAGAGTCTAAGACGAGTATTATTTGTCTAGGTTTCCGTGATTGAAGCACGTACCGTACATCCGAATTGCCGATAACCCGCTTTCCCACATCAACGTGAGTTCATAGCCTCGCACTCTTTTAAATGTTTTTATGAAATGTTTTATAAACCCGCGAGGGAGATAACATGTTAGTTTTTATAAAATAAGACACTAGTTGTCCCAATTGTCTGTTTATTGATTTGGACCCGAATGATTATATGACCTGATGTATGATTATATGACCCGATAGATGAAACGAAATGGATTATTAAAGTTAGGTTATGTCACTAAAAGTCCCATTAGCATGAATTGTGAACTACCGGGATTTGGTAGACGCTTATGCATATAATAGTACTATTTGGGGACGATCACCCCTGTTCGCGCCTTGACGGTTGATCCCCGTCGTGCCACATTGATTGGTAAGCGAATTTATGTATGAGAAGATTTACACAAGCCTGATTATTGTGAAGATACGCTAATTTAGATGGGCAAATGAGTTTCGGGTTAGCTACCCGTAGTTTGTTGTAGTAAGGTAACAATGTCATGCGGCTTATAATAATCCAAATAACGAAATACTGATATACACACTAAATTACGATATATTGCCTGACTAGCAATACGGGGTCTTATTATTGATTTTATGTTCGTGTTTTGGTTTTACATAACCATATTCATATAACGGTTTTTATTTAACTTTATACAACGTCATAAGACGTATTGTATGACGTTTTTACGACATTGGCTCGTATAATGATTTTGAAGGCAAATGCCTATATTATGATTTTTGATAAGGATTTGTACAAAATGACTTTGGCTATTTTATGGCCTATTATAAAGATTTGTATAAAAATGATTTTCGGTGATAATTATATACCGATGATATATTGATGGTTTATTAAACTCTATGAATTCACTCGGCGTTATCGCTGACCTTTTCTTTTAACATGTTTTGTCTCAGGTACTTGAAGGTAATTCTCAGGAAGACATCAAGAATTCATGGCCCGCACTTAAATATTAATTTCCATTCAAATGCTTTGTAAAACCTGTATAAAATACAATGGCTTGGGACCTATGTAAATTTGATATTTATGAATGGAAATGCTTTATTATTAAACGACGCGATTCTTATGCGTTGTATATGATGTGAGTAATGTGCTATCCCGTAACACCAACGAGTCTTCCGCTGTATTGAATTGTGTAAATTTGGGGGTGTTACATTTTCTCTCTTTTTCATATTTTTATCCTGAAACACAATAAAAACACAAACCACACATAATTCCGACTTTTACGACATAAAATATACGTTTTGGTCTTGTTATTATTGGAAATATGTGGTAAAGGATAAGTGTTTTAACACTTATTAATTTATAATGTTTTTATAATGATTATTTGATGTTGTTGTCCTATGATTTATGATGATGGATCTAAGAAATAAAGAAGAAAAGAGATGAAGTTTTAGAGAGAGAAAGAAGATAGATAAAAGAGAGAGATGTGTGAAACTTGTGGAATATTAGACTAAGGAAAAATGAAACAATCAACCCTCTCCTAACATGCTAGGAGAGGTATTTATAGTCCTGCCTTACATGTAGGCTTTATGGGCTACTTGATTTGGCCGGGCATGAATCCATTAACTATATAACCTTAAAGATGGACTATAAGCTATTTTATTAAGCCCGTGATTGTCGACTATTATACTATCTATTACAACATTCTAAGAATAATATATAATACACATATGACCGAACATTCTTGTTTGACTCAATATTTTGAGGCTAACAATCTCCCCCAATGAGAGGTCATTCCTCTACGACATTTGGAGATTTATATAGATTACTAATCTCGCCATAATTGAGTCGAGAACGTGTAATAGTAGTGTTGTTCCTTCATGTTGTGATCTTTGAGCCTTTGTCGTTGTCTTTCGACTTTCTCTCTAATCTTGAGATCTTCAAATCTTTGACCGAATCATTCTTGATGACACAATATTTTGAGACTAACATCTCACGCACTAAGACGTCATTACTCTGCGACATGCGAGTATTTATGGAGATAATTAATATTTAGTATTTCGATCTTCAAAATGACTGCTTTATTCTTGTTGGTCACCATCATTGACTTGTCTTTGCCATCTTTCTATCTCGTGTCTTTAATCTTTGACTTTGCTGAGTACACCATAACGCCACCTTCTCGAGACAAAACATAGGCACGTACTGAATGGCTTTGACATTCGTCCTAAATTGGTAGTGCTTTACCTCTGGTCGGTGATGAACGTTATACGCTATTAAATACCATACCTGTTATTAGGTATATTCAATTAAGAACCTCCTTGACAAGGTTTCGCGGCTGTACTAGCCGTTCTCTTTATTCGACCGTCTCAAAGCAAGACTACGAACATAAAGAGTGAATCAATTGGATAAATATTCGCTTGATTAAAGTCGTCAATTCAAATTCCTAGAAAAAAGTTTGATTCTTAAAGAATCTCACCATTGTTGCTTTCCGGCTGACACAAGCTTGATCCATAAAGAATCTCACAAGTCACCTACTATAGCACTATTTGAGGTTGACGCTAGAAGGATTTCCATGCGTCAATGTGAATATTAATGAGTATCACTCTGAATGTTCTGGCAAGACCATAAAGATGTTTCGTAGAAACCTAAAACGATTTTGAAGTTATTCAGAATCAAACCACTATTGCTTTTCAGTTTTGCATATGTTTAATTCATAAAGAATCTTACACATGACCTACCGCAGTGCTGTTTGATGTTAACACTGGATGGATTTCCACTCATTGTGAATACTAGGTAGCATCACTCTGACTGTTCTAGCAATATTGCAAGGATATAGCTTAGGACTGTCTTCTTCGTCATTTCGTGTGTCCTAATGAGATTTCATCGATCTCTTGGCTCTAGACTCGATTAGTGAACTTTTAGTGGTCGGAGGCTGGAGCAGATGTCACCAATACAATATCAACTATCTCAGATTGAGAAAGCCAACAGAAGTCGTGCAGCTGTTATCCGTGACAATAAAACAAACTTATTTTGAGAGAAGCCTGAGTCAGCTAGGTAAGGGTTGTGCATTACATCACTAGGTCCATGATGTGTTTTCTTCATGATTTGTTGACCCAGTTTTTGCCTAAGTTGTATGGAGGTCTAATTTCATTACACCCTTTATCCTTACATTTCTTTTTCATTATTCAACCACTTCAATGCTTACAAAGACGTCATCACAAGCACCTTGTTGTGATTTTTCCAGTGCTAGCTTAAGTACTTAGTCGGCATTCAGCTACTTTCACAATCTACTCCATCTTTCCTAAGGACTTCTAATAATCTATTAGATTGTCCCTAGGAAGATCCCTCTGGTTCTGGTTGAATCATAGGACTTATGCCTAACCACCCTTTTGCCACCAATAACGTCGTGAATTAAATATGTTGTGGGTATGAGATCGTAAACATAAAACCACTTGAAAGTCTATCAATGTGTTTGAAAAACATTTAACACCTTGATAGTTTTGTCGTTTCAGAAAAGCTCCCCTTCACATGTGTATCGATAATCGAAAGTGTTTCACACATGTGGGTAAGAGTCAAAGTGCTTGAGTCTTTAGATCACATTTTAATCACATTTTCTCCCCTATCTCTAATATATAAAATCATTTGATATTAGAGATACCAATTTTGATTAAAATATATTGTGAAAAATAGTCTTGAAAATCTTCGGGATAATAATGTGTCTAACTAGCATGAATTCTTTGGAACGCTCCCCCTCAAAAAGTGATCCAATTGAATTGTCATTGTGAGGATGTGATCTACATTTCGCTTTTTGAGGATAGGAGTTGTTGAACACACAATTTTTGAAATATTTTGAATAATCATTAAAAAACTCTTGAAAAAAATATGTTCAATGCTTTTTGAAAACTAGCAACATTTCAAATTTTTAAGAAATGGTTTTTCAAAAGCATAAACTTGAGTTCATAGACGTTGAATGTATTGACAAATCCACTCAAGTGTAAGAAGATTTCTCTTCTTTTGCTAAGAGTAAGAGTAATAAATCGTACACTCCCCCGTGAATATCAACCCGGGTTGCAATCTGAAAGTAATTACAAGCCATTGTGTTGAGCTCAAAATGTTGAATGTTTTGTGACAAGCTCAAGCCTAGATAGATTGCTCTACCCGTTGTTGGAAAAATTATCCAAAATAGACATTTTCCTTTATTAAAAATAGAAATGGCATGTTTTGAAAAATATTTACCACTTTCATTCGAGCTTTATGTACACACCCCTCTCGCTATTGAGCGACATTTCTAGGCACGCCCATATTATCGATACTGAAAGACATGTCGAGAAAAATATTTTTGGATTTTCAAAGATTTTTTATTTTTGTTTTGTTTTTAGATGTTTTATATTTTGTATTTTGCTTTTTCAATGATATTTTCAAGTAGATGTTTGATAGATGAATCAAGCAAGCAACTCTGCCAGAATCTCCAGTTCTGCAGGAGTTAAACATCCCATACCAATTTGCCTAACGAGGTACTCAAACCTATCTTTCGATAAAGCTTTCTTAAACAAGTCAGCTAATTGGTAATCCGTTTCAATAAAGTATAGTTCACCGATACCTCGTTCAACTTGTTCCTTAATGAAGTGATATCTGACATCAATGTGCTTCGTGCGAGAATGATGTACCGGATTGTAGAAGATGGATATGGCCGACTTTGAGTCACAATACATAGGTACTTTATCAGAGTAGAAGCCATAATCCGTGAGTTGTGTTCTCATCCATAGAACTTGAGCATCCTAGTTACATGTTTCAGTCAGGATTTCATGGTGAATGAGGTGTGTGCCTTGCATCCTTCACAAGGAGCTGATCCCTCCTACCCAAAACTAGTATATTAAATTAGAGGCAGCCCCTCTAATTTGCATGATGAGGTCACCCCTCCAAGTATTCATGCACGGTGGATTTTCATGACATATATTGGCTAATGGTAAAATATATTAAACAGTTTTTACAAGATAAACATAAGGCTTTTTAAACTATAAAACCAGTTTTACAAAGACTTAACCGGGTTATCTAAGACTTAGTTTCTTTAGCTGTTTCATGCTGTTATGCTTATATTATTCATGCTATACTTGTATATTCGTGCACTGAGCGTTATGCTCAGCCGTTTTTCCTTTCATGTTCTCAAAACGGCAGGTACCCAGGACTCGAGCATTTGGAGGACGTGCATAGGATGGAAGCTGCCATAGACTTCTTTTCCTTTTTGCCTTCATATACTTATGCTTGTTTAGTCTTTCATTCATTTCTTTTGCTTTATGATGTTTTGAGCTTATGTTTGGGAACCAATGTTTGATTCCGGTTTACCCTATGGTCATGTAATGTTTTAGACATTTATCCTTGTATGCTTTGATGACACGCCATAATTACGCGTGACATTCCATTATCAAAATGGGGTGTTACAATTACGGTATCAGAGCCAAGGCTTCGACCTGTAGGCTCTAAAACTCGACCTGTGACTAGTGGGTAGTCACCAGGAGCTTCCTAAGCCAACGTCTGTTATTCTACGTATTGATGTTTTCAGCTCATTGTTGTTTTAACCATGATGTTTTCAGCACCTTGAGGTTTTAACCTTGATGTTTTCATCGATATTGTTTTACTAATATGGATGGACAACCGTCATTCATATTTAGTTATGTGTCATTGTTTCATGCATAATGTTCCTCGAGAACTGTGGATATGTGGACTGAACCCCAGTAGTTCATAATTAGTCACATAATTTTTTTTTTCTGATAAGTTTTGACAGATGAGTTTCATTTATTTATGTTTCATGTATCATTGTTGCATGAATTATGACTAAGTAATGGTTGGTACAGGACTGGCCCTATTTAGTCGCATGTGCTTTTATCGAAACTTTTAACTTTAGGACCGACCCATAGGCGTCCCCTCGCCATGTATTTTGTTTTGGGACCGACCCATAGGCGTCCCCTCGCACATATAAAAAGTTTTTATTAACTACATTATGCATTCATGCATAAAATTTTTCTCATGATTTATTTGCATAAAAATTTTTCATGTCCCCTCATAAGATAATATGTTTTTATGTCAACTATGTTTTCATACTGTCATCGTTAACTTCAGTTCATGCTGATTATGTTATACACTCCTTCATGTTGAATTGTTCATGTTTCTTCATGATAATTCCGTCTTCATGTTGATTACATCTTACGCCTCTTTTGTTATTTATGTTTTCATGCAAGGCATTGTCGGATTTCATTGAATCCTGCTTTCATGATAGTCATGGTTGGTTTTCATTGATCATGTTGTCAGGCAAATCATTGTTGAATTTTGTGTAACCACACTTTAACGTTTCTCTATGCAACCAGAATGAGGTTTATACTGGCATTGCCAGATTATCATGATGGTTTTCCTAACCATTTAAACGATATACTTTACTTAAATCGTGACAAATGATCGACGCCATACCGATCATTTCATGTGCATTCCATGTGTACTCCATGTACTATATTCCATGTGTATTACACGTACCTAAATCCATGTGTATTTCACTCACAATACTTCACGAGTATTCGCTAGTCAATTCTGAACCATCTCAGGCATATGTCCACTTGCTGATATTCTACAAAATTGCTGATGACGCTCATAACTTTGAGATGTTACTAACGGTTGATGCTGCTGACGTTCGGAGACGCTACGAGATGCGGATGTTGTTCACAACCTGGAGATCCTACAAGACGAAGACTAAGGCGTCAGATCAAAGGAATTGGACGAGAAGATGCTTCATCATCAAACGATTTTCGTCAATCATTGTCCCTAATTCTTAGTTACACGTCACACGTCATTCAGCTGTCATTTCAGCCATATGAGTGCAAACCGGTACCAGCCGGCCACTCAACTGAATAGTTACGTAAATCACGGCCATGAGAATGACCGTCATGGAACTAACAGAAAGGACGATAATAACTACTATGACAGAAACTATCCTAGAAATCGCAACCGAGGCTCCGACCGCGGACGTGATCAGACATACAAATGATCAGTAGTCCAACCGATCCGCCAATTCTGGCATAATAACCTAATATTGTAGTTCTATTGTTTTACGTCTCGAGACACAGGTCAAGACATCAGTCAAGACACATGTCTCACGTATACTTTCTGGAGACACATGTCAAGACATCAGTCAAGGTACATGTCTCACGTATACTTTCTGAAGACACATGTCAAGACACCAGTCAAGACATATGTCATTCTTATATTTCCAAGAAACGAGTCAAGACACATGACTCACGTCCAACTATGGAACATTTCTAAGAAATTCAGGGTACCCTCCAAGGGTATATCCATTTTTTTGTGCCATGTATTAATCAGGCCACAAGAATTTCAATACCATTATCGGCGCATCAGGGAGAACTGTCACGTTGCCGATGTCACTTTCATTTCTTTCACCATTGTTCATATATTCATGACCATGGAAGACGCCTTTCGTATTCCCACGTATACGAAGGTTTTCCTTCAGCTTAATGATGAGATCCAACCTGCTAACGCATTTCCTCGGACAGACACGAGATGAATTTAATCCTAATTATGGACTATGAACAGCACACCATGCTACGATTCATAATTATGTACAATAATGTTTAGGCTCCTGAATACGTTCAGCTTAATTTTCCACCAGGAAAATCTGTACAAATTATCAATGCTACAAGCATGTGCGTTGTTAGCCATGGTCGCTAAAATTTTCTAGCTGTCAGTAAGACACGACTACTTAAGTCTTTTACGCAAAGCTAGTTGATTATTCCAAAATCTTCCTATACATTCCAGAAGAACCTACGAGGAGAAGGATGGTACCATGAGATTATGTGTTAACTACCGTCGATTTAAACAAATCACCATTCATGACCGTTATTCTCCTCCACGTATTGACAACATGTCCAAGTGACCTTATAGTGTTAATCACTTTTCCAAGATCAAACTCATGATCATGCTGCCAACAGTGACGAGTGAAAGAGCAGGACATGTCCATGACTGCTATTCGTACACGACTCGGTCAAGCTAGATTTATGATTTTGAATTAGTCTCATCAGTGCTCCAACGACATTATAAGAATAAGTTTTCATGAACTCATAGCAAATTCATCAGTGTTTTCATTGAGGATAACCTGATTTCCTTTAAGCCTAGAAAAGAACAGGAAGACCATATCTGCATTATGTTGCAAATTCTTTGACAAGAGAAATTTTACCCTAGAAATTTTTCCAATATCAATTCTGTTTGATTAAAGTGACACACTGAATCACATGGGTTTCTACAGTTAATCTTACCATGACTCAGCTTATGCGTAAAGGAGAAAACCCTACACTACATTAGCTGTTCTAGAAAATCCTACACTAGGAGAAGTCTAGATTCAGAGACTCAGAGTTTCGCAAACTCCTATGTATCAAGTTCTACGAAGCGAGATACAGTCACGTTCATATCTAAGTACCTGACATACCAACAGGTTAAGATAGGACACCAACAGACTGGGATGTTTTCATCATCTGAAATTGTGAATTAAAATGGGACAAGATCTCCACGGATTTTGGTTACTAAATTAACGCAAACTCAGAAGAAGCATGATGTTATCTGGGTTATTGCGAACAGTTTGATCAAGTCTGCAGAGTCCTTACATCCGCAAGGATTTCAGAACCAACAGATTGATTAGACATGTTCCAGCCAAGGCTCATCCGATCACTTGGCAATTCCTCAGTTATCGAGTCAGACAAATATTCATAATTATGATCCTTATTTACTTCACGTCCTTGTTCTAATTTCACGACTTGCTTTCGCACTCGCATTCATGACACTATTCACGTTCATGATGGCATCTCGGCTTACGATTTTATGTTCATTTTCTCATTCTGGGAAGTTTTGTAGGAACTTGAGAGACCAGACCCAAGTTTAGTATAACCCCCTATCCTCAGATAGACGTTTCTCATCATATCCTATGTCTCACCTTGTAGCGTTTGGCGTTACCGCCATTATATTCTATGTTCACGATATGTTTCACATGTCATGTACATTCCATGTTCCTCATATCATGATCAAGATATGTTACATGTATCATGAATCATGATATGTTTACTCATATTACACTCATCATAACTCAACGTACCACGTTCATAGTTTTTCACGTATTACGTTTAAAATTTTTCACGTACTATGTTTCCTTATGTCTCGCGCATCATTGCTAATTATCAGTGAAGTTAGAAGTGTCTTGCACGATAACGTTTTAGTTGCCTTACACGTTAATTCTTATTCCCTCGATCAAATTTAGGGGATCTACCTTAAGCTGATAACAAGAAACCTCTTCGTATTTCAAGTCAAGGTCAGGAGGACCAAGATTTATCATTGGTGTCAAGATCTTGTGAAGGAACCGTTCCAAGAGGGAAGCCACTTGGAAACGGACAAGTTCATCCGAACTTCTTACCCGTTTTTCTCTTATCAATTAGATATGTCCTTTCAGTCACGTCACGTTCCATGTCCTTTGAAGACATGTCACGTTCCACGTTCCTTCTGCTAGGTCACCTGCACGTTCATTTATCTTACATACCCTCTCAGTTGATTCGGGTATGTTTCTCTTTCAGTTTACGTTATCTATAATTCGGGGACGAATTATTCTTTTTAGGGGGGAAGAGTTGTAAAACCCGCATACTTTACCATGAATAGTACCATTAAGATCGTACCTACTAGATTAAAACTTTCCTTTTATAGTATGATTACGTTCACGAGTCAGAATTTTACGTATTACGTACGTGTTAGAACACGATAAGTATTTATTACGTACGAAGACACAATAATTATTTAACAATAATTAATCACGAACATGCGATCATGAAATCATGAACGTAATTTAATCACGAGCTAATATTAATTACATATATATATATATATATATATATATATATATATATATATATATATATATATATATATATATATATATATATATATATATATATATATATATATATATATATATATATATATATATATATATTTATCACGAACACGAATAAATATATTAAGTCACGATCGATAACTAATTAAAACACGCAAATTACGAACACGAGAACACACGAGAACACACTATATTATTTAGACTCGAGAAATGTACGGGTTACCCTTACGTGGGCCCCTACCCACGAAATTAGGAAGGAAGAATGGGCCAAGCCCATTTTAAATTTTACTAAAACATGGAATTAGGAAAGATTTTGGTCATTTTCACATTACAGGAAAAATAACAAAAACCCTAAAAGTTTTCTTCCTTCTTCCTTTTGTTCTCTTTGGCCGCCACCTACAATACCATGGAGGGGTGATTCGGTTTGATTTTAACCTTGGAATTATTACAAGCATTCGTGTGTGTTCATCCTTGATCGATCCACGCATTCGGTATATCATTTAAATCCTTTTTCTTTTGTTTTGATTTATTAAATTAAATAAGAACATGATGTTTTTAAAAACCTAATTAAAAACATGAACTAAACATGTAATTGGTTATGGGGTAAATCAAAACGGAGGTTTTTAGGGGTGATTGTTTGGCCGACGCCTAAACCGAACCCCAAGGGGGTCTCGGTTTGGCTAATAAACCACCGCCGAGACCATATGGTCCCGGTTTGGTGGTGTGGGTCCCACGGCAGCAGTAAACCAAAGGGAACCCCGAAGTGATTCGGGGTATGGTGTCGATTTCATGTCCGGTTCATGGTTTCTAGTCAAGATCCGGTTCACGGTTTATGTTAAGATTATTTTTTATAATCATATGTTGAAATTAAATTAATAAGTATGACATGATTAATTTAATAAACATGACTTAGGTTATATTTAATTATTAGATCATGAAATTATTACCCTAAGTATTTTATATTTTCTAGAATTATAATTAATTATTTATTTAAAAACCATGGTTATAATTAATTAATTAACATGACTTAGGTTATATTATTAATAGATAATAATACATGTTTTAACCTAAGTATTGAACTTTATTTAATTAAAAACATGATATATTTTCATTAAATACTTTTAACCCATAGTTTATTTAAATTACATGTAATAATTAATAAACTATACATTATATCATTATGACTTAGAAAATAATCGGGAAAAACACTTAGGCTTATATACTTAGCTTATTTAACCAGCTTATATATAATTATGGAAACTTTCTATTTTTAGAAACTTAATTAGTTAAGGCATCTAATCTATTTATGGAAACTTTCTATTTTTAGAAACTTATTTAATTCAGGCAGCTAATCTATTTATGGAAACTTTCTATTTTTAGAAACTTATCTATTTTAAGTAGTAATTCTATTCTTGGGAAATTTCTATTTTTGGAAACTTTCTATTTTTGAAAACTTTCTATTTTTGGTAACTTTCTATTTTTGGAAACTTTCTATTTTTGGAAATTTTCTATTTTAGGAAACCTGCTTTTTTTGGAAAGTTACTTTTTATTACACAGTAAGTATAATAGTACATGAAATATCATAAATACTTAATTAGAATAGACGAAATATAAGATAAACACAGTTTAAGGCTTAAAATAGTAAAACATGATATGAACATATAAAATAAGCTAAGACATGACATAAAACCAATTACGTATTTAGTAAGCAGATACTTATTCATGTATGTATTTATGTAGCATTAGTGATACCGAAGTAGGATTCTCCTCAGTTCATCTTCTTCGTTCACTGGACATAAGGTACAGATTCCCGTCCTTTCAGTATGGACATTCTTTCCTTATTAGGATTCCCCGTATGCAGCCAAATGTTTTCCCGTAGTATAAGTTTATATGTTTGACTTGCTTATGTTTAATTTAGAATACCTATAGCCATATACATGCATGACCAGTTTCACCTAGTTATGGAGGTACCATAACCATAACATCAGAGGCACTGATGTTATGACTTCACCACGGCGGAGTGATTGCTCGTGGCGTCCCCTCAGCTTTTGGCCATATTTTTATATTTATCATGTGGGGCGTATGGGTGCATCCTAGTTACATGTTTCAGTTAGGATTTCATGGTGAATGTGGTGTGTGCCTTGCATCCTTCACAAGGAGCTGATCCCTCCTACCCAAAACCAGTATATTAAATTAGAGGCAGCCCCTCTAATTTGCATGATGAGGTCACCCCTCCAAGTATTCATGCACAGTGGATTTTCATGACCTATATTGGCTAATGGTAAAATATGTTAAACAGTTTTACAAGATAAACATAAGGCTTTTCAAACTATAAAACCAGTTTTACCAAGACTTAACCGGGTTATCCAGGTCTTAGTTTCTTCCGCTGTTTCATGCTGTTATGCTTATATTATTCATGCTATACTTGTATATCCGTGCACTGAGCGTTATGCTCAGCCGTTTTTCCTTTCATGTTCCCAAAACGGCAGGTACCCAAGACTCGAGCATTTGGAGGACGTGCATAGGATGGAATCTGCCATAGACTTCTTTTCCTTTTTGCCTTCATATACTTATGCTTGTTTAGTCTTTCATTCATTTCTTTTGCTTTATTATGTTTGAGCTTATGTTTGGGACCGATGTTTGATTCCGGTTTACCCTATGGTCATCTAATGTTTTAGACATTTATCCTTGTATGCTTTGATGACACGCCATAATTACGCGTGACATTCCATTATCAAAATGGTGTGTTACACAAGCACAATTATATCATGAGGAATCTCTTTTTTCCATTTGTCGTTTTCATGTTTTTGCCAGTCTCTTTCAACGATTGATTTAAAATTATCAATGTGATGTTTAAGAATACCAAGTGTTTTTCTAATTTTTCTTTTAGAAGCATCAAGAGGCAAAGAGTTAATATATTTAGAAACATTGGATTTCTTAGTGGTAAAATTTTTCTTCCATTGAATTCTTCTTTGTTTGCTTTCAAAAAAGAAATCCTCACAAGACTTCTGTTTTTGTGGAGTGAAAAGACCATAAAGACTGTTTTCATAAGCATAATTGTATGGTTTCACAAAATCTTTATTGACCGGCGATCTACTCTCCTCATCCCAAAGGGATGTCTCTTCACTATCAAGCCTTACTACTGGGCAATCATGATCGGTCCATTCGGACTCATCAAGATATAAGTGGGGGTTCTCAGCTTGAGCTTGTTCGAGGTACTTAGGGCTTACAAAACTAGCTTTACCCTTAGAAAACGACCGTGGCGCTATCATTCTCATGGTTTGAATAGACTGATTCGTTTTATAAACAATTATCTACAAAATATCGACTTGTTCTTCGAGTTCTGTTACTTTTTCTGTATCTTTGCCTTGTCTATTTCGGAAATCTTGTTTTAAATTTTCAACCTCTTGTTTCTTTTCCTTGATAATTATAACAGAATCAGTGGCATTGATAGAAATCCTTTGTTAATGTTCGTTTACTTTTGTTGTGGTAAGGTACGTTTTTTGACGTTGATCATATAAGAAAGCATTATATTGACGTTTTTCTTTAGCTAACAAAGCAAGAGCGTCGTTGTATTTATTTTCAAAATTGTCCTTTTTAACGTTAATTAAACAACCTTTGTACCCCTCAAGATCTTTGTCTCTTTGAATAAGCTGAGCTCTATAACTATCTATGTGACAACCCAAACCCGAGGTCATTTATTTAATATAATATAATATTATTTTACGAATGATTTTGAAATTTTTAATGAGTTGAATGATATGACGATTGATGATTTTATTAACCGATGTTGGAGGTCTTATTTTTATCTTTTTACTAATAGCGAGGATTATTAGTGACCACGATATCGACGGATGCCCGAGATTTTATGTTTTATCATTTGTTGTCTCGATGTTTATATTTTTGACGTTTTTATTTTAAGTTCGTATTAAGTCGAACCGGGATCATATTATCATCATATTTTGAGTGTGTTTTAACTTTTGAAAAGTATTTTTACAAAACCCGAGCCTCGTTAATATTTTCAAACTCGAAAATTTACATTTTCAACCTTGTAAACTATTTAATTGCATTTTGGACCAAAACTATCACAAATTGGCAAAATCTACCCACCACCACCACTATAAATAATTTTTCCACTATAACAAAACACATACAAATGTGTGAAAATGAAATTCATCTCTCTCTCTCTCTCTCTCTTCTCTCTAGCAAAACCGTACACCCCCCCCCCCCCCCAACCAAAATCATTTGATTTTGAAAAATTTCCTTTGAATCCATAAAAACTAATGAATATCCCATGTTGCAAATTTGATACTGATCATTTTGGTTTAAATTTTAACAACATGCAAGAACTTTTAATTTTTGATGACGATCCATGGAGGTTTGATCTAATTTCTTATGATATAGTTGTTGTTAGTGTTGTTTTATATATATTTTAATTATTGCATGTTTGAAATTTTGAGTGGGTAAATTTTTGCATGATCATTCAAGGGTGTTATGGGTTAGATGATATGTTTGTGATGATATTATGATGATTTTAGACATATGAGATTGATTAAAATTGGATGAAAAATTGATTTAGCATGACTTTTTAAAAGGCAATTTAGATCAGTAGGTTCAAGCCCAATTTTGGGTACCTTACTGTTTGAAAATGGTTTAACTAATATCATAGGGTTGTAGAGAATTCTTTTAGATTCTATTTGATATAAGGTAGAGCTTCTAGCTCCAAACGAGCGCGAAGTTATGATGTTTTGATTATTCGTGTACCGGGAGACGAGTATCAACACAATCCGAAGTTGTTGTCGATATTTGGATCGAATCTCGGGGTTTATAGAATGAGTTGTAAAAATGGTAAAGTTCTGATGTTTGGTTCTAAACTAAGGGTTGTGAGTCTGTTTTCAAACTCAAGTGTCGGATTTGTAAACGGGATTGTTTAGAATGGTCAAAATGGTTGTATGAGTCGGTGACGTAAACCAGTCCGGTTTTGTAGTTTAAAGATGTGTCGGGCAGGGAACTTTAAAAGTAAAATCTTTTGATGGGCTTTTAACAAGTCTTTCTATATATAGTAAGTGACATCTCTTATTAGTATCATAAGTATTTGATGTGTTTAAGTGGGGTAAATGAGCTCGTACATTTGGTGTGTACTGGCAGATTTTTATCGAAAGGATTGACTAATAAAGTAAACATATAGAAGGAAGTAATAGGTCACTTGTATTGTTTTTATTTTGGGTTGGTTGTGATTTTATTATTTTGAGTTTGATGTTACTAAGTATGGATTTTATTCGAGTTTATTATTGATGAACGCGCCTTATTTGATAGGTTGCGGTTTTTGTGTTTATCGGGCATCAACTATCGTCGAAGATCGTCTTACTACTGCTATTACTCCAGGTGAGTGTATAGCCTCGCTTTTGTAATTGGGTCGAATGATTGTAAAACCTGCGAGGGGGATACATGCTATTTGAAAGTAAAATTAACACAAGTCATGATTAATTGTTTGGACCCGAATGTTGCCTTGTTGCCTTTGTTGTTTTGAATTTTATAAGTACCTAAATTGCAAAAGTCCCTAAATTCATGAGCCGTTAACTATCTTCTCACTTGATGTTGTGAGTTGGGAATAGCCGCTTATTCTAATGATAGTACTATCAGGCTGACGACCCTATCTGAGACCAGAGCTTTACGCTGAGTAACCTCTGGGAAGGATAATTTTACGAGAATGAGAATGTGGTATACTAGCAATTGATACCCTAGTAGGGGCACTGGAATTCATCTAGTCATGCCGGCTTTAGGCGTGGGTGACTAAGTTAAGGGGTCGGTGTCATGATCTTAATAAAATTCTATAGCTATTGCTATATGCCTGAATGCATGACTAATAGATTGTGTGCACGACAATTCTATTAAATGATCTTGATTGATTTTTCTCTTGTGTTCAAATGATGATTTGGAAAACCTATAGACTCGCTCAACCGTTGTGTTGATGATTTTAAGCATGTATTTCAGGTGATTGAAGTGGATTGCTGATGGAGCTTGCTGGAGAAAGATTACGGATTGCTTTTGTGGTGTTTGGGTCTAAAACTAATTTCTTTCCCTTTTGTCATAAAAATAATAATATACGGTCATGTACTGTGGTAAATTGTTTATTGAATTGGATAAAATCTTTGGGGGACCTAAATGTGACTCTGATATTTCTAAAATTGTTTTAGCTAGGATCAGAAGTTTAGAAAATTGTTAAATTATACCCTTTTATATTTCAAATGTACGATTTTGAGATCGTTTAAAGTGTTTTGTGTAATGATGTTTGAGTTTAGCACCCAAATGTGTATTTCCGTTGCACGATGTAATTTGGGGGTGTTAAAATTGGTAATTAGAGCTTTTTAGTTATAGCGAATTAGGTCGATTTTTGAAAAATATCCTAAACTGTAACTTTGGTGTCGAAAATATTTTACAAAAGCAAGCAACTTCTCCGCAAGGCTCTAGTAAGATTATTTGTTTTGTGTTGTTTTATGGTTAGATGTATCCCTTAAAATTGAAATGAATTTTTAAAGTATTTATTAAGTAAATACTATGATGATGTATTGATGATGTATTGATGTTGTTGAAAGTACATTGAGTACTTGTTATTGTAATTTTCTTTATGTAATGCATATGTATATAATTTTAAATAATGACCTTATATACGGCTGAGGGTCTAGAATAGTAGACCAGATGATGAACGATTCTACAACTGATTTCTTGTGACTTGTATCGGGTTTGAGGATGTTTGATTAGTTGATGTATGATAGATATATGGTTGAAAACTGGTGTGATTAGAAGGTTGATGTGAAAGAAAAGTTGTTTTAAAGGTTGTATCTGGTATGTGGAGAATTGAGTTTGTTAGGACTTGGAAGATGGATAGGATTGCTAGTCTTGGGTTGATTGTAATGAATTTGTGCGTTTGAATTGAAAGGTTTAAAGAGTAGTAGGTAAGTTTTGAAAGGATGAGTGAGTGGGAGTCTCATGTGGGATCAATTCTGAGTAGAGCTTGGAAGTTTAGGAATGTTGAAAGTCGTACTGAGACTTTCCTTGTGATTAATCTGCCGTGTAGCAGTGACTATTTGGACTTTGAAATGAGCTGCAATCATGTTAGGGATTCATCTTTGAAGTGCGAACGGGGAAATAGACGAGTGTGATGAAGTTGACAGCAATATTAAGGAGGATGAGGAACTGGTGTCTAAGGAACTAATCGCGTAATGGATTTCTTTGTATCTTGTTTTCTTTTTGTGATCGAACTTATTTAATCCTTGTGTCATAGCATTATGATGGAACTTATTATCCTTTAAGTTTGTTCGGTAGATGGTTGTAGTGACAGACACTACCACTATCCTGTTGAATCCTCAACACAATCTGAATTACCCTCATGATCTATGATGTACCTTTATTAACTCTTTTGGGTTTGGTTGATGAACCATTGTAGCTTGTGTTGTTCGTACATGTAGTATCCGTGAGATGTCCTGATAAACAATTCTTTCTTTTTTCTTGATATGAATACTTATCATGTTTCTTTCTTCTGTGATGATGGAAGAAGGAGTAAGGGAAGCATATTTCTGTCATTAGTAGATCGCTACGTGACTAAGTTTCTTGAAATATGTCGCCAAAACTAACAATTGCTACTGTTAACACCATGATCGAACATGTTATTGCTAAAGCACTTGGAGCTGGTTGTGCTGCAAGGAATCAAGATGCTGGAGTTAGTTGTGCTGGAGATAATGGTGTTGCAGTTGATGCTGCTAAGGATAATGATGATGCCGCTGAAAATAATGATGATGCTGCTGAAAATAATGATGATGCTGCTGAACATAATGATGATGTTGCTAATCCAGATGATAGTGTTGCTGCGGTTCTGCAAGTTCGAAAGAATATATATATGTTAGTTTTCAAAAGTGGGGTTCTACGCAGTTTTGTGGTATTAGTGGTGCATTATAATTGCATAGTTGGATTGATAAGATAGAGAGTACTTTTGAGATTATTGGGTGTTCAGAAACTAATAAGGTTAAATCTGCTGCTGCTATATTTCAGGATGGTGCACTAAGATGGTGGAATAAACAAGTGACTACTTTAGGATTTGTTGTGGCTAATGGTTAGACATGGACCGTGATGAAAGGATTATTGACTGCTAGGTTTTGTCATGAGTAGGAACTAGGACAGTTGGTATCTGAATTAAGGCACTTAGTGCTGAGGAACGATGTTATTACTGCTTACTGGGAAATTTTCTGAGCTATATTTGCTATGTCCTGATACTTCTGTGAATGACTGTAAGACAAGGAAGCAATACATTAGATTATTGTTTAGTAATATCAAGAGTGAGATTATTTCTTCAAAACCTAAATCTTTCGATGAAGCTGTTCAGATGGTGCATGCTTTAATGGACATAGAGGTGCAAGATAGGAAAGATAGTATTGTTGAAAACAATAAGAGAAAGTGGGAATATGCTAAGTTCAACCAGAATCAAGGACAGAATTGTGAGGATTATAGTAATAAAAATAACCAAAGATAGAACCGAAACCAGTATTTAAACTATGGAAGGGATGAGGAATTTCGTACTACCATTGTGTCTGGAAATGACAAGATAAATTGCAAGTGTGTTGCTGTACTATTTACTATGTACGTAATTTTTCACAGTTGCGACTAGAGTTAGGACAATCTAGTCATAAAGCTTCTAAGTGCGGAACAAGAGGATTAGTCACTGGAATTAGTACCCCTGGAGTAGTGATATGATTTAGTCGTAGCGAGAAAGGACACAAACAAAGGAATTGTCCAAGGAAAGGAAATTGACAAGATAGGAATGCTGCCGCTCCAGTTTACATTTGAATGATCCTGAAAAACCCTTAGGGTCTGAAAATTGTAAATGGTATATTCTTATTTGGTGATCTTTATGTTAGTATGTTGTTTGATTTCAGATCGGGTAGAAACTATAGAAATGTAAAGGTTCAGTTGTTTTATCAATGGAGAATTAGTAAGAATGACAATTAACTATGATGTGGAGTTAACCGATGGAAAGGTTGCTAATATTAGTTTTATACTAAGAGTGTGTTCCTTGAATTTAGGAAAGTAGATGTTTAGTATCAACTTGATGCTCAAAGAGTTGGAATCTTTAGATATGAATTATTGGTATGAATTGGTTAGTGGTGCGTAGTGCTGATGCTTGAGATTAGACTAATCTTTACTATAAATTGGTAGTTGCTGGTTTAGATTTTGTTGGGAAGCTGAGTATTGACTATGAGATGTGATGAGTGAACTTTCCGTTTAAGAAGTGTGTCTTGTTTGGAGATGAGGAAGAATGTGGAAGAGGGATATGATGTATTCCTAGCTCAGGTAATTAGTGATCCGGTAGTTGAGTAGAAGTTGGGAGATCTAATAACGATTTGAGAGTATTCTGAGGTTTTCCTGAAGTTTTGCATAGTTGTTGTTGTCTTGTAAAGAGGGATTCGTTTCGATTGAGTGTTTTAAGCGATTGGTGTAGTGCTTCTGCATTTTGTTGAGTAGTATTTGTATGCCTTATCATTTGGCACCGTCAGATCCAGTGTGTACTCAAAGATCTCTTTGAGTTCTGGTTATCATTAACTGAGAATTAGGAAGGAAGGTATTCCTATAGTTGTTTTTCGTACTTGATGTGGGTACTTTAAGTTTCAAGTGATGTTTTTGGAATGGACGAACGCGTCTGCCGTATTAATGGACTGGGTAAATCTTGTGTGTAAGATGAGCTAGAATGAGTTAGTCATTATATCTATTAAAGATATTATATATTATTCCAAGAGGAAAGGAGGGACATAAGTATCATATGAGGATAAATTTTGGGATGGTTGGAAAAATAGAAACTGTATCTAAAGTTTCCTATGTGTGAATGTTGGTTGAAATATTTGCGTTTTCTAAGGCAGTTGATTGACAACAAAGGTATTCTTGAAGATCTTGTCAAGATTGAAATGATTAAGGATTGGTCGGTAGCAACGACGCTGACGGAAATCTATTAATTCCTTGGTCTAAGCTGGAATAATCGGAGGGTTATCGAAACGTTTTCACTGATTGTTAAACCATTGATTAAGCTGAATGAGAAGAATTGGATGTGTGAGTCCCACTTATACATCTAAATTGTAAGTTTCGAGATCTGCTCCTTATCAGATGGGGAAGCTGTATCCTGAACACTGACGGGTAGGATGTTTTCTGCACCGATGTTGTCATTATTGGGAGGATCTGAAGTATTTATAGTTTGTAGTTTTGTTCTGATGTGTCTCATAAGGGTTATGTAGTTGTGGTGTTTGCTTTGAGATTGTAGAAATATTACTTGTATGGAATCAAGTGTGTAGTGATAAAGGATCATAAAAGTGTCTCCATAATTAATTTCTTGGGATGATAAAGGAAATGAGTAGGGGTTACCAATTATATATGTTTTAAGTACCTGAGTATGTTGATGGTTATGACTGTGAGTGATTATGACAACGAGATTCGCTGCCATCCGGGAAAGGCGAATGTGATAGCTGATGCACTTATCAGGAAGAAAAAGGAAAGAGCTTCTAAGGTTTGAGTTTTGGTGATGACAAGAAGTGTGAATTTGATAGAAAGGATATTGGAATTTTAAGTTAGTGGTCTGAATTGAGAAGGATGTCAAGGTAATTGGTTTCAACATTTTTGTCAAACTTATGGAAAGAATTTTGTTGTAAAGTCAAGTGAGACATGGTATATTGAGCACTCCTAACATACCTTAGTTGAGAGAGTGAGACTTAGTGATGAAGGAATCTCACAAGTCAAGTAATCGATACGTTTTAGTTTGGGTAAAGATGAAAGTTGAATTAAGTACTGTGTGTTATACAGAGAATGACGGGCAGATTGAAAGGATGATTTGAACATTGAACGGTATGCTTGTGCGTGTGTGATTGACATAGAAATTGTTGGAATTTTTATATGACGATGATTATCATGTTAGTAGTAAGACTGTACTATTGGTGGTACATAAAGAACTTCAATTTGTGAAGGTTAAAGATAGTGAGTTATGGACGTAAGATTAGGTTTTTGGTGCATTGCAGAAATGTAGGTGGAATTAAATGACTGAACTAGAAATGATATTGACAATATTGATAAGATTGTATGGATTAAGGACCGTTTATTAGTAACAAGGAGTTGTCAGAAGAGTTATGTTGGCAATCGAAGGAAATCGATGGAGTTTGAAATTGGGAAACGTGGTTATACTTAAGGTGTCGTTATGACGGGTGAAATTTGATCTGAGAACAACAAGGAAAGAATTCAACTTGAAGATAAGTTGCTTTTCAAAGAAAGAACTATGAAGAGTTCTTATGAGGTCGAAACATAGTAAGGATTATATTATGAAGATACAAGAATTCCAGAAGTGGAATCTGAAATTGTGAAGGAAGCATGAGGATTTCTTTAAGGAAAAGAGTTCTCTTTTGTTCTGGAGGAATGGGATGTGAGTATAAGAGGGGGTCCGATCACCGGGACGCCGCTCTCTTTTAGGAGGGTAGGATGTGACAACCCAAACCCGAGGACATTTATTTAATATTATATAATTATTTTACGAATGATTTTGAAATTTTTAATGAGTTGAATGATATGACGATTGATGATTTTATTTAAAATCGACGTTGGAGGTCTTATTTTTATCTTTTTACTAATAGCGAGGATTATTAGTGACCAAGATATCGACGGATGCCCGGGATTTTATGTTTTATCATTTGTTGTCTCGATGTTTATATTTTTGACGTTTTTATTTTAAGTTCGTATTAAGTCGAACCGGGATCATATTATCAGCATATTTTGAGTGCGTTTTAACTTTTGAAAAGTATTTTTACGAAACCCTAGCCTCGTAAATATTTTCAAACTTGACAATTTACATTTTCAACCTTGTAAACTACTAAATTGCATTTTGGACCAAAACTATCACAAATTGGCAAAATGTACCCACCACCACCACTATAAATAATTTTTCCACTATAACAAAACACATACAAATGTGTGAAAATGAAATTCATCTCTCTCTCTTCTCTCTAGCAAAACCGTACACCCCCTAACAAAAATCATTTTATTTTGAAAAATTTACTTTAAATCCATAAAATTTAATCAATATCCCATGTTGCAAATTTGATAGTGATCATTTTGGTGTAATTTTTAACAACATGCAAGAATTTTTAATTTTTGATGATGATCCATGGAGGTTTGATCTAATTTCTTATGATATAGTTGTTGTTAGTGTTGTTTTATATATATTTTAATTATTGCATGTTTAAAATTTTGAGTGAGTAAATTTTTGTATGATCATTCAAGGGTGTTATGGGTTAGATGATATATTTGTGATGATATTAGGATGATTTTATACATATGATATTGATTAAAATTGGATGAAAAATTGATTTAGCATGACTTTTTAAAAGGCAATTTAGATCAGTAGGTTCAAGCCTAACTTTGGGTACCTTACTGTTTGAAAATGGTTTAACTAATAGCATAGGGTTGTAGAGAAATCTTTTAGCTTCGATTTGATATAAGGTAGAGCTTCTAGCTCCAAACGAGCGCGAACATATGATGTTTTGATTATTCGTGGACCGGGAGACGAGTATCGACACAATCCGAAGTTGTTGTCGATATTTGGATCGAATCTCGGGGACTATAGAATGAGTTGTAAAAATGGTCAAGTTCTGATGTTTGGTTCTAAACTAAGGGTTGTGAGTCTATTTTCAAACTCAATTGTCGGATTTGTAAACGGGATTCTTTTGAATGGTCAAAATGGTTGTATGAGTCGGTGACGTAAAACAGTCCGGTTTTTCTAGTTCAAAGATGTGTCGGGCAGGGAACTTTAAAAGTAAAATCTTTTGATGGTCTTTTAACAGGTCTTTCTATATATAGTAATTGACATCTCTGATTAGTATCATAAGTATTTGATGTGTTTAAGTGGGGTAAATGAGCTCGTACATTTGGTGTGTACCGGCAGATTTTTATCGAAAGGATTGACTAATAAAGTAAACATATAGAAGGAAGTAATAGGTCACTTGTATTGTTTTTATTTTGGGTGGGTTGTGATTTCATTATTTTGAGTTTGATGTTACTAAGTATGGATTTTATTCGAGTTTATTATTGATGAATGTGCCTTATTTGATAGGTTGCGGTTTTTGTGCTTATCGGGCATCAACTATCGTCGAATATCGTCTTACTACTGCTATTACTCCAGGTGAGTCTATAGCCTCACTTTTGTAATTGTGTCGAATGATTTTAAAACCCGCGAGGGGGATACATGCTATTTGAAAGTAAAATGAACACAAGTCATGATTGATCGTTTGGACCCGAATGTTGCCTTGTTGCATTTGTTGTTTAGAATTGTACAAGTCATGAGCCGTTAACTATCTTCTGACTTGATGTTGTGAGTTGAGAATAGTCGCTTATTCTAATGATAGTACTATCGGGCTGACGACCCTATCTGAGACCAGAGCTTTACGCTGAGTAACCTCCGGGAAGGATAATTTTAAGAGAATGAGAATGTGGTATACTTGAAATTGATACCCTAGTAGGGGCACTGGAATTCATTTAGTCATGCCGGCTAATGTTTCGTTTTTTATAGTTCGTTTTCTCTCGGTCTTATCGAATTGATATAAGAATTTAAAGCTTGACTTAATTGTTTTTGGTTAAAAATAGCTTGTTTGGAATCTAAGCTACTTGGCACATAAAGCATGTAAAAAATGTAAAAATATTATCTAATCTACGTATACGTACTACACTAAAACATTTAGCAATTACCACACTTAAATGCACAAAAATATTAAAACATAAAATACAAGTTATACTACAAATGTAAATTGCAAAATACAAAATATAAAATATAAATCTATTTTTATGAAACTAAAAAAAATTGCAAGTTTATAAATTCTACAAATCAACTTTAATAAACCAATTTTATGAAACTATAAAAGAATTTAAAGTGAACAAGCCCAAACCAATATCAAATCTAAACAGGCGTAAACTGATTTTTTAACAAACATACGGGCCCAAATGTAGAAATTAGCCCAATTAACTAATGCATATCAAATCCAAAACAAACTTAAGGACTTAACGGGAAAGGACTAGACATGTAACATACATAACATCATTAAACTAACATTTAACAATGTAAAGGACCGTAACTGTTACGAGAAGATACAAAATAAAGGTCTAAAACTGTTAACTGGTAAAACTTATTTAGAAGGAAAACAGAACAGGTTATGGATCGTATCCAAGCATCTATTTTTTTTACCTTTGATTTTCTATGAAAAACTTTTTAAATGAGCTAATTATCTAATTAACCACTACAACTTTTAAAGACCAATCACAACCAGATTCCATCGAGACAACTAAAGTACTAATGAACTGTCACATTTGGTACTATATTATTATGTCTAAACTAAACTTATCTATCCAATACCACTATGCTAAGCTACTATACTAATCAACTGCTGAACCAAACACTAGTCATGCTTAAATTTCAAGAATCAAAGAAAACTAAATATAAGAATTGAAGTGCAGTTCAAACTCAGTTATCAAACATGAAACATTTAAGCAAAGTTAGCATATTGCAAATAATGCTAAACTAACTTTCTAACTACAACATACTATACTAACAATATTGCAGAAAAAGTAAACGTGCTTAACCAACGTCTTCCAGGCCAGTCCGTTGTGGAAGAAGCACGGCGCTGAGCCTGCTTGTAACTACCGTACCTCCAACTCCTTTAACTGCTAATCGAAAACTTCTACTTCAACACTCCAACAAAAACTTTGAACTAATCTGCCGACTTTGAATTGAAATCAACAGAAATCATCAAATAGCAAGAAGTCTTGATCAAACAGCAACTTGTAAACCTGCAAATCTGTAAACCTGCAAAACTAAAAAAATTGCCAAAACCGACAACAAACTAAAACAAAATCCCTCACTTAATGAACTGCATATCTCGAATTCGAAAGCATACACCTGTAGAAATTGTAGAACGAAATGCTGTACTCGCAAAATAAGCTAACAGGCTATCGAACGATGAGTAAAACAAGGCTTCTTGACTTATTCAAATCAGTAATAACCAACAGTTTACTAATAAGCTGATCTAACTCTTGAAAAGTAATCCTGTACTAAAACTTATTGAAAAGTCTTTGAACAAAACATTAAACTCAACTCCCTGATCTAAAATAACTGTGCAAGAACTCTCATAAGCTCATGAGGGCTTTTGAACTATAAACTAGAACACAAAACTCTTAGCAGTTTAATGAATTGAATCGAAAACTAAAACTTAACGAAGCTTAGCTATGGTGTAAAAAGAAACTTAAGAAAATTGTTACTTATCGAAACAGTATATAAAAGAAAAGAAGATGAGAAAGCTTTGATGTTTTATTAATGGCAGAAAAAGTGACCGTTACAACAAGATTAACAGAACTGAAACTGAATCTAACTGAATGATTAATTGATATTCATAAAATGTTGAGAGAGAATCAAACTAACTAATCATGTCTAACCTAACTATGTGAAACTACTCCTAGGCTAACCGTCTCGAAATGGAGTCTTTGTCTTCTATTTATAGGCGTTTGAAAGAGGAGAAGATGACGTGTTTCTTCCAATTAAATCGTGCCACGTGTTTAATACGAGGTTCTTGATGATTAGGGTTCTTCAGGGATTTGGGGATTTCTTCTCCTTTGTGTCTTGATCTAATTGATTGGTACCATCATGTAGAGGAGATTGTGATGATCATTTTTGTAGTTAAAAGCTTGGCCTGATTCTCCTTGGATCTTCATTGAAATCAATTTGCAGGTCTTGGAGGTGGAAAGATAAGAAACCGTCTTTCTCTCTCTTCTTTGGGGATGAAGACGTGAATGTGTTTGTGTGTTTGACCGGCTTGGTCAATGACCAAATAATATGTAAATACTTTTCCACCATTTTTCCTCTTTGGTCCCTCATCTTTCATTTCTTTTCAAATGGTTTAAAAACCTTTTAAGTAATTGCTTTTTCATCCTTTGTTTCTTTAGAAATTACAACATAAGCCCTTGATCTTTGAAAGTTTGGCAAATAAGGTCCTTGAAGCATCTTTCGTCTCTTTCTTCGTCTTTTTATCAAATAAATCTTTGAAAACGTGTCTTTGCTCCAAAATGCATCTTTTTTACCTAAAACACACAAAACACAAATACACGCGTAATTCTGATATTTTAAAGTTAAATATTATGTATTTGACTGTTTATTGAGTGGTTTTAGGATCATTATTGATGAGTGTTTTCACACTTATCAACTCCCCTCCACTTGACCATTGCCATGACCTCATGCAATGCAGCATTTCAAAGCTCTAGAGTGCACTTTTCTCATAATTAACCCACCCTAGCCATTTTATGATTTAATACACTAAACTATACTACATGATGAATGGTTTTGAATATTTACAATGCAATGCAAAGAAAACAATTCTATTTATATGTTTTTGAATTTATAAATGGTTTTGATGGAAATAACTCATAAAGAAATCAATGAATTAAATTAGGGCTGTGGTACCATGGACACTTATCACCCTCAAGTTTCACTTTCCCCATACCAAGCTTAAAAATGGGATCATTGTATTTACAAGTAAAAAGTGCATCAACTTATTCATGACAACTAAATGTGGAACCGGTTATTATTTGAGCAAATTGCTTGAAGGCAAATTTGTCATTATTTCAAGTGTGAAGTATAAGAAATGTAAAATCCAAAAATAAGGAAGCACGGTTTTAATCCTAAGTAATCCTCTCATCCATTACTTGAAAAACCGCTCACAATTAATATAAGTCCGTTCCAAGAGTAATAAGTCATTCGCCTTATGTGTAAAATCCTCATGTCATGCTTTCATAAGTAGCTACACACTCGCTAAGGAAAGAAAAATAAAACTCACGCAATAATTTACATCCTCCATATTTTTGAGACTTTGGATCTTCAACCCCGCAACCCGTCAAGGTAATATTGGATTGGAGCAATCTATTGAATCCCCGCAACCCGTCAAGGTAATATTGGAACTCAATAGTCACTATAATTAACACCATACTGCCCCTCTTGGGAGTCTTGTATATATATTTTTTTTCTTTTCTTTTCTTTTTTTCTAGCCACTCATTTTTTTTTTCATAAGCCGCTCTTATTTTTCTTTATTCCTCACTAAGAAAGTTGAAAAGAATAAAAGGAAAAACACCCGCTAAATATTAAGCATGACATAAGTCTAGTACACATAAAACGTTCTAACTTAGAATCTTAAGACGTACTTATATCAACCATGAATGATTAGACAAAAATGCATAAGAGATTACAAACCAATTAAAACCGTTCTTGATTATTTATTAACATATATACATGCGAAGAAATTAGAGGTAAAGAAGAGAAGGGTTTAGCCACAAGTAATTATCATGAAGTTTATCTAGCCCTTTTATACTTGCTTCAACTCTATCATTTCCCATTCTCCACAAATTTAAAATCTCAAATAATGAGATTGGTGGATGCTTAGCCTAATAGACCAATGAACGACTACATGGTTAAGGATACTAGCTAGAGAATGCTAAAATAAGCAAACTCGGGTTGAGTCAAAATATCCATGGTGGGCCTAATATGTCAAAGAAATCTAAATTTGTTAAAACCATGTTTTTATTATATTTTTCCTTTTTCAATTTTATTTTTTGATGAAGAATAAAAGAAAAAATATATACAATGCAAATGTGTTATGCAAATGAAAATTGATTGATGCAAAAATTATGTATGCATATTTTTTGTGGCCAAAGTAGATCAAAAATTTGAAAAATGTTTGAAAAATTAATTTTCCATGTTATCATTAAGTTAAGGCAATGGTCTAGGTAAGGTCACTTCGATAGAAGTCTCCCCTACACTTAAGATAAACATTGTCCTAAATGTTTAAGAGTATTGGAGTGAACTCCCCTAAACTTATGACATTGATTACTTTGCTTAACCCAAGTTAAGGAAGAGACAACTAAAGGATATTCAGTTTAAGCACAAGTGTTTAATATCACGATATCAAAAACTAATCGAAGTGAACCAGATACACGGGCCTCCTCCATAATCTCCAAGCATGAAATGTGAGAGAGCAACCCTTGAAACAAACACCAAAAGACGAAGAAAGGCACCCGTCCACTTCAACTCTACTATAAGATACTTTTAATTAAGCCTAACCTATTTAGATCTACTCTACATTTTCTAACCTAGTTATTCAATGCTTGAGTTTTTTTACCTTAAGTCGCTAGCTCGACTCGGCCCCGAATTAAGTTTTCCTTGGGGAAACATCATGGAGAATAAAGGATATCCACTTTGAAGCACATCTCACATGATACACTCAAACTTAGCACATTGCCATTTACTATAAGATTTACAATATCCGCCTCGATAAATGGAACGGTCCAACGTGTCTCAAGTTTGTCCAACATACGAAATCTCTCATAAAGGAAGCACCCCAGGATCAAATACATAGTTTCCATCTCAACACTCGAACAAATCCAAAGTAGGTAGCATCACCAAAGTAAGCTCATACAAAAATCTCATATCAATCGAAAGCACACTCTTAAGTGGAGTAGATGAAAACCAATATTTCCCAAATATACGGATCCCAGGATCAAAAACCTTTCCCTTCATGGGAAAATAAGAAGATGAACTCGTGTCAATCATATGAGATTCCCCCTTAGTTATCAAAGCATCATGAGATAATGAAGGTGTAGGTATCAAAACATTCATAACAAGTATATCCATATTGGGCTCCTCATCATCATCAAAAGGTGGGTAATCTTCCATAGAAGGCATAGAAAAAGAAGGATCAAGATGAATAGTGTCTTGTGAAGGAGGTGTAATCTCTATGTTCCCAAAAAGCAAGTTCTCACTAAGACGAATCTCCTCTTCCCAATTAGAATCACTATCATCAACCTCAATATTAATATTAGCAAGATAAGCCTCTAGGGTGGCATCAATATCCATATGAGAATCCATATCAAAGGTTTTAGGTTCTAAAGGTGCCATAGGT
This sequence comes from Glebionis coronaria, assembly GCA_025667525.1. Lineage (NCBI taxonomy): Eukaryota > Viridiplantae > Streptophyta > Magnoliopsida > Asterales > Asteraceae > Glebionis > Glebionis coronaria. The sequence goes on from CM046875.1 coordinate 205,531,336, forward strand.
AAAAAAGTATCAATCTCTAAGAGTATAGGATCTTCATCAATAACCAACTTCAAGGGTGGAAGGGTGGGAATAGAAAGCTCAAAAGAAGGTGTATTAATAAGAGAATCACTCAAAGGGATGATATTATCATAAAAATCAATAGGTGCAACCTTAAAAACCGGTGAAGAAATGTCAATGAAAGGTTCTTCTTCTATGGAATCATCATTATGGTTTTCATTCAAAGCTTCAATCGAGGAGATAAGATGATAAACGTTTGATAAAACCTCACGAATATGAACATCTTCCACTTCTTCTATATGATCAACATCATCATCCAAATTAGAAATGTCATCTTCACATGAAAAGTCCTCGGATAATATATCATAAGATGCCTCACTAGAATAACAATCATCATCCTCTATTTGTGGCAAGTCTTGCATAAATTCTTCCTCAATCTCATTATCCCTTTCTTTAAACAATTCATCAAGATCAAAATCACCAAAATCACTAGTAGTAGCATGAAGGTCAACATGTGATGAAATCTCAATGTGATCATGAGGAGAAGTATCAATACAAAGCTCGTCACATGGTTCATTAGAAACAACCTCAAGCTCTCTTTGGATTGGGATAAGGTTCTCAACACTAGAAGAGGTTAATTCATCCAAATCGGTGTTTGTATTAGTGCTAAGAGGCTCGTCCCCCATGGTTAAAGAGTCGATGGGTTCCACGTGAGGTAAAGATGATGAAGGTGTGTCATCATTAAATGTCCTACAAATCGGAGGATCGTCATCATCGTCATATAAGCATTGTTTAAGCAAACGAGCACGATTAGCAAAAAATTGTTCTTCTTCTTCCTTTTTATCAATCTTAATGAGTAAATCATCTAAATTTTCCTTGAGGAACCGAGAGGAATTGTTCACCGATCCACTATACATATCACCAAATTTCTTATTATTAAACCGCTTGTTCCTTACATCATCCTCAAGAGACTTAATTTCCTCCCTTAACCACCGAGTCTCTTCTTTTATTCCTCGAGGCTCATTTCTCTCCTACGATTAAAAGCCTTCGACATATATTCCAAGTGTTTTCCATTATGCACGATTACAGAATAAAACTCATGGAAATCACTAGGAGTATAAGACAGCGGATCCCTTGGTCGACAATCATAACCATAATGGGGTACTTTTCCACAAAACTCACATGAATAAGTCGAAGAATAGGGTGGAGGTGGATTTTCATAATTAGGTGAATTGTAGGTTTGAAAAGAGTCATGATTAAGAAAGTTCTCATGATTGTAACCTTGAAAATTTCCTTCGTTTGGAAAACCCTCATAATGTGAAAATCCTTGATTTTGAAAAGTATCTTGATTATAACATGGAAAATTTTCATCATTGTGAAAGCCTTCATTGTTTGAAAATCCTTGATTATGAAAGGTTTCTTGATTATAGCCTTGAAAATAATCATTATTTGGAAAACCCTCATAATTAGAAAATCCTTGGTTTTGGTATGGCTCATTAAAGGTTTGATCATGAAATGATGGTGGAGTTTGTGATGAAAAACCGGAATATCCCATATATTCATTACAAGTGTAGTCTATTTGAGTGTTAGGTCGAAAATTAGGGTTCTCGGTTCCATTATAAGCATATCCCTCCCCACAATAGCCATTGTTTTGACCACATAAATAAGTATCATGTGGACCACCACAAGTTGAACAAGGCGAATAATTAGCGTTGGCGGATCGTTGTTGCAAAATCTCCAACATGGAACGAGTATCCATGTTTAACAAGGTGGCCGAATGTATATACAAGTATAATAACGTTTAAAAGCTTCCTCTGGGAAGGAAGTAATACACCAAAGGTGGTATGTTTACACGTGTGCGAGTACACGTGTAAATAAGCTCGAGGAGTGAGAGATAAGCTCTCGGTCGACTTTTGAAGGAGAAGAGATTATCTCCCTCGAGGTTCGATATGAAATATCCACAAGAAAGTATAATATATATAATTACTACTTGAGTGCAAGACCCCCAATCAAGCCTTCCTTCTTAGAATACTCACAAGTGAACGGGGGGTTAGGTGGCGTGAAGCACTTAAGTACCTATTGACCCTTAGATGGCATTTTATAGCACATCGCCTTTCTATTCACTTAATTGTTTGTATTCTTCGAATTGTTGCTTATTGGAAGTAATTATCTATTCTTGCTTTATTTTGTTTGATCGATACACGTGTCAAGGACCGGAACGCCCCTCAACACGGTGTATTGCCTTGGCAATACTTATGGAGAATATGTGTATTGGTTGTTCTTATACGTATACGTATTTACTTATAATAATATATGGAAAATATATTTGTATTTATGAGTTTTTAATAGAAAATACTATATGTACATAAAAACCGAGAGAATCCAATAATATATATTTTTGGGTGTAATCTCTTAGGAAAAAGATTGCTTTTTGGATTTTTTAATTTGTTTGGTCAATTCTTTAGGAAAAGAATTGTTTTGTTAATTTTTTAGTTTTTATAGATTTTTATATTTTTTATTTTTTATTTGTTTTTTATTTATGATACGTAAAAATAACGTTCACTAGGTGAACAGATCCCAAAAGCCAATGAAAACCGTCAATCAATAGTCTCTCGTAAAGTCAAAGCACCGGCAGCGGCGCCATTTAATATTTCGTTTTTTATAGTTCATTTTCAACCGGTCTTATCGAATTGATATAACAATTTTAAGCTTGACTTAATTGTTTTTGGTTAAAAATAGCTTGTTTGGAATCTAAGCTACTTGGCACATAAAGCATGCAAAAAATATAAAAATGTTATCTAATCTACGTATACGTACTACACTAAAACATTTAGCAATTACCAAACTTAAATGCACAAAAATATTAAAACGTAAAATACAAGTTATACTACAAATGTAAATTGCAAAATACAAAATATAAAATATAAATCTATTTTTATGAAACTAAAAAAAATTGCAAGTTTATAAATTCTACAAATCAACTTTAATAAACTAATTTTATGAAACTATAAAAGAATTTAAAGTGACCAAGCCCAAACCAATATCAAATCTGAACAGGCCCAAACTGATTTTTTAACAAACATACGGGCCCAAATGTAGAAATTAGTCCAATTAACTAATGCATTTCAAATCCAAAACAAACTTAAGGACTTAACGGGAAAGGACTAGACATGTAACACACATAACAACATTAAACTAACATTTAACAAAGTAAAGGACCGTAACTGTTACGAGAAGATACAAAATAAAGGTCTAAAACTGTTAACTGGTAAAACTGATTTAGAAGGAAAACAGAACAGGTTATGGATCGTATCCAAGCATCTATTTTTTTACCTTTGATTTTCTATGAAAAACTTTTTAAATGAGCTAATTATCTAATTAACCACTACAACTTTTAAAGACCAATCACAACCAGATTCCATCGAGACAACTAAAGTACTAATGAACTGTCACATTTGGAACTATATTATTATGTCTAAACTAAACTTATCTATCCAATACCACTATGCTAAGCTACTATACTAATCAACTGCTGAACCAAACACTAGTCATGCTTAAATTTCAAGAATCAAAGAAAACTGAATATAAGAATTGAAGTGCAGTTCAAACTCAGTTATCAAACATGAAACATTTAAGCAAAGTTAGCATATTGCAAATAATGCTAAACTAACTTTCTAACTACAACATACTATACTAACAATATTGCAGAAAAAGTAAACGTGCTTAACCAGTGTCTTCCAGGCCAGTCCGTTGTGGAAGAAGCACGACGTTGAGCCTGCTTGTAACTACCGTACCTCCAACTCCTTTAACTAATAATCAAAAACTTCTACTTCAACACTCCAACAAAAACTTTGAACTAATCTGCCGACTTTGAATTGAAATCAACAGAAATCATCAAATAGCAAGAAGTCTTGATCAAACAGCAACTTGTAAACCTGCAAATCTGTAAACCTGCAAAACTAAAAAAATTGCCAAAACCGACAACAAACTAAAACAAAATCCCTCACTTAATGAACTGCTTATCTCGAATTCGAAAGCATACACCTGTAGAAATTGTAGAACGAAATGCTGTACTCGCAAAATAAGCTAACAGGTTATCAAACGATGAGTAAAACAAGGCTTCTTGACTTATTCAAATCAGTAATAACCAACAGTTTATAATAAGCTGATCTAACTCTTGAAAAGTAATCCTGTACTAAAACTTATTGAATTGTCTTTGAACAAATCATTAAACTCAACTCCCTGATCTAAAATAACTGTGCAAGAACTCTCATAAGCTCATGAGAGCTTTTGAACTATAAACTGGAACACAAAACTCTTAGTAGTTTAATGAATTGAATCGAAAACTAAAACTTAATGAAGCTTAGCTATGGTGTAAACAGAAACTTAAGAAAATTGTTACTTATCGAAACAGTATATAAAAGAAAAGAAGATGAGAAAGCTTTGATGTTTTAATAATGGCAGAAAAAGTGACCGTTACAACAAGATTAACAGAACTGAAACTGAATCTAACTGAATGATTAATTGAAATTCATAAAACGTTGAGAGATAATCAAACTAACTAATCCTATCTAACCTAACTATGTGAAACTACTCCTAGGCTAACCGTCTCGAAATGGAGTCTTCGTCTTCTATTTATAGGCGTTTGAAAGAGGAGAAGATGACGTGTTTCTTCCAATTAAATCGTGCCACGTGTTTAATACGAGGTTCTTGATGATTAGGGTTCTTCAGGGATTTGGGGATTTCTTCTCCTTTGCGTCTTGATCTAATTGATTGGTACCATCATGTAGAGGAGATTGTGATGATCATTTTTGTAGTTAAAAGCTTGGCCTGATTCTCCTTGGATCTTCATTGAAATCGATTTGCAGGTCTTGGAGGTGGAAAGATAAGAAACCGTCTTTCTCTCTCTTCTTTGGGGATGAAGACGTGAATGTGTTTGTGTGTTTGACCGACTTGGTCAATGACCAAATAATATGTAAATACTTTTCCACCATTTTTCCTCTTTGGTCCCTCATCTTTCTTTTCTTTTCAAATGGTTTAAAAACCTTTTAAGTAATTGCTTTTTCATCCTTTGTTTCTTTAGAAATTTCAACTTAAGCCCTCGATCTTTGAAAGTTTGGCAAATAAGGTCCTTGAAGCATCTTTCGTCTCTTTCTTCGTCTTTTTATCAAATAAATCTTTGAAAACGTGTCTTTGCTCCAAAATGCATCTTTTTTACCTGAAACACACAAAACACAAATACACGCGTAATTCTGATATTTTAAAGTTAAATATTATTTATTTGACTGTGTATTGAGTTGTTTTAGGATCATTATTGATGAGTGTTTTCACACTTATCACCGTCTTTAGGCGTGGGTGACTAAGTTAAGGGGTCGGTGTCATGAGCTTAATACAATTCTATAACTATTGCTATATGCCTGAATGCCTGACTAATAGATTGTGTGCACGACAATTCTATTAAATAATCTTGATGGATTTTTCTCTTGTGTTAAAATGATGATTTGGAAAACCTATAGACTCGCTCAACCGTTGTGTTGATGATTTTAAGCATGTATTTCAGGTGATTGAAGTGGATTGCTGATGGAGCTTGCTGGAGAAGGATTGCGGATTGCTTTTGTGGTGTTTGGGTCTGATGAGACTGCTTTTATACATAGTCTCATCGTCCAAATAGGGCTTAAAATGCATTAAATATCATCAGAATACCAAAATATATGCTTGTGTTTGTTGCTTGTGTATTTTAGGTACGGATATTGAGAAAATGACAAAAGATCACAAGAATCAATCGAAAACGAACACGGGAAACGAAGCCGTACGATGAACCAAGCCCTAATGAAGAATTTTCCAAGAAAACCCTTGAAGATTTGAAGAATTATGAAGATTGGTCCTCCAATATGGAAGAATTGACACTTTATACCCTTGTATCTTCATAATTACAAGTTTGGTCCCTAAAGTTTGTCAAAATTACAAAAAGGACCCTTAACTTTGAAGAATTGGCAAATTTAGTCCCTCAACAAAACTAAATTGTCAATATTGGTCCTCCAAGAAGTCAACAAACAAGTCAAAACCTTGAATTATCAAGTTATTACAAGAACAGCCCTTGAAGATTGAAGAAATTACATTTCAAGTCCTTGTTTAAAGATTGAAAACTTGTCTTGCCAAATTTGACAAGTTGGTGAAACTTATTTGTGAAGAAAATTGAAGTTGTTGCTGTTTTGTACAAAGTGAAGGGATTATGAAACTATGGGGACTTATTCTGTCAAACACACCAACTTACCCCCACCAATCAGTTTGCCATGTCACCACCATCCACCAATACCATCACTCCACCTCACCTCTTTCTCCACGTCACTTTCCACCCACACCATTTAACTTATTTAATCACTTCCCTCCCAAACACAAAGTTCAAAAAACTTTAATCCCCTTTTCAGATTAAACGACCCTAATCCACCCTTAAACCCTAATATCTTCCCAGTATGAACATCAATTAAAACAAAGGGAAAATGCTTAATTGCTTCCAGATCACTAATTGCACTCACTCTCATCACAACCCACCTCCCAAAAACATCACCATCTCACCCCATGTGACAAACCCCTCTTCCCCTGCCCCACCTTTTTACAAGCAGACAAACTGAGCCAGTCCATGAGCGTCCAAGATGCTCTTACTTGTCCTCCACACCAAATGAAGGGTGTAGATCACTTCAAAACAACTAGCATCTTCACATGATTCCAGCAGGCTCACAAGATACAAAATTTTGACCAAGATTCAAAATCGTCCAAGGGCATTTCAGGGTTTTTTTACATTAGGGTTTTATGATTTCTAGATTGTTCTGTAGCCATTATATAAGGCAACCCTAGCTTAGCATTTTGTTGTTGTTCTTTCTTTCTCCTTTATCACTTCCCTGTAAAGCCAGTTTTTTATGAATGAATGAAAAATGGTGTTGAGATGTTGATGAGAAACAAAGATCCATTTTTACTTTCTGCTTATTGATTGTGTCTCATTTACTGCTTGTTTACTTTTTTAAGTCTTTTTTTAAAATTCAGTTTTGTTTTCAAAAGTTTCTGAAACTTTGATTTCTTTTGGTGAAATCTTGTTTCAAAGTTGGATTTCCAGTTCTATTAAGGGATTGTTTGAGTGTGTTTAAAGGAGTTTCTTTGAGAAGAATTGGAAAGCTTTTAGAAAGGGTTTAAAAAGTTTCAAGAAATCAGATTATTGCATAATGCTTGTTCTTCTTTCTTTCTTAGCAGGATTTAAGTGTTTGTTGTCCAAGTGACCTGCACAGACCCGGGTCTGTTTGGAGGTGACATACAGTCACTGTTGGGCCTGGATGTAGGCCCAACAAGGTAGCATACTTGTTTCATTTTCAGTTTATTAAATTTTCAGTTTTCTTATGTGATTTGGTATGATTCTTGTGGAAGTTGTTTGATTGTTTGTTTGAGTGTTAGATATTGCTTTATTTAGGTGTTTATGCATGTTAGATTAAGGTTTACTCAGTTTGGTTGAGGTTGAAAAGCTTTTGATTTGTTAAAATAGATTTTTTTGTATATAAAGGGGTGTTTGGATTAGGTTTATACTTAGGATATTTTTTATCAATATTGGTTGTAATCTGTCTAAATGCACTTAATAGGATGTTAGTAGATGATATTAGAGCTTAGGTTTCAGTTTGGTGAGTTTTTAAAGCAGTTTGCATGTTTAAAAATGGTTTTCACCTGCTAAATCAGTCAAGTCCTTATTGTGCATGATTTTGGTGGAATTGGTGCATCTAATCTTGCAGTCTGTTAGATTATAGGCCCATATAGTATTGTGCATCAGTTTTATGCTATTTGGTGTCATTGTATGCAAGTAATTGGCCTTTAAATTTCACTTTTGTGACAAGTGTATCAGCAAAATTTTCATCAGAAACATAGCCTTTATCAGAAACTTGTTAAGTGCATTTTGTGTGATTTGAGTGCTAAGAGTTTGCTTGTTTTGTGTTGTTACTGACTCCCCACAACCCAATTGGTGTGGGGGTGCCATTTGTCCATCAAAAACACCAACACAATCTCACAAATCAAGTCCTCTTGATTGTCTTCACAAGTGAAGATTCAACATTGTGTTCATCAGAAACACAAAGCATATCTGGCCATGTTTTTGCTTTCCTAAGCTTTGAATCTTGTCTTTTGGTTATTTGCTTTGCGTTTTTAAGTAAGTTAGAGTTACTGTATTGAGTTTTAAAAGTAAAAAAAAAAAAAAAAAGTTTAGCAAAAAGCCTCCATAGCCTGGGCTCGAACACTCGACCTGTCGTGCAGGAGTGGAGTGTCTTACCAGTGATCTATGTGACTTTCTACGTCACAAGGTCATAAGGTTTAATAATTAAGGGCATTTTAGTTTTAGCTTATCCAAACTAGCAACTTATTTATAAGCTTTTTCTAGCTTATTTCTTTAAGGTTTTTCCAAGTTATCATTTTTCTTTGATTCTTATTAGGATTTTGGACTTTTCAGTCCAAAAAGTTGATTTTTCCCGTAATTATTTATTTTACTAGGAATATTTTTAGTTTAAATTTTGAAAAGTAATTTAAAAATAGAAAAAGGTATTCTAAAAATCTGAAAAAATAGTTTATAGGTTTTTAATCATATTTTTGAGGTTTACAGCTATTTATGTTTTCAATTTAGCTTATTTTTTATTTTATTGGATTTTAGGGTTTTTAGCTAACTTTAAAATTTAATATAAAATTACTAAATAGGTTTCAGAAAATTTTGATTGCATTTTTGTCTTAGTTACATTATTCTAGATTTTTGGTATTTTTTAGAATTTTTATGAACTTTGAATTTTTTTGAATATTTTATTATTATTTTATTATTAAAAATTGAAGTTTGATTTTTTTTAGTTTTTACATTTTTCCTAGGTTAAAGTCACTTAATTAGGAATTTTGTCACTTTCCAAATATTTTTAGGACTTTTCAGTTATTATCTAGATTTAATTTAAGTTTTAATTGATTTTAATAGTTTTTAAGTATTTAAAAATAGTTTTAATAGGTTTTAAAATTTTAAAAAATACTTTTTAGCTTAATTAGGACATTTTTGAGGTTTACAAACTTTAAGATCTTGTTTAGGGCTTTTTAATAATTTATTGTGATTTTTAGGGCTTTAATTAGCATTAAAAAGTCATTATCTAATTAATTAAAAGGTTTTAGCAAGTTTGGATTTTTTGTAAACTCTTAGAATATTATTGGGGATTTTTAGTAATTTTTATGAATTTTTAGGTTAAAATTTTAATTTTGGCACTATTTACGGTTTTGCGTGATCGCCTTTTTCGTCTTAGTTTAATTCGTCTTCGTAACCGTCTTTCTCTTCTAATCTCATTTCTTTCTTTCCTTTTCAATCATATAATCACAAATCATTAATCAATTCAACACACAACGCACTTGCCTCCTCGAGAACGAACTCACTTAGGGTCATTTACACACGGTTTTCCTAAATCGTCGTGCACACTTGCCCTATTTATTGCTCTTTTCCTAAAGAGTAGTAAGAACTTTCAACATAATTTTAGCGCCGCTGCCGGGGAGGCGTGTTCTGTTTTGGTTGAATAATTGTTGTTTTTATATATAGCCATAATAGTATTTGTATTAGTAGCACTCTACTAATACGTATTATCGGTTTTTCGTTTTTTGTGTGAATATTATTACTATATTGTATACGTAGAACAATAAATTTACAAGTACTCCAAATACGTGAGAAATCACAACCTTGACTTAGGAGGTCATTACCCAATCATTCTATTCGAATCTCAAACCAAAGAAAAAGGCAAAAATAGATAAATACTTTCGTGAAGCTCGATTTTGAAAGATACAAACTATAAGGTGGGTATAAGGCGGTTGTATTTCACGACTTAAAGGAAAAAGGCTCTTAAGTGCTTCGCGCCGCCTCGTTTCCTCCGCTTGCTTGTGCGTATTTTGAGATTGAAAGCTAATCGAGGGTTTTGCCGCCCAAAGTATTACTTAAGTATCATAGATATTCTTGGTTTCTATTGATTAAACCCTCTTGAACGATTTGGTGTTCCACCATCGTTCTAAAGTCATCGAAGGCGTTAACTTCACGTGATCGTTTTCATTCCTTGAGGCTTCTTTAATCGAGAGATTTGATTAAGGAGGAGATTTGTAGATTTGTGTCTACCTAATACATTCCAAAAATCCAAAAAAAAGTAAAAACAATCAAAAACCAAAAAAAATTGAAAAAGTAAAAACACCAAAAAGAATCTTCTTTGCTCGCCTTCTCGTAGTACGTGACGTTTATGAAAACTCGCTCCAAAGCAAGACGTTCTCGTAAACGAAGAAACAAATCCATCACTCCTTCTAGTGAGGAGTCTCCTATTGACGAACCCATTGTAGTGAAAGAAGCACCCATGGCTAATCGAACTATGATGGATTTGCTTCAAGCACCCACCGAGGGTTATGGAGAAGCGATTGTGATTCCCGCTATCCTTGCGGAGAATTTTGAGGTTAAGACGGGTTTGTTGTCGATGATTCAAAACAACAAGTTTCGAGGTGACAAAAAGGGCAACCCTCATAACCACATTCGCCAATTTAATCGTCTCACCGCCACTTGCAAGTTTAAGGACGTCTCTAACGACTCGATTAAGATGATGCTTTTTCTGTATTCCTTAGCGGGGCCCGCAAAAATTTGGTTAGAGAAAGAGCCACCCAATTCTATATTGACGTGGAAGGATCTCGTTTCAAAGTTCGTGAACCAATTTTTTCCGCCCTCTAAGACTACGCATTTGAAAAACGAGATTTCAAAGTTTTCACAAGAGTATAATGAGAGTTTTTCAACGGCTTGGAATAGGTTTAAGGAAATGTTGCACGAATGTCCTCATCATGGTTTTTCCGACTTGCATCAAATTGACACGTTTTATAATGGCTTGAACGATCATGAGCGTGATTATCTTAATGGCGCCGCGGGTGGTAATTTTTTGTGTAAAATGGTCGAGGAAGCATTGTTAATCATTGAGAATAGGTCTAAGGTCTATAGTCCTCGTAGCACGTCGAGTGTTCGTAAGACTTCGTCTTCGCCTTCGCCTTCATTGTCACACACCGTTGATGCTTGCCAAATCGAGGCTAATTTGGAGAACAAGATTTTTGATAAGCTTAAGGGATTGTTAATTGAGTTTAAAGTTGGTGAACAACCCACTCCCGCTACGGCTAAAGCGGTTGAGGTTTCTTGTATGTATTGTGGTGGAGCTCACGATTATTCCGAGTGCATTACCAACGGTGGTAACACTTCGAGTGCCTTCGCGGCCGCGGGAACTTATAACCAAAACGGTCAAGTTCCTCGCACTAATAAATTGACTCCACCGGGTTTTCCACCAAATCAAAATGTTAACAATTATCGAAACAATCAAGTTGGTTACCAAAGCAATCAAAGAAACAATTTCAAGGGTAATAACAACTATGGGAACAAGGAAGTAGTAGCCAATTGAAAAATCAAAATCAAAACCGTAATTTTCAAAACACGAGTCAAGGTCTTCAAAATGTTTACACTAAAGAACTTCCAATGGACTTTTTGAATTACGCTACGGCAAATGATAAGATTTTGGAAAACATACAAGAGCAATTGGCTAGTCAAGCTAGGGACACGGCTAAAAACACCAAAGAGTTGGCTAATTTTGTGAAGGAAAATCTTAACATGAGAAATGAGTTGAAAAATGATTTTGCTAATCAAATTAGAGGTCAAAACAATAAAATTGAACAAAGTCATGCTAGGCTTGAACAAAGAATTGACCGAAAAGCCGCTAGTCAAGATTTGAAGTTTAATTGTCAAGATGCTAAGCTTAATGCCATTTTAGAAGCCGTCATGGGGAACAAAGCCTCTACTTCGAGTGGTCTTCCTAGTAACACCGTTTCAAACCCAAAGGGAGAGATGAAAGTGATTACCACACGAAGTGGTAAGACACTTAAAGAACCGACTCCTCAACCAATTACTCCAACGGTGGAGGAAATTGAGGAAGAACCCGAGGTGGTGGTCGAAAAGGAGCATATCTCAAGCCCACAAAGTACCGCTCATGCCACACCTACGGTCGACCCATTACCAACATTGGAACCCGAGATTCCAAAGGCTATGCCTAAGCCCCAACCCACACCACCCTTGCCTTACCCATCGAGACTTAGGAAGGAGAAACGACAAGAGCGCGACAACTACCAATTTGAGCTTTTTATGAAAATGTTTCGTGAGTTGCACCTTAGTGTGAGTTTCGCCGATGCTTTGGTCATGATGCCTCGATTTGCCGCTAACGTTAAGAGTATGTTGAACAACAAGGAGAAATTGCATCAATTGTCTAGTTGTTCGTCGGTTTATCTTAATCGCATACCTCAAAAAGTCGGTGATCCCGGTAAATTTTTGATCCCTTGTGCAATTCAAGATATGGAAGAATGCTATGCCTTGGCCGATCTTGGTGCTAGCATTAATTTGATGCCACTTGCAATCTTCAAGTCGCTCAATCTTCCTAATCTTACTCCTTCACTAATGTCTATCGAGTTGGCCGACCATTCCACGATTCGTGCATGTGGTTTGGCGGAAGACGTTTTTGTGAAAGTGGGGAAGTTCTACTATCCCGTAGACTTTATCGTTGTTGATATCCCCATGGATCCTCAAGTTCCTCTTATTTTAGGTCGTTCGTTTTTAGATACGTCTATGGCTTTGATTGATGTGCATGCTAGAAAGATCACCTTACGTTTCAACGACGAGGAACTTGTTATAAACGCAACTCAAAATTCTCAAATTTCTCATGTTTATTCCATTGCTACCATAAACCTCGTTGATATGATTGACGTGGTTTGCGAGGAATTTTCACAAGAAGTTTTAGGGTTTGGTGATGAAGAAACTAGTGGCAATCCCACTATGTTAGATCCAATTCTTGATAATTCGACACCAACCTTCACTCCTTTCGAAGGTGGTGGTTTTACGTTGGAAGAATGCAATGTTCCACGTACTTGTGACGAAGACCTCGACAACGATGAGGACTTCTCGATTATCAAGGATTTTCTTAACGATTTCCCATTTCCTCCACCCGAGGAGGTTATGAGTATCGAGCCCAAATCTTCACTTGAGGAACCACCTATTCTCGAGTTGAAAGATTTACCTCCTCACCTCGAATATGTCTATTTGGAGGAGGGCGACAAGTTGTCGGTTATTATTGCGAAGGACCTTTCGAATGATGAAAAAACCGCACTTGTCGATGTTCTAAAGGACCACAAAGGGGAGATTGCGTGGAAGTTATCCGACATTAAGGGAATCGATCCCAAGTTTTGTACCCACAAAATCTTAATGGAGGAGGATTTCAAGCCCACAATCTAAAGTCAAAGGAGGGTGAACCCCAAAATTCACGACGTCATCAAAAAGGAGGTCCTTAAACTCCTTGACGCGGGAATGATTTACCCTATTTCTGATAGCCCTTGGGTGAGTCCTATTCATTGTGTCCCTAAAAAGGGAGGAATGACCGTTGTGCCAAACGATGCCAACGAGTTAATTCCCACTAGACTCGTGACCGGATGGAGAGTGTGCATTGACTATCGAAAGTTGAATGAAGCCACTCGAAAAGACCATTTTCCCTTGCCCTTCATGGACCAAATGTTGGAGCGTCTTGCGGGAAACAATTTCTATTGCTTTCTAGATGGTTTTTCCGGTTACTTCCAAATTCCCATCGATCCTCGTTATCAAGAAAAAACTACGTTTATGTGTCCATATGGAATGTTTGCCTATCTTAGAATGCTATTCGGACTTTGCAATGCACTGGGAACCTTTCAAAGGTGCATGATGGCTATTTTTCATGATATGATCGAGAAGACGATGGAAGTCTTCATGGATGACTTTTCCGTGTTTGGTAATTCGTTCACTTCGTGTTTGTCGAACCTTGAGAGAACGTTGAAACGTTGTGAGGAAACCAACCTTGTGCTCAATTGGGAAAAGTGTCATTTTATGGTTAAGAGTGGAATCGTCTTAGGGCACAAGGTCTCGAAAGCGGGGATTGAGGTAGATCAAGCTAAGGTAGACGTCATCGCAAAATTACCTCATCCCAAAACCGTCAAGGGAGTTAGGAGTTTCCTAGGCCACGCGGGCTTTTATCGTCGATTCATCAAGGACTTTTCAAAGATTTCTCGACCTATTACACATCTTCTTGAGAAAGAGGCACGTTTTGTCTTTGACGAAGATTGTGTACGAGCCTTTGAGATCCTTAAGAGGAAACTTACCGAAGCTCCCATTCTTGTTGCTCCCAATTGGAACCTCCTCTTTGAGCTTATGTGTGATGCTAGTGATGACGCTATTGGGGCCGTTTTGGGGCAACGTCATGATAAGCACTTCTTGCCTATTCACTATGCTAGCAAGACGATGACCGAGGCTCAACTAAAATACACTACAACGGAAAAGGAGTTCCTTTCCGTGGTGTATGCATTTGAGAAATTCCGACCATAGCTCGTCTTGACGAAATGCATAGTGTATACGGACCATTCGGCTATTAAGTATCTCATGGCAAAACAAGACGCTAAGCCTAGATTACTTCGTTGGATTCTCCTCCTTCAAGAATTTGATCACACCATCGTTGACAAAAAAGGAGCCGAGAATCTAGCGGCCGATCATCTCTCTCGTTTGGAAGATCCTCACCAAAGTGTTTACGAGCCCAAGGAAATCACCGAAACATTTCCGCTCGAGACACTTGGTGTAGTGAATTCTAAGCTTGATTCTTCTACCCCATGGTTTGCAGATTTTGCAAATTACCATGCGGGTAACTTCATCATTAAGGGTATGACGACACAAGAAAAACGAAAATTCTTTCGTGACGTCAAGTTCTACTTTTGGAACGACCCTTACTTGTTTCGAACTTGTGCGGATCAAATCATCCGACGTTGTATATTTGGCACCGAAGCTTCTAACATCCTTAGAGCTTGCCATGAGGGACCAACGGGTGGTCACCACGGTGCTAATCTCACGGCTAAGAAGGTGTTTGATGCCGGCTTCTTTTGGCCTACTATTTACCGAGATGCACAATATCTTGTGAAGACGTGTGATGCATGCCAACGACAAGGAAAAGCCTCACAAAAAGATGAAATGCCACAAAATATAATCCAAGTGTGTGAGATCTTTGACGTTTGGGGTATAGACTTTATGGGGCCGTTCCCATCATCTCGTGGTAATAAGTACATTCTCGTCGCGGTTGCCTACCTATCTAAGTGGGTGGAAGCTAAGGCTTTTCCCACCAATGATGCTCGTGTGGTAGTCAAGTTTTTGAAGCAATTGTTTTCTCGGTTTGGAACCCCTCGTGCTATCATAAGCGATCGTGGAACCCATTTTTGTAACGACCAATTTGAAAGGGTTCTAAGGAAATATGGGGTTACACATCGGCTTTCTACGGCTTATCACCCACACACGAGCGGGCAAGTCGAGGTTTCCAACCGAGCGTTAAAGAGGATCTTGGAGAGATCCGTTGGGGAAAACCGACAATCATGGTCGGATAAGTTGGACGATGCTTTATGGGCCTTTAGGACCGCTCATAAGACGCCCATTGGGTGCACTCCCTATAAGCTTGTGCATGGAAAGAATTGTCATTTTCCTATCGAATTAGAACACAAGGCTTATTGGGCCCTAAAGCATTGTAATGATGATATGGAGACCGCGGGAAAACACCGGAAAATGCAATTAAATGAATTGGATGAATTAAGGGATATTGCTTATGAAAATTCATTGATTTATAAAGAAAAAACTAAAAAGTTGCATGATTCTAAAATTAAAAACCGGGTTTTTAACATTGGGGATCAAGTTTTGCTTTTAGATTTAAGATTAAAAATCTTTTCCGGTAAGTTGAAATCCCGTTGGTCCGTCCATTCACCGTGACTCAAGTGTTTCCGTATGTGACCATCGAGCTTGCTCAAGATGATGGTCCTAACTTCAAGGTGAATGGACATAGGTTGAAGCACTACTTTGGCGGGGAAGTTCCATCCTTGAACTACCTCGACCAATTCACCTTCCCCAATGATAATTAGTATTGAGGGGATCGAGTCGAGCTCATGACTCGATAATAAAAAACGAGGTGCCTCATGGGGGAGTCCCATGCTTATCCTATGTACATATTATCGCTTTCTAATGTAGCTTACGTGAGGGGATTTGTGCCCTTCCAACCTTTGTTTCGTGGTTGTTTGTGCATTGTGGTTTTTAGATCATGATCTTCGCGATTGGAGCCTCTCGTGTTCGTTTTATGGGAGCACTCGATCGTTTGCTTTGGAGACATTTCTCAATATCCATGATATATCCTTTTGATGTTCTAACCTTAGGTTTTTAGCACACTTCATAAACGGCTTTAAATTTAGTGGTTACACCCTTTCCATGCTAGATTAGGCATTCGACTATAGTATGGGGGTGTTTGCACCCCTAGACTCGAAACATTGAGGACAATGTTTAACTTTAGTATGGGGGGGGGGGTGAATAGATACTTGCCTTGCCAAACCTTCACGCTTTCCAAAGTTTATCTTTTTGTTTATCGTTTTTAAGGCTAAAAATGGCCAAATTTTAAAATTTTTCTCATATTTTATAGACACGAATGTAGGTTTTCCGATGGCGAGAATAAGAGTAATTTTTGACTCGACCGTGCGTGTTGAGCACTTAGCTGTGATTCCTTAACTACACATTAGGCTAAGTCTCTTAAATAAGGACGATAAATGATAGAGTTAATTATAAGTTACTATGCTAAACGTAGAGTACTCGTATTCTTTCAAAAACTCATGTGTTCTCGTTGTTTGCTTATTCTCCCTTCGCATGTAAATATTTTTTGCTTAATAAATATTGACTTAGCGGTTTAGTTAGGATTGTTGGGTTTCCAGTCTTTTCTAGTAGCTTCCGTGTAATTAAATTGGGAAGACATTAAGGTATCGCCAGCGTCACGGTTTTGAAGTATTGGCACCCTAATAATCGAAAGCTTCACCCAATAATAAGATTTCAAGTGCTCACCTAAATCTAGCAAACAATTTGAAGCCCCACAAGGCCGAAAAATCTATGCAAAAATTGAAAGTGAATCAAGCCTTAATCTTCGAAGCTTTAAAGATCCAAAATTCGCCTTAGCGTGAGGATATACGTCTTTGGCTACTAAAACCACCGATGAGGCGGATAATAAAAGGCAAGGCAAGACCGAACTCATAATAAAAGCTTCATGGCGAAGTTGAATAAAAGATGGAGGTAAACCAAAGATAATAAGGCCCTTCCGTTAGGGGGCGTATAAAAGTCTTGGTAATAAGTCTCATGTTCAAAACCGTTATAAAACCGTGTTTATCGATTCTTCTTGTCAACTTAATTTTTAACATCGTTGTCTATTAGGAGGGGTTATTGATTTGATGGTCTTAGTTACACCGTTAGGACTCTATTGTTAGACCTAAATCTCTATTATCGCATAAGTCAAACAATGTATCCTCGTGAAACATTCAAGACATCATAAAATATAAGAGATACAACTTAGGAATAATGGGAGGATAAGTACGTGATTAGGGCATATGATTAGTGTTAGCATTACTAAATTATAATGACAATGATCTCGTTGCACGCTTGGCATGGAATTATAGTGAAAATCGAGGACGATGAAATTATTTCTAAAGAAGCATTCACGTGTTCTTATTCTATGAACCTAAACGTCCCATTTTGCGATGAAAATCATACATTATGTCTAAAACGCAAGTAGTAGTAATAGTAGTAGTGTAGCTAGTTTATCGTTCAATAAAGTGAATAAAAATGAATTTTGGAGATGCTACGATACTTTATTCTAGCATTGCGTGAGGGCACGACAATGGTTTAGTATGGGGGAGTGATGAGACTGCTTTTATACATAATCTCATCGTCCAAATAGGGCTTAAAATGCATTAAATATCATCAAAATACCCAAATATATGCTTGTGTTTGTTGCTTGTGTATTTTAGGTACGGATATTGAGAAAATGACAAAAGATCAAAAGAATCAATCAAAAACGAACACGGGAAACGAAGCCGCACGTAGAATTGGCAAATTTAGTCCCTCAACAAAACTAAATTGTCAATATTGGTCCTCCAAGAAGTCAACAAACAAGTCAAAACCTTGAATTATCAAGTTATTACAAGAACAACCCTTGAAGATTGAAGAAATTACATTTCAAGTCCTTGTTTAAAGATTGAAAACTTGTCTTGCCAAATTTGACAAGTTGGTGAAACTTATTTGTGAAGAAAATTGAAGTTGTTGCTGTTTTGTACAAAGTGAAGGGATTATGAAACTATGGGGACTTATTCTGTCAAACACACCAACTTACCCCCACCAATCAGTTTGCCATGTCACCACCATCCACCAATACCATCACTCCACCTCACCTCTTTCTCCACGTCACTTTCCACCCACACCATTTAACTTATTTAATCACTTCCCTCCCAAACACAAAGTTTAAAAAACTTTAATCCCCTTTTCAGATTAAACGACCCTAATCCACCCTTAAACCCTAATATCTTCCCAGTATGAACATCAATTAAAACAAAGGGAAAATGCTTAATTGCTTCCAGATCACTAATTGCACTCACTCTCATCACAACCCACCTCCCAAAAACATCACCATCTCACCCCATGTGAGAAACCCCTCTTCCCCTGCCCCACCTTTTTACAAGCAGACAAACTGAGCCAGTCCATGAGCGTCCAAGATGCTCTTACTTGTCCTCCACACCAAATGAAGGGTGTAGATCACTTCAAAACAGCTAGCATCTTCACATGATTCCAGCAGGCTCACAAGATACAAAATTTTGACAAAGATTCAAAATCGTCCAAGGGCATTTCAGGGTTTTTCTACATTAGGGTTTTATGATTTCTAGATTGTTCTGTAGCCATTATATAAGGCAACCCTAACTTAGAATTTTGTTGTTGTTCTTTCTTTCTCCTTTATCACTTCCCTGTAAAGCCAGTTTTTTATGAATGAATGAAAAATGGTGTTGAGATGTTGATGAGAAACAAAGATCCATTTTTACTTTCTGCTTATTGATTGTGTCTTATTTACTACTTGTTTACTTTTTTAAGTCTTTTTTAAAAATTCAGTTTTGTTTTCAAAAGTTTCTGAAACTTTGATTTCTTTTGGTGAAATCTTGTTTCAAAGTTGGATTTCCAGTTCTATTAAGGGATTGTTTGAGTGTGTTTAAAGGAGTTTCTTTGAGAAGAATTGGAAAGCTTTTAGAAAGGGTTTAAAAAGTTTCAAGAAATCAGATTATTGCATATTGCTTGATCTTCTTTCTTTCTTAGCAGGATTGAAGTATTTGTTGTCCAAGTGATCTACACAGACCCGGGTCTGTTTGGAGATGACATACAGTCACTGTTGGGCCTAGATGTAGGCCCAACAAGGTAGCATACTTGTTTCATTTTCAGTTTATTAGATTTTCAGTTTTCTTATGTGATTTGGTATGATTCTTGTGGAAGTTGTTTGATTGTTTGTTTGAGTGTTAGATATTGCTTTATTTAGGTGTTTATGCATGTTATATTAAGGTTTACTCAGTTTGGTTGAGGTTGAAAAGCTTTTGATTTGTTAAAATAGATTTTTAGTATATAAAGGGGTGTTTGGATTAGGGTTATACTTAGGATATTTGTTATCAATATTGGTTATAATCTGTCTAAATGCACTTAATAGGATGTTAGTAGATGATATTAGAGCTTAGGTTTCAGTTTGGTGAGTTTTTAAAGCAGTTTGCATGTTTAAAAATGGTTTTCACCTGCTAAATCAGTCAAGTCCTTATTGTGCATGATTTTGGTGGAATTGGTGCATCTAATCTTGCAGTCTGTTAGATTATAGGCCCATATAGTATTGTGCATCAGTTTTATGCTATTTGGTGTCATTGTATGCAAGTAATTGGCCTTTAAATTTCACTTTTGTGACAAGTGTATCAGCAAAATTTTCATCAGAAACATAGCCTTTATCAGAAACTTGTTAAGTGCATTTTGTGTGATTTGAGTGCTAAGAGTTTGCTTGTTTTGTGTTGTTACTGACTCCCCACAACCCAATTGGTGTGGGGGTGCCATTTGTCCATCAAAAACACCAACACAATCTCACAAATCAAGTCCTCTTGATTGTCTTCACAAGTGAAGATTCAACATTGTGTTCATCAGAAACACAAAGCATATCTGGGCACGTTTTTGCTTTCCTAAGCTTTGAATCTTGTCTTTTGGTTATTTTCTTTGCGTTTTTAAGTAAGTTAGAGTTACTGTATTGAGTTTTAAAAGTAAAAAAAAAAAGTTTAGCAAAAAGCCTCCATAGCCTGGGCTCGAACACTCGACCTGTCGTGCAGTAGTGGAGTGTCTTACCAGTGATCTATGTGACTTTCTATGTCACAAGGTCATAAGGTTTAATATTTAAGGGCATTTTAATTTTAGCTTATCCAAACTAGCAGCTTATTTATAAGCTTTTTCTAGCTTATTTCTTTAAGGTTTTTCCAATTTATCATTTTTCTTTGATTCTTATTAGGATTTTGGACTTTTTAGTCCAAAAAGTTTATTTTTCCCGTAATTATTTAATTTACTAGGAATATTTTTAGTTTAAATTTTGAAAAGTAATTTAAAAATAGAAAAAGGTATTTTAAAAATTTGAAAAAATAGTTTTTAGGTTTTTAATCATATTTTTGAGGTTTACAACTATTTAAGTTTTCAATTTAGCTTATTTTTGATTTTATTGGATTTTAGGGTTTTTAGCTAACTTTAAAATTTAATATAAAATTATTAAATAGGTTTCAGAAAATTTTGATTGCATTTTTGTCTTAGTTACATTATTCTAGATTTTTGGTAATTTTTTAGAATTTTTTTATGAACTTTGAATTTTTTTGAATATTTTAATATTATTTTATTATTAAAAATTGAAGTTTGATTTTTTTTAGTTTTTACATTTTTCCTAGGTTAAAGTCACTTAATTAGGAGTTTTGTCACTTTCCAAATATTTTTAGGACTTTTCAATTATTTTCTAGAATTAATTTAAGTTTTAATTGATTTTAATAGTTTTTAAGTATTTAAAAATAGTTTTAATAGGTTTTAAAATTTTAAAAAATACTTTTTAGCTTGGTTAGGACATTTTTGAGGTTTACAAACTTTAAGATCTTGTTTAGGGCTTTTTAATAATTTATTGTGATTTTTAGGGCTTTAATTAGCATTAAAAAGTCATTATCTAATTAATTAAAAGGTTTTAGCAAGTTTGGATTTTTTGTAAACTCTTAGAATATTATTGGGGATTTTTAGTAATTTTTAGGAATTTTAGGTTAAAATTTTAATTTTGGCACTATTTACGGTTTTGCGTGATCGCCTTTTTCGTCTTAGTTTAATTCGTCTTCGTAACCGTCTTTCTCTTCTAATCTCATTTCTTTCTTTCCTTTTCAATCATATAATCATAAATCATTAATCAATTCAACACACAACGCACTTGCCTCCTTGAGAACGAACTCACTTAGGGTCATTTACACACGGTTTTCCTAAATCGTCGTGCACACTTGCCCTATTTATTGCTCTTTTCCTAAAGAGTAGTAAGAACTTTCAACATCAGGGTCTAAAACTAATTTCTTTCCTTTTTGTCATAAAAATAATAATGTACGGTCATGTACTTTGGTAATTGTTTGTTCAATTAGATAAAATCTTTGGGGGACCTAAATGTGACTCTGATATTTCTAAGATTGTTTTACTTGGGATCGGAAGTTTTAGACAATTGTTAAATTATACCCTTTTATATTTCAAATGTACGATTTTGAGATCTTTTAAAGCATTTTGTGTAATGATGTTTGAGTTTAGCACCCAAATGTGTATTTCCGTTGCGCAATGTAATTTGGGGTGTTAAAATCTATAGTCTCACTTGATTTAATTAGAGCAGCTTTGCTTTCTTCAGTGTTTTGAGTGAGCGTTGCATTTACCTTTTTTAATTGCTTTTGACTCTTTCTGGTTTCATTGACATCTTTTTGCAAACTAGCAATTAAATTAGCAAGCGTGACACGCTCCTCATCATCATACTCATTTGCATGTTGATCATCCTCAAACTCATTATTGCACATGTCTAATGAATCAGGTGTGGTATTGCTATCAACCGTTTCCATAATACATGTGTCAGTAATTGTTGTTGGTAGATGACTATGCTCATGTGTATCGCCAAACATATTATATTCATCATCATCATTTTGTACCTTATCAGTTGGCTCAGTATCAAAGATTGGACCATTGTCATCTTCAGTGACGTTGAGGACCTCATGAATATTTGCCATCTATGAATAATGTGCCTCGAGTTCTTGGTCTAAGAGTTTATTATCTGTGTCGTCAAGTATTTATCGTTCCTCAGCTGATAACTTGATCCCAACTTCCATCTTCTTGCATAACAGCATCTTTTCCTTATGATAACCATAATCCCTAACCATTTTCGGCTGCCTGCATTCCTTAGCCATATGCCCAAACCCTCTGAAGTTAAAACACCGAATCCCACTCTGTTGCACAACTTGAGTACAAACGGTTTCCCTATTTCCAACAACAGTAGCAACCCTCTGATTATCATACTTAGTAGTTTTTTGATCATATCTTGTAGGACTCTCAGCACGCCTGCGTGTGTCATATCTTGGAGGACTCTGAGAATAGTTGTTCCTCGTGTTTGATGAGGTTCTAAGGTTGTTGTTTGTGGGTTCATAGATTTTCTTGTATTGCTTTATATTGAAAGCTATTTGTTGCTTATATTCCCGATCCTTTTGAGCTTGTTCTTCATCACTGTCTTCTTCGGATGATTGCTCAAGTGGTGGTGATGGTGCTCTTGCAACTTCTTTGTCTCGTGATCTTGTTGGAGCATGTGACTTAGAGACAATGGAAGATCGTGGTGATGATGATTGAGTAAAGTAGGTCTTTGGAGCACGAGAACGATAATCTGGGTAATGTTGAGTGGTAGACACCAAAGCATGTCGATTTGAAACTGATGTTCGTTTTGCAAGTCTTAAATTTATATTACAAGGTTTAGACAAAACGAGGGACTAGAAATACAAACACGGGCAAGTATACCATTTCGTTCGTAATATAGCTTTGTAGTGGTAAGCCAGGATCGTTCGCTGGGACTTAATTTCGTTTTGGTAATCAATATAATAATTGAAGAAAGAAATGATTGGTATGAATAACAATAGTAACAAATATGACTAATATGGGATAGTTCGTATGAGTTCGTGATGATGATAATAATGATCGAGATATGTTTAGTTAGGTAAAGAGTGATAAACCTTTTTCGTCAAAATGGTGTTTACACAACTTACTTAGTGTGATTCAAAACTTATGTTTATTCGAGCCACTAAGTTCAAAACAAGTTGCCAACGAGCTCAATATTTTATCACGGTTTCTAAGCGGATTTCTCCAACCAAAGATTCAAAACCATAGACAAGTCTTTAAAAACTTATCACAACGATTTGCGTTTCTCAACGCCAAGCCATCATAACAAATAAGCTCTAGATAAAATATGGTTTATAGAACTAGGTGGTAAAATGGTTCTACAACATTAGCTTGAAATCAATTACAAAGGATCATATCATAGCATCATCACTAATCATAGTCACATAACCATATAGTTACAAATAGCTTAGCCTAACATAGTAATCAAAGTAACAAATGGAAAAGAGTAAGAGAACATCATACTTAGATTGATTGAATGAACGAGTACGTAAGTGTCATGATTGTGTCGTTTCTCCATGAATCGAAGAGTGGAATACTCTCGTTACAAGTATTTCCCAAAAGTGGATAATACTGAAATATCACTAAGAAAGCTAACAATATTCGGATTTATAAAGTAGTAGTTGAGAGGTGTGTTGTGTTTAAAATGAGTAGAAGTGGCTCCTATTTATAGTGTTGGCTGAGACAAAATGTGCGCCGCACTTATCCGAAAGTGCGCCACACTTTGGATGTGGGAATGTGCGTCGCACTTTTGACAATGTGCGCCGCACTTTTGTGCGTTCTAGACTCTTCTTTCAATAGTTTGTCATATTTGCACAATAAGGACCCTCCTTTGTGTTTTCTTCACTTTGCTTCTTAATACTTCATACCTGCATATAAAACACAATATATTAAGTATCAAAAGCTCTTATTTATGATGCAAAGTGGTATTATAATAACGGGTTGAATATGTATATTTTGGTCGTTATCAAATTCCTCCACACTTAGCTATTGCTTGCCCTAAAGCAATCAAATTGAGAAAATAAATTAGATTTTAAAAATGCTTTTATGTGTTATGAAGTATGATAGGAAAATGATTAAATTTTTATTAGTAGCAAAAAAAAATGACAAATAACTTCAGCACCTCACATGGATAGTTTTTATATTTTAAGTTCACACAAATGTCACTCACAAAGGGTAAATGTAAGGTAACACTCAAATAGTATGGTCATAAAATAGATAGCTACCATAAGTTTGTACATGACACATAAACATAACCGTTGCGGCGTGAGCACCAGATAGATTTTCAAAGAGACAAAACGTGATAATGATGAGGGTGTAGGAACAAACTATGCTTTGTCAAAGTCATAAAACAAACTAGAATACTTTATTATACACACACACACACACACACACACACACACACATATATATATATATATATATATATATATATATATATATATATATATATATATATATATATATATATATATATATATATATATATATATATATATATATATATATATATATATATATATATATATATATATATATATATATATATATATATATATATATATATATAGAGGGCCGTTATTGTGGTGACCACCCTTAATGTAAAAACAGTAGGAACCGATCTCAACCATTGAATGTATCATAAATGGTGTGAGTTGATCAAAATTAAAGAGATGACATTTTTGTAAATAAAATGAATATGAAGGCATTTTATACTATCATCATTTGTAGAGTAAACATTACACCGTTATCTAAAAATCATTGTTTATATTTTCTGTTTTATTTTACCCCATTGAGTGTAGTACATTCATTAAAATAAATCATTTTTATATCATTCGCTGGTCTACATTTGATACACTACTTATTTTATGCTTAAATGGCGACACGTTAAATTTTTTTGTTACATTCTTAGTGCGACACATAAAAAATTTATATTTATATAATGACATATAAAAATATTGGTACATCTGTAATGGTACACTAATTTTTTTTAAAGTTACACAACCAATTGAAAAAGAATCTTTAATGATAACTATAAAAAAATACACCATAACTAAAAGAGACTCAAGTGATACGTATCCGAAAAATAAACAACCATTAAAAAACGACTTAAGTGATACGTACCCGAAAAAATATACAATCAATTAAAAAAAGGAACCAAGTGATACGTATCTGAAAAATTGCAAAAACAACTAAAAAAGAACGAAGTGATACGTATCCAAAAATACACTATCAAATAAAATTTTACACAGTGACACAAAAAATTCAGTTTGATGAAAGTGACACATAAAATCTTAATACATATTTAGTGACACTACTGTACTTTATCATTTTTTTTACGAACTACAACACTTTTGTGTATTGATAATGACACATAATATTTATCATACTAATTCTTTTATACCTATTTAGTGACTCGCTAAATTTTTTGATACTTTTATAGACACATTTTAAAAAATATACAACGAGCTAAAAAAAGCCCGATTGACACATTTCCCAAAAACATACACAACCAACTAAAAAAGACTCAAGTGATACATATCCGAAAAATACACAACTAACTAAAAAATACTATAAAAAGACCCAAGTGATGCATATTATAATAAATACACGACCAACATAAAAAAAAGACTCAAGTGACATGTTACAAAAAAACAACTAAAAGAACAATGTGATACGTATCTAAAAAAGTACACACACTAAAACTAAAAATAACTCAAGTGACACGTATCCGAAAAATTACGTAACTAACTAAAAAAGATAAAATGATACATTTTCAAAAAACTAAACAACTAAAAAAAAGTGATACATTTCTTAAAAACTAGTACATCACTAAGTAAAAAAAGACAGAAAAAATCATACGACATCCAACTACAGAAACTTAGCTGATAGTACAACTATGGTAAACTTCTTCGTACGAAATGATGTCGCATAAATTAAACTATGCGTCCAGTTATACACAAAATGACACATTTTTCTTCAGCGCATAAATTAAACTATGCGTCCAGTTATACACAAAATGATTCTAATCATCTAGTGCAAAAAAGAGAAATAAACTCATAACTTTAATTACCTCACATCTTTTTTGTATCTAATGATTTGTTACTGAAATTTTAGAGGCTATCAACTTGAAAGCTAACGTAAGAATCACCATTACATATCCTAAGATATACAACTTGGAAGTATATCAATTAAGGTTTAAAGTATAAGTATGGTGATTTTTAGATTTAAATAAAAATGGTTATCTTGAGATTTGGAAATAAGAACAAACGGAAATGGTGGTACAAGGAATTAGCATTAAAAAGAAAGTAAATCTGTATTTTTTTAAATATAAGAAGTTCCAAAAGTGCCCTTTTGTTTTATTTAATAATTTAAGTAGCATTTAAATGTAGGAGAACACTTGTTTCATTTTTATTGGTTCTTATAGTTTTTATGTTAAGACGGGTTCTTACTTGAACGCAAATCTATATATATATATATATATATATATATATATATATATATATATATATATATATATATAGAGAGAGAGAGAGAGAGAGAGAGAGAGTAGGGATCCAATAAGAAGAAAAATTAAAATGAGAAGAATAATAAGAAATCCTGACCACAAATTCCATAAAGGAATGAGAAATTTAAGGGGAGATGCACCAGTTTTTGTAGGTGCATCTGAAATGCGTGGCTGTGTTTTCTTCTCATTCTTCTTATTTTACTTAATCTTCTTATTTGATCCTAACTCTATATATATATATATATATATATATATATATATATATATATATATATATATATATATATATATATATATATATATATATATATATATATATATATATATATATATATATATATATATATATATATATATATATATATATATATATATATATATATATATATATATGGGAGAGTTAAAATAAAAAGATTTTTTTTTGTGAGAAGGATAAGAAGGATTTTCAGCCATTGATTTAAAATCAATGGATGAGATCAATTCATATTTCTAACTAACTAACTAACTAACTAACTAACCATCTAAACATGATTTTAAAAAAAAGTTCTCGAAAACTTCAGAAAAAATTCCATAATATCGGATATGTTGGTGCATAAAAAGTTGTGAAGAAAGTTTTCTTAATTTTGAGTTTTTTTTTACCTTTTTTTAATGCACAAAAAACGAAATTTGATGCACAAAAAGGTGAAATTTTGTGTACAATTTTTTTTTTCATTCACAAAATTTTCAAGTTGTTTTAGTTTGATGCGGCATCAAATATTAAAGAAAAAATCAAAAGAAGTTGGGTATAAAAATTAATTCTTGATGCACAAAAAACGTAAAAAGCCTAAAAATTATCGTTTTTGTGCATCAAAATTTCGTTTTTGTGCATTAAAAAACGTAAAAATCTTCAAATTAAAAAAAACTTTTTTCACAAAAGTTTTTTGCACTAACATACCCGATCTACTGGAATTTTTTCAGAATTTTTGAAAAACTTTTTAAAAATCATATTTAAATGATTAGTTAGTTAGTTGGTTAGTAGTTAGGATTGTGGTTTAATCTCATCCATTGATTTTAAATCTATGGCTCAAAGTCTTTTTATTTGATCTCTCCCATATATATATATATATATATATATATATATATATATATATATATATATATATATATATATATATATATATATATATATATATATATATATATATATATATATATATATATATATATATATTTTGGTTCAAATGAGAACTTTTTAAAGTTTAAAAAATAAGAATCCAATCAATTAGTGACATGTGGAATTTGGTTAAAAGAAAGACTAAAAATTTAAAAAACAGTCAAAAGGGTATTACGGGAATTTTGCATCTTTTATTTTCCAAAAACCCTAGTAACCAGCATCTCTCCCTTCATCATAATCTTGAAGCCTAAGCCTCCATCTTCTCCCCCCTCGAAACATCTCCACCGATTCATAAGAAAGTAACCAAAATATAACTATTCTTGAATCATTTTTAAAACCAGTAGACCACAATTATTCATTTCATATTCCCTCTGAAACCACTATGCAAACATCAGTTACAAACACTATATATTTAAATCTTTTTTTTACCCTCACCACTACCGAAATTGCCCACTACACCACCACCGGTTACAAATACTATAGATTTGATGCTTTCTTTTTTCGTTGATCCAGCGGTTATAGGGGTGAAACATCACAAAAACGGTATGTATCATTATCAAGCACATAATTGATACACATATCCGTGTATGTATTGTTCTGTATATATGTATCAATATGTTTAGATATGTATTGATATGTTTAGATATGTCTATCTTACGGTGCACCGGATCTTTGATGGTGTCATGTTTTTTCAAGATCTGGTGTTATAACTTTGGGAGAATGAGATGAAGTTGGTGAGGTAAGTGTAGTGCCACGTCGGAGTTAGCCATGTCGTCGGACACCATGGCCATTTAGACCGGTTGACCATGATAGTGTTTGGATCCACTGTTATGACGCTATCTGGCTGGTACATTGTGGTAAACGCTGGGTACACCAGGTGCATCATAGTACACTGGGCTGCCGGTTGTCGTAGATGTCGCCGGTACAGCTGGTACATCCTAGTATGTGATGCACAAATCTACCATGTACCATAAGTTACTCTAGGTTTGTGATGGTGGTGGGCTGGTGTAGCAGTTACGTGATGTACGACATCATGATGGATGTATCAGGTGGTGGACTAGAATCTATGTTTTAGTATGTATCAAGAATTAGCCGGATTTGTATATCAATGTATTTTTTGTACCATTTATATTAGTTGTATATTAGTGTATCATTCCTACTAGTTTCATATTTTTTATACCTATGTTTTGATATTCTGATGTACCAACATGTATCATAGTTTCGTTAATGTGGTTGACTAAAAAAAGTAATGATGCATCGTGAATTTTTTATGTACCGTGGTAAAATGCATAGATTGTGTATTAAACTTAAAAATAGTAATAAAGCGTGAATTTTTTATGTACCGTAGTAAAATGCATAAATTGTGCATTAAACTTAATAGTAGTAATAAGAAACATAAGAAAATGTCGGTCTACAAATTAATAGATTTAATGACGGTGAAAAAATATATTGTACAAAAATACCCTTGATCCTCTAATTAAGTAGTATTGTGCCACTCATTTATGATTAGTCTCATCTAATAATATCTAATTGATCTAATGGTTAGAATTGGTTCTTACTTTTATAATTTTAAGTTTGCTTTTACATTAACCCTCCTCTCTCTCTCTCTCTCTCTCTCTATATATATATATATATATATATATATATATATATATATATATATATATATATATATATATATAATAAAACTTGTAAAAAGGATATATATGCAATTATTCATTTTTAGAGGGATATGTGCAATTCCCCCATAATAAAAGCTAAAATGACAAATTGGACTAGTGACTAATGAAAAAAATTAAAATAAAATGTTAACATGATTTGCACCTTTTATCAATTTAAAAAATGTATAGTAGTTAACCTAAAGCCCAAACAGTTCTACATTGTTCAACCCAAAAGCATAAGACATACTGGGGTTAAGTATTGCATCTTATCACCAATGCTTTTATTTCTCTCTAAAAAAACACATGAACTCACACACGGGTGTATTTTAGCACATCAAAATATTTGTCTCAATCATTCAAAATCTTTGTCGCAACACATCAAAATCCGTCTCAATCCCTAAAAGAGAAGCACCTGGGTATAATTATATTATCGTTACATTTTAATAAAAGTTGGATAAGGCGCCACAAACCATGCAATTACGGACGGTGGGTTTACCATCATTTCTCGAGCAACTTACGCGGGACTGGTTTGGTGGAGGTGACAACTCATGAGTTAGCTAGTCACGACGTGAGTTTGCCTCCACTTCGCCCATCCTTAGTTGATCTTTAAATAAGAACTTTTCGAATGTAGATGTGTTAATTTCATTTTGTGGTTTATGTAAATTTAGGATTTTGATTTTTTTTTCTTATGCTCGTATTCAGGTGTTTATCAGTTCGGTTATTAGATTGTGTGCTTTACTCATCATCTTTTTTGATATTATTAAAAATCTTACAAAGATGGGGAGGAACGGATACAACTAATTGGGATTGTTAACCTCTTACAAATCTACACCCCTTCGGTTAAACATGACAGATGGAATTATCTTTTAGATCTTTCTAAGGAGTTCTTTGTTTCATCCATGAGATCTCACATTGAATCATCCATGCATTCCTCTGTTCTTGATCCTACCAGATGGAACAAATGTCTTCCTCTAAAGATAAACATCCATGCTTGGAGGTTGCTTTTGGACCGCCTCCCAACTCGGCATAACCTAGACGCTCGAGGTATCGATCTCAACTCCACTCGATGTCTAATGTGTGATGATAATATTGAAACAGCTCATCATCTTTTTGTTGAGTGCAAGGTGGTTGTTGACATTTGTAAGATGGTTTCAATGTGGTGGGATATCCGTGACTCTCCGAAAGATCTTCAAAGCTTAATTACATGGAGTGACTCGGTAAACCTACATTTTTTAGCAAAGACCTGTTTTGATGTCGTTATCCAAACTACAACTTGGATCTTATGGAGATATAGGAATAGAATATGCTTTGATGAGAAACCTCCTAGTAAGGATTCCTTACGCGCCAAAAAATTTTTGTCACACACTTGTATAATAAATAGGAATAGAAATGCAAATCTCATTTGGTTAGATTGGATCTATGATCCAAAGAAAGCTTGTAAAATCTCATTGTAATTTGTTTTATCTCTAGTTTCTTGCTAAGGTTTTTTATTTTAATATATCACCGTTCAATAAAAAAATATTAAAAATCTTATCGAATTGAGTTTGTACTGAAAACCAAATTTAATTGACCAGAATTATCCAATTTACATAACTAATATTTTTATTAAAAATTTAACTATAATAATAATCTAGAAATATATAATATGTCAAGCTTAAAAAAAAGTGTTTGTTTCTACCAATGAAATTCTCATAACCAACGTATTCTCAAATCCACTTCTAACTTTAGTTGCTTGATCTGAATCTTGTTAATCACCATTCATTGTATAACGTTTGATTATTATGGAGCATTTGTTCTTACACCTTGTCCGCCCTAACCCTGTGATTGGTTCTAGGCTTTCAACTCTGGTTGATCCTTATTACTAGCGTGATCAGATAGGAACCGTAGGGTGTGTGTACCTGTGTTTCCATTTTAATGTCTCTTTTTCTGATTCGACATGATTTTAGGATTTGACTGGGCAATTTTTTAAGGTTTTTCCGATCGTCTTTTCTTTTTGGGTTTTCATATGTTGGGTGGTTTTTTCTTTCTTCATAGCGGCTAATCTCCGTATCAATGCGAATCATATTCGTCAGACCTCCAAATCCATTTTCGTAACTAATTTCCCTGCTTCTACAACTTCTAACGATATTTGGAATATGTGTCAAACTTATGGGACGGTTGTGGATGTTTTTGTCCCTCATCGTAATTCAAAGGATGGTAAACGGTTTGCCTTTGTTCGTTTTATTAAACTTGATAATATCGATAGGTTAGTAGGGAATCTCTGCACACTTTGGATTGGTGTTTGCAATTACATGCCATATTGCTCGTTTCGATCGATCCCATTTCATGTATCGCATCCAACTCATAAGCCAGATACAGCTTCTCCTGCTACGACATCTTTTGTCTCGGCCGTGAAAGTCTACTGAATCCTTCTTTTCAGCCATCTTTGTTGCCTTCTATTGTTTTGGATGATTCATGTTTGGTTACAAGAGATATTGATATTTTTTTGATGTGGGAAGTTCGTCAGTTTCTTCCATAAATAACTTGTATGTGCTGTTATCGAGTGAAGGTTTTCATAGTATTGAGCTTACCTACTTGGGAGAGCTATGGATCATCATTAGATTGGAGTCATCCAATACTAAAAATAAATTCATGAAACATGGTGGTGTGGCTTCATGGTTTAATAGTTTATGTATTGTTCAACGGGATTTTCTAGCCAACGAACGGATTGTTTGGGCTCACAATGGGGGGGTTACCTTTGCATGCATGGTTTCGTTCCACTTTTCAGAAAATTTTTCTAAATGGGGTGAGGTAGTGGAAATATAAGAAGGTAATGATGATACCTTTTCTAGGAAACGTCTTTGCATCAAGATGAGTCAACCGATTAATATTCTCGAATGTTTCAATATTATAGTAAATGGGAAGGTGTTTAGGGTTCGTGCCAAGGAACTATTTTTCTGGTCTCTATCTTTTAATGAAGCATCAGAGGTGATGCATTGATTAGATGACGAATCTGTCAAAGGATATGATGATAAAAGTGTTGAGCCTAGTATTCTGAACAATGTGGTGAACGAGAGTGACGATGAAGCGGTTTCTGAAACTTTCTTTGGCGCTAACATACATAAACAGGAGTGTGGCAAAAAAGAAGATCAGTCGGCTAATGTTAAGGAAGCTTCGTATGATCCTTTTAACAATTATGGTTTACTCAGTAAAATTGATAAAAAGTTGTCAAATCCAGCACAGACATTAGCATACCGTATGGTTATACACCAGATAAGGATACACATACTTAGGATGAACAGGATGTGAATGATGATGCTTCTATTGAGTCGCACAGAAGGTCAGGGGGTTGTAATTCTCGCATTTTTTAGGATGTGGGGGAAACTAGCGCGTGTGATTTGATTGTGGTAAAAATACGTGTTTTAGGTAAAACAACGTAAAAGCGGTAAGTATTAAGTGAATGATTTAGGAAAACCAACTAATGACCCAATAGTAAGTTCGTTTCCCAAGGAGGTTGATTATGTGTGAAAAACTTGTAAGATTTGGATTAATATTGTTAGAAAGAAATTGGAAAGAAAAGAAAATGACGGATACGATAAAATTAAGCTAAGACGTAAAAACGTAAAACCATAAAAATTGACAAAATAAAAATTTGCTCTAAAAATTCCCAAAAAATTACCAAAAATTCTTAAAAATCCAACTAAGGTTTACAAATTATCAAAACTTTTTTAAACCTTTTAATTAATTAATATTTAATTTTTAAATGCTAATTAAAGACCTAAAAATCAAATGAATTAACAAAAATCCCAAACAAAGATTTTTCTACTTGTAAACCTCAAAATCGACTTAATAAAACTAAAAAGTATTTTTCCAAAATTTTAAACCTATTAAATCAATTAAAAATAAATAAAAACTAAAATTAAATATTAAAATAATATTAAAAATAAAAAATTTATAAAAAATTCTAAAAACTTGTAAACTAGTTTATTTTGACCTAAGTAATCAGAAAATGAAGTTGAAATTACCAAATTACCCCTATTGGGCCCCCAAATAGGCTAAAGACTAAAAACAGTCCAAAATCAATTGGGCTTTTCAGCCCAAAAACAAAAGTACACAAAAAGATCTGAAAATGTCTAGTCCAACTAAAAATTCAATTTTAAACACAAAAGTCTAAAGGCCCAAAAGCTGAAAATGAGCTTATCACAGCTTATCAGTCAATAAGCTTATCCTTATTGGGCCAATAAGCCCATTAAGCAATAAGCTGATGCCATAAGCTCTACTTAAACACACGACCTTCTTATGAGATTTTAAACTTATTTGCAAAAAGAAATTCTGAAAAAGACCAAGAAATAAGCTAGAAACTTGAGTTAAGCTTTTTCACTAAAAGACAAAATAGTCGGGTTTGAGTTCTAAGGGGTTTCAAAAGCTGATTCTTTTTGCAAAATCTTACAAATAGCTTAACTAAGAATAATCAACAATAAAAATCCCAAAAAGTCCATTGGAATAAGCTGTAGAAGCCAATAAGCTGGCTGAAAAAAGCCAAATAAGTTGGTTTTCTAGCAAAACCTTAACCAAATAAGCTGAAACCTTCCAGCATTGATATTAAGCTGAGAAAAGTGACACCTATTACAAAAATAAAGTTGTTGCATGTACCAATAAGCTAAACAGAAAAATAAGCCAATTTGAGCTTATTTGACCAAAAGTAAAACTTGATGAAAATTGTTCCAAGTGTTCCAGGGATGTTTATAAGCTTGTTTTAAGACTTTTTTGTGAAGGATTCAAGGATGAATCCCTTGAATCAAGCTAACCAGTTGGTTAACTTGACTTGGATTTTGCCAGATATAAGCTTATAGGCCAGTTGGCTTATGAGCTTTGAGAATAAGCAACAAATACTGAAAACACTTCCACAAGCAGCCAATAAACAAGTAACAAGCAACAATATAGCAGGACAAGCACTATATAACCAAATGCAAAGCAAAATAAGGGTGGTCACTTTGCTGATGCAATTGACCACCTCAGAGACTTTAAATAAGTTGTAACTCACTGCAATAAGCCACCAAATGACTCAACCAAATATTGCACAGATGCACGCCAACAAGGACTATAATCACACCAAGTTATAGCTTCTAATTCCAACAAACAAAGATTTAAGAGCTTCTGATGTTGACCAAATCAAGAACACTTAGGCAGATTTTTATGAAAACTTGCAAAATATTTTCCAAACCTTTTAAAACTTAACCAGTAACGAAACCTTGCTTAAAAACACTTGTTTAGTGAAAACCAACCCTAAGAACCAAGGGCACAAGTCCACAAGGCCTTTTGATCCTAAAATTCCCAAACAGCCTTGTTTTAGTCCTTTTCAAAGAAACTTTTTATTTTTCCACACAACCTACTGATTTTATGACCTAAACATATCTCTATTTGACACTATGAACATCAGTCCAGAAAAATGTGTCTTTTAATTACGTTTACAAATGACAAATTAAGAAAGCAAAATGAGACTATAAAACAACATTACAATGATTTATATGCATCAATCAATCGAACAAGAGCTAAGACTATTGAACATACAACTTCTTTGATTGCTAAGAATAACGACTTAAAAGCTCAGATTCAAGAAAAGGTCTTTGCACTTACAGTTCGGAAAAATGAATTAAGAAAGTTAAAAGGAAATCTTATGGATACTAAGTTTAGAAAACAACCAGTCTTGGGGAAACCTCCATCTCAACCATTTGAGTTGCTAGAAAACCGAATGCGTTCAAATCTGAACGCCACAAGACGTCAAATTAAGGTTTTCCTCCCAATTTGATGTGAGTAGCAATTTGTCAAAACCAGTCACTCCACAATCTAGACCCTCGTTAAGAAAATCTACATCTGTAAAACATGATCACATGATTGAATCAAGCAACTCTACACATAGTTACAAGAACATGCCTAAGCGTAGTTCAAATGAAACCCTTCTCTGATGCCAAACACTTTGTTTGTTCGAAATGATAAAAATGTGTCTTTAGTGCAAATCATGATTCTTGTATCACAAAATTCCTAAACACGGTAAATTCACATGCTAATGTCCAATCATATAAGAAAACTCTTAGATACAAACCCGTAGTTTGTAATGATAAAAAAATCTGAATGGCAGATCCCTTCTAGACATATTTTTTCTTCCAATAAGTCTTCTGATGTGCATGAGAAAACAATGTCCCCTATCTCTTGCCTTAAATGGAACCCACAGGTAGAATTTTCAAAGATGTTGGTCTTAGAAAATGTTTTGAAACCCAGGTCGACCCGGCCGGTTCAATCGGTTGAATCGGTTTTGGCCGAAAAAGGGGTCAAGTTAACCCAGGTCTTATATATTAGAAACCCGGTATGACCCGCCAGGTTTAAAGCGACCCGAGTTTACCCGGTTCATGAGACCCGACCGGGTTTTAATTTTTTCGTTTATTTTTTTTCGTGTTATTTTCACGATTTAATTATGTATTTGCAACGTAACTTTGTTTTTACATGTTATATATTTGTTAGTAAATGGGGTTTAGGCCAAATATGTAAATATTTAAGATTTTTATATAAATACTTTTTGTAGTATTAAAATACATACATAAATTTTTAATAGAAAACTGGGTCGACCCGACGGTCCAACCGGTTGAACCGGTGACCCAGTGACTCGACCGGGTCGATTCAAGACCTGGGTTTCAAAACATTAGTCTTAGATGCGTTCCCACGGGAAAGATATTCACCTCTAGCTGAAGCAAGGTTGCTTGTGATTCCTTACAAAACCCCAATACAGATATCTCTAACCCTCATACATGCAAACAAACTCTTGATATAAGTGCAGTTACCGCTAAATCAGTTACAAGTACATCATACAGGGTCGAGATGGAAGATCTTAGAGTTTAGTTGCTGAAACGGTTGTTATCAAAGAAACATGAGCTTCACAAAAATCATGGTACTTCAATGGACTCTAAACCCACTTCTTCCTCACAGGGTCCAAATGTTTACACTCTATATCACCTTCTCTTGTACAAACTTCTATTTTTGATTATGTCATGCCCCGCCAAGGCAGAAATTGCCAGGCGTGTACAAATAGACATCATCACGACACAATGGCGTCACAAAAGAGAAAAATAGTCTAAAATGACATTTAATAAAATAAACACAACACAAACATGTCATGATAACATCTATCCAAAATGCAACATACAACATTCACTTAATGTAATTCATAACATACCATAAGTTCAAAAGAAAATACTAAACATAAAGCAACCCGAAATCCGCATGCAATCCTAAGGTCCAGCTATCCATAACGACTCGAAAATTACTAGCTCAATTACCTGAAAATGATACTAAATCTGTCAACATAATGGTTGGTGAGAGTTATTAGTTTAA
Source organism: Glebionis coronaria (assembly GCA_025667525.1). Taxonomy (NCBI): domain Eukaryota; kingdom Viridiplantae; phylum Streptophyta; class Magnoliopsida; order Asterales; family Asteraceae; genus Glebionis; species Glebionis coronaria. The sequence continues at coordinate 205,568,187 of CM046875.1, forward strand.
AAATAAACATTTACCACATGCATAGTTTATCATGAATAAATAATCAATAAAAATCAATCAATATAACCAACGACTGGTTAACACAATACTATCATGTAACAATGCCATAACTATTCCTATCTATGATCAAATAATATAATGGAAATACGCTTAGATCCAACCATCCCAACGAAGGTGGGAACCTCCATCGCAGGAATCGCACTATGGATAATCCCATTACAAGGCTTGTAATGTATCCGGTCGTGAATAACTATCGCACGCTAACACATGGCCGTGTCTTACTGTACCTTACGCATTCCCCTAGTGAAGTGCATCACCTACATCTCATATACAATCACATACACATATGTTCTTATCATACGAAATCACATACACATATGCGCATCCTGAATATTTTATTGAATTCTACATGTTTGTAAATGTTAGTTTTGATGAAAATCATACCCTTATCCTAAATTTTCAAGGAAATGGGCATGAATTTTCTTTCACCCTAGACCGCTTCGCCCAAATCTTTAGGATTCTTAACAATAGGACTTTCTTTTACTCTGATATTCATTCTCTAACAGCCCTTGATAAGATAAACATCCCTAGGAATGCTCAAGATAGGTTAAATTCTAGACTTGTTAGTAAATATGTCATTGGGAGAACACTTACAACCCTAGAAGCCAATCAACTAGAATGTCAACAAAAGATAAAGTGGTCAACAAGGGTCCATACGGAATGGAAGCTAAAGAGCTCAAGGAGGAGTATTCCAAATGGGAGCGGATTTTACGTTGCAATGCTATGTGTTACACCCTACCATGGCGGAATAGAGGGCACGAGCTATGGATATCATCACAACAATAGCGTGTCTATAGAGAGAAACTAAAAGAAATAGAAATGTCATAAATGGCAACACAAATGTCATGACAATATCTCAACAACATGCATGAGTCTAGGTAAGTAGGTAAGAGGCCTAACTCTTACCAAAGACAATCAAAAAACAAACATCAACATATAGGTTTCTAACATGTAACACTTATTCAAATGACAAATGTGTTGGAAATACATTTTACGTATTAAGAAGGATTGGTCACTCCAACAATAGTCCATGTAATAGCTCGTAGTTTAGTTATTTACATTTATTAAACAAAGCCCAAAACCGAGCCCATGAAATGTATGGGCCGGCGGCAAAATGTAAACCCAAGCCCATCTCATGGGCTTGGGTATATAAACCCTCTCCTTTGATGGAGAGGGTGGTGATTTCATTTCAAATAACACATAGTTCTAAAACTTTCTCTCTCTAGAAGTGTGAAATCATCTATCTTTCTCTCTCTAAAACATAAGCAAGATTTACATATCTATCTTTCTTCCCAAAACCTTTGTTAAAACTTCATTAAATCAATTGATATTAAAAACATCGATTGGGTTAATATTTTTAATATGGGGGAGAAAATGTGATTTAATATGGGAAATTATCACAAATGGTTTGACTTAATGTGCTGGCTCATCCCGACATATGCGAAATGTTTTCGAATATCGTGGCATATGTTAAGGGGGAGCAAAACGGATTTGCATATCAAAATGGATTTTCATGGTGACATATACTTATCCAAAACCCATTTATTTCACGACGATGAAGATTGTGGTGTCATAAGGATGGTAGGATAGGTTAAGTCCAATGATTCTTCCTAAACCGGAGGAATTTTCCCAAAGACATTCCATAGCTAGAAATAGTAGTCCTTAGGAAAGTTGGAGAAAAGATTGTGAATGTAGCTGAATGTCGACCAAGTACTTAAGTTAGCACTGGAACAATCACAACAAGGTGCTAGTTATGACGTATTGGTATGCATTGAAGGGGTTGAAGAATGAAAAAGAATTGTAAAGATAAAGGGTGTAAAGAAAGAATCCCTCCTTACAACCTTAGGCAGAAACCAGGTCAATACATATGCTATTGAGATCATTTTTCAATGATTCTCGATATTGAAGATAGACATCATGGACCCAGTGATGCAATGCACAACCCATCCCAGCTAACTAAGATATCTCTTAAAAGATATTTGTTTTAATCACACGGAGATAACGCATTATCTATTGATTTATTCACTCCGAATAAATTGGTATTGAAATGGTGGCACTCCTCTCCAGCCTCCGATCACTAAAATTTAAAGTGCACAATCGAGTCTAGAGCTATTTGAGATCATCAAATATCTCATTAGGACACACTTTCATAATTTCTTGCTTCTTCACACACTGTGAAAAGTAAGAAAGATATTAAGAGTCCTATGCAAAATCTTCATGATCTTGCCTGAACATCCGAGTAATACGAAAGTATTTACAATGAAGATGGAAATCCTTTTTGAGCGAATATCAAAAAGCTCATGGTAGGTGACTTGTGTGATTCTTTATGAATCAAACTGGTGATAACTGGAAAGCAACAGTGGTTTAATTCTTAGCTGAACTTAAACACGTTCCATGCCTCTACGCAATATCTAAGTGATCTTGCCAGAACACTCAGAGTGATACCTTAGTGTTCACAGTGATGAGTGTAAATCCTTCTAGTGTTAACCTTAAACAACACTTGGTAGGTGATATGAGCTCAAACTCATATCAATTTATCAACAAATAACCCTAAAACATGAAGCAAAATACCAATTTATCTTGCAAAAACAGTGTTATGTGGTATGTTTGTGTTTGTGTACACTTGTGTAGGTAAAAGGATGCATTTTCAAGCAAACAAGGAATAATCAAGCTTAATTTGATGAAAAAGACAAAGAAGGATCAAAAGTGACAAGACTTTGAAGTACAAGGACCTATCTTGACAAACTGCCAAAGATGAAGGACCAAAGTGTAAATATTGTAAAAAGTCAAGATCATAGTCAAACAAGGTCAACATTCAAGTTAACTCAGTCAAAGGACCAATTTTGCTCAAGGATGAAGCTTGAAGGACTAAAAATGCAAAGAAATGAAGTTGCTAGCCTTTAAATGCAATCTGCCAAAGTTCAAGGGTTAAATCTGCCTATTTTGGAAAGTCATTCTAGTTCAATCCATGTGCTTTAGTATGGACCAATGAGAAGCCAGGATTTAATAAACATGGATTGCCAAATAACTACATTAATTACCCACTAGCAGCCGCCTCATTAAATTAGAGTATCCCAACAGTGCAATCCGTGTGCACTAGTTTTAGCCATTCAGAGCTTGACACGTGTCATCTTCAAACGAGCAAAAATTCCCAGGATCGTTTTTGAGCTAGAGTGGATTTCATGGAAAGTTATAAACATCAAAGTTGCTTATTTTTTAGAGACGAATCTATTGGTCATCATCAATTAACAAGAAATCAACTCAATCAAGAAGCCCTAATTCATGTTCATACCTGGAAAATCAACTCAGCAGAATTATGCCACGTGGAGACCTGGGATTGGTCCCAACACGTCACCAACCCCAACAAACCTCCTTCTCAAGTCTATAAATAGTCTGCTAGGTCTTCATTTGTAATGTGTAGTTGTAAGTGTGAAAAAACACACATTTACCTTTTCCTTTCATCTTTTCCCTTTTTAGCTAAACTACTCAAGAGTTTGACACACTCTTGAGTTAGTTAATAGTTAGTTACCTTCTCAACAGCTTTGTAATAGATTTCCATTAATAAAATTCAAATTCAATTTTTCCCGCCAAATAATCTCATCATCTTTACTGTTCATTCCTGCTTCCATTGATATCATTGTTGCTGCACTGAGTTTGTTATGATCAAATATTGATCATAACTGACTTTGGAGTGAAGATAGTAGCTGTTTGTTGATTTCAATTCAAATCCATAGCACAAGTGATGAGTTCAGACCATGATGTTGATTCTAGTTGATGAGTAGCAGTTTGATTGATTGTAGATTGTTAAATCTAGTGCTAAGGTGGTGGTTAGCACTAGAATAGAGAGTACAACACTCCTCTACTGCTCAATGGTTTCTTCACAAGGTGCTTATGCTTCTTGTTTTTGATTCCACTGAATTGTCAAGTGCATGTTCAATTCCTAGTTAATCTTGTTGTGAATGCATGATAAAACTTGTTTAGATTGATCTTACTTGATTCTAGTAGTTTGTAGCTTATCTGCTTATTGCTTTGATAATTGGTCTAGCTTATAGCTTATTTCAGTCAATTTTAGTCTTACTACCTTATTTGAGTTCTAGTTGCTATCATTACTTGCAAGTAGCCTTAATACATCTCATTTTGAACACAAAGTTTGGTCTGCTATAGGTTTTTACTCAGTTGTGACTTGTGCTTAAAAAGTCTTAACAAAAATCTTATAAAGATCAGATAATGAGTGTTTGGCATAAGCCTTTGATAAGTTTTCAAGTGTTAGTTTTTGGCAAGTAAATGTTCATTTCTAGTTAAAAGGTCATAACAAAAGGTTTTAAGTCTTTTTCAAGTCAACTTACAGTTCAAACAGGCAATTGGTATATAAAAAGTTTGGGTCCAATTTCATTAAGTTTTGCTTAAAAAAGTTCTCAATTTCATTTGCTTGCCATTTGTTTGTTTGTTGATGAAATCTTGCCAAACCAGTTCTCATTTCTAGTTCAATATATGAATTTTCAAATTCCATAAGCTTTTTGTACAGTATTCATTAAGCAATTAGAAATAAGCAAAAATCTGAACACTTGAGGAAAGGCGTGTTTCTGTAAATGAAAACAGCATTTTCATATCTCACAATTCTTTTCACAGACCTGGCAATTTTCTTTCACAAAATCACTTAGTATATATTATTGGATTCTCTCGGTTTTTATGTACATATAGTATTTTCTCTTAAAAAACCCATAAATACAAAAATATTTTCCATATATTATTATAAGTAAATACGTATACGTATAAGAACAACCAATATACATATTCTCCATAAGTATTGCCAAGGCAATACACCGTGTTGAGGGGCGTTCCGGTCCTTGACACGTGTATCGATCAAAAAAAATAAAGCAAGAATAGATAAATACTTTCAATAAGCAACAATTCGAAGAATACGAACATTTAAGTGAATAGAAAGGCGATGTGCTATAAAATGCCATCTAAGGGTCAATAGGTACTTAAGTGCTTCGCGCCACCTAACCCCCGTTCACTTGTAAGTATTCTAAGAAGGAAGGCTTCATTGGGGGTCTTGCACCCAAGTAGTACATACATATATTGTTATTTTCTTGTGGATATTTAATATTGAAACTCGAAGAGGATAATCTATTTCTCTTCAAAGTCACACGATAGCTTCTCTCTCATTCCTCGTATTGAGTTGCATGCTCACTCGCGGGCGTGCACAAATACCGATTGGTGTACAACCTCTTCCTCCGAAAAGGAAGAAAAAGAGAAAGAGTAAGACCACCACCGTCCATCAAGCCGATCACGAGAATCGTGCTTTGACTCCTCCACCACAAGAAGCCATGGCTATTGATAATCGTTCTTTGATGGAACGTATGCAAACCAATGTTCATGGATATGCTAGTGCTATTAGGATTCCCGACTTTCCCGCAAATACATTTGAGCTCAAAACGACTATGATTACTATGGTTTCACAATCACCTTTCTATGGTAACAAGAATGATGATCCTCATGATCACCTTAAGAGATTCCTTTCTCTTTGCAACACCATTAAGCAAAATGGAGTTCCACATGATGCTATTAAGTTGATGTTAGTGCCATTTTCACTTGAGGGACAAGCTAAGCATTGGTTAGACACTCAACCACCCGATAGTATCACCACATGGGATGGTTTCACCACTAAGTTTTTGAACAAGTTCTTTCCTCCATCTAAGACCATGGCCTTGAGGACCTTAATTATAGGCTTTCAACAAAAACCTAGTCAATCCTTTAGTGATGCTTGGGAAGAGTATAGAGAGTTATTGAGGCGATGCCCTAACCATGGATTGGATGACGTTCACCAAATCAATACCTTCTATGATGGCCTTAAACTTCATCACCAAGATTCACTCAATGCTTCCGCGGGAGGGAATATTCTTCTTAAATCCGTGCAAGAGGCCTTGGACATCATTGAGACTAAAGCAATGGTTCAAACAAACAATCAATTTGAAGAAAGGGTTCATGTTCTTCAAAACAATTCTCAAACACCTTGTGATAACCAACTCCTTAAATTTCAACAAGAGATCCTTCAACAAGTCAAACAAGGACAACAAGAATTGCTTCAAGCTTTTAAGACCATTTCATTGAACAATTCTTCAAATGATGTGAATACCATTACTCTTTCTTGTGTAACTTGTGGAGGTCCCCATTCTTATGAACAATGTGATAAGGTGCAAGTTTATCAAGGGGAATGCTATGCTTACCAAGAGGAACATCGTGAACACTTCAAGCCAAATATCAATCCAAATAACCTTTCTTACAAATCCCAAAACTACCTTACTCTACCGGGATTCCCACCCCAACCACCCACCCAAATTCAACAAAATCCTCCTCAAATTTTACCAAGGAATCAAGGGCAAAGACCACCTTATCAAGGAAATAACTACAAGGCACCCAATCAATTTCAACCTCAAGCAAATAACTTTTATCCACCAAATCAAGGATTTAATGCTCAACCTCTACCTTTCCAACCTCAAGGTTTTCAAGGAAATGTGTCACAAGATTATAACACAATGGATTTCTTGCACAAAATGAATCAAGAGAATGAAAGGAGGTTCCAAGCTATTGAGAAGAAAATGAATGATCAAATGAAACGTACAATGGAGGACCAAACCAATAGGTTTTTAATGGCATTAAATCAAAGACCACAAGGGGCTTTACCTTCCAACACACAAACAAATCCAAGGGCAAATGTCAATGCTATTACAACAAGGAGTGGAAAGTCAACAAAGGATCCTTCACCTCCTAAACCTACTATTGTTCAACCCACTTGTGCTCCTACTTGTGACAAGCCTTCTACCCCTACTTCACCTCCCCAAAATGCTCCCATTCACTCAAACACACCTTCTCAACCTATTCATACGTCTCCTTTATCTTCCACACTTCCCAATGAAGAAGCCAACAAAGACAAATCTTCCACTACAACACCTATTTCACCTACACCAAAACCTACTCTTCCATATCCTTCAAGGTTGAAAAAGGACAAGTTAAAGAACAAGGATGACATCCAAGTCTCCAATTTCTTAAGGATGTTCAAGCAACTCAACATCAATATATCCTTTGCGGAAGCTCTTGCTTATATGCCAAATTTTGCTAAGATGTTCAAGGATTTACTCTCAAACAAAGAAAAATTGGTTGATTTGCCCAACACATCCCTTAATGAAAATTGTTCCGCGGTTTTACTTAAAACCTTACCTAAAAAACTTGGAGATCCAGTGCGCTTCTTGATACCTTGTAATTTTCCCGGTGTTGAAAATTGCATGGCTTTGGCGGATCTAGGGGCAAGCATAAACCTCATGCCTTTATCGGTTTGGAAAAAACTCTCTCTTCCCGAGCTCACTCCCACTAGGATGACTCTTGAACTAGCCAACCGAACCATAGCTTACCCCGTAGGTATAGCGGAGGATGTGTTTGTAGGTGTGGATAAGTTTACGTTTCCGGCCGACTTTGTAGTGGTTGATTATGACATGGATCCTAGAGTGCCTTTGATTGTTGGTAGACCGGTTTTGAGAACGGGTTGTACCTTGATAGATGTGGCGGAAGGAGAACTAATTATGAGAGTAGAAGATGAGAGAGTGGTGTTTAAGTTAGGGAAAGTTTGTGATAGGAAATAGGTTAAGGAGTCCAGACCTTGTGAGACTATTAACATTGTTGATGTGTTAGATGAGGTGTGTGATGAACACTTTCATGATGCTTGTAAGAGTACTAGTGATGAGATGCCCCATGTTGAAACCGTGGCCTCAATTGCTCCCTCTTTAACACCTTTTGGAGAGAGTGATTTCCTCTTGGAGGAATTTGAGTCAAACTTTCTTGGTGATGATGATTCTCCCATTAATTGGGAAGAAGATATTCTTACGATCCAAAAGTTGCTCAATGAGGACCCTATTCCTTCTCCTATTCCACAAGAAGTTACCATTGAGGAACCTTCCATAGTAAAACCTTCCATAGAGAGTCCACCTCCTATTGAACTTAAGGATCTTCCATCCCACTTAGAGTATGCTTTCTTAGAGGGCAAAGACCAATTACCTGTGATCATTGCTAAAGAGTTGAAAGTGGATGAGAAGGAGCAACTTATTGAAGTCCTTAAGAAACACAAGAAAGCCTTAGAATGGAAAATATCCGACATAAGGGGAATTGATCCACATTTTTGTACACACAAAATCCTTATGGAGGATGACTATAAACCCGCCATTCAAAACCAAAGGAGAGTTAACCCAAAAATCCATGAGGTTATTAAGAAGGAAGTGATTAAACTCTTAGATGCGGGTATGATTTACCCCATTTCCGACTCTCCATGGGTTAGCCCGGTTCATTGTGTTCCAAAGAAGGGTGGAATCACCGTGGTGCCTAATGAGAACAATGAGCTTATTCCCACGAGACTTGTGACCGGTTGGAGAGTTTGTATTGATTATAGAAAACTCAATGAGGCGACTAGGAAAGACCATTTCCCACTTCCTTTTATGGATCAAATGCTTGAACGCTTAGCAGGAAATGAGTACTATTGTTTTCTTGATGGCTTTTCGGGTTATTTCCAAATTCCCATTGACCCTAAGGATCAAGAAAAGACCACATTCACTTGTCCCTACGGTACATTTGCTTACAAGAGAATTCCTTTTGGCTTATGTAATGCACCGGGGACGTTTCAAAGGTGCATGATGGCGATTTTCCATGACATGATAGAGCAAACCATGGAGGTTTTTATGGATGATTTTTCCCTCTTTGGAAATTCATTTACCTCATGTCTCACCAATCTTGAGAGAATGCTTAAGCGTTGTGAGGAAACACGTTTAGTGCTTAATTGGGAGAAATGTCCCTTTATGGTGAAAGAGGGGATTGTTTTAGGACACAAAATATCCAACAAGGGATTAGAAGTTGATCGAGCTAAAATTGATGTGATTGCTAAGCTTCCTCCACCCACCTCGGTTAAAGGTGTGAGGAGTTTCTTAGGTCATGCGGGATTTTATAGGCGCTTTATACAAGATTTTTCTAAGATAGCTAGACCGATGACTCACCTCTTGGAGAAAGAGGCTCCTTTCATTTTTAACCAAGATTGTTTGGACTCTTTTGAGACTCTTAAGGAATAATTGACTAAGGCTCCCGTTTTGGTTTCTCCAAATTGGGAATTACCTTTTGAGCTTATGTGTGACGCTAGTGATTATGCGGTGGGGGCCGTCTTAGGACAAAGAGTTAATAAGCATTTTCAACCTATACACTATGCGAGTAAAACCATGACCGGTGCACAACTTCATTACACTACCACGAAAAAAGAGTTGCTTGCTATAGTATATGCTTTTGAGAAGTTTAGACCATACCTTGTGCTCTCCAAAACCATAGTGTATACGGATCATTCCGCTCTCAAGTATCTTATGACAAAACAAGATGCTAAGCCTAGGCTTTTGAGATGGGTTTTGTTGCTTCAAGAGTTTAAGATAGAAATTCGTGATAAGAAAGGGGCCGAGAATTTAGCGGCGGATCACTTGAGTAGACTTGAGCATCCTTTTCAAGGAGATTTTCCACATCAAGAAATCAATGAATCCTTTCCATTAGAGGAGCTCATGTCTATCTCTTCCTAAGAGGATGCCACTCCTTGGTTTGCGGATATCGCAAACTATCTTGTGGGCAATGTGCTTATTGAGGGTCTTACTTGTCAACAAAAGAAGAAGTTTCTTAAGGAAGTTAAGTACTACTTTTGGGATGATCCTTATCTTTTTAGGCAATGTGCGGACCAAATCATTAGACGGTGTGTAGATGGGCCCGAGGCATTTAAGATCTTAGAAGCGTGTCATAAAGGACCTACGGGTGGACATTTTGGGCCCAACTATACTGCCAAGAAAGTCTTTGATTCGGGTTACTATTGGCCGTCCATTTACAAAGATGCCCATGAAATGGTGAAATTTTATGATGTGTGTCAAAGACAAGGAAAAATTACGCAACGTGATGAGATGCCACAAAATTTTATCCAAGAGTGTGAGATATTTGATGTGTGGGGCATTGATTTCATGGGACCTTTTCCATCCTCTAAGGGAAACAAGTATATACTTGTGGCGGTGGATTATGTGTCCAAATGGGTGGAGGCTAAAGCCTTACCTACCAATGATGCTAGAGTTGTTGTGAAGTTTTTGAAACAATTGTTTGCTAGATTTGGTGTACCTCGGGCCATCATAAGTGATCGTGGTACGCACTTTTGTAATGATAAATTCACGAGAGTTATAAAGAAATATGGAGTTAATCATAGACTTTCTACCGCGTATCACCCTCAAACAAATGGTCAAACCGAGGTCACAAATCGTGGTTTGAAGAGAATTTTAGAGAGAACGGTGGGAGAGCATCGAGCTTCTTGGTCGGATAAGCTTGATGATGCTTTGTGGGCGTTTAGGACGGCTTTTAAAACACCAATTGGTTGTACTCCTTATAGGCTTGTCTATAGAAAAGCGTGCCACCTCCCATTTGAGTTAGAACACAAGGCATCTTGGGCTCTCAAGTGGGCTAACTTTGATTTAAACCAAGCCGGTTCCCATAGGAAAGATCAACTCAATGAGATGGATGAATTGAGAGCCAATGCCTATGAAAATTCTTTGCTTTAGAAGGAAAAGACTAAGAAATTGCATGATGTTAAGATCAAGAATCGTGAGTTCAAAGTTGGAGAGCTGGTTCTCCTCTTTAACTCAAGGTTGAAACTTTTTGCGGGCAAGCTTAAGTCAAGATGGTCCGGTCCATTCACTATTGCTCAAGTGTTTCCATATGGAACTATTGAGTTGTCACAACCCGATGGTCCAAATTTTAAAGTGAATGGTCACCGTGTTAAGCATTACTTTGGGGAGGACATTTCCGTTGAAATGGTCCAAGAGATCCCCATTTTCCCCATGAATTGATTCATTGAGGGACGAGTCGAGCTAGAGACTCATTAACTCAAGCATCATATAACTAGGTTTAGAGTGTTGTAGGTTAGAAATAAGGGATAGACTTGGAGATAAGTGTAGGGGAGACCTTCTTTTGTCTTTATGATTGTTTGTAGGGTTGCTCACTCATTTCATGCTTTGGAGCTTATGGAGGAGGCCCTTGTATCCGGTTCACTTCGTTACTATAGTGATTTTTCATTGACACCTTGTGCTTAAACATGATTTCACTAATAGTTGTCCTCTCCTTAACTTGGGTTAAGCAAAGTCTATTCTTTGTCATAAGTGTAGGGGAAGTTTTATACTTTCATGCTCTTAAACATTGAGTACAATGGTTAGCTTAAGTGTAGGGGGGTCTTCTATCGAAGTGACCTTACCTAGAACTTGTCATTGTCTTTCATGATAACATGGAAAATTTGATTTTTCAACATTTTTCAAATTTTTGATCTACTTTGGCCACCAAAAATATGCATTCATAATTTTTGCATCAATCATTTTTCATTTTGCATAACACATTTGCATTGTATATATTCTTCTTTTATTTTTCATCAAAAATATATAAAAGAGAAGAAAAAAATATATAATAAAAACATGGTTTAACAAAGTTAGACTTCTTTGACATATTAGGCCCGCCATGGATATTTTGACACAACCCGAGTTTGCTTATTTTAGCATTCTCGAGCTAGTATCCTTAACCATGTAGTCCTTCATTGGTCTATTAGGCTAAGCATCCACCAATCTCATTCTTTGAGATTTTAAATTTGTGGAGAATGGGAAATGATAGAGTTGAAGCAAGTGTAAAAGGGCTAGATAAACTTCATGATAATTACTTGTGGCTAAACCCTTCTCTTCTTAACCTATATTTTCTTCGCATGTATATAATTGTTAATAAATAATCAAGAACGATTTTAATTGGTTTGTAGTCTCTTATGCATTTTTGCCTAATCATTCATGGTTGGTATGAGTACGTCTTAAGATTCTAAGTTAGAACGTTTTATGTGTATTAGATTTATGTCATACTCAATATTTAGCGGGTGTTTTTCCTTTTATTCTTTTAAACTTTCTTTGTGAGGAATAAAGAAAAATAAGAGCGGCTTATGAAAAAATATGAGTGGCTAGAAAAAAAAGAAAAAGAAAAGAAAAAAAAATATATATACAAGACTCCCAAGAGGGGCAGTGTGGTGTTAATTATAGTTACTATTGAGTTCCAATATTACCTTGACGGGTTGCGGGGGTCCAATAGATTGCTCTAATCCAATATTACCTTGACGGGTTGCGGGGTTGAAGATCCAAAGTCTCAAGAAGATGGCGGATGTAAATTATTGCGTGAGTTTTATTTTTCTTTCCTTAGCGAGTGAGTAGCTACTTATGAAAGCATGACATGAGGATTTTACACATAAGGCGAATGACTTATTACTCTTGAAACGGACTTGTATTAATTGTGAGCGGTTTTTCAAGTAATGGATGAGAGGATTACTTAGGATTAAAACCGTGCTTCCTTATTTTTGGATTTTACACTTCTTATACTTCACACTTGAATAAATGACAAATTTGCTCACAAGCAATTTGCTCAAATAATAACCGGTTCCACATTTAATTGTCATGAATAAGTTGATGCACTTTTTACTTGTGAATACAATGATCTCATTTTTAAGCTTGGTATGGGGAAAGTGAAACTTGAGGGTGATAAATGTCCATGGTACCCAAGCCCTAATCCAAGTCATTGAATTCTTTATGAGTTATTTCCATCAAACCATTTCAAGAAAAATAAAAAAATATAGAAAGAATTGTATTTTGTTCATTGCATTGTTAAAAGTCAAAATCATGCATCATGTAGTTTAGAGTAGTGTAGATGCATTCCATACGGCCAAGGTGGGTTAATTATGAGGAGAATGTAAATTTGTGCTTTAAAATATATATAATTCCATGAGGACATGACAATGTTCAAGTGTAGGGGATTTGATATGAGCTCAAACTCATATCAATTTATCAACAAATAACCCTAAAACATGAAGCAAAATACCAATTTATCTTGCAAAAACAGTGTTATGTGGTATGTTTGTGTTTGTGTACACTTGTGTAGGTAAAAGGATGCATTTTCAAGCAAACAAGGTATAATCAAGCTTAATTTGATGAAAAAGACAAAGAAGGATCAAAAGTGACAAGACTTTGAAGTACAAGGACCTATCTTGACAAACTGCCAAAGATGAAAGACCAAAGTGTAAATATTGTAAAAAGTCAAGATCATAGTCAAACAAGGTCAACATTCAAGTCAACTCAGTCAAAGGACCAATTTTGCTCAAGATGAAGCTTGAAGGACTAAAAATGCCAAAGAAATGAAGTTGCTAGCCTTTAAATGCAATCTGCCAAAGTTCAAGGGTTAAATCTGCCTATTTTGGAAGTCATTCTAGTTCAATCCATGTGCTTTAGTATGGACCAATGAGAAGCCAGGATTTAATAAACATGGATTTCCAAATAACTGCATTAATTACCCACTAGCAGCCGCCTCATTAAATGAGAGTATCCCAACAGTGCAATCCGTGTGCACTAGTTTTAGCCATTCAAAGCTTGACACGTGTCATCTTCAAACGAGCAAAAATTCCCAGGATCGTTTTTGAGCTAGAGTGGATTTCATGGAAAGTTATAAACATCAAAGTTGCTTATTTTTTAGAGACGAATCTATTGGTCATCATCAATTAACAAGAAATCAACTCAATCAAGAAGCCCTAATTCATGTTCATACCTGGAAAATCAACTCAGCAGAATTATGCCACGTGGAGACCTAGGATTGGTCCCAACACGTCACCAACCCCAACAAACCTCCTTCTCAAGTCTATAAATAGTCTGCTAGGTCTTCATTGTAGTTGTAAGTGTGAAAAAACACACATTTACCTTTTCCTTTCATCTTTTCCCTTTTTAGCTAAACTACTCAAGAGTTTGACACACTCTTGAGTTAGTTAATAGTTAGTTACCTTCTCAACAGCTTTGTAACAGATTTCCATTAATAAATTCAAATTCAATTTTTCTCGCCAAATAATCTCATCATCTTTACTGTTCATTCCTGCTTCCATTGATATCATTGTTGCTTCACTGAGTTTGTTATGATCAAATATTGATCATAACTGACTTTGGAGTGAAGATAGTAGCTGTTTGTTGATTTCAGTTCAAATCCATAGCACAAGTGACGAGTTCAGACCATGATGTTGATTCTAGTTGATGAGTAGCAGTTTGATTGATTGTATATTGTTAAATCTAGTGCTAAGGTGGTGGTTAGCACTAGAATAGAGAGTACAGCACTCCTCTACTGCTCAATGGTTTCTTCACAAGGTGCTTATGCTTCTTGTTTTTGATTCCACTGAATTGTCAAGTGCATGTTCAATTCCTAGTTAATCTTGTTGTGAATGCATGATAAAACTTGTTTAGATTGATCTTACTTGATTCTAGTAGTTTGTAGCTTATCTGCTTATTGCTTTGATAATTGGTCTAGCTTATAGCTTATTTCAGTTAATTTTAGTCTTACTACCTTATTTGAGTTCTAGTTGCTATCATTACTTGCAAGTAGCCTTAATACATCTCATTTTGAACACAAAGTTTGGTCTGCTATAGGTTTTTACTCAGTTGTGACTTGTGCTTAAAAAGTCTTAACAAAAATCTTATAAAGATAAGATAATGAGTGTTTGGCATAAGCCTTTGATAAGTTTTCAAGTGTTAGTTTTTGGCAAGTAAATGTTCATTTCTAGTTAAAAGGTCATAACAAAAGGTTTTAAGTCTTTTTCAAGTCAACTTACAATTCAAACAAGCAATTGGTATATAAAAAGTTTGGGTCCAATTTCATTCAGTTTTGCTTAAAAAAGTTCTCAATTTCATTTGCTTGCCATTTGTTTGTTTGTTGATGAAATCTTGCCAAACCAGTTCTCATTTCTAGTTCAATATATGAATTTTAAAATTCCATAAGCTTTTTGTACAGTATTCATTAAGCAATTAGAAATAAGCAAAAATCTAAACACTTGAGGAAAGGCATGTTTCTGTAAATGAAAACAGCATTTTCATATCTCATAATTCTTTTCACAAACCTGGCAATTTTCTTTCACAAAATCACTTAGTAGGTGTTGTTGGATGAATTTTGAGAATTTCAGCTTTTTGTCAAAAATTTTGGTCAACGCTTGGTCAACATAAGCCATTTTCAGCTTATTTCAATTTCCAGGCTTATTTCTTGATGAATTTTGATAAGATTTGATTTCCCGTTCATCATTTAAGCTCTTTAATCAGTTTTAGCACAAAAATCCAATTGTGCATGTCCAGATTTTCCTAGAGCTTATTTTGTGCTTATTGTGAAGTGCTTATTTGCTTATTAGACACTTTCAGCCAAAATCCTCTTACAGGTCTAGCTTATTTTGAATTCTAAGCATTTTGCAACTTGTTTGATTGATTTTGGTTCAGTAATAAGCTCACACGAGCTTATTTGTCATTGTAACCCGTTTTTGCTTAAATACTTTCTAAAATTGCACTTTAGTCCTCCTTGTTTTAAACTGTTTCTAATCATGGCTAAACTTGCACATTTTTAGGGTTTTCAGAAAACAAGTCCTTTAAGTTTGAATATTGTTAAATTTTAGTTAGTAGTTTTGGAATTTGTTACAATTTGGTTAGTTTGTTACATAGTTTACATATTTGATCCTTTTGGTTAGCTGTTTTACATTTTCAGTCCTTATACTTGGTAGAATTTACATTTTAAGCATTTAACTTTCATAGAATTTACAATTTCAGTTCTTTTAGTTTCAAAATTTACATTTTGAATTTTACTTGAATAAAAACTTGGTATTTGCACTATGTTTTACATATAAGTAGATAATATTTTCAGTTTTGCAAGACTTGTTTGAATTAACAAATAGAATATCCAAAAAAAATATTAACAACCAAAAACAGTTAAAAACCCGATATTGTTAGGACTTTCAATTAGCAAGAACTGAGAAAAACGAACTGCATTATACACAATTTCAGTAGGTAACTTGCAAGATTCAATATGAATCAAGCTTGTGACAACTGGAAAGAAACGATGGTGCGATTCTTTAATGAATCAAACTTGTTCCAGGAATCAGAATTGATGGCTTGAATCATGCGGATAATTTTATCCAAATGATTCACTCTTTATGTTCGCAGTCAGCTTTGGACGGTCGAGTAAAGAGAACTGGTTTACCCGCGAAATCTTGTCAAGGAGATTTTTAATTAAATCTACCTGCCACAAGTACGATATTTTATATCGTCCAACGGTCTTCACGGACCGGAGGTAAAATGCTACCGAATTAGAATGAAATGTTCAAAGACATTTCGTTCGTGTCTACTTATGTTGCGGAATTCGAGAAGAAGTCGTCCCCGCATGCTTATACTTTATGCACTTAATACCTCATCTAATTCAAGAAAGCCTAGAAGTTAAGTCTTCCGCTGTATCGAACTCTGAAGCTTTCAAGAATTACGAAGGTATAAGTATGTGGGACATGAAGTCACGAAGATGCGAAGATCACAAGTGATGGATGCACAAGATCAAGGCAAGAGATTAATGCTCAAGATTGATATCAATGATCACATCAGCATGTTCACCAGAAAAGAAAAAGAAAAGAAAGAAGAAGACTACGAGCTCAAGACAAGCATAGCATGCTAGGTTTATTTTATTATTGTAACTTGGGTAACACCCTTGTTTGGAGTGACCTCCCTTAGGGGGAGATTGTTGGAAATACGTTTTACGTATTAAGAAGGATCGGTCACTCCAACAATAGTCCATGTAATAGCTCGTAGTTTAGTTATTTACATTTATTAAACAAAGCCCAAAACCGAGCCCATGAAATGTATGGGCCGACGGCCTAATGTAAACCCAAGCCCATCTCATGGGCTTGGGTATATAAACCCTATCCTTTAGGTTTATCGAGAACATAATTTAGGGAATTTCAACATTATTTCTCGGCTTTAACACACTACAACAAACACATTTACTTTCTCTCATTGTTCGATCAATATTTGTAAATCTTAACTTATCGAAATGGAGTACACATCTCTTACGGATAAGTTGATCCTCTCGGGTACGGATAATCGTCCACCAATGTTGGAAAAATCTATGTACGAGGATTGAAGTTCCCGAATGGAACTTTACAAGTTGAACAAAGAGAATGGACATATCATTTGGGCATCGGTGCTTAATGGACCATTAGATTTTGGTACAGTGACGGAAGGTACAGCTACTCGTCCTCGCACAACGGGTGAATTGACTGGAGATTTGAAGATTCAAGACAAATGTGATAAGTATGCTACAAACATCATTCTCCAAGCCCTTCCTCCAGATGTCTACAAACTCGTCAGCAAACATAAAGTTGCCAAAGAGTTTTGGGATAGAATTCGTGTTCTAATGCAAGGCACCTCGTTAATTAAACAAGAACGAGAGTGTAAGCTTTATGATACTTTTGATAAGTTTTCCTATGTGCCAGGGGAGACACTCAATGACTAATATCTGAGATTTACCCTATTGTTGAATGAGCTAAATATCTATGGCATGGAAATTCCTACGTTTCAATTGAACACCAAGTATTTGAACACTCTTCCTTAAGAATGGAAAAAGTACGTGACGGATGTTAAATTGGCTAAGGACTTGCATAACACCAATGTGGATCAACTTCAAGCTTTTCTTCAACAACACGAATGCCATGTGATCGAGGCTCGGTTGTCTAAACCTCAAGTTCATGATCCACTTGCCATGTATGCTTCTCAACAAAACATGGCTTATACTTATCAACAACCATTATACTTGCAATAGCCACAACCACACACCTATCAGCAACCACAACAACCATCATATCAACCATCAATGATGCCACATCAAGCATTTCAACAAAGTGTTCATCAACAATCTTTTCCACAGCAACCACCATATCAGACATCACCATCACAAGCCAAAACTTCTCCAATGGGCTATACTCCTCAGCAAGGATACTTTCCAATTGAAGCACAACCAGCACAAAGCCTTCTACTATAATGAACTTCCACCAATCCAAGCACCGGTCTTTACTCCAAATGATACGCCAGCTGATGTTCTAAACCATCTCACTGCCTACTTGTCAAAACTTGTTGCAACTAGAGGATTTCCACCAACAAACAATCAGCTCCGCACCTCTTCAAATCCTCGACAACAAGCTACTATTCATGATGGTCAAGTAACAGTGCAACCTATTCAAGGAAGGCAAAATTCATATGGACCTCCTACAAGGACTGTGAATGCTCAAGCTATGAATTCTCAAGCTAATGGAAATGGAAGCCCCATTGGTCCCCAGAAGGTTGTGACTTGCTACAATTACCGAGGACAAGGTCATATGGCTAGGCAATGCACTCAGCCGAAAAGGAGAAGGGATGAAGCGTGGTTTTGTTAGAAAATGTATTTGGTTGATGCTCAGTCTAAGGGAAAGATTTTGGATTCAGAGGAGTTAGCATTTCTTGCAGACCCAGAGGCAGTAGATACTGAAGGCATTGCAGTCATTTCACTTCTAATGCAGTTTATCAAGCAGATGATCTTGACACATATGATTCGGATTGTGATGACATTTACTCTGCCCAAGCTGCTCTCGTTGCTAATCTCTCTCACTACGGTTCTGATGTCGTCAATGACGTACCCACCACAACCAATCTTGGTAATGATGATAACCCACATCAAGTTGGGCATGAAAATAACAACCTCGAACAGCATTCAGGAACTAGTAACTCAAATGATGTGGTACCCAATCCTACACATTTGAGTGTGTAGAAACTAGAAGGGGGGGGGGGGGGTTGAATAGTTTCTCTTTGATTGGTGACCAAATTAAATTTTGTTTCAATTTGGTTTGTATCAAAACTATCTTTTACTTAAAGCTAAGTTGCATAATGATTAGGTTCAATTGAAATGCACTAGCAAGAATAATAAGCAAGTATAATGATAATGAAATAAGTAAAGAGCAAGGAAGGAGACAACCTAGTGGGAAGACACCAAGATTTATAGTGGTTCGACAACGAGGCTCTATCCTCGTTTCTACTCCACTCCTCGAGTACACCTACTCGAGATTTCCACTATATCCATAAGCTCCCTTCTCGGCGGAGAAAACCTTACATCGTTGCTTACATTATTTTCCGACACTAAGCTAAATGTCGAGACCTAATCTTTAGCTAGGACCAATCTACACGACGTTGCCTACTTCACAATTTAACGACATAAGGCTAGATGTCGAGTTCTAATCTTAAGGTAGAACCAATCTTCACGACGTTGCCTACTTCACCATTTTATGACACAAGGCTAGATGTCGAGTTCTAATCGAAAGGTAGAACCAATCTTCACGACTCTTCACTTTGAAGCTAAGGGAGAACTTCACACAACACGACTACTAATCACTTTAAAGTTTAGTGAGAACTCACAAGACACAACCACATCACTTTATAGTTTAGTGAGAACTCCTAATCAAATCTATTACAACTCAACTAGACTTATCCAAGTATACACATGTAGCTTGGATTTACACAACACAAATCCAAGCAAACACATATGCAATGGATGTACACAACAAATCCAAGTATTCACAAATAACTTGGATGAACACAACTAGTCCAAGTATTCATAAATACATTGGATTGACCTAGAACACAAAGGTATCATGATGAATATGACTAGCTCATAAATTCATCTTTATCACTACACTAGTGAGTGAGTGATCTTCTCATTGGACATGGTAAAGGAGGGGATCAAGAGGATAATCATATGTAAACATCCTTAACAAATTAAGTGATCATTCACTAATGATTATGCTATAGAAAATAGAATAAGGGCTGAGAAAAACGTCCAAGAGGCTTGCTGGAAAATGAGATTTGACCCACTATTTAAAGGAGACAAAGTTACAACGGATCTATAACGGCTACTGTGCGCGGTACCTTATCTCACCTCGCGGTACCATATCGCTAAGGTACCGCGTAGGTACTTAAGGTATCGCCACTAGACTCTGCTCCATTTTTTGTCTTTTAGTGGGGTGGGAATATCTGAGGTATTTGAACCCTTCAAAGGATATTCTAACAGCATTTGGAATATGCCATTTTCAAATTTTCATTTTCCATTTTAATAAAACATTTTCTAAAAAAGAAAGTTTATTAAAAAGTATTTTGTCTTATTAGCAAAAGTGAGTTTTAAGGATAATCATTTTGATGATCAATAAGTATGATTAAGAAAGGTTAGTGATATGATTATTACCTTGATGATAGTGTTAGTTAAATAATTCATTTTGTGTTTCTACACTAAATGTGTTGTATGGTTTGTTGTGATCAAAACTAAGAAAGATTAGTTAACACTAATAATGTTTTTAGGCATTACTTGCATTAACAATCTCCCCCTTTTTGATTACGACAAACGATAAACTCATTTACGTATAAACACAAACTATGGAATTATTAACTAGTTTATCACTATCATTTCTCCCCCTTTGTCATAGCAAAAAGGTTAGCATAAGTCTTTGAAGTGCATCGAACTTTGCTAGTAGCCCCCCCTTGGTGGTTGCTCCCCCTTGCTCGGGGCACCAAGTTTGTGAGCTAAGGTGACATGCTACACAAAGGTTAGTAGAAAGGAAAGAAACACCAATGTATATATGATCACTACCTACTAAGTAACTTGAGAGGGAGAAATAGAAGGAATCTCAAATTAGAAGCAAGTATTTTGCTAAGTATGTCCAAAGAGGTAATTGACAAAATCAAACTTCAATAAAATGAAGATGATAAGCTTTTCAATGGGTTAAAGCTTTAGAATTGATGGAATCACCCATAAGCAATTGTAAAAATTTAACCAAGATCAACTCAAAAATAGAATTAATTAGATAGCACACAAATAACACAAAAGTTAAAAAAAAATAATACAACAAAGAAGATAGTCATACACATAGTATGAGTATCTAAAAGCAATAAATATGGAAAATAAACCACTAAGCATAAGCTAGTCTAATAGTGATATTTTCCAAGATTGCTAAAAATAAAATAAAACTAAAAAGACGACGATGCATCATTCGAAGTTTTGTCCACCGGAACGAAAACTTGAATAGGAGGTCGAGTGAGGAGGAATTCAAGAAAATTTAACTTCTCATACACATGAGCAAGTTCAATTTGTTGAAATCGGAAACAATCACACGAGGATCCATGATGCAACACAAAATCGTTTGATGGGGGTATGGCATCAAACTTAGGGTTTGGTGGTGGTGGGGTAAGGGGTTTGGGAATGTTTTCACAATGCCTTTTGAGGTTTGGGAAGGTGGAAAGGTCATTGAGTTGGGGGGTATTGAAGGATTGTGGTGGTGGTGGAACATTTTATTTTGCTCCGGTGATGGGGTTTATGGTATAAGTCTCATTCCAATACTTGATTGGAGATAAGGTAGGGTGTTTGGGTGGTTTGGACGAAGATGGTTCATTCTTCTTAACCCAAACGGGTCGAACCGAGATTTTCGGTTTCTTTGAAAGCTTGGATGAGGAAGCTTTGGGTGAGTGGGGTTGTGACAAAGAAATGTCAAGGTTGGGAATGTAGGAGTTAGGCATTGTGAGAGTGTGAGAATGATATCTCAAGGTTATGTGAGAATGAATTCTCAAGGTTGGGAAGGTGTGAGAATGAAATCTCAAGGTTGGGGTATAAGTAAAATGTAATCAAGGTAAGAATTTGAATACAAAATGTGTATTGTCAAGGAATGTTTAGACAATTTGAGTAAACAAGGAATCTTGACTGGGAATAGGGTTTAAAGGTTTTGACCAAAAATTCGTCAAAAGTCACTTTCTGGCCGCGGTACCTTATATGAGATGGCGGTTCCATATCACTAAGGAACCGCGGGTCCTTAAGGAACCGCGTCCAGTGGACATTAAACAATGTTTTTCCTAGGTTTTGGGAAAAACTAAGACTTTTTCAAAAAGTTGCAAATCTTGGAATTTTACCTCTATTAGAACCAAAATATGTTAGGGTTGCATAAAGCAACACATTCACAAAGAATGTCTTGACAAAGGATGACAAAATAATTTAGATATCATTTTGAACCAATTTTAGTCAAGTTTAGGGGTTGTGATAGATTTAGGTTCAATTTTAATTTCAAATTAAAGTTGATTAGTGCGCACAAAAGGATAGAATCACACAAAGCTAAATCCATAACACAACAACAAGAAGCATTCATTAATGAGGAAACAAGTACAAAGATAAATAAAACTAACTAATACATAGCTAGCTTATAATAAAATCTAGATAAGTAGTTTTCTTAGGCTTGGTTTTGTTGAAAACTCTTATTAAGACAACTCCATCATTCATCTCCTAGGAGGAGGCATGGAGAACAAAGTAAGCAAGAAATCTTGCAAACCCCTATGTAGTTCATACATATCCATCCTTAGGTTTTGGATGAGGAAGTGGTTGTAGAGACAATCATGGACATCTAGGACCATGAGTTTGTTGAAACCCAAAGTAAGGATCACCCAAGAGGAGGGAAAGTGGGACACCCAAAATTGGGATGTTTGAGTTGGGTGGAGGTGGAGGAGGCATGTTCTCCAAGGGTGATGTGGGTGAAAGTGGAGGCATGTTCCCCAAAGGGGAAATGGGTGAGTGTGGAGGAAAATTCTCCAAGGTTGGTGAAATTGGTGAGTTGTGAGGGGTAAATGGTGAAGTCACCAAAATATCATCAAAGTCATTCCCAAAAGGAATGCTTTGGATTGGTTGAGGTTGTGTGGTCATTTAACACCCCCAAATTTACACGCAGCGGAATACATCTTTGGGTGCTAAACAATGATACAACAACACATAATTTATAAAGAACGACTCGAAAAGAGACGTTTTAGATTTATCGTTCCTAAAACATTTGTCAGAGTAGCGTAGTCCAAAGACATCGTAACCAAAGTACAACCAAAACAAAAGATTTAAATTGTTTTGAACAAAAGGAACGACAAATATTCAAAGAGTTTATATTTTAAAGTAGTGCACAACATTCATTCCCGTGGCTTCCAAGCTTCACCCTTCCTGATTACCTGAAATACATGTGAGTAAAACATCAGCAAAAATGCCGAGTGAATCTATAGGTTTATGTAATCAATTTGAACACAAGCAAAGATTATAAGATTGTGGCATGCTAATAAGCATCAAATAATAATTTGCATCAACAATGATAATTGTATATAGCATAAATTGCAATAAGCTCATGGAACCGAGCCCTTAGACACTCCCATATCAGTCTAATAAGACGAGAGATTTATTAATTGTCGTTACCTCCAGATTATTGGTACATTGCCGTATACCTGACTTCTCAATACAATATGCACAAACAGTGTGGAGGTCGGGCCTAAGCTTCTATGACAAGTCCACAAAAACTGAACCGGGGCGGCTTCCCCCATAGATCTATTAATTGTACTAGCGGTTAACCCATCACAGGTTAATTAACGGTCCATAATTGAGGTTTTAACAAAGGCAATCACTTAATGCAATTTAAAGGCAACCACGGGTCCATTCATAGAGGGACAAAGCATACCATAAAAATCTTGTGTTCTAAGTTTATAAAAACATGTATTCCCCCTCGCGGGTTTAAAATCATTTAATAACTAGTATAAAGCGAGACTATAGACTCACCTTAAATGCAGACATCAGCAGAATATAAGTATCACACCACACAGCATCACATAATATATACGGCTTGATTCCAATAGTCGTAATACACCATAATAAATAATCATGTAGCGTCAACAAAAATCTTTCCGCGGTTGTAAATAATTCCACAGCTATGCTCCAATCGTTTGGTGAGGTTTATGTTTTGGTGTTTTTCCCGATGGATGGTTACATCAACTCGACACAAAATAATTAATAAAATTTAACTCGTAAAACTTTGGTGGTTGGCGAAATAAAATAAAATGATAAAATAAATCATATAATATATTCGGTATATAATATATATGTGAACATGATGCTCATAATTCACGTCGTAAGTTATTATTTAGAACAAACATTTAAAAATGTATTTCTTAAGTTATATACTATATTCTTCGGTTATAATAGTGTATACGAAGTTATTTTTATATAATTCGACACTCGTTCGAAAATCATTATATAACTCATTAAAATTTATTTATCATATATAACGTTAAATGTCATATTAATTAAAATAATACTTTTCAAAAATTATTTTATAACGTAGTTATTCGTTAACTATTTCTTTTATAAAAGTATACATTTTTAGAGAATTTCGGCATGACCTTGCCGTTTTTATAACATTTTTCATGTATATAAAATACATAATTTTTCCTACTTTGTCTCAATCAATACCCAATTAATATTTTTCTCAATCAATATTTTAATTAAAGTATTTTTAATAATATAATTATTATATTAATTATATATTCCCACCATTAATATTTTAATTACTTTCCATTTCTCCTTAATTAATTATTTTCCATTTTTAATCAATACCTTAATTAATATATTAATTATCCCATCAATATTTTAACTACTTTCCATATATTATTAAAAAAGTTTATATTTTAATATACCATTTATTAATAATAATATTAATAACAATATCCTTAAAACATTTATTTATTTATGTATTTCTCTCCTTTTTTTAAATAAATATATATCCCACTATATCAAATAATTATTATTATTATTATTATAATATTTTTAGAATCTTCCACTTTACATTTTATTATACCATTTATTTATTTTAATTATTTATTTATACCTATTAATAATAATTAAAATTAATTATACATATTATAATTATATAAAACAAATATTAACAATAATTAATAATAATTATACATCACCACCACAACCCAACACCACCATCGTGGTGGCTGTGATGAAGTCCGGCCGTCCGGCCGCCACCACAGCGGTGGTCCGGCGGCGGCAGCCCCTTGTTCTTATCAAATCATAGCCAAAAACCACCATAGTGAAAATAAAAGTAAACTAAATAAATTATTTTGTCTAATATTGATTGTAACCATCTTGCATGTATAGATCCGAAATAGATATGGGGTTTTTAAGGTAGACCCATTTGAAACAAACATGTACCCATCATCCACATACCACCAAACGGCGGCAGCGGCCGAAAAACCCACCAAGACGGCGGCGGCAGCCGGCGGCGCTGGTGGCAGCGAGTGGGAGAAAGTGGTTATGGGGGTTCTGTAGATCGGGGGTTTTGGAGCAATATTAGTCTCGGCCGTAAAATATGGAGGTCGCCGGAAAACTTCGCCGGAAAAGTTTTCAGGCGGCTTGGTGGTGGCCGGATTTTGGAGAAGAGAGAGTTGAGAGAGAGAGAGTATATTATGTGTGTGTTTTTGTTATGTAGTGAAAATGAAGAAAAAAATGAGTTAAAATTCTATTTATATTCTATTATAAAAATTAAAATGGCAAGTAGTGGATCGTATAGGGTAAATTTCGTAAATACTTTATTTACTTTCGTAAAGTAAGCGTTCGAGACTCGTTTGAACGACTTAACGAACGATTCAAAACATGAGACTTGCGCCATCGTTTTTAAAATCATTTTTCCAATAAATATAAGTCCTTACTTTGTCGATTTTCGAAAACATTTGCTATTAATTATTTAAATGCTCGTTTAATCATTTCTAGCTATTTTGGTTAGATTTCGCCGTAAAAATAAAATGTAAATTTTATTACTCACGTTATTAGCAACGTTTTAGGATATAATAAAAATACTATTCTTTCATATTTTCAAGATTTTCGTTTTGAATCGTTTCAACTATTATTTTTATTAATTTTGCTCAGTCCGTCGTTTAAAACGTCGATAAATATTACAAGTAATTAAAAATAAATATTTAATTTTTCGAAACGTAAGCGTAAAAATTTTAAATTTCTCAGTTCCTAAACTAAAAGAAAATATTCAAAATAAATTTTGAATTTTAGTTAACACGATCTTCGTTAAATTATCGAAAATAAATAACAAGTTTCGTAAATGTTCGAAAAATATTAATTTAAACTTTGGTCAAAATTTTCGGGTTGTTATAGGTCACTTCCAAGGGTGCATTTGGAGTGAAGGGTGAAGAAAGCTCATTCATTCTAGAATTGAATGAAGAGGAGGTAGAACCAATGGAGTGGTTAGTACCATGGGTGGAAGAAGTCTTGCATGGTGCAAGAGGTGGGGAAGGTGATGAAGAAATGAGAATAGGAACATTCTCATTCTTAGGTGTGAGGAAAGGTGAAGAGTTAGGCTTAGCTACCTTAACCCTTATTTTGAGTGTTTTTCTTGGGGTGGAGGTCTTGGAAGTGTTTGAGGTTTTGGTACACACCATGGTTGATTAGGGTGGTTTAAGGTTTAGGGAAGTATGTTTGATGTGTGGAGAACATGGCAAACAGGGTGGGTTTAAATGGTTGAGGGGATGATCCAAACTAGTAATGGGTTAAAATCATTTTAGGTGAATAATGAATTTAGATACCCTAGTTTAGGAAATGTGCAGTTTATTACTGAAAATCATGCAAGGTTTACACAAAATTAAGAAAACAGTGTAAAGCAAAGATGCTGTCGTGCACAGTGGCCGGCGGTTCCTTATCTAGGACCGACAGTACCTTATCGATAAGGAACCGCGGGTCGATATGGAACTGCGACCAGAAGGTTTTCAAAAATTTCTCATTCCAGTTTTTGATAAACCCAGATTTTTCCCAAAGGTTTCACAAGCCAAAGTTAACTACAGATCATAATCTAATAAGCTAACTATCATATGGCATGCACAAAGCTATGTAAAACACAAACATGAAGGCATAATTAACAATAAGGATCAACATAAATGATAATTCTAACATGCAATCACAAGTTAATACATATCCAAGATAAAATAAAAATTGTTCAACAATACATGTTTACCAACATGTATTCTTTGAAAAACATTAATGCTTTCACCTTCTCTTCTTCCCCAATCCCTTGATCATATTTCCCAAGAACTTGAAACCTTTTCTTGATTCAACCCGGTGTTCGTGCAATTCCCCTCGAGTTCTAAGGTTTTCGCGGTAAAGATGCTCCATATTGAGATCTTCCGGTACTTCACTAGAATGATGAGGAGGAAGAGCTAAGTCTTCAAATTCATCCTCGAATGGGTTTGAGGATGGATGGGAATTACTCGAAGAGTGGAAATGAGAACTAGTACCTATGCCATCACCATCACTTGTTGGCATGTCCATGTCCTCATCATCCATCTCTTGATGAACAGATTTTCTTGATCCTCGATCAATTCTTGTCTTTCTAGCATATGCCTCTTGAATGGGCAACATAACCCGATGAACCGGGTAGAAGCGAGAAAGATCAAGGTGGGGAAAATCATGAGCAACCCTTTTGAAAAGGCGAGTTAGAAGCATAGAATAGGGAAGGTTTGTATTGGGCTTCGAAAGGGCATAATTGATTCGTCGAGCGATATAGAATGCCAAGTTGTACTTGGTGGATGTAAAGATGCAACTCAACATATGCACCATACACGCCGGGATATGATCTCGCTTTCCACCAAGACAAAAGACATTCTCCCTAAGGATATTGGCCCATTGAACCATAAAATCCTTAAGGTCGCTAGAGAGCACTTCATATTGATTCACATTACGTACATTTGAATGAAGGCTTCTCACAACGTTACCATCACGCTCTTTCGAGACGATTTCAAGAATGAACTCTAGATCAATTTCGGTGTGGTCATTTGGAGGTTTATCGAAGGATTCTGAGAGAGCATCAAGTCTCCATTTATCCGTAAAACGACAAGTGCCTTCATAAGGCACACCGAGAATTTGACCAAAGTCTTCAAGAGAGTATTGAATTAACTGATCATTCAATACGAAACGAATGAAGATTTCTCCATTGTATTCAATCATGGAGTAGGTGCTAAAGAATTCAAGAAGGAACAAGGGGTAAATATCTTCTTGTATGTTGAGAAAGCAATCAAACCCCGAAAGCTCAAACATAGAAAGGATATAGACATAACCCGTTATTTCCTTGTCAACGACTCTACCCTCATGGAAACAAAGAGTGGAAAGGGATGGAAACGCGTTTTGAAGTTGGGGAGAAGCATAGGTTTGGGAGATGTCAGGCATATAAATTTTAGTGAATTGATGATCTTTTTGATATTGAGAAGGCATGATTAAGTACCTAAACACAAAACAACATTTCTCCAATCACTCATATGAAAATCAAAAGGAAAATGAAAAATGAAAATGTGTTATATCAATTTCTTGACAAACATAGGATTGAATCCATATCATTTTCATGTTCACAATGTGTCTATTCCATCATTGACCAAGAACACATGATCTATGTTATATCAACTATGGATTAGAACATTGGTTTTTCAAAACAAGGTTTTTAGGTAAGCATTAACAATGTCATTACCTACTTGTTCATGGGTTCATCTCAAATCCATCCTTTAACCAAAATCATTTAGCTTAATTTCGGATTTGTTCTACAAGTGGGTTTTAGTGAAATCTTAATGAATATGAACCTAAGGAATCATAGTAAAATAACTATGTCAACCCACATTCCTATTAAGGTTTTAATTCAATTTCAATTTTAAAAATCCCCAATTATGAAAGGATGAACCCTAGAACAAAATAGATGAAATTGAAAGAAAATACTTACAATTAATTTATGTTAGATGAAGGATGAGTGAAACCCACAACTTCGAATCAATTAATTTGAGTGATTGAAGGTTTTGGAAGCTTCAACAATGGTGGAAAAGGTAAAACCCGTCGGCTGTGTGTTTTTGGGAGAGAGAGAGAGAGTTTGGTTTGAAAAAGAATAAAAAACACAAACTGGCGCTCTGACAAAAGTTACTGCCCGCGATACCTTATCGATAAGGAACCGCGGGTTTGAGCCGCGGGGATAAGGAACCGCCTGCAGAGGAAGGTTTCTATCTCTGAAAAACGCCAAATTTTGAAAATCCAGTTTTTCTAAAATACTTGAAATTAAATCATGAGCCTTTTAGAATATCATTGGATCATCATAACAATAAGCAATATGCCTTAACGAAGTATTACGAGTTAAATCAAGATCGAAAAGAACCGTAGCGGACAAACGACTACTCGTAGCAAAACGACTAAATGGAGAGAAATCAAGGGAAGTGAATCAAGACTAGGATCAATGCTCAAGGAATTAATGACAATCTTCAAATAGTGGTAACGAGGAGCTTGTGTCATATATAGTGGTTTAAGACGTGCCTTTCTGGCGAAACGTTAAACGGCTTTGGTAATGAATAAGCACAAAGCAATTATTCAAGTATAGACTAAGATCACTTTCAATAATAGTCTTAGTCTAAACCAAAATATAAGCAAGGTATTAATTCACTTTCTCTCCCACAAAGGGCCTACTAACCGTATGGGTGCAAACCATAGAAATCATGCTTGATACTTTAAGCTTCTACTAACTCACTCTACATCACCATAGTGAGTCAAGTATCCAAGCAATGAAGGTTTGAGAGGATAAAGAAAAGAAGCAAAAACCACAAATAAATTTCAAGGCAAGGATGCCGAGAACAAGCACATAGTCAAGCAATGATCAAAAGAATGATCAAAGGGCGTGTGGAAGAACGAAAGCGTACCTTGGACACAAAGAGCAATCCATGAAGGAATAAGTGCTATGCCCAATCAATGACTATGATGAGTACTAAGTCTTCAAGGACTAGTATCATTCCCAATCATCTTGGTATCATCATTCAAAGATGTTAAACATCAATGAAAATGATTCTTCTACAAGTGCAAGTAACTCAATCCACAACCAATTAAGTGATTGATCTTCATGAGTACCTACACAAAGCAAGATGCAAACTAGTAGATACATTCCAAGAGTATATCTAAAAAGCATAAAGGCTACTAATCTTAAGTGGGATGCAATGTTATCAATTAAAAGACCTATTTTTCAAAGAAAACATAGTTTTGACCAAAGAGAAACTTTAGTACAACTAGACCTTCTAATTTGAGGAGACAATGGATCGATCCAAGTTTTAAAGTACAATATACTTCAAAGATCTTGAGTGACCATCGCTCTGATACCAATTGAAGAAACTAGAAAGGGGGGGGGGGTTGAATAGTTTCTCTTCGATTTGTGACCAAATTAAAATTTCTTTCAATTTGGTTTGTATCAAAACTATCTTTTACTTAAAGCTAAGTTGCATAATGATTAGGTTCAATTGAAATGCACTAGCAAGAATAATAAGCAAGTATAATGATAATGAAATAAGTAAAGAGCAAGGAAGGAGACAACCTAGTGGGAAGACACCAAGATTTATAGTGGTTCGACAACGAGGCTCTATCCTCGTTTCTACTCCACTCCTCGAGTACACCTACGCGAGATTTCCACTATATCCACAAGCTCCCTTCTCGGTGGAGAAAACCTTAAATCGTTGCTTACATTATTTTCCGACACTAAGCTAAATGTCGAGACCTAATCTTTAGCTAGGACCAATCTACACGACGTTGCCTACTTCACAATTTAACGACACAAGGCTAGATGTCGAGTTATAATCTTAAGGTAGAACCAATCTTCACGACGTTGCTTACTTCACCATTTTACGACACAAGGCTAGATGTCGAGTTCTAATCGAAAGGTAGAACCAATCTTCACGACTCTTCACTTTGAAGCTAAGTGAGAACTTCACACAACACAACTACTAATCACTTTAAAGTTTAGTGAGAACTCACAAGACACAACCACATCACTTTATAGTTTAGTGAGAACTCCTAATAAAATCTATTACAACTCAACTAGACTTATCCAAGTACACACATGTAGCTTGGATTTACACAACACAAATCCAAGCAAACACGTATGCAATGGATGTACACAACAAATCCAAGTATTCACAAATAACTTGGATGAACACAACTAGTCCAAGTATTCATAAATACATTGGATTGACCTAAAACACAAAGGTATCATGATGAATATGACTAGCTCATAAATTCATCTTTATCACTACACTAGTGAGTGAGTGATCTTCACATTGGACATGGTAAAGGAGGGGATCAAGAGGATAATCATATGTAAACATCCTTAACAAATTAAGTGATCATTTACTAATGATTATGCTATAGAAAATAGAAAAAGGGCTGAGAAAAACGTCCAAGAGACTTGCTGGAAAATGAGATTTGACCCACTATTTAAAGGATACAAAGTTACAACGGATCTATAACGGCTACTGTGCGCGGTACCTTATCTCACCCCGCGGTACCATATCGCTAAGGTACCGCGTAGGTACTTAAGGTACCGCCACTAGACTCTGATATTCGTAGAAATACGTCTTTTAGGAAAAAGAACGTAAATGTGGTAAGTCTTAACGAGTGATTTAGGAAAACCACAAGTTATGACCCAATGAAGTGAGTTCGTTCTCGAGGAGGCTAGTGCGTTGTGAATTGAATTGATTTGATTTTGTTTTTTGATTATTAACAAGAAAAGGGAGAAGAGAAAATGACGAAGACGAAAAAAATAGAAAAATAGACAAAAACACTACTAGAAAGTTAAGACGTAGAAACGTAAAAATGACAAAATTTAAAATTTTAACCTAAAAATCCACAATAATATTCTAAGAGTTTACAAAAAATCCAAACTTGCCAAAACCTTTTGATTAATTAAATAATGACTTTTTAATGCTAATTAAAGCCCTAAAAATCACTTTTAAATATTAAAAAGCCCTAAACAAGATTTAATAGTTTGTAAACCTCAAAAATGACCTAATTAAGCTAAAAACTATTTTTAAAAATTTTAAAACCAAATTTAACTATTTTTAAACTCCTAAAAACTATTAAAATCTATTAAATCTTAAATTAATTCTAAAAATTAATTGAAAAACCTACAAATTAATTGGAAAGTGAAAAAGTTCCTAATTTAATGTCTAGAATCTAGGAAAAATGAAAAAAAGTTAAAAATAAAACTTTGAATTTTTATGAATAAAATAATAATAAAATATTCCAAAAAATAAAAAGTTCCTAAATAAATTCTAAAAAATTTTCAAAAATCCTAAATATTCTAACTAAGAAGAAAATGCAAATTAAAGTTCCTAAAACCTTTTTTATAATTTTATATTAATTATTAAAGTTTAATAAAAAACTTAAAATCAAATAAAATTAAAAATTAAAGTTTTTGAAAACTTTTTGATATGTAAACCTCAAAAATATAAATTAAAACTTAAAAACTATTTTTTGGATTTTTATATTACTGTTTACTATTTTTTATACACTTTCTAAATTTAAAACTAAAAATAATCCTAATAATTAATTAAATAATGGGAAAAATAAAACTTTGAAACAGAAAAATCTAAAATACTGATTAAACCCTAGGAAAAATGCTAGCTACTAAACAAGCTTAATAAATAAGCTGGAAAAGCCTAAATAAGCTACGGCTTATTTTAATAAGCCAAATTCAAAACGTGCTTAAATAACTATTGAAATGAGACTCTAACGTAAAAACTCATCTAGATCACTGGTAGAACCCCTCACTCCTGAGCTGCAGGTCGGGGGTTCGAGTCCAGGCAGGGTGAAGTTTTTAATTTTTATTTTCTTTTTTTTTCTTTTTTAACACTTAAACCTGTTACACTTTTAGACACTAAAACACAAACACAAATTGAATTTGACAAAGATTAAGGCAAGTTATGAGCAGAAACGTGGCCAGGTCTGCTTATGTTTCTGATGAACAAGTATGTTCATACACTTGTGTACTAAACTACCAAGAGGACTTGGTTTGCTGGTGATTTGGTGGTGTTTTATGGGACAAGCAGGCACCCTTGTGCTCTTTGGAGCACAAGGAGTCACAAATAAGCAGCAATCAAGCAAAATCAACACTCCAAGAAACACAAATCAAGCAAGAAAAACCAAATAAAGTTGCTGAGACAATTTTTATGGTCTGGTGGTATATAAGCTGATTAGAGTGCACAAAGATGAGTTTCCAAGGCCTAAATTTTGCACACAAACTCACCAATTAACATACAAACAAATCACAATCCTGTCTTGACCTATAAACTAACAGCTCATCAAAATTTAAATACCAACTCACCCAATACAGTCACCAATGGAAGTTTCTGATATTATAGCTCTTAAACCAAATTTCAAGCATGCATTTGTGTTTAAACCAAACCAAACTGAAAACTTATGTGCCTAGCAACCTATAGCAACCAAATGAGTAGATCTAACACGTTTTATCACAAAATCAATCAAAGAAACTCACTTAATATGCTAATCCAAACACCCCTTTAAAAACTGAATACCAAGATTTTTCAAACCAAATCACTTAAAATCAATTCAAACTGATTCTAAAGAGTTTTAGCATGCATAAAACACCAAATAAACTTCAATCAAACTCATAAAAACACTTAACATGCAGTTTTCACCAAGATCATTTAAATCACCAATAAAACTGAAAAATTAAAAAGGGAAAAGGATTTTTACCTAAGGGACTTACATCCAAGTCCCTTGTGACAGCTTTGTCACCTCCTTTCAGGCTGGGGCCTGAGCTGAACTTAATCAACAACACTCAAACAATCAAACCTGCAAATAAGAACAAACACAAGAACAACACACTTTCTGATTTTCTCTTAAAAACTTTCAAACCTTGGAACCACTTGACTTAACACGTTTTAAAAACAATTCACAAGTTCAAAAATCAAGGACTCTTATCCACTTTCACTTCAAAAAGCCTTGATTCTCAGAAACTTTCAAACCTTTTTAAACAACCTTTTTGAAAACTTAACACACAAAATCTTTCACAATTTTTAAAATGGAACTCAGCCTTAGCATTTAACACAATACACAAACTTTTTAAACTTAATAAAAGGAATTACACTTGTCTTTCACAAACACCAAACTTCATTAATTTAAAAAAGGAATTACAAGTTGAAAAATGCTAAAAACCGGAACAACTAATAGAGTCACAGGTCAACTCTATTTATACAATGAAAAGAACAATCTAGAATGCTTAAAACCCTAGTTGCTGAAATGCCAAAAAGGCCCTTGAGTCTTCAATCTTCAAATTGGTCAAAATCGTCCCATGTGACTTGACAGCTTGGAAACTTGTTTGTGGACGTTGGATTGGACTTGGGGACCAAGGGAATTCATCTAACCGTTTAAATGGTCGGGACATAGGGTTTGGGGGAAAATGACTTGAGCAGGGGAGGTCTGGGGAGGGGTCCACAACCCATGTGGGTATGTTTTGTGGAGTGGGAAATGGTGAGGGCATGGGTAATTTAGGATCTGGACAAGATGGGGTAATAACCCCTTGTTTTGGGTTTAATTAATCTGGGTGGGGTTTTATGGTTTAAGTGGATTAAGGCCATGTTTAATCTATTTTGGTATAAACATTTTTAAAATAGTGTTAATAGTGGAAAGTCGTTTTGACCAATTGACCATGTTTTTAAATAAAACCGGTTTGGGCTTGTTGGACGGGTTTGGGTAGGATATGGGTAGGGTTAATGGGTTGGTGGGTGGGCAGGGCTGAGGTGTCACAATGTTACTGGGTGAGGAGGTTTGGCTGGTTGGCAGGATAGGTCCCCAATCTTTTCTATTGTGTCCACTTTGTATTAATTAGCCATCAGCGCCCAATTTGCTTGCAACAACTTTTGGCAAGTTGTCATATTTGGCACAATTTACTTCCAAAGCTTTATCCAAGGGTTTCTTTTGTATATTCTTCAAATTTCAGGGACTGATCTTGTACAATCTTCAAACATTAAGGACCATACTTGTACAATTGATATTTGGAGGGTCAATTGTGACAAGTTCTTTAAAGATGAGGGACTAAACTTGACAATCTTCAATTCTTCAAGGGTCATTTTGCAAAATTCCAAACTTGGGCCTGGTTCATTGTGCGGCTTCGTTTCCCGTGTTCGTTTTTGATTGATTCTTGTGATCTTTTGCCATTTCCTCAATATCCGTACCTAAAAATACACAAGTAACAAACACGAGCATATATTTGGCAATTTTTATGATATTTTATGCATTTAAAGCTCGATTTGGACGATGAGACCATGTATAAAAGCAGTCTCATCACTCCCCCATACTAAACCATTGTCGTGCCCTCACGCAATGCTAGAATAAAGTATCAAAGCATCTCCAAAATTTGATTTGTTCACTTTATTGAAATGATAAACTAGCTACATTACTATGATTACTACTACTTGTGTTTTAGACATAATGTATGATTTTCATCTCAAAATAGGACGTTTAGGTTCATAGAATAAGAACACGTGAATGCTTCGTTAGAAATAATTTCGTCATCCTCGATTTTCACCCTAATTCTATGCCAAGCGTGCAACGAGATCATTGTCATTATAAGTTAGTAATGCTAACACTACTCATATGCCCTAATCACGTACTTATTCTCCCATTATTCCTAAGTTGTATCTCTTATATTTTATTTTGTCTTAATGATCACGAGGATACATCATTGACTTATGCGATAATAGAGATTTAGGTCTAAAAATAGAGTCCTAACGGTGTAACTAAGACCATCAAATCAATAACCCCTCCTAATAGACAACGATGTTAAAAAATTAAGTTGACAAGAAGAATCGATAAACACGGTTTTATAACGGTTTTGAACATGAGACTTATTACCAAGACTTTTATACGCCCCCTAACGGAAGGACCTTATTATCTTTGGTTTACCTCCATCTTTTATTCAACTTCGCCATGAAGCTTTTATTATGACTTCGGTCTTGCCTTGCCTTTTATTATCCGCCTCATCGGTGGTTTTATTAGCCAAAGACGTATATCCTCACGCTAAAGCGAATTTTGGATCTTTAAAGCTTCGAAGATTAAGGCTTGATTCACTTTCAATTTTGCATAGATTTTAGGCCTTGTGGGGCTTCAAATTGTTTGCTTGATTTAGGTGAGCACTTGAAATCTTATTATTAGGTGAAGCTTTCGATTATTCGGGTTGCCAATACTTCAAAACCGTGACGCTGGCGATACCTTATTGTCTTCCCAATTTAATTACACGGAAGCTACTAGAAAAGACTAGAAACCCAACAATCCTAACTAAGCCGCTAACTCAATATTTATTAAAAAAAAATATTTACATGCGAAGGGAGAATAAGCAAACAACGAGAACACATGAGTTTTTGAAAGAATACGAGTTACTCTACGTTTAGCATAGTAACTTATAATTAACTCTATCATTTCTCGTCCTCATTTAAGAGACTTAGCCTAATGAGTAGTTAAGGAATCAAAGCTAAGTGCTCAACACGCATGGTCGAGTCAAAAATTACTCTTATTCTCGCCATCGGAAAACCTACATTCGTGTCTTAAAACACTTATAAAATATGAGAAAAATTTTAAAATTTGGCCATTTTTAGCCTTATTTTGCAACAAAACGATAAACAAAATGATAAACTTTGGAAAGCGTGAAGGTTTGGCAAGGAAAGTATCTATTCACCCCCCCATACTAAAGTTAAACATTGTCCTCAATGTTTCGAGTCTAGGGGTGCAAACACCCCCATACTAGAGACGTAGTCGAATGCCTAATCTAGCATGGAAAGGGTGTAACCATTAAATTAAAAGCCGTTTATGAAGTGTGCTAAAAACCTAAGGTTAGAACATATAAGGATATGTCATATGGATATTGGGAAAGGCCTCCAAAGCAAACGATCGAGTGCTCCCATAAAACGAACACGAGAGGCTCCAATCGTGAAGATCATGATCTAAAAACCACAATGCACAAACAACCACGGAACAAAGGTTGGAAGGGCACAAATCCCCTCACATTAAACTAATTAGAAAGCAATAATATGTACATGGATAAGCATGGGTCTCCCCCACGAGGCACCTTGTTTTTGATAACCGAGTCAAAAGCTCGACTCGAATCCCCATAAATGTGATCATTTAGGGATAATCATGGTATGGTCAATTTTTGGTGGGGCTTACATGATAAACAAGGCCCAAAAGCACGTGGAGTACTTTAAAAATCCGATAAACGTATACCGGGGTCAAAGATAGCGTCTTCGTTTTCGGATGAAAGACGAAACAACGCTACTCCAACACAAATCCCAATGGGATAGAAGAAAATAGGAGAGAAGAAATAGAAGG
Source organism: Glebionis coronaria (assembly GCA_025667525.1). NCBI lineage: Eukaryota > Viridiplantae > Streptophyta > Magnoliopsida > Asterales > Asteraceae > Glebionis > Glebionis coronaria. Next base: position 205,605,210 of record CM046875.1, read on the forward strand.
GTGGGACAATGGGTAAGTCTCTAAAAACATGAGCTACTCGAGGTAGACTCGCACCAATCAAATGAAAAGATTTTCCATTTATTGCATCGGTGGAAGACCGAGATTTCCCTATATAAGCAATTCCAGGATCAAATATCTCGTCCTCGGTGGAGAAAGGGGAGGGAACATAAGGGGCTTCCCCTACACTAAGTCCACACAAAGCATCGTCAAAAGGAGAAGACGAGCTTGTAGTACTCAATAAACGCGGTGATGACGGAGTTAGAATTGTACAAAAATCTTTTAAATTAAATTCAAAATCTTTTCCTTTTTCATCTTTTAAACTCTCCTTGTGAAAACCCGATTTAATTATGTCAAAAATATTTGGTGTATCTAAAACAATGTTAGTCACACTAAAAATTCTCACATTTTGAAATCTTTTTGGTTTAGGTGGTGGCAAGTTTTCAAAACGTTTGTCAACAAAGAAAACCTCCCCATCGGGATCAACGTATTCATCATCCGAAGAATCAATCGAGATTGGAATCGTAGGCTTAACACTCTTAACCTCCATCGGCGGAGGGGACGGAACTTCATTTTTATCAACAACTCCTAAAACTCTATTTGAAATCCTTTGACAAATGCTTTTGGTGGGATTGACATTATACAAAGATGTGATAGAATACACATGAGAAAGAGTGTAGTTTTGGGTTGCATTAATGACGAGTTCTTCCTCATTGAAACGAAGAGTGATTTTTCTTGCATGCACATCGATAAGTGCTCTCGAGGTATCCAAAAAAGATCGACCTAAAATTAACGGAACTTTAGGATCGATGGGAATATCAACAACAATGAAGTCTACAGGATAGTAGAACTTTCCAACTTTCACAAAGACGTCCTCGGCAACTCCACAAGCTAGAATCGTAGAATGATCGGCCATTTCGATTGACATTCTTGAAGGAGTGAGATTTGGAAGATTGAGCGATTTAAAAATCTCAAGAGGCATCAAATTAATACTAGCACCAAGATCGGCCAAGGCGTAGCATTCTTCCATGTCTTGGATAGCACATGGGATTAAAAACTTTCCAGGATCACCGACTTTTTGAGGTATGCGGCTTAGAAAAACCGAAGAACAACTAGACGATTTTTGCAATTTTTCTTTGTTATTCAACATACTTTTGAAGTTCGCGGCAAATCGAGGCATCATGACTAAGGCGTCGGCAAAACTTATATTGAAATGCAAGTCACGAAACATTTTCATAAAGAGTTCAAATTGATAATTATTTCGTTCTTGTGCCTTTTCCTTGTCTAGTCTTGATGGGTAGGGTAAAGGTGAAGGTGGTGTGGGTTGGGGCAAATTAGGCATAGGCATCGGCCTTGGAATCTCGGGTTCCATGATTGGTGTAGGTTCAACCGTAGGTGTGGATTGAGCGGTACTTCGTGGGCTTTGAATGTGCTCCTTTTCAACCACAACCTCGGGTTCTTTCTCTTTTTCCTTCTCCATAGAAGTACTTGGACGAGAAATGGGTTCTTTGAAAGTCTTACCACTACGAGTGGTAATAACCTTCAATTCAACTTTCGGGTTCACGATGGTATCACTAGGAAGACCACCCGAAGAAGAGGGCTTACACATGATAGCTTCAAACATTTTAGCCATTCGGTCTTCAAACTTAGATTGCCTAGCATCCGCTTTTAACAATTCTTGCTTAATCTCATGTTGTCCTTGCTCCATTTTTTGTTGATTTTGTTGGAGTCGTGTGACATTTCCTTCCATTTTATAAGCATGAGTTTTAAGTTCATTAGCAAGTTCGTTCTTAAGCTCGTTTTTCAACTCGGATCTTAAGCTAACCATTTCACGTTGCATATTATCAAACTTAGCATCATTAGCCTTAGCATAATTCAAAAATTCTCCTTGAAGATTTTTGGTGTGATCGTTTTGAAAACCTTGGGCATTAGTTTGAAAATCACGGTTTTGGTTTTGGTTAGAAATTTGCCCATTTCCACTTTGGTAATTACCTTTGTTATAGTTTCTTTGATTTCCTTGGTAATTTCCACCTTGGTTGTTGTTGCGATAATTATTAGCATTTTGATTGGGTGGAGCTTGATTTGAACGTGAACCTTGACCGATTTGGTTGTAAGTTCCCGTGGCTACAAAAGCATTCGAAGTGTTACCATCCGCGGTAATGCACTCGGAAAGATCATGAGCTCCCCCACACGACAAACAACTTTTAGAAACCGCTTTAACCGAAGCGGTGTTGGAAGCTTCTTGAGCCTTCCAATGGGACATAAGGTTAGTAAATCTATCGAAAAATCGGTTTTCTTCATTTGCTTCATCATGTAAAGCATTGATACTTCGAGACGATGATGACGAGCCCCTTTTTGCAACACTCGGTGTGTGACGAGGGCTATAAACCTTAGACCTATTCTCGATTATGACCAAAGCTTCTTCAACCGTTTTACACAAAAAATTACCACCCGCGGCGGCATTTAAATAATCTCTTTCATGATCGTTAAGTCCATTGTAAAACGTGTCGATTTGGTGCAAATCGGAAAAACCGTGATGAGGACATTCGTGTAACATCTCCTTAAACCTATTCCAAGCCGTAGAAAAACTCTCATTTGATTCTTGTGAAAATTTAGAAATTTCATTCTTCAAATGCGTAGTCTTAGAGGGCGGAAAAAATTGGTTCACAAATTTCGAGACGAGATCCTTCCACGTCAATATAGAATTGGGTGGCTCTTTCTCTAACCAAATTTTAGCGGGCCCCGCTAAGGAATACGGAAAAAGCATCATCTTAATCGAGTCATTTAGGACATCCTTAAATTTGCACGTGGCGGTAAGACGATTAAATTGGCGGATATGGTTGTGGGGATTGTCCTTCTCATCACCACGGAATTTGTTGTTTTGGATCATCGACAACAAACCCGTTTTCACCTCAAAATTCTCCGCAAGGATTGCGGGAATCACAATAGCTTCTCCATAACCCTCGGTGGGTGCTTGAAGTAACTCCATCATAGTTCGATTCGCCATGGTTGGTTCTTCTCGTACAATGGGTTCGTCAATAGGAGACTCCTCACTAGAATGAGTTGGAGTGGGAGTTTTGTTCTTTCGTTTACGTGCACGTTTTGCTTTGTTACGAGTGAGCATAAACGTCACGTACAACGTGGAGACGAGCAAAGAAGATTCTTTTTGGTATTTTGTGTTTTTCAATTTTTTTGTGGTTTTTGATTGTATTAACCTTTTTTGGAAATTGGTGAATATATTAAGTAGACAATGAGTCCGCAAATCTCCTCCTCAATCAAATCTCTTGATTAAAAAGGCCTCAAGGAATGAAAACGATCACGTGGAGTGAACGCCTTCGATGACTTTAGAACGATGGTGGAAAACCAAATCGTTCAAGAGGGTTTAATCAATAGAAACCAAGAAAATATATATGATATGTAATAATACTTTGGGCGGCAAAACCCTCGATTCACTCTCAAAATCAAATACGCACAAGCAAGCGGAGGAAACGAGGCGGCGCGAAGCACTTAAGAGCCTTTTTCCTTTAGGTTGTGAAATACAACCGCCTTATACCCACCTTATAGTTTGTATTATCAAAATTAAGCTTCACGAAAGTATTTATCTATTTTTGCCTTTTTCTTTGGTTTGAGATTCGAATACAATGATCGAGTGATGAAATCCCGAATCAAGGTTGTGATTGCTCACGTATTTGGAGTACTTGTGTATTTATTGTTCTACGTATACAATATAGTAATAATATTCACACAAAAACCGAAAAACGATAATACGTATTAATAGAGTGCTATTAATACAATTACTATTATGGCTAATATAGAAAAAACAACAATTGTCAATCAAAACACAACACGCCTCCCCGGCAGCGGCGCCAAAATGATAGTCGTAGAAATACGTCTTTTAGGAAAAAGAACGTAAATGTGGTAAGTCTTAACGAGTGATTTAGGAAAACCACAAGTTATGACCCAATGAAGTGAGTTCGTTCTCGAGGAGGCTAGTGCGTTGTGAATTGAATTGATTTGATTTTGTTTTTGATTATTAACAAGAAAAGGGAGAAGAGAAAATGACGAAGACGAAAAAATAGAAAAATAGACAAAAACACTACTAGAAAGTTAAGACGTAGAAACGTAAAAACGACAAAATTTAAAATTTTAACCTAAAAATTCCTAAAAATTACTAAAAATCCACAATAATATTCTAAGAGTTTACAAAAAATCCAAACTTGCCAAAACCTTTTAATTAATTAAATAATGACTTTTTAATGCTAATTAAAGCCCTAAAAATCACTTTTAAATATTAAAAAGCCCTAAACAAGATTAAATAGTTTGTAAACCTCAAAAATGACCTAATGAAGCTAAAAACTATTTTTAAAAATTTTAAAACCAAATTTAACTATTTTTAAACTCCTAAAAACTATTAAAATCTATTAAATCTTAAATTAATTCTAAAAATTAATTGAAAAACCTAAAAATTAATTGGAAAGTGAAAAAGTTCCTAATTTAATGTCTAGAATCTAGGAAAAATGAAAAAAAGTTAAAAATAAAACTTTGAATTTTTATGAATAAAATAATAATAAAATATTCCAAAAAATAAAAAGTTCCTAAATAAATTCTAAAAAATTTTCAAAAATCCTAAATATTCTAACTAAGAAGAAAATGCAAATTAAAGTTCCTAAAACCTTTTTTATAATTTTATATTAATTATTAAAGTTTAATAAAAAACTTAAAATCAAATAAAATTAAAAATTAAAGTTTTTGAAAACTTTTTGATATGTAAACCTCAAAAATATAAATTAAAACTTAAAAACTATTTTTTGGATTTTTATATTACTGTTTACTATTTTTATACACTTTCTAAATTTAAAACTAAAAATAATCCTAATAATTAATTAAATAATGGGAAAAATAAAACTTTGAAACAGAAAAATCTAAAATACTGATTAAACCCTAGGAAAAATGCTAGATACTAAACAAGCTTAATAAATAAGTTGGAAAAGCCTAAATAAGCTACGGCTTATTTTAATAAGCCAAACTCAAAACGTGCTTAAATAACTATTGAAATGAGACTCTAACGTAAAAACTCATCTAGATCACTGGTAGAACCCCTCACTCCTGAGCTGCAGGTCGGGGGTTCGAGTCCAGGCAGGGTGAAGTTTTTAATTTTTATTTTCTTTTTTTTTCTTTTTTAACACTTAAACCTGTTACACTTTTAGACAATAAAACACAAAGACAAATTGAATTTGACAAAGATTAAGGCAAGTTATGAGCAGAAACGTGGCCAGGTCTGCTTATGTTTCTGATGAACAAGTATGTTCATACACTTGTGCACTAAACTACAAAGAGGACTTGGTTTGCTGGTGATTTGGTGGTGTTTTATGGGACAAGCAGGCACCCTTGTGCTCTTTGGAGCACAAGGAGTCACAAATAAGCAGCAATCAAGCAAAATCAACACTCCAAGAAACACAAATCAAGCAAGAAAAACCAAATAAAGTTGCTGAGACAATTTTTATGGTCTGGTGGTATATAAGCTGATTAGAGTGCACAAAGATGAGTTTCCAAGGCCTAAATTTTGCACACAAACTCACCAATTAACATACAAACAAATCACAATCCTGTCTTGACCTATAAACTAACAGCTCATCAAAATTTAAATACCAACTCACCCAATACAGTCACCAATGGAAGTTTCTGATATTATAGCTCTTAAACCAAATTTCAAGCATGCATTTGTGTTTAAACCAAACCAAACTGAAAACTTATGTGCCTAGCAACCTATAGCAACCAAATGAGTAGATCTAACACGTTTTATCACAAAATCAATCAAAGAAACTCACTTAATATGCTAATCCAAACACCCCTTTAAAAACTGAATACCAAGATTTTTCAAACCAAATCACTTAAAATCAATTCAAACTGATTCTAAAGAGTTTTAGCATGCATAAAACACCAAATAAACTTCAATCAAACTCATAAAAACACTTAACATGCAGTTTTCACCAAGATCATTTAAATCACCAATAAAACTGAAAAATTAAAAAGGGAAAAGGATTTTTACCTAAGGGACTTACATCCAAGTCCCTTGTGACAGCTTTGTCACCTCCTTTCAGGCTGGGGCCTGAGCTGAACTTAATCAACAACACTCAAACAATCAAACCTGCAAATAAGAACAAACACAAGAACAACACACTTTCTGATTTTCTCTTAAAAACTTTCAAACCTTGGAACCACTTGACTTAACACGTTTTAAAAACAATTCACAAGTTCAAAAATCAAGGACTCTTATCCACTTTCACTTCAAAAAGCCTTGATTCTCAGAAACTTTCAAACCTTTTTAAACAACCTTTTTGAAAACTTAACACACAAAATCTTTCACAATTTTTAAAATGGAACTCAGCCTTAGCATTTAACACAATACACAAACTTTTTAAACTTAATAAAAGGAATTACACTTGTCTTTCACAAACACCAAACTTCATTAATTTAAAAAAGGAATTACAAGTTGAAAAATGCTAAAAACCGGAACAACTAATAGAGTCACAGGTCAACTCTATTTATACAATGAAAAGAACAATCTAGAATGCTTAAAACCCTAGTTGCTGAAATGCCAAAAAGGCCCTTGAGTCTTCAATCTTCAAATTGGTCAAAATCGTCCCATGTGACTTGACAGCTTGGAAACTTGTTTGTGGACGTTGGATTGGACTTGGGGACCAAGGGAATTCATCTAACCGTTTAAATGGTCGGGACATAGGGTTTGGGGGAAAATGACTTGAGCAGGGGAGGTCTGGGGAGGGGTCCACAACCCATGTGGGTATGTTTTGTGGAGTGGGAAATGGTGAGGGCATGGGTAATTTAGGATCTGGACAAGATGGGGTAATAACCCCTTGTTTTGGGTTTAATTAATCTGGGTGGGGTTTTAGGGTTTAAGTGGATTAAGGCCATGTTTAATCTATTTTGGTATAAACATTTTTAAAATAGTGTTAATGGTGGGAAAGTCGTTTTGACCAATTGACCATGTTTTTAAATAAAACCGGTTTGGGCTTGTTGGACGGGTTTGGGTAGGATATGGGTAGGGTTAATGGGTTGGTGGGTGGGCAGGGCTGAGGTGTCACAATGTGACTGGGTGAGGAGGTTTGGCTGGTTGGCAGGATAGGTCCCCAATCTTTTCTATTGTGTCCACTTTGTATTAATTAGCCATCAGCGCCCAATTTGCTTGCAACAACTTTTGGCAAGTTGTCATATTTGGCACAATTTACTTCCAAAGCTTTATCCAAGGGTTTCTTTTGTATATTCTTCAAATTTCAGGGACTGATCTTGTACAATCTTCAAACATTAAGGACCACACTTGTACAATTGATATTTGGAGGGTCAATTGTGACAAGTTCTTCAAAGATGAGGGACTAAACTTGACAATCTTAAATTCTTCAAGGGTCATTTTGCAAAATTCCAAACTTGGCCTGGTTCATTGCGCGGCTTCGTTTCCCGTGTTCGTTTTTGATTGATTCTTGTGATCTTTTGCCATTTCCTCAATATTCGTACCTAAAAATACACAAGTAACAAACACGAGCATATATTTGGCAATTTTTATGATATTTTATGCATTTAAAGCTCGATTTGGACGATGAGACCATGTATAAAAGCAGTCTCATCAGACTCCGCTCCGTTTTTTGTCTTCTAGTGGGGTGGGAATATCTGAGGTATTTGAACCCTTCAAAGGATATTCTAACAGCATTTGGAATATGCCATTTTCAAATTTTCATTTTCTATTTTAATAAAACATTTTCTAAAAAAGAAATTTTATTAAAAAGTCTTTTGTCTTATTAGCAAAAGTGAGTTTTAAGGATAATCATTTTGATGATCACTAAGTATGATTAAGAAAGGTTAGTTATATGACTATTACCTTGATGATAGTGTTAGTTAAATAATTCATTTTGTGTTTCTACACTAAATGTGTTGTATGGTTTGTTGTGATCAAAACTAAGAAAGATTAGTTAACACTAATAATGTTTTTAGGCATTACTTGCATTAACAGAGTGAACCTCAACCAAATGCTACGATGGGTATGGAATCTTATGCTCGACATGATTTGGTCATGGTGCCAAAACATATTATTGATCAAATGAATATGGATCTCAGACAATCCGTAGATACGAATTCCACCCTAACTGTTGAGCTTGCGTTGCATAAAGAAAAGGTCAAAAATTTTGAAATGGTCCCTCAAGCAGAGAAAATAACATGTTCTGAATTTGACCAATTTCGTTTTGAAAAGATTGAACACTTGAAAGAAATAGAATCATTAAAAGCTAATCTTTCCAATGAATTAAAAGCAAAAGAGTCGGTTGTCAATGATTTTCAGAAACTTAAAATGGATTTTGAAACTCTCGAGTCTAAAAAGCTTGAATCGGAAATTAATGCTACCAAACTTCTTAAATTTAAAGAACAACAGCTTTTAAAAAATACGCTTCCACAGAAAAGGTTCATCTTTTAACTAAATCTTTTAAAGAACTCGAACTTAAGCTTCTTCAAATTTTATCACCTAATCCCGGTTATGCAAAACAAGCTCAGGAATATATTCCCTGTCTTTATGATATGACCATAATTGGCAAATCGAAAGAAGCACCTTATGTTCGTATTTCTAAGGAGACACAGTCACTTATGGAAGAAACTCATTCTAAAATGTTTTCAAAATTCCATACGAGTGATTATGATAAGTATAATAAATATCAACTTTCTAAAAAGACACGTATTCTCTTACAAAAGGAATTAGCTGAACTAACAGTTCTTGTGCCCCAAAGTTTGTCAAATGAAAACCCTCATAGTACGTCTCCTACACTTGTCAAAACGGATTTAACAAAGTTAATTCCACCGGTAAGTAAGGCATCCGTTAACTTAAAAGCGGTACACCAACACTTAGCCGATTTTGACAAGGTCATTTTGGAAGGTACAATGGCCACGGCCATAACGGAAGGTGAATGGAACTTTGAGCACACTAGAGCTGCGTTCCGAGACGAAATTGTTCCGTTTGTAAAGAATGTTAAAGCTTGTCTTAGTAATCTTGATCAAGATTTGCATTTGGAAATAGAATAAGTTAAACGTGTTTTCAATGAAATGGATGATGCTTATGAAAACAGTTTACTTGAAATAGAACGGGTTTCACGCCAAAATGATCAGCTTCTTAAACAAGTGATGTCTCATGATATAGTTTCCGTCTGTGTGAATGAAAGTGTTGATAATGATTCTATTGTGCATAATGTTGAATCTGTGGATAATGTGGTAGATAGTATTTGTCACGAATATGACGCTGAATTTTTAAACCTTCGAGATTCATATTCTTCGCTTTCAAAACGTTTTGATGAGATTCAAACACATTGTATTTCGCTTGAATGCAAGAAACAATTTATTCAAGAAATCTTTGAATCGTCATTCGAAGGTGTTAATATCGATGATGCAAACTTTTTAAATAATTTTCGATTGAATTTACAATCAAAAACAGCGTCAGCCAAGTGACGAAGTTGCTAAATCTTTGCTGATAGACATAGAGAAATCTAAGGAGCTTAACTGTGTGAACGTACTTGAGGCCGCTGAGAATTTTAAACTTGATCTAGATAATCGAGTTTCCAAGATTTTGTCCAAAGTTGATAACTTAAAACAGAAAGATACACGACTCTTCGATTTAGTAAAGCCTGCATGTGCTAATACCACTGCACAGAATCAATCATTGATTGAACAATTGAATAGAAAGTCAGCGGAAATATCTTATTTGAGGGAACAAATTTGTGATAAAAATCTGGCCTTGGCTGAGTTAAAGGAAACACTTCGTACTCTAAAAGGTAAGAATGTTGTGGATAACGTAGCCACTGTCTCAGCATCGTCCTCTAGTGCAATCAAAAGGAACCTTATAGCCGTCACACCATTTAATAAGGGCCCTAGGACTAAACCATCTCAAACTTTGGTCACTAAAAGATAAGGCGGAATCAAAACCAGCTTCTAAAATTCCCGTGTTGCCTTCTATAGGAGTAAGCACCACTACTAAGTCTCAAAGATCTAAGCTTAAAAGAAACAAGAAGAATGATAGGATCTTGCCTCCATCTAGTAGTCCAGTGAAGATGAAAGTAGAAGCCCATCCTAAGAATGTTGTTTCTGTTTTGAATAAAAAGAATCATGTAGCTAAACCTAAAGGCTCTGCGGTTGTGCAACGTTCTAAGCCTACTGTGAATTCTAATTTGAAATGTTGGAATTGCAATGAATGTATGTTTTCTAGTCGTCATGATTCTTGCCTTATTGACCATGTGAATGAGATGAATGCCCGGAAAAATGGATTAGAATGGAAACCGACTGGGAAAGTTTTAACCCAAGTTGGTTGGTTGTGGCGACCCACTGGTAGACCTTTCACTATAGTAGGAAATATGTGCCCTTTAACTAGGATCACTCCCACTAAAGAGAAGAAAGCGTGCCCTTTAACTAGGAGTACCAAGGCTACTAAAACACAAGCGTGTCCTTTAACTAGGAACACCGACACTAGTGTAGGAACCAAGTGCCCTTTAAATAGGTCTACTCCCACTGTAGTGCCCGCAAATAATCCAAAACCTAAGAAAGTTGGAACAGTAACACCTGTTAGTGATAAAACTCACATTAGAAAACGCAGGAAATCTAAGGGTCACAAACATGTTAGCAATTATGATAATTTTTTATCTGCATCTGCTAACACTCCAGAACCAATAGTTTCCAATGCATTGTCTACTGTTGTTATTGAAAACAGGTGGTCCAAATTGTTCTCTGGTATTTCGACTCTGGTTGCTCCAAGCATATGACCGGAGTTCGCTCTCAGCTCAGAAATTTCGTCAGCAAGTTTCTTGGTACGGTTCAATTTGGTAATGATCATATTGCAAAGATAATGGGTTACGGTGAATATCATATTGGTAATGTTATAAATTCAATAGTGTATTATGTGGAAGGTCTCGGTCACAACTTATTTTATCTGGGACAATTTTGTGATGCAAACCTAGAAGTTGCTTTTCGAGAGCATACCTGCTTCATTCGTAATTTGTAAGGGGTTAATTTATTGAAAGGTACTTGATGAGATGGCATTTGTACATGATCTCATCGTCCTTTTCGGGCTTTAAATACATTAAAATGTCATAAGATACCATATATATGCTTGTATTTGTTTACTTGTGTGTTTTAGGAATGGATATCGTGAAAAAGACAAAAGATCACAAGAAACAAGGAAAAACGAACACGAGAAACGAAGCCGTATAAAGAACCGGGCCCTAGTTCATGAATTATCCAAGATAAATCCTTGAAGACTTGAAGATGTACAAGATTGATCCTAAAATATGAAGAAATGACACTTAAACCCTTGTATATTCATAATTACAAGTTTGGTCCCTTAAGTTTGTCAAAATTACAAAATGGTCCTTCAACTTTGAAGAAATGGCAAGATTAGTCCCTCATCAATTCTAATTTGTCAATTATGGTCCCTCATGAAGTCAAAGAACCAATGAAGACCTTTGAAGATCAAGAAAGTCCAAAATCAGTCCTTCAAATATGCAAACATGGCAAAAATAACCCTTGAAACACTTTTGCCAAAGTTTTGGGGCAAAAGTGTGAAATCAGAAAGTTTATTAGCAAAGGAAAACGTGTTGTGTGGCTGAAAAACTTGTTATACACATTTCACCAAAACACAAGGTCTTCTATTGCCAATTCCCAAAGTTCAAATAAACACAAACACGCGCCAAACACCCCATCCCACCTTTTTCGGATCAAAACTTACCACTGTTTATGTTCATCCACCCAGATTTACCATCCACTTACACAAAGGGTAAATCCAAATTAACCCTACCCACACTTGATTCACACATGCAGGAACTCATCCCACACCCAAAACCCTCACTCCCACTCACCAAAGGGTCCTACCATTCAAGACGCCCACCTATCACATCACAACATAACCTCCAAGCTTTGCCACGTGGCCAAATCAACAGCGGACACTCTTTGCTTGGTTAGAAAGCTAAAATGAACGTCTAGGATGCATTTGGACAGATCAATATCAAAATTCGTCTAGAAGATTCATGGGAAATTTAGGGACTTCATAGCTAGGGTTTTCTCATTGTAATCTCAGCCCTTGAGGCCTATATAAGGACTCAACTTGTGAGAGAGCCTTGTTCCAGTTTTACCTTTTAAACATTGTAATTCCTTTTTTAATTTTATAAAAGTTGGTATTTTGAGAAAATTGTAATTCCTTTTTATGTTTTTGAAAGTTGGTGTTGTTTAAGGGTAATTCTGAGTTCCATTATATGTTATAAGTGTGCTTGAATCTTGTGGTTCAAGGACGTTTATGTTTGGTAAGGTTTTCAAGTTTGAAAAAAGCTTGAAAAGTGGTTTCTGATTTTGCTATTTTTGTTGTACTAATCCTTGACCAAAAGCTATAAGCTCTTACAAGCTTGTTGACACCAAGCTTGTGAAGGGATTGGAGCCTTTGGTTGGGCTATTTGTTCATTGTGTTGAAGAAATCAAGTCCTTGAGTTTCTACTTTGAAACATCAACCAAGGCAGTCATTCATCTCCCTTGTTGAAGTACCTTGGTCTTGTTCTAGTTGTTGAACGAGGTCCAAGGAGCCTTGTTGGTCCTCCTAAGATGTTGCGGAGGACAGGTATAACCTCTTGTTAAGATTCCTCTAAAAAATCACATGTTATGGTCTGTTTTATGTTTTTCTATGTGATTTAGTGATTTTGTTTTTGTGCTTTGTGTTTATGGTTGGTATCTGTTAGTTGTCACCTAGTGTAGCTATTTGATCATTAAAATCAGTAGGTTGTTTGAAGGATTAAGAAGTTTGTTTGAAAAGTGCTTATTAAAGGATTGTTTGGGATTACTGGTTCATAAGGCCTTGTGCCCTTGTGCCCTTGGTTCTTAGGGTTTGGGAAGTCTAAACAAGTCATATTGAACAAGTTTTATTCATTGTTTAAGTTTCTGAAAGTTTGGAAAAGGGATTTCAAGTTTTGCAAAAATCTGATAAAAGGTGTTTTGAAATTGGTCAAACACATCAGATCTAATAACTTCTTTGATTGTTGGATCTAAGGTCTGAAATCAGGTTTGGGAATAGTTTAGGTGATAAGCTATCTATTGATTATCTGGTTGTTGAATTTGGTAGCTTATTGAGTGTGCTATAGCTTATCAAAATTGGCTGAAGTGGTCATTTGCATCAGCAAAGTGACCACCTCATTTTGTGCTTGCATTTGTGATCCTAGTGTATGCCTTGTGGTTTTGTTTCTTGGATCTTGTTTATGTGCTTCTTGTGAGTGAATTTTGCTATTTGGCGTGCCTTGTATCTGGCTTATAAGCTCACTGGCTTATTAAGCCTTATTTGCCAAAATCTGTCATCAAAAGGTCAACTGACCTCTTGATTCACAAGGACTCCTCCTTGAGTTCTTCACAAAAGTTGCTTATAACAAGCCCATATACCATCTCTGATCATTTGGTGAACTTTGGAGTACTTTGACTTTTGGTCAAATAAGCACAATTTGGCTTATTTTTGAGAACTGCTTATTGATACATGCAACAACTTTATTTTTGTAATAGAACTCCATTTTCTCAGCTTAATAACAAGTCTGGAAGGTTACAAGTCTTTTGGTTAAGCTTTTGCTAGGAAACTCGCTTATTTGGCTTTTTCAGCCAGCTTATTGGTTCACACAGCTTATTCTACTTGGCTTTTTGTGATTTTCTTGATTGATTATTCTTAGTTAAGCTACTTGTGAGCTTTTGCAACAAACCAGAGCTTCTGAAACCCCCTAGAACTCTAACCCGACTATTTTGTCGTTTAGTGGATTTCTATTTTGCTTATTTCTGGCTTATTGAGTGAGCTTTTTCAAAATTTCTTTTTACAGATATCTTAGGCATCTCAAAATAAGGTTGTGTGTTTAATCAGAGCTTATGGCATTGGCTTATTGCTTAATGGGCTTATTGGCCCAATAAGAATAAGCTGTTTGTTTTTTAAGCTGTGATAAGCTCAGAATCAACTTTTGGGCCTTCAGACTTTTGTGCTTAGAATTAAATTTTGAGTCAGATAGGGATTTTCAGGTCATTTGGGCCTAGTTTGACTTTTTGGGCTAAAAAGCCCATTAGTGTTGACTGTTTTTTGTTTTAGCCCATTTGGGGGCCCATTAGGGGTATTTTGGTAATTTCACTCTCATTTTCTAATTATTTAGGTTAAAATAAACTAGTTTGCAAGTTTTTAGATTTTTTTATAATTTTTGGATTTTTAATATTATTTTAATATTATTTTATTATTAAATTTCAAATTTCACATGTTTGCACTTTTTATATTTTTTTTAGCTTTAATACATTAAAATAGGATTTTTGCAACTCTTAGATTAATTTTATCATCATTAGATTAATTTTTATAATTATTTTAAGTTTTAATAGTTTTTAAATCATTTTAAATAGTTATTCTTAGTTTAAAATTTTCTAAAAATAGTTTTTAATATTTTTAGGTCATTTTAGAGGTTTAACAATTGAAAAATCTTTATTTAGGCTTTTTGATATTTAATCTGATTTTTAGGGCTTTAATTAGCATTTAAAAATTAATATTTAATTAATTAAAAGGTTTGAAAAAGTTTTGATCATTGGTAAACTCTTAGTTTATTTATTTTGATTTTTGGTATTTTTTTGGGAATTTTTAGAATAAATTTTCATTTTTTGTACTTTTTACGGTTTTACGTTTAGTCGTCGTAGTAATTAATTTCACGTCTTCGTCATTCTATTTTCTCATCCCCTTCTATCCAATATTAATCTCAAATCTTGCTACATTTTAGTCACACACATATACCTCCTTGGGAAACGAACTTTCACGTCATAAGGGTCATTAGTACACGGTTTTCCTAAACCGTCGTATTTAATACATATCGCTATTTACGCTCTTTTCCTAAAGAGTGGTAAAACACTGCAAATCAGTATTCGAGGGAATAATTTGTATACTTTGTCTCTACAAGACATGATGGCCACTTCTCCCGTATGTCTTCTCTCCAAAGCATCGAAGACTAAGTCATGGTTATGGCATCGACGGTTATCTCATCTTAAATTTGACGCTATTAATCATTTGGCGAAAAACGAACTTGTTCGTGGTCTTCCTAAACTTTCATTTCACAAGGTGTTGGAAATATGTTTTACGTATTAAGAAGGATCGGTCACTCCAACAATAGTCCATGTAATAGCTCGTAGTTTAGTTATTTATCTTTATTAAACAAACAAGGCCAAGCCTAGCCGACAACATGTGTAGGCCGGCCCAAATGTAAGCCCAAGCCCATCTTAGGGGCTTGGTATATAAATCCTCTCCTTAGATGGAGAGGGTGTGTGGTTAATCATTTTTTCACATAGTTCTTATTAATTTTCTCTCTCTAGAATTGTGTGTAATCCACCATCTTTCTATCTCTTTCTCTCTCTAAAACATAAACAAGATTTACATATCCTACAAATGGTATCAAGAGCCATGGGATGATTGTTTAGTTCTTGTGTTTGTGTTCTTGATTCTCTCGCCATTTTTTATCCATTTTCACACGAACCAAATTTTGTTTTGTGTTTTTATGGGTTAATCTTGATATACTTCATCTTGTTACTTGTTATAGTGATTTGGTATTGTTATTTGGGTTAAAAACACAAAATTTTTGGTTGTTTGATTCATATTTTGGCTTTGAATCTTGATTTGATTGTGTTATTGTACTGTCCGAGAAATAAGGTAAGTTGGTATCCAGTTCGATCTGACTTTGTTTTTGCATAAACCCTGGGGGTTTCTACTTGCGATCCATGGTCACGATCCAAGTTACGATCTTGACTTCGCTAGCTCACTACGATCCCTAGTACGATCCATCAGTCCGATTGCTTAGTACGATCCACACTACGATCAAGGTAAGTTTGTTCAGTACGATCACTCGTTGCGATCCATAGTACGATCACTCGTTGCGATCCATAGTACGATCACTCGTTGCGATCCATAGTACGATCACTCGTTGCGATCCATAGTACGATCACTTGTTGCGATAAGGGAGTGCGATCAGGGTACGATCGTTGGGTACGATCTAGGAGTCCGATCCGAGTGCGATCCTAGGGAGTGCGATCACAACTTCGATCTGAGTACGATCATAGGGAGTGCGATCACAACTACGATCTGAGTACGATCATCACTGCGATCGTGTGTACTTTTGACTTGGATTTTTTGGTTTATCGAGGACATAATTTAGGGGATTTTAACATTATTTCTCGGTTTTAACACACTACAACAAACACATTTACTTTCTTTCATTGACCGATCAAGTTTGTAAATCTTAACTTATCGAAATGGAGTACACATCTCTTACGGATAAGTCCATCCTCTCGGGTACGGATAATCGTCCACCAATGTTGGAGAAGTCTATGTACGAGGATTGGACTTCCCGAATGGAACTTTACATGTTGAACAAGGA
Source organism: Glebionis coronaria (assembly GCA_025667525.1). Classification (NCBI taxonomy): domain Eukaryota; kingdom Viridiplantae; phylum Streptophyta; class Magnoliopsida; order Asterales; family Asteraceae; genus Glebionis; species Glebionis coronaria. The sequence goes on from CM046875.1 coordinate 205,621,652, forward strand.
GAACGGACATCTTATTTGGGCATCGGTGCTCAATGGACCATTAGATTATGGTACAGTGACGGAAGGTACAACTACTCGTCCTCGCACAACGGGTGAATTGACTGGAGATATGAAGATTCAAGATAAATGTGATAAGTATGCTACAAACATCATTCTCCAAGCCCTTCCTCCAGATGTCTACAAACTCGTTAGCAAACATAAAGTTGCCAAAGAGTTATGGGATAGAATTCGTGTTCTAATGCAAGGCACCTCGTTAACTAAACAAGAACGAGAGTGTAAGCTTTATGATACTTTTGATAAGTTTGCCTATGTGCCAGGGGAGACTCTCTATGATTACTATCTGAGATTTACCCTATTGTTGAATGAGCTTAATATCTATGGCATGGCAATTCCTACATTTCAATTGAACACCAAGTATTTGAACACTCTTCCTCCAGAATGGAAAAAATACGTGACGAATGTTAAATTGGCTAAGGACTTGCATAACACCAATGTCGATCAACTTCAAGCCTTTCTTCAACAACACGAATGCCATGTGATCGAGGCTCGGTTGTCTACACCTCAAGTTCATGATCCACTTGCAATGTATGCTTCTCAACAAAACATGGCATATACTTATCAGCAACCATCATACTTGCAACAGCCACCACCACACAATTATCAGCAACCATCTTATTCACCACTAATGATGCCACAGCAAGCATTTCAACAAAGTGTTCATAAAAAATCTTTTTCACCGCAACCACCATATCAGACATCACCATCACAAGCCAACACTTTTCTAATGGGCTATACCCCTCAGCAAGGATACTTTCCTATTGAAGCACAACCAGCACAAGCTTTCTACTCTAATGAACTTCCACCAATCCAAGCACCGGTCTTTACTCCAAATGATACGCCAGCTGATGTACTAAACCATCTCACTGCCTACTTGTCAAAACTTGTTGCAACTAGAGGTTTCCACCAACAAACAATCAGCTCCACACCTCTTTAAATCCTCGACAACAAGCCACTGTTCAAGATGGTCAAGTGACGGTGCAACCTATTCAGGGAAGGCAAAATTCATATGGACCTCCTACAAGGACTAGGAACAATCAAGCTGTGAATTCTCAAGCTAGTGGAAATGGAAGTCCTATTGGTCCTAAAAAGGTTGTGACTTGCTATAATTGCCGAGGACAAGGTCATATGGCTAGGGAATGCACTCAGCCGAAAAGGAGAAGGGATGATGCATGGTTTCGTGAGAAGATGTATTTGGTTGATGCTCAGTCTAAGGGGAGGATTTTAGATTTAGAGGAGTTAGCATTTCTTGCAGACCCAGGGGCAGCAGATACTGAAGGCATTGCAGTCTTTTCTACCTCTAATGCAGCTTATCAAGCAGATGATCTTGATGCATATGATTCGGATTGTGATGACATTCACTCTGCCAAAGCTGCTCTCGTTGCTAATCTCTCTCACTACGTTCTGATGTCGTCAGTGAGGTACCAACCACATCTAATAATACTGATGATAACCAACATCAAGTTGGGCATGAAAATGACAACCTCGAACAGCATTCGGGAACTAGTAACTCAAATGATGTGGTACCCAATCCTACACATTTGAGTGAACCTCAACCAAATTCTACGACGGGTATGGAATCTTATGCTCAACATGATTTGGTCATGATGCCTAAACATATTATTGATCAAATGCATATGGCCCTCAGACAATCCGTAGATACGAATTCCACCCTAACTGCTGAGCTTGCGTTGCATAAAGAAAAGGTCAAAACCTTTGAAATGGTCCCTCAAGCAGAGAAAATAACATGTTCTGAATTTGACCAATTTCGTTTTGAAAAGATTGAACACTTGAAAGAAATAGAATCATTAAAAGCTAACCTTTCCAATGAATTAAAAGGAAAAGAGTCGGTTGTCAATGATTTTCAGAAACTTAAAATGGATTTCGAAACTCTCGAGTCTAAAAAGGTTGAATCAGAAATTAATGCTACCAAACTTCTTAAATTCAAGGAACAACAGCTTTTAAAACAATACGCTTCCACAAAAAAGGTTCATCTTTTAACTAAATCATTCAAAGAACTCGAACTTAAGCGTCTTCAAGATTTACCACTGAATCCCGGTTATGCAAAACAAGCCCAGGAACACATTCCCGGTCTTTATGATATGACCATAATTGGCAAATCGAAAGAAGCACGTTTTGTTCGTAGTACTGAGGAGACACAGTCACTTGCGGATGAAACTCATTCTAAAATGCTTTCAAAATTCCATACATATGATTATGATCAACATAACAAAGATCAATTTTCGAAAAAGACACGCACTCGCTTACAATAGGAATTAGCAGAATTAACAGTTCTTGTGCCCCAAAGTTTGTCAAATGAAAACCTTCCTAGTACGTCTCCTACACTTGTCAAAACGGATTTAACAAAGTTAATTCTACCGGTAAGCAAGGCGTCCGTTAACTTAAATGCGGTTCACCAACACTTAGCCGATTTTGACAAGGTCATTTTGGAACGTACGACGGCTTCGGCCATAACGGAAGGTGAATGGAACTTTGAGCACACTAGAGCTGCGTTCCGAAACGAAATTGTTCCGTTTGTAGACAATGTTAAAGCTTGTCTTATTAATCTTGATCAAGATTTGCTTTTGGAAATAGAAGAAGTTAGACGTGTTTTCAATGAAATGAATTATGCTTATGAAAACAGTTTACTTGAAATAGAACGGGTTTCACGCCAAAATGATCAGCTTCTGAAGCAAGTGATGTCTCATGATATAGTCTCTGTCTGTGTGAATAAAAGTATTGATAATGATTCTATTGTGCATAATGTTAAATCTGTGGATAATGTGGTAGATAGTACTTGTCACGAATCTGATGCTGAATTTTTAAAGCTTCAAGATTCATATTCTTCGCTTTCAAAACGTTTTGATGAGATTCAAACACATTATATTTCGCTTGAATGCAAGCAACAATTTATTCAACAAATCTTTGAAACGTCATTCGAAGGTGTTAATATAGATGATGTAAACTTTGAAAAGAGTTTTCGATTGAATTTACAATCAAAACAGCGTCAGCCAAGTGAAAAAGTTGCTACATCTTTGCCGATGGAAATAGAGAAATCTAAGGAGCTTAACTGTGTGAATGTACATGAGGCCGCTGAGAATTTTAAACTTGATCTAGATAATCGAGTTTCCAAGATTTTGTCCAAAGTTGATAACTTACAACAGAAAATACACGACTCTTCGATTTAGTAAAGCCCGCATGTGCTAATACCACTGCACAGAATCAATCGTTGATTGAACAATTGAACCGAAAGTCTGTGGAAATATCTGATTTGAGGGAACAAATTTGTGATAAAAATCTGTTCTTGGCTGAGTTAAAGGAAACACTTCGTACTCTCAAAGGTAAGAATGTTGTGGATAACGCAGCCACTGTCTCAGCATCGTCCTCTAGTGCAATCAAAAGGAACCTAATTGCCGTCACACCAATTAATAAGGGCCCTAGGACTAAACCATCTCAAACTTTGGTCACTAAAGATAAGGCGAAATCAAAACCAGCTTCTAATATTCCTGTGTTGCCTTCTACAGGAGTAAGACCACCACTAAGGCTCAAAGATCTAAGCTTAAAAGAAACAAGAAGAATGATAGGATCTTGCCCCCATCTAGTAGTCAAGTGAAGAAGAAAGTAGAAGCCCATCCTAGGAATTTTATTTCTGTTTTGAATAAAAAGAATCACGTAGCTAAACCTAAAGGCTCTGCGGTTGTGCAGCGTTCTAAGCCTACTGTGAATTCTAATTTGAAATGTTGGAATTGCAATGAATGTATGTTTTCTAGTCGTCATGATTCTTGCCTTATTGACCATGTGAATGAGATGTATGCCCGGAAAAATGGATTAGAATGGAAACCGACTAGGAAAGGGTTAACCCAAGTTGGTTGGATGTGGCGCCCCACTGGTAGAACTTTCACTATAGTAGGAAATATGTGCCCTTTGACTAGGATCACTCCCACTACAACGAAGAAAGCGTGCCCTTTAACTAGGAGTACCAAGGCTACCAAAACACAAGCATGTCCTTTAACTAGGAACACTGACACTACTTTAGGAACCAAGTGCCCATTAAATAGGTCTATTCCCACTGTAGTGCCCGCGAATAATCCAAAACCTAAGAAAGTTGGAACAGTAAAACCTGTTAGTGCTAAAACTCACATTAGAAAACGCAGGAAATCTAAGAGTCTCAAAAATGTTAGCAATTCTGATAATTCTATATTTGTATCTGCTAACACTCTGGACCCAATAGTTTCCCATGCATTGTCTACTGTTGTTGTTGAAAACAGGTGGTCCAAATTGTTCTCTGGTATTTGGACTCTGGTTGCTCCAAGCATATGACCGGAGATCGCTCTCAGCTCACAAATTTTGTCAGCAAGTTTCTTGGTACGGTTAGATTTGGAAATGATCATATTGCAAAGATAATAGGTTATGGTGAATATCATATTGGGAATGTTATAATTTCAAGAGTGTATTATGTGGAAGGTCTCGGTCACAACTTATTTTCTGTGGGACAATTTTGTGATGCAAACCTAGAAGTTTCTTTACGAGAGCATACCTGCTTCATTCGTAATTTGGAAGGGGTTGATTTATTGAAAGGTACTCGAGGGAATAATTTGTATACTTTGTCTCTCCAAGACATGATGGCCGCCTCTCCCGTATGTCTTCTCTCCAAAGCATCGAAGAATAAGTCATGGTTATGGCATCGACGGTTATCTCATCTTAACTTTGACGCTATTAATCATTTGGTGAAAAACGAACTTGTTCGTGGTCTTCCTAAACTTTCATTTCACAAGGATCATTTGTGTTCCGCGTGTACAATGGGGAAAAGCACTAAGAAATCTTACAAACCCAAGACGGAAGACACCAACCAAGAGAAACTTTATCTATTGCATATGGATCTTTGTGGGCCAATGCGTGTTGAAAGTCTTAGTGGCAAAAAGTACATCCTCGTCATTGTCGATGATTACTCTCGGTTTACATGGGTGAGATTTCTTAAAGCAAAAAATGAGGCACCTAAATTCATCATCGGTTTTCTCAAGATGATTCAAGTGCGTCTCAACACTACTGTCCGACGCATTCGTACAGATAATGGAACCGAATTTGTGAATCAAATTTTGCGTGATTATTATGAAGAAGTTAGCATATCTCATGAAACATCTGTTGCACGCACTACATAACAAAACGGTGTCGTTGAAAGGCGAAATCGCACAATTATGGAAGCTGCTCGAACGATGTTAATTTATGCAAAGGCTCCATTGTTTTTATGGGTAGAAGCAGTATCTACAGCAGTGTACACCCAAAACCGGTCACTACTTCGTAAACGCCATGGTAAAACACCTTATGAGCTTCTCCATGGAAAAGTACCAGATTTATCATATCTTCATTTATTTGGTTCTCTTTGCTATCCAAATAATGATGGTGACAATTTGGGAAAACTTCAACCAAAGGCTGATATTGGTATTTTCATTGGTTACGAACCCGCAAAGAAGGCATACCGAATCTACAACCGTAACTCTCGCAAGATCCTTGAAACTATGAATGTTGATTTTGATGAGCTGACAGCAATGGCTTCTGAGCAAATCAGCTCTGAACCCGCACTTCATGAAATGGGACCCAGTAACATTAGTTCTGGTCTTGTCCCAAACAACCCTACTTCATCATCATTTACACCACCTTCTAGGAATGAATGGGATACGTTGTTTCAACCGTTCTTTGATGAATTATTTACTCCTCCCAGTATTGTTGCTCAAGAACCTGAGGTAATAGCTCCGGTCACCGAAGTTGTCGCTTCAGCAACCGCAGCACAATCAGACACATCTGCACCTACAATTGGTCAAGATATACCTTCAACAAGTAATTCTCAACCAACACATGTTTCAACTACCCATAGCATTCCTATTGATGATGAAGAGGATGATGATGATCACGATTTGGAATTCGCTCAAATGCGTGAACTTCCATTCTTTGGTGTACCTATTCCCGACCATAATCAAGCCGGGTCGTCCACATCAGAGGAAGCTCCTAGTACAGTTTACTCCAATCCACGGATTCGTGAACATGACAGCAAGTGGACAAAGGATCATCCTATAGATTCTATCATTGGTGACCCTAATCGTCTGGTATCTACACGAAGTCAGTTACAAGAAAATGTAATGTTTTGTCATTTTGATGCTTTTCTCACTGAAGTTGAACCTAAGACATGGCAACAAGCTTTTACTCAATCCTGTTGGATAGAAGCTATGCAAGAAGAACTTAACGAATTCATACGTCTTGAAGTTTGGGAACTTGTCCCATGCCCGGATAAAGTGCAGTTACTCACTTTGAAATGGGTTTACAAGGTGAAACTCGATGAGTTAGGCGGAATATTGAAGAACAAAGCTCGCCTAGTAGCTCGTGGATTCAAGCAATTATTAGGTGTCGACTTTATGGAATCCTTTGCACCTGTTGCCCGTTTGGAAGCTATTAGACTATTCCTCGCTTATGCAGCCCATATGAATATGATTGTCTATCAGATGGATGTGAAGACGACATTTCTTAATGGTGAAATCAAGGAAGAAGTCTATGTTCAACAGCCGGATGGTTTTGTGAATCCTAATTATCCTAATCATGTGTACAAGCTTAAGAAGTCTCTCTATGGGTTGAAGCAAGCTCCACGCGCATGGTATGATCTATTGTCACAATTCCTCATTACGCAAGGCTTCGCTAAAGGCAAGGTGGATCCCACGCTGTCCATTCAGAAATGAGGTAAAGATATGATTATGGTACAAATATATGTTGATGATATTATATTTGCAGCCTTGACCCAAACCTTATCGGATGAGTTTGGGACACTCATGTCTTCCAAGTTTAATATGTCAATGATAAGCAAGGTATCATTCTTCTTAGGTCTTCAATTATCTCAGAGTCCCAGAGGCATCTTTATCAATCAATCCAAGTATGCCCTTGAATCGCTTAAGAAATATAAGATGGAATCTTGCGACCCGTGGATACTCCAATGGTGGAACGAACTAAGATTGATGAAGATCCACATGGAGTTGCCGTTGATCCGACACTGTATCGTGGAATGATCGGTACTCTTCTGTATATCACAGCTAGTCGTCCTGATCTTCAGTTTGCTATATGTATGTGTGCTTGGTATCAAACTCGACCTACCGAGTTACACTTGTCTACTGTGAAACGGATCTTTCGATATCTTAAAGGAACCATTAATCGGGGACTTTGGTATTCGAAGGACTCTTCGATTGCACTGATGGCATATGCAGATGCTGATTGATGAGACTGCTTTTATACATAGTCTCATCTTCCAAATAGGGCTTAAAATGTATTAAATATCATCAAAATACCCAAATATATGCTTGTGTTTGTTGCTTGTGTATTTTAGGTACGGATATTGAGATAATGACAAAAGATCACAAGAATCATGCAAAAACGAACACGGGAAACGAAGCCGCACAATGAACCAAGCCCTAGTGAAGACTTTCCCAAGACCAACCCTTGAAGATTTGAAGAATTATGAAGAAGGGTCCTCCAATTATGAAGAATTGACACTTTATACCCTTGTATCCTCATAATTACAAGTTTGGTCCCTAAAGTTTGTCAAAATTACACAAAGGACCCTTAACATTGAAGATTTGGCAAGTTTAGCCCCTCAACAAAAGCTAAATTGTCAACCAATATCATCCACAAAGTCAAATACATCATGAAGTCCTTCAAAGTACAAGAAATTACAAGTTTGGTCCTTTGAAAAAGTCAAAATTACACAAAGGACCCTCAACTTTCAACAATTGGCAAAAATGGTCCCTCAATCATCAAGAATTGGCAATTTTAGTCCTCCAAAATGTCAATTAAACAAGTCTAGACCATCATCATTGAAGAAAATACCAAACCAGCCCTTGAAGAATTCAAATATGGCAAGAAATACCCCTGATTTCACTTTGTAGAAGTTTTTGGGCCAAAAATGTAAAAGGGCAAAAATTAACAAAGCTTATTAAGGCGTTGATAGAAGTTTGGAAGGAATTTGACAAGTTTCTGAAACATGGGGGTGTTAAGCTGGCAGACAAAGAAGATACATAGACCACTCCCAAACTGCCATGTGTCCCACTCACATTCTCCACCAATCATACTCCACCATTTTGCCATGTCACCTTCCACTCACAACCGGATTTAACAACTTAATTAATTAAGTTTAAAAATGGCGGTTAACATGTTTTTAAACTTAAAACAAGATCAAAACCTTGTTCTTAGAGTTCATAATCCGAATTGGGGATTTACTAATCACTATGAATTAGACCATGATCTTGTCCAGTTTTGTGATTAACCTCAACATAAACATATCCCCACTTCAAAAACCCTTGCCACGTCACTCATATGCTCACATGATAAACCCTTGCTACACACTTTTGGGGATACTGCCAAAACCAGCCAGAGAATCAACCATCCAGATACAAGCTTACATTTTAAGCTTTGTTTGAGCCCTTAGATCAAATTACAACAGCTATCTACTTCACAAGGCTCCAAATTCAGTCACATGATTCAAGAAGATGCCAAAACCTCAAGGGCATTTTTGGAAGATCAAGTAGCTAGGGTTCACGTTTTTAGCCTTAACTTAGCTCATTGTAAGGCTATATAAAGCCACTTAGGCCTTCACATTTCAGTTTGCTTTTGATTTTTCCTTGGTTCAAGTTTCTGTAAATCCTATTTCTAAGTTAATGAAATTGAGTTTGAAATCTTGAAGAAAAGTCATTGGCCACTCTTGTTTACTGCTTTCATTTGTTATATGCTTGTTAGTTCTTAAAGTTCAAAACCTGTTTTTCAAAGAGGAGTGTGCAAAAGCTTGCATATTTCCTCATTTTCTTGATATTTTGCTAAGTCTTGTTCCAATCTTGGAATTCTTGGGCTATAGGGCTGATCATAGCATCCTAACTGAGTTGGTTAAGGTGTGGTGAGGCTTATAACTTGGGGATAATCAAGTGTGGGGTAACAAGTTTGCATTAATCAAGTTTTTCCAAGTTTTTGATTTTTATGATATTGTGCTTAACCCTTGTTCAATCTTAGCAGGCTTATTGTGGAAGCTTGTGCTTGTTCTTGCTAGCACATAAGCTCAAAATTCGTGGGTGTGGATGTACATCCATGAGGTTTGCATACTTAATCTCCAAATCTGCTTAAATTGTGATTTTTGGTGATATTTGTATGAAACTGTTGCTCTTGTGAATTTTGTGGCTTGTTCTTGATTGAATCTGTTTATTAGACTTGTTTTAGTGTTAATTGATACTTGGTTGGCCTGAAATCTCATTGTGCTTTTGAAAATTTTGATTTGAAAAAGTTAAAGGGGTGTTTGGGTCTACTGGTTTATGCTTGTAACTTGTTATTGTGTTAAGGGAAGTTGTTGTTTTTGCTTTGTATCTGCTATACCTTTGTTTGAGAGTGTTTTGCTGCAAGTTTTTGGGTTTGAACACTTGAATTAATCAATCTTCTATATAGACCTTGTTTCTGCTTGTTTTGACCTAGGATTTTGGGAACACTTAGTGTGTATGCATGCTTAGGGATAAAAGTGGTTTAAACAAAGTTAATATAACCTGTTTGAAAGATTTGAGGTGTTGAAATTGGCTTGTGTGTCAAATACATCAGCAAAAGTAGAAAACTGCATGTGTTAGTGTTCATCAGTAACTTTCATTGCTTGAATCTTGCTTAATTCTTTGAACCAGTGCATGAAACCTGTTTAGACTTGCTTATTGGAGTTTATTATAGCTTGTGTATGCATTTGGTTGAATTTGGCTAGCTGATTTGTACTAAAACTGCTCATAAGTGCTTAACTGCTTGTTGTTCATGTCTGTGCAATGTCTGATGAATGATTGATTAAACTGTATCAATTGGGTGTTAGTGATTGTGTTATTTTGATTGTGATTGACTCCTTTTGATCCAAAGATCATTTGGGTGCCTTTGTGAAATCTGAATCCAAGAAAAAGTCACTAAAGACAAAAAGTCAAATTAGTCAAGCAGTGGAAAAAGTTTCCACTGCTCAACATCCAAAACTAGCCCCTGCTAGTGCAATTTTGTCATCAGCTTATCAAAAAGCTATTCTAGCTTATTCTAACTTGCAACAACTTATTTTTTGTGATAGATCTTCATTATTTGACCCATTTAAGTGAACTGGAGCTTATGAGACTTTGACTTTGACTTTTTACTAGAAAACCAACTTGTTTGACTTTTAACATAAGTGCTTATTTGATTTTCCAGCTTATTGAGTGTGCTTTTTGAGTAGGTTTTTGATTATTAAGCTTAGTCTTGTCATACGAAACATTTTGCAACTTGAATCAGCTTCTGAGGTGGTCTAGATCATAAAAACGACTATTTTGTCGTTTTGTGAATAAGTTTGTGACTTGTTTCTGGCTTATTAAGTGAGCTTATTTGAAAATTCTTTTTGCAGAAGTCTTTGTTAGGTCAAAAGAAGCCTGTGTGTAAAATTTTAGCTTATGGCAACAGCTTATAGCTTAATGGGCCAAAAAGCCCATTAAGAATAAGCTGCTTATTATAAGTTGGCTTATTTCACATTTTCAGCTTTTGGGCCTTTGGAAAAAGTTGTTTAAAATCAAATTTTGAGTCAACCTGTGCTTTTTGGGCTTATTTTGAGTACTTTTTCTTATTGGGCCTTAATTAAGCCCAATAAGGGACTGTTTTGGGTTTGGCCCATTTTCTAGGCCCAATAGGGGTATTTAGGTAATTTCACTTTCATTTCTGAGTTATTTAAGTTAATTTAAGCTAGTTTGCAAGTTTTTAGAATTTTTTATAATTTTTGGATTTTTAATATTATTTTAATATTATTTTATTATTAAAAATTAAAAGTCTGATTTTCTAGGTTTTTATATTTTTCCGAGGTTCTAAACACTTAATTAGGATTTTTTCAACTTTCCAATTATTTTCTAGGTCTTTTAATTATTTTCTATAATTAATTTAAGATTTAATTGATTTTAGGAGTTTTTAATTGTTTAAAAATAGTTTTAATTGGTTTTAAAATTTTGAAAAATAGTTTTTAGCTTAATTAGAGTATTTTTGAGGTTTACAAACTTGAAAATCTTGTTTAGGGCTTTTTAATAATTAATTTTGATTTTTAGGGCTTTAATTAGCATTAAAATGTCACTATCTAATTAATTTAAAGGTTTTTGCAAGTTTTGATTTTTTGTAAACTCTTAGAATATTATTAGGGATTTTTGGTAATTTTTAGAAATTTTTAGATTAAAATTTTAATTTTGGTGGTTTTTACGACTTTACGTATACGCCTTTTTAGACTTAGTTTAATCCGTCTTTATAACCGTCATTCTTTTCTAATCCCCTTTCTATTCTTCTTTTTCAAATATAATCCCAAATTAATCCATATCATTACACACTTAACAAACTAGCCTCCTTGAGAACGAACTTAATTGGTCATTAGTGCTTGGTTTTCCTAAACCGACACTTAATACTTGCCATCTTTGTGCATCCTTTTCCTAAAGGGTGGTAAAAACAACAACATCATTTTTGGCGCCGCTGCCGGGGAGGCGTGTTGTGTTTTGATTTGGCATTGTTGTTTTTATACTAACCATAATTAGTATTTGTATTAGTAGCACTCTACTAATACGTATTATCGTTTTTTGATTTTTGTGTGAATATTATTACTATATTGTATACGTAGAACAATAAATTTACAAGTACTCCAAATACGTGAGAAATCACAACCTTGACTTGGGAGGTCATTACCCAATCATTGTATTCGAATCTCAAACCAAAGAAAAAGGCAAAAATAGATAATTACTTTCGTGAAGCTTAATCTTGAAAATACAAACTATAAGGTGGGTATAAGGCGGATATTATAAAATATATCCTAAGGAAAAAGGCTCTTAAGTGCTTCGCGCCGCCTCGTTTCCCCGCTTGCTTGTGAGTATTTGATTTTGAGAGTGAATCGAGGGTTTTGCCGCCCAAAGTATTATTACATATCATATATTTTCTTGGTTTCATTTGATTAAACCCTCTTGAACGATTTGGTGTTCCACCATCGTTCTAAAGTCATCGAAGGCATTCACTTCACGTGATCGTTTTCATTCCTTGAGGCTTCTTTAATCAAGAGATTTGATTAAAGAGGAGATTTGTAGATTTTTGTCTACTTAATACATTTCACCAATTTCCAAAAAGGTTAATACAATCAAAAACCACAAAAAATAGAAAAATACAAAATACCAAAAAGAATCTTCTTTGCTCGTCCCCTCGTTGTACGTGACGTTTATGCTAACTCGAAATCAAGCAAGACGTGCACGTAAACGCAAGAACAAAACTCGCACTCCAAACAATTCTAGTGAGGAGTCTCCTATTGACGAACCCATTGTAAGAGAAGCACCAACCATGGCGAATCGAACTATGATGGAGTTACTTCAAGCACCCACCGAGGGTTATAGAGAGGCTATTGTGATTCCCGCTATCCTTGCGGAGAATTTTAAGGTTAAAACGGGTTTGTTGTCCATGATTCAAAACAACAAATTCTGTGGTGATGAGAAGGACAATCCACACAACCATATCCGCCAATTCAATCGTCTTACCGCTACTTGCAAGTTTAAGGATGTCTCTAACGACTCGATTAAGATGATGCTTTTTCCGTATTCCTTAGCGGGGCCCGCAAAAATTTGGTTAGAGAAAGAGCCACCCAATTCTATATTGACGTGGAAGGATCTCGTGTCTAAGTTTGTGAACCAATTTTTTCCGCCCTCTAAGACTACGCACTTGAAAAACGAGATTTCAAAAATTTCACAAGAATTTAATGAAAGTTTTTCAACGGCTTGGAATAGGTTTAAGGAAATGTTACATGAATGTCCTCATCACGGTTTTTCCGATTTGCATCAAATTGACACGTTTTACAATGGACTTAATGATCATGAAAGGGATTATTTGAACGCCGCCGCGGGTGGTAATTTTTTGTGTAAAACGGTTGAGGAAGCTTTGGTGATAATTGAAAATAGATCTAAGGTGTATAGTCCTCGTAGCACGTCTAGTGTTCGTAAGGCTTCGTCTTCGACTTCACCTTCTTTGTCTAATACCATCGATGCTTGCCAAATTGAGGCGAACTTGGAAAACAAGATTTTTGATAAGTTGAAAGGACTTTTGATTGATTTTAAAGTTGGTGAACCAAGTGCTCCCGCTACGGCTAAAGCGGTTGAGGTTTCTTGCATGTATTGTGGTGGAGGTCATGATTTCTACGAGTGCATTACCAACGGTGGTAACACTTCGAGTGCCTTCGCGGCCATGGGAAATTACAACCAAAACGGTCAAGTTTCCCGCTCTAATCAAATGACTCCACCGGGTTTTGGTTCAAATCAAAATGCTAACAACTATCGTAACAATCAAGTTGGTTTTAAGAACAATTACAACAAGGGAAACTATGGGAATCAAGGGGCTAATAATCAAGTTTCAAACAAAAATGATTTTCAAAATAACAACAAAAGTTTGCAAACATTGAAAGATCTTCCAAGTGAGTTTGTTGAATATGCTAGTGGGAATGATGCTAGGTTTGACAACATACAAAGAGAAATCATTAGCCTAAGATCCGAGTTTAAAAACGACTTGAAGAAAGAGTTGAAAAATGAGTTAGCTAATGAACTTAAAATCCACACCAACAAGATGGAAGGAAATGTCACTAGGTTGCAACAAAACCAACAAAAGATGGAACAAGGGCAACATGAGATTAAACAAGAGATGCTTAAGGCCGAGAAAAGGCAAACCGAAGCCGTATTGAGGCAATCTAATTTTGAAGATAAAATCTTGTCTATGTTTGAGGCAATAATGTGTAAACCGTCGTCAAGTGGTCCTCATAGCAACACCATATCCAACCCTAAGGGTGAGATGAAAGTAATTACCACACGTAGTGGTAAGATACTTAAGGAGCCGATTCCTCAACCAATTGCTCCTACGGAGGAAGCAATTGAGGAAGAACCCGAGGTGGTGGTCCAAAAGGAGCATGTTCCAATCCCACGAAGTACCGCTCATGCCACACCTACGGTTGACCCATTACCATCATTGGAACCCGAGGTTCCAAAGGCTATGCCTACTATGCCTCAACCCACACCACCTTTGCCCTATCCATCGAGACTTAGGAAGGAGAAACGTCAAGAGCGCGACAATTACCAATTTTAGCTTTTTATGAAAATGTTTCGTGATTTGCACCTTAATGTAAGTTTCGTCGATGCTTTGGTCATGATGCCTCGATTTGCCGCTAACTTTAAGAGTATGTTGAACAACAAGGAGAAATTGCACCAATTTTCTAGTTGTTCGTCGGTTTATCTTAATCGCATACCTCAAAAAGTCGGTGATCCCGGTAAATTTTTGATCCCTTGTGCAATCCAAGATATGGAAGAATGCTTCGCCTTGGCCGATCTTGGTGCTAGCATTAACTTGATGCCACTTGCAATCTTCAAGTCGCTCAATCTTCCTAATCTTACTCCTTCACTAATGTCTATCGAGTTGGCCGAACATTCCACAATTCCCGCATGTGGTTTGGCGGAAGACGTTTTTGTGAAAGTGGGGAAGTTCTACTATCCCGTAGACTTCATTGTTGTTGATATCCCCACGGATCCTCAAGTTCCTCTCATTTTAGGTCGTTCGTTTTTAGATACGTCTATGGCTTTGATTGATGTTCATGCTAGAAAGATCACCTTACGTTTCAACGACGAGGAACTTGTTATAAACGCAACTCAAAACTCTCAAATTTCTCATGTTTATTCCGTTGCAACCATAAACCTCGTTGATATGATTGACGTGGTTTGCGAGGAATTTTCACAAGAAGTTCTAGGTTTTGGTGATGAAGAAACTAGTGGCAATCCCACTATGTTGGATCCAATTCTTGATAATTCGACGCCAACCTTCACTCCTTTTGAAGGTGGTGGTTTTACGTTGGAAGAATGCAATGTTCCACGTACTTGTGACGAAGACCTCGACAACGATGAGGACTTCTCGATTATCAAGGATTTTCTTAACGATTTCCCATTTCCTCCACCCGAGGAGGTTATGAGTATCGAGCCTAAATCTTCACTTGAGGAGCCACCTATCCTTGAGTTGAAAGATTTACCTCCTCACCTCGAATATGTCTATTTGGAGGAGGACGACAAGTTGCCGGTTATTATTGCGAAGGATCTTTCGAATGATGAAAAAATCGTACTTGTCGATGTTCTTAAGGATCACAAAGGGGCGATTGCGTGGAAGTTATCCGACATTAAGGGGATCGATCCCAAATTTTGTACCCACAAAATCTTAATGGAGGAGGATTTCAAGCCAACAATCCAAAGTCAAAGGAGGGTGAACCCCAAAATTCACGACGTCATCAAAAAGGAGGTCCTTAAACTCCTTGACGCGGGAATGATTTACCCTATTTCTGATAGCCCTTGGGTGAGTCCTATTCATTGTGTCCCTAAAAAGGGAGGGATGACCGTTGTGCCAAACGATGCCAACGAGTTGATTCCCACTAGACTCGTGACCGGATGGAGAGTGTGCATTGACTATCGAAAGTTGAATGAAGCCACTCGAAAAGACCATTTTCCCTTGCCCTTCATGGACCAAATGTTGGAGCGTCTTGCGGGAAACGATTTCTATTGCTTTTTAGATGGTTTTTCCGGTTACTTCCAAATCCCCATCGATCCTCGTGATCAAGAAAAAACTACGTTTACGTGTCCATATGGAACGTTTGCCTATCGTAGAATGCCATTCGAACTTTGCAATGCACCGGGAACTTTTCAACGATGCATGATGGCTATTTTTCATGATATGATCGAGAAGACGATGGAAGTCTTCATGGATGACTTTTCCGTGTTTGGTGATTCTTTCACTTCGTGTTTGTCGAACCTAGAGAGAATGTTAAAACGTTGTGAGGAAACCAACCTTGTGCTCAATTGGGAAAAATGTCATTTTATGGTTAAGAGTGGAATCGTCTTAGGGCACAAGGTCTCGAAAGCGGGGATTGAGGTAGATCAAGCTAAGGTAGACGTCATCGCCAAATTACCTCATCCCAAAACCGTCAAGGGAGTTAGGAGTTTCCTAGGCCACGCGGGCTTTTATCGTCGATTCATCAAGGACTTTTTGAAGATTTCTCGACCCATTACACATCTTCTTGAAAAAGAGGCACGTTTTGTCTTTGACGAAGATTGTGTACGAGCCTTTGAAATCCTTAAGAGGAAACTTACCGAAGCTCCCATTCTTGTTGCTCCCAATTGGAACCTCCCCTTTGAGCTCATGTGTGATGCTAGTGATTACGCTATAGGGGCCGTTTTGGGGCAACGTCATGATAAGCACTTCTTGCCTATTCACTATGCTAGCAAGACGATGACCGAGGCTCAACTTAAATACACTACAACGGAAAAGGAGTTCCTTGTCGTGGTGTATGCATTTGAGAAATTCCGACCTTATCTCGTCTTGACGAAATGCATAGTGTATACGGACCATTCGGCTATTAAGTATCTCATGGCAAAGCAAGATGCTAAGCCGAGATTACTTTGTTGGATTCTCCTCCTTCAAGAATTTGATCACAAAATCGTTGACAAAAAAGGAGCCGAGAATCTAGCGGCCGATCATCTCTCTCGTTTGGAAGATCCTCACCAAAGTGTTTACGAGCCTAAGGAAATCACCGAAACATTTCCGCTTGAAACACTTGGTGTAGTGAATTCTAAACATGATTCTTCTACCCCATGGTTTGCGGATTTTGCAAATTACCATGCGGGTAACTTCATCGTTAAGGGTATGACGACTCAAGAAAAACGAAAATTCTTTCGTGACGTCAAGTTCTACTTTTGGAACGACGCTTACTTGTTTCGAACTTGTGCGGATCAAATCATCCGACGTTGTGTATTTGGCACCGAAGCTTCTAACATCCTTAGAGCTTGCCATGAGGGGCCCACGGGTGGTCACCACGGTGCTAATCTCACGGCTAAAAAGGTGTTTGATGCCGGCTTCTTTTGGCCTACTATTTACCGAGATGCACAAATTCTTGTGAAGTCTTGTGATGCATGCCAACGACAAGGAAAAGCCTCACAAAAAGATGAAATGCCACAAAATATCATTCAAGTATGTGAGATCTTTGACGTTTGGGGTATAGACTTTATGGGGCCGTTCCCATCATCTCGTGGTAATAAGTACATTCTCGTTGCGGTTGACTACCTACCTAAGTGGGTGGAGGCGAAGGCCTTGCCCACTAATGATGCTCGTGTGGTAGTTAAGTTCTTGAAAAGCTTGTTTGCTCGGTTTGGAACCCCTCGTGCGATCATAAGCGATCATGGAACCCATTTTTGTAATGACCAATTCGAAAGAGTCTTAAGGAAATATGGGGTTACACATCGTCTTTCTACGGCTTATCACCCACAAACGAGTGGGCAAGTCGAGGTTTCAAACCGAGCGTTGAAGAGGATCTTGGAGAGATCCGTTGGAGAGAACCGACAAACTTGGCCGGATAAGTTGGACGATGCTTTATGGGCCTTTAGGACCGCTCATAAGACACCCATTGGGTGCACTCCCTATAAGCTTGTGTATGGAAAGAATTATCATTTGCCTATCGAGTTAGAACACAAGGCTTATTGCGCTCTAAAGCATTGTAATGATGATATGGAGACCGGGGGAAAACACCGGAAAATGCAATTAAATGAATTGGATGAATTGAGGGATATTGCTTATGAAAATTCATTGATTTATAAAGAGAAAACTAAAAAGTTGCATGATTCTAAAATTAAAAACCGGGTTTTTAACATTGGGGATCAAGTTTTGCTTTTTAATTCAAGATTGAAAATTTTTCCGGTAAATTGAAATCCCGTTGGTCCGTCCATTCACCGTGACTCAAGTGTTTCCGTATGTGACCATCGAGCTAGCTCAAGATGATGGTCCTAACTTCAAGGTGAATGGACATAGGTTGAAGCACTACTTTGGCGGGGAAGTTCCATCCTTGAACTACCTCGACCAAGTCACCTTCCCCAATGATAATTAGTATTGAGGGGATCGAGTCGAGCTCATGACTCGGTAATCAAAAACGAGGAGCCTCGTGGGGGAGTCCCATGCTTATCCTATGTACATATTATCGCTTTCTAATGTAGCTTACGTGAGGGGATTTGTGCCCTTCCAACCTTTGTTCCGTGGTTGTTTGTGATGTGTGGTTTTTAGATCATGATCTTCACGATTGGAGCCTCTCGTGTTCGTTTTATGGGAGCACTCGATCGTTTGCTTTGGAGACATTTCTCAATATCCATGATATATCCTTTTATGTTCTAACCTTAGGTTTTTAGCACACTTCATAAACGGCTATTACTTATTGGTTACACCCTTTCCATGCTAGATTAGGCATTCGACTACGTCTCTAGTATGGGGGTGTTTGCACCCCTAGACTCGAAACATTGAGGACAATGTTTAACTTTAGTATGGGGGGTGAATAGATACTTGCCTTGCCAAACCTTCACGCTTTCCAAAGTTTATCGTTTTGTTTATCGTTTTGTTGCGAAATAAGGCTAAAAATGGCCAAATTTTAAAATTTTTCTCATGTTTTATAAGTGTTTGAAGACACGAATGTAGGTTTTCCGATGGCGAGAATAAGAGTAATTTTTGACTCGACCGTGCGTGTTGAGCACTTAGCTTTGATTCCTTAACTACACATTAGGCTAAGTCTCTTAAATGAGGACGAGAAATGATAGAGTTAATTATAAGTTACTATGCTAAACGTAGAGTACTCGTATTCTTTCAAAAACTCATGTGTTCTCGTTGTTTGCTTATTCTCCCTTCGCATGTAAATATTTTTTGCTTAATAAATATTAACTTAGCGGTTTAGTTAGGATTGTTGGGTTTCTAGTCTTTTCTAGTAGCTTCCATGTAATTAAATTGGGAAGACATTAAGGTATCGCCAGCGTCACGGTTTTGAAGTATTGGCACCCCAATAATCGAAAGCTTCAACCAATAATAAGATTTCAAGTGCTCACCTAAATCTAGCAAACAATTTGAAGCCCCACAAGGCCTAAAATCTATGCAAAAATTGAAAGTGAATCAAGCCTTAATCTTCGAAGCTTTAAAGATCCAAAATTCGCTTTAGCGTGAGGATATACGTCTTTGGCTAATAAAACCACCGATGAGGCGGATAATAAAAGGCAAGGCAAGACCGAAGTCATAATAAAAGCTTCATGGCGAAGTTGAATAAAAGATGGAGGTAAACCAAAGATAATAAGGCCCTTCCGTTAGGGGGCGTATAAAAGTCTTGGTAATAAGTCTCATATTCAAAACCGTTATAAAACCATGTTTATCGATTCTTCTTGTCAACTTAATTTTTTAACATCGTTGTCTATTAGGAGGGGTTATTGATTTGATGGTCTTAGTTACACCGTTAGGACTCTATTTTTAGACCTAAAATCTCTATTATCGCATAAGTCAAACAATGTATCCTCGTGAAACATTCAAGACATCATAAAATATAAGAGATACAACTTAGGAATAATGGGAGGATAAGTGCGTGATTAGGGCATATGAGTAGTGTTAGCATTACTAACTTATAATGACAATGATCTTGTTGCACGCTTAGCATGGAATTGGGGTGAAATTCGAGGACGATGAAATTATTTCTAACGAAGCATTCACGTGTTCTTGTTCTATGAACCTAAACGTCCCATTTTGCGATGAAAATCATACATTATGTCTATAACACAAGTAGTAGTAATAGTAGTAGAGTAGCTAGTTTATCATTTCAATAAAGTGAATAAAATGAATTTTGGAAATGCTTTGATACTTTATTCTAGCATTGCGTGAGGGCACGGCAATGGTTTAGTATGGGGGAGTGATGAGACTGCTTTTATACATAGTCTCATCTTCCAAATAGGGCTTAAAATGTATTAAATATCATCAAAATACCCAAATATATGCTTGTGTTTGTTGCTTGTGTATTTTAGGTACGGATATTGAGATAATGACAAAAGATCACAAGAATCATGCAAAAACGAACACGGGAAACGAAGCCGCACAATGAACCAAGCCCTAGTGAAGACTTTCCCAAGACCAACCCTTGAAGATTTGAAGAATTATGAAGAAGGGTCCTCTAACTATGAAGAATTGACACTTTATACCCTTGTATCCTCATAATTACAAGTTTGGTCCCTAAAGTTTGTCAAAATTACACAAAGGACCCTTAACTTTGAAGATTTGGCAAGTTTAGCCCCTCAACAAAAGCTAAATTGTCAACTAATATCATCCACAAAGTCAAATAAATCATGAAGTCCTTCAAAGTACAAGAAATTACAAGTTTGGTCCTTTGAAAAAGTCAAAATTACACAAAGGACCCTCAACTTTCAACAATTGGCAAAAATGGTCCCTCAATCATCAATACTTGGCAATTTCAGTCCTCCAAAATGTCAATTAAACAAGTCTAGACCATCATCATTGAAGAAAATACCAAACCACCCCTTGAAGAATTCAAATATGGCAAGAAATACCCCTGATTTCACTTTGTAGAAGTTTTTGGGCCAAAAATGTAAAAGGGCAAAAATTGACAAATCTTATTAAGGCGTTGATAGAAGTTTGGAAGGAATTTGACAAGTTTCTGAAACATGGGGGTGTTAAGCTGGCAGACAAAGAAGATACATAGACCACTCCCAAGCTGCCATGTGTCCCACTCACATTCTCCACCAATCATACTCCACCATTTTGCCATGTCACCTTCCACTCACAACCGGATTTAACAACTTAATTAAGTTTAAAAATGGCGGTTAACATGTTTTTAAACTTAAAACAAGATCAAAACCTTGTTCTTAGAGTTCATAATCCGAATTGGGGATTTACTAATTACTATGAATTAGACCATGATCTTGTCCAGTTTTGTGATTAACCTCAACAAAAACATATCCCCACTTCAAAAACCCTTGCCACGTCACTCATATGCTCACATGATAAACCCTTGCTACACACTTTTGGAGATACTGCCAAAACCAGCCAGAGAATCAACCATCCAGATACAAGCTTACATTTTAAGCTTTGTTTGAGCCCTTAGATCAAATTACAACAGCTATCTACTTCACAAGGCTCCAAATTCAGTCACATGATTCAAGAAGATGCCAAAACCTCAAGGGCATTTTTGGAAGATCAAGTAGCTAGGGTTCACGTTTTTAGCCTTAACTTAGCTCATTGTAAGGCTATATAAAGCCACTTAGGCCTTCACATTTCAGTTTGCTTTTGATTTTTCCTTGGTTCAAGTTTCTATAAATCCTATTTCTAAGTTAATGAAATTGAGTTTGAAATCTTGAAGAAAAGTCATTGGCCACTCTTGTTTACTGCTTCCATTTGTTATATGCTTGTTAGTTCTTAAAGTTCAAAACCTGTTTTTCAAAGAGGAGTGTGCAAAAGTTTGCATATTTCCTCATTTTCTTGATATTTTGCTAAGTCTTGTTCCAATATTGGAATTCTTGGGCTATAGGGCTGATCATAGCATCCTAGCTGAGTTGGTTAAGGTGTGGTGAGGCTTATAACTTGGGGATAATCAAGTGTGGGGTAACAAGTTTGCATTAATCAAGTTTTTCCAAGTTTCTGATTTTTATGATATTGTGCTTAACCCTTGTTCAATCTTAGCAGGCTTATTGTGGAAGCTTGTGCTTGTTCTTGCTAGCACATAAGCTCAAAATTCGTGGGTGTGGATGTACATCCATGAGGTTTGCATACTTAATCTCCAAATCTGCTTAAATTGTGATTTTTGGTGATATTTGTATGAAACTGTTGTTCTTGTGAATTTTGTGGCTTGTTCTTGCTTGAATCTGTTTATTAGACTTGTTTTAGTGTTAATTGATGCTTGGTTGGCCTGAAATCTCATTGTGCTTTTGAAAATTTTGATTTGAAAAAGTTAAAGGGGTGTTTGGGTCTACTGGTTTATGCTTGTAACTTGTTATTGTGTTAAGGGAAGTTGTTGTTTTTGCTTTGTATCTGCTATACCTTTGTTTGAGAGTGTTTTGCTGCAAGTTTTTGGGTTTGAACACTTGAATTAATCAATCTTCTATATAGACCTTGTTTCTGCTTGTTTTGACCTAGGATTTTGGGAACACTTAGTGTGTATGCATGCTTAGGGATAAAAGTGGTTTAAACAAAGTTAATATAACCTGTTTGAAAGATTTGAGGTGTTGAAATTGGCTTGTGTGTCAAATACATCAGCAAAAGTAGAAAACTGCATGTGTTAGTGTTCATCAGTAACTTTCATTGCTTGAATCTTGCTTAATTCTTTGAACCAGTGCATGAAACCTGTTTAGACTTGCTTATTGGAGTTTATTATAGTTTGTGTATGCATTTGGTTGAATTTGGCTGGCTGATTTGTGCTAAAACTGCTCATAAGTGCTTAACTGCTTGTTGTTCATGTCTGTGCAATGTCTGATGAATGATTGATTAAACTGTATCAATTGGGTGTTAGTGATTGTGTTATTTTGATTGTGATTGACTCCTTTTGATCCAAAGATCATTTAGGTGCCTTTGTGAAATCTGAATCCAAGAAAAAGTCACTAAAGACAAAAAGTCAAATTAGTCAAGCAGTGGAAAAAGTTTCCACTGCTCAACATCCAAAACTAGCCCCTGCTAGTGCAATTTTGTCATCAGGTTATCAAAAAGCTATTCTAGCTTATTCTGACTTGCAACAACTTATTTTTGTGATAGATCTTCATTATTTGACCCATTTAAGTGAACTGGAGCTTATGAGACTTTGACTTTGACTTTTTACTAGAAAACCAACTTGTTTGACTTTTACCATAAGTGCTTATTGGATTTTCCAGCTTATTGAGTGTGCTTATTGAGTAGGTTTTTGATTATTAAGCTTAGTCTTGTCATAAGAAACATTTTGCAACTTGAATCAGCTTCTAAGGTGGTCTAGATCATAAAAACGACTATTTTGTCGTTTTGTGAATAAGTTTGTGACTTGTTTCTGGCTTATTAAGTGAGCTTATTTGAAAATTCTTTTTGCAGAAGTCTTTGTTAGGTCAAAAGAAGCATGTGTGTAAAATTTTAGCTTATGGCAACAGCTTATAGCTTAATGGGCCAAAAAGCCCATTAAGAATAAGCTGCTTATTATAAGTTGGCTTATTTCACATTTTCAGCTTTTGGGCCTTTGGAAAAAGTTGTTTAAAATCAAATTTTGAGACAACCTGTGCTTTTTGGGCTTATTTTGAGTACTTTTTCTTATTGGGCCTTAATTAAGCCCAATAAGGGACTGTTTTGGTTTTGGCCCATTTTCTAGGTCCAATAGGGGTATTTAGGTAATTTCACTTTCATTTATGAGTTATTTAAGTTAAATTAAGCTAGTTTGCAAGTTTTTATAATTTTTTATAATTTTTGGATTTTTAATATTATTTTAATATTATTTTATTATTAAAAATTAAAAGTCTGATTTTCTAGGTTTTTATATTTTTCCTAGGTTCTAAACACTTAATTAGGATTTTTGCAACTTTCCAATTATTTTCTAGGTCTTTTAATTATTTTGTATAATTAATTTAAGATTTAATTGATTTTAGGAGTTTTTAATTGTTTAAAAATAGTTTTAATTGGTTTTAAAATTTTGAAAAATAGTTTTTAGCTTAATTAGAGTATTTTTGAGGTTTACAAACTTGAAAATCTTGTTTAGGGCTTTTTAATAATTAATTTTGATTTTTAGGGCTTTAATTAGCATTAAAAAGTCATTATCTAATTAATTAAAAGGTTTTTGCAAGTTTTGATTTTTTGTAAACTCTTAGAATATTATTAGGGATTTTTGGTAATTTTTAGAAATTTTTAGATTAAAATTTTAATTTTGGTGGTTTTTACGACTTTACGTGTACGCCTTTTTAGACTTAGTTTAATCCGTCTTTATAACCGTCATTCTTTTCTAATCCCCTTTCTATTCTTCTTTTTCAAATATAATCACAAATTAATCCATATCATTACACACTTAACACACTAGCCTCCTTGAGAACGAACTTAATTGGTCATTAGTGCTTGGTTTTCCTAAACCGACACTTAATACTTGCCATCTTTGTGCATCCTTTTCCTAAAGGGTGGTAAAAACAACAACATCACGGATCACGCGGGTTGTCAACATACAAGACGTAGCACGAGTGGAACTTTGCAACTACTAGGAGATCGGCTAATCAGTTGGTCATCGAAAAGGCAGAAAAGCGCTGCAATTTCAAGTACGGAAGCAGAATACATTAGCTATGTCCGGTTGCTGTGCTCAAATTCTTTGGATGAGATCGCAATTAACCGACTATGGTCTAGGTTTCAACAAAATTCCGATGTACTGTGACAACAAGAGTGCAATTTCCTTATGCTGCAACAACGTTCAATTCTCCCGGTAGAAGCATATTGACATTCGCTACCACTTCATCAAGGAGCAAGTGGAAAATGGAGTAATCGAGCTTTACTTTGTCCGATATGAGTATCAATTGGCGGATATTTTCACGAAGGCTTTAGATCGCACTCGAATTGAATTTTTGGCCGACAAGCTAGGAATGAGAACTTTCTCGCCTGAGACTCTAAAGGAACTGGCAGATGAAGCGAAAGAATAGTGGTGGTAAAACTATTCTCAGTATCCTTGGTGATCATCTGTATATATTGTTTATATTTTTATCCACAAAAGCAAAATACAAAAATATAAAACCATATAAAAACCATAAAAATTGAAAAATCTAGAAAAATCCAAAAATATTTTTACTTTATTTTTCAAAGGCATGTCTTTTGGTACGCTAATATTTACGGCCTTAGAAATGTTGATTAATATCGACACGGCGCCATAAATAGAGTTCGTACAAAAGTTGTAAATATTTCATAAAACATGCCCTTATGGCTTGTAGTTATTTTAGTCTGCAACCCGATTTTCACAATAAAGCCAAGTATTTCTTATGAAAGCTTTGGCTCACAACAGGAATTAATTTTCTCGGGCAAGGTTTACTTTAAAACCTTGTAAGGGATCAAGTTTACTTTATAACTTGGTCTAACACAAATCTATGTACGCCTCAGTGCATTTATTTGTTAAAACAAGAGAAGTCTTGTTTTTATGAAGCTATCATCTCTACAACCATAGCTATCTACAATTGGTATCTACATACTCGACGATGCGACTACTCAACCGACGACTACAGCTCTTTCAGTAGAACACGGGTCAACAATTGAGGGGGAACAATTGTCAAGCATTCAGAATCTTCAATGCCGAAAGTGCCAAGTTCACAAGTTGGTGTCAAGAATACAATACCAATCGTACACGTGGTGTCAAGAGATGACTTCAGACGTGACGAGGCGACCAACATATGCATATGTTCTCATCAATCAGGTCCAACCTTGTCAATTATTTTCTAATATGGTGAATATGTGATCATGTTACAAATCGGTATCATATCTCATACGTTTGATATCATGAAGATAAAATGGACTTGAATTTTTCTTCCCAAAACCTTTGTTAAAACTTCATTAAATCAAGTGATATTAAAAACATCGATTGGGTTAATATTTTTAATATGGGGGAGAAAATGTGATTTAATATGGGATATTATCACAAATGGTTTGACTTAATGTGCTGGCTCATCCCGCCATGTGCGAAATGTTTTCGAATATCATGGCATATGTTAAGGGTGAGCAAAATGGATTTTCATGGTGAAATATACTTACCCAAAACCCATTTATTTCACGAAGATGAAGATTATGGTGACATAAGGATGGTAGGATAGGTTAAGTCCTAGGATTCTTCCAGAACCGGAGGAATCTTCCCAAGGACATTCCATAGCTAGAAATAGTAGTCCTTAGGAAAGATGGAGAAAGATTGTGAACGTAGCTGAATGCCGACCAAGTACTTAAGTTAGCACTGGAACAATCACAACAAGGTGCTAGTTATGACGTATTGGTAAGCATTGAAGGGGTTGAAGAATGAAAAAGAATTGTAAAGATAAAGGGTGTAAAGAAAGAAACCCTCCTTACAACTTTAGGCAGAAACCGGGTCAATACATATGCTATTGAGATAATTTTTAATGATTCTTGATATTGAAGATAGACATCATGAACCCAGTGATGCAATGCACAACCCATCCCAGCTAACTCAGATATCTCTTAAAAGATATTTGTTTTAATCACATGGAGACAACGCATTATCTATTGATTTATTCACTCCGAATAAATTGATATTGAAAAGGTGGCACTCCTCTCCAGCCTCCGATCACTAAAATCCAAAATTCACGATCGAGTCTAGAGCCATTTGACATCATCAAATATCTCATTAGGACACACTTTCATATTTCCTTGCTTCTTCACACACTGTGAAAAGTAAGAAAGATTTTAAGAGTCCTACGCAAAATCTTCATGATCTTGCCTGAACATCCGAGTAATACGAAAGTATTTACAATGAAAATGGAAATCCTTCTTGAGCGAATATCAAAAAGCTCATGGTAGGTGACTTGTGCGATTCTTTATGAATCAAACTTGTGATAACTGGAAAGCAACAATGGTTTAATTCTTAATTGAATGTAAACACGTTCCAGGCCTCTACGCAATATCTCAGTGATCTTCCCAGAACACTCAGAGTGATACCTTAGTGTTCACGGTGATGAGTGGAAATCCTTCTAGTGTTAACTTCAAACAGCACTTGGTAGGTAACTTGCAAGATTCTATACGAATCAAGCTCGTGACAACTGGAAAGCAACGATGGTGCGATTTTTTAATGAATCAAACTTGTTCCAGGAATCAGAATTGACGGCTTCAATCATGCGGATAATTTTTCCAAATGATTCACTCTTTACGTTTGCAGTCAGCTTTGGACGATCGAGTAAAGAGAACGGGTTTACCCGCGAAATCTTGTCAAGGAGATTTTTAATTAAATCTACTTGTCACAAGTACGATATTTTATATCATCCAACGGTCTTCACCGACCGGAGGTAAAATGCTACCAAATTAGAATGAAATGTTCAAAGCCATTTCGTTCGTGTCTACTTATGTTGCGGCATTTGAAGACGGTGGCGTTGCGGGATCCAAGAAGAAGTCGTCCCCGTATGCTTATACTTTATGCACTTAATACCTCATCTAATTCAAGAAAGCCTAAAAGTTAAGTCTTCCGCTGTATCGAACTCTGAAGCTTTCAAGAATTTCGAAGGTATAAGTATGTGGGACGTGAGGTCACGAAGAGGCGAAGATCACAAGTGATGGATGCACAAGATCAAAGCAAGAGATTAATGCTCAAGATTGATATCAATGATCACATCAGCATGTTCACCTGAAAAGAAAAAGAAAAGAAAGATGAAGACTACGAGCTCAAGACAAGCATAGTATGCTAGGTTTATCTTATTATTGTAACTTGGGTAATGCCCTTGTTTGGAGTGACCTCCCTTAGGGGGAGATTGTTGGAAATACGTTTTACGTATTAAGAAGGATCGGTCACTCCAACAATAGTCCATGTAATAGCTCGTAGTTTAGTTATTTATCTTTATTAAACAAACAAGGCCAAGCCTAGCCTACAACATGTGTAGGCCGGCCCAAATGTAAGCCCAAGCCCATCTTAGGGGCTTGGTATATAAACCCTCTCCTTAAATGGAGAGGGTGTGTGGTTAATCATTTTTTCACATAGTTCTTATTAAGTTTCTCTCTCTAGAATTGTGTGTAATCCACCATCTTTCTATCTCTTTCTCTCTCTAAAACATAAACAAGATTTACATATCCTACACAAGGATCATTTGTGTTCCGCGTGTACAATGGGAAAAAGCACTAAGAAATCCTACAAACCCAAGACGGAAGACACCAACCAAGAGAAACTTTATTTGTTGCATATGGATCTTTGTGGGCCAATGCGTGTTGAAAGTCTTAGTGGCAACAAGTACATCCTCGTAATTGTCGATGATTACTCTCGGTTGACATGGGTGAAATTTCTTAAAACAAAAAACGAGGCACCTAAATTCATCATCGGATTTCTCAAGATGATTCAAGTGCATCTCAAAACTACTGTCCGACGCATTCGTACAGATAATGGAACGGAATTTGTGAATCAAATCTTGCGTGATTATTATGAAGAATTGGCATATCTCATGAAACGTCCGTTGCACGCACTACACAACAAAACGGTGTCGTTGAAAGGCGAAATCGCACACTTATGGAAGCTGCTCGAACGATGTTTATTTACGCAAAGGCTCCATTGTTTTTATGGGCAGAAGCAGTATCTACAGCAGTGTACACCCAAAACCGGTCACTAATTCGTAAACCCAATGGTAAAACACCTTATGAGCTTCTCCATGGAAAAGTACCAGATTTATCATATCTTCATGTATTTGGTTCTCTTTGCTATCCAAATAATGATGGTGACAATTTGGGAAAACTTCAACCAAAGGCTGATATTGGTATTTTCATTGGTTACGCACCCGCAAAGAAGGCATACCGAATCTACAACCATAACTCTCGCAAGATCCTAGAAACTATGAATGTTGATTTTGATGAGCTGACATCAATGGCTTCTGAGAAAAGCAGCTCTGAACCCGCACTTCATGAAATGGGACACAGTAACATTAGCTCTGGTCTTGTCCCAAACAACCCCACTTCATCATCATTTATACCACCTTCTAGGACTGAATGAGATACGTTGTTTCAACCGTTCTTTGATGAATTCTTTACTCCTCCAAGTATTGTTGCTCCAGAACATGAGGAAATAGCTCCGGTAACCGAAGTTGTCGCTCTAGCAACCGAAGCACAATCTGATACGTCTGCACCTAGAATTGGTCAAGATATACCATCAACTAGTAATTCTCAACCAACACCTGAATCTGTGGAACCTATAGATCGTTGGACTCAATGGTTAGGAACCATATATCTAGGTTTGATCATCATTCATATGATAACATAGCGGAAAAGAACAATGATCATGACAAGGTGTTTGGACACAAAGAACAAGAATTAAAACAATTGGGATGTTCATTATATTAATAACAAACATCCACTAGACGTGTATACATTGAATCCCACGTCTAGTGCGACACACACTTTAGGTTTACATTGTGAATGAATTATATGATATTGAAACCTACGGTCTATGTTTTCTTTATATACTAGAAAACATAGCTTACAAAGAAAGCTAAAGTAATAAAAAGACTCCAACGGCTTGTTGTTTGTAACTTTGGCAAAAGTAGTCCTTGTCTTCTTATTTTGTTGTGTTTTGACTTATCAACTTAATAATTTGACCCAACAATCTTCCCCTAGTTGATGATGTCAAAACACTCTTCTTAAGCATGAATCCTTTGTATGTAGTACATGATCTCCAAGAAGCTTCCCCTTAAGTATAGCACATATTCTTCCCCTTTTTGACACATCAATAGGGAATATGTGAAAGTATGCAACCTTGTAGATTCTCCAAAAGTAGCTCTATGTAATGATCCTGAAGAAAAATAACTTTAATAATTTTGATGTAGAAGTAAGATAACCCAACCTTGTGTTCCATGTCTTGTACTATCCACGTGACTAAGAACTTATAGAGGAGGATATAAGTAGATCTCGATCCCTTGTCAATATTCTCATCCTTTGTGAGACACTGAGCACGATAATGTAACTCCTTCAAGTGTTATGACAAGTCTTCGTCACCAACCATGTAAAGCACGAACAAGTTACCTTTAAAGTCTAGGTACTTTAAGATATGATAGAACACAAACTTGCGCAAATCTTCTTCAATCATCAATCTTACCATAAGAATTCTTCCCCTTAAGCTAACACCTCTTCATGACAAGTCTTAATGAACCAATATCCTCATATGTAAAAGTTAGAAGACGAATAACTCTTTCACAAGGCTATCCCGATTACATATTCGAATACCAATCAAAGTCTTCATGAATTATTGCTAACTTACTTAAAAATCATTAATCCATTTAAATATATCCGAGCCATAAATATCAACTTGATATTCTGAATAAAACGGAGATTCCATGTACCTTTTGTGTGTATTTTCCTCCTTTTTGTGTGCTTAAAACGTACCAGTTTTCTCAAACAGCAGCTATCCATGTGTTGTCCAATATCTCTTCTGTCCAATATCTTGGTCAGATGTATTGTCCAATATCTGACAATACGTATCAGCGTTGAAGCACATATATCGGACGACACTGTCAACCTATCAGTGTTGACTTATTCTGTCAGCGTCGAAACCCTTCCTGTCAGCGCCTAAATAACAAACGTCAGCGCCAACCTTCAATCTTGTCAGCGTCTCAAATTGCTGACATCATCAGCGTCTCATAAATCTGTCAGCGTTGAACCACACTCTTGTCAACGTTATACGAAAACCTGTCAGCGTCTCAATCTCTTATCAAAAAGTGGCGTATTCCCAATTGTTGCATTCTTCGTATGAATACAATAGATGTAAACCAATCAAATTTGAAAGGCTTTCGTCAATTGTTACAACCCTTTGTGTGAACACACAACTATCTCAACCAATGAGAAATTTAGAACCGTGTGAATGCATACTTTGTCAATGGGACTCTTATAACCGTGTGAACACGTTAGACTTCAACCAATAAG
Organism: Glebionis coronaria; assembly: GCA_025667525.1. Lineage (NCBI taxonomy): Eukaryota > Viridiplantae > Streptophyta > Magnoliopsida > Asterales > Asteraceae > Glebionis > Glebionis coronaria. The sequence goes on from CM046875.1 coordinate 205,652,177, forward strand.
AATTGAGGGCTCTCGGTAATTCAGTGGAATACCATGTATAGGATCAAAGCTTGTTAAAGGCTCACGGTAACAAATGTTATCAATAACCAATCAAAAGCTCTTGACCGTGTGAACGCATGTAACCCCCACGTGAATAACAGTAGACGCGCATGTAAACGATCAAAGCATGAATATTAGGGTTTACTATTTGCCGTGTGAATGCAATCGTTTCCTCCAATCAAACATGTCAAACCGTGTGAACACACATGGTTTTAACCAATCACACCTGAGGATCCGTGTGAATGAAAGTTTGAAGACCAATGAGAAACGAATGATGAACTTTAGCCACGAATCTGCATTAACCTTCACGTCTGTAACAACGATCTAGGGTTTGGAGTTTTGAGCACTGAAACCCTAATTAGGGTTTGTAAATAACCACCTTAGATCGTATATCTTCACACGTTTTAACAGCCACCAATTTCAATTCTTCCTGTTTTTTTTTTTAAGTAGATCTAGGGTTTGAGAAACCCTAGTTCATGATTTCATGTGAAAACAGAAAACTGAAAATCTTCCATCAGCCAACTTCGACGCTTAATAACTTTTGCCTGGGGATAAAACTCGACAATCCCTCCGGTGGATGTTTAGATCTATATATGTAGAACACACATCTAAAATTTCGTGACGATCCAACGGTTAGATCAAAAGTTATGACCTTCTGAATACTGCTGCGCACACAAAAACGTCCAGAAAAATTCCATACGAATTTTTCTTCTTCACCATACACGAACACCTCGTCGGACCTAGATATCAAGAGCCTTAGGCTCTGATACCAATTGTGGAACCTATAGATCGTTGGACTCAATGGTTAGGAACCATATATCTAGGTTTGATCATCATTCATATGATAACATAGCGGAAAAGAACAATGATCATGACAAGGTGTTTGGACACAAAGAACAAGAATTAAAACAATTGGGATGTTCATTATATTAATAACAAACATCCACTAGACGTGTATACATTGAATCCCACGTCTAGTGCGACACACACTTTAGGTTTACATTGTGAATGAATTATATGATATTGAAACCTACGGTCTATGTTTTCTTTATATACTAGAAAACATAGCTTACAAAGAAAGCTAAAGTAATAAAAAGACTCCAACGGCTTGTTGTTTGTAACTTTGGCAAAAGTAGTCCTTGTCTTCTTATTTTGTTGTGTTTTGACTTATCAACTTAATAATTTGACCCAACAGAATCAACTACCCATGTCATGCCTATTGATGATGAAGAGGATGATGATGATCATGATATGGAATTCGCTCAAATGCGTTGATAGGTGTGTAAACACCCATCTTTTCTACCACTTAATTACAATAATAACCGGACCTAAACGTGTATTTTATGTCTTTTATGTCGGAATTATGCGTGGTTTGTGTTTTTGTTGTGATTTAGGATGAAAAGGTGAAAAGTGGAGAAAACACGGACATTCACGGGCATTTACGGACTTTTATTGAAGAAAAGGATGAAAGACGAAGTCGAGAAGTCAAGAGTACAAAAAGAACGGAAGTCCACGACCAATTCTGAAGATTTATCGAAGAAAAAGTCAAAAGACGGAAGTTTATCAAAAGCCGAAGAATTCAAGTCTATTTTATTGAAGAATTTAAAGACGAATTCAAAAGAAATCCCGAAGTCAAAAGTCCCTTAAGTCCAAGATTAAAGAAGATTAGAAGAAAAGGACTAATGACGCAATTAATAAGAAAGGGACTTAATCTTGCAATTAACAAGAAAGGAAGGAGGGGAGGAAGTTTCCTTAATCCTCCCCTATAAATAGATTAGATTAGTCATTTTTCACTCTTGTTGGCTAAGTGTGACAATTAGTCTTCCACCATTTTCATATCTTGTCATTTACTTTTCATGTCATTTAAATTCATGTTATGCACCTTAATTACCATTTAATTCCAAGTAAGTTTTCATTTTAATTCTTGTCAAATCTTTATTTTATCTTGTCAATCTCTTATCTACCTTTCTCAATCTTTGATTTGTTGTGTTTATGTTTATGTTCATGCTTTTATTTTGATCCAAGTGGTTTTTGATTATTTTGGTTAAAGTTGTTTGATTTCATGTTTTTAATTGTTTGTTGATGCTTATTTGTTGATTCGTTACTATTTATAATTATCCGTGTGTTTGATTTTGGTTATTTTGTTATTATATCTGCTGCTACTGTTCTCCTTGTTCTTCGGGAGTGTTTGCTTGTTTCTGATCTTTCCAGGTATAGTTCCGAACCAAGACAAAGGAAAGTGTTCATTCGGAACTTCTAAAGTTCCGAATCAAGGGTTCATCCGGAAGATTTGGGATTTGAAAAACTTCCGAACCAAACTTGTTCATCCGGAACTTTCAAAGTTCCGGACGAAGTGAAAACTTCCGAACCAAACATACTCATTCGGAACTCCAAAGTTCCGAACCAAGGGTTTCATCCGGAACTTTTCAAAAGTTCCGAATCAACTCAAAGTTCCGAATCAAGGACCAAGTTCCGAATCAAGGCTGTTCATTCGGAAGTCATAAACTTCCGAGTCAAGGCTTCATTCGGAACTTCCAAAGTTTCGGATCAAGGGTAATCTTCCGACTCAAGAAAGGTTCATTCGGAAGTTCTAAACTTCCGAATCAAGGAGCTTCATTCGGAAACTTCCGAATCAAGGGGTGACCTAATACTTCCGAATCAAGGCAACAAGTGAAAGTTCCGAATCAGTAAGTTCCGAACGAAGCATTGTTTTGGATAAGTGACATATTCAGATCAATTTGTTCTGGATCAAGGATTTTGGTAATATTCCAAGTGAAGAAGAATCATTTCAACCAAAGGTGACATTTAGGACGAGTGATTATTCCAAACGAAGGTTTATTCCGAATGAGCTGTATTCAGGTTCTTATTAGCTTTTGTCTTTGATTTTTATTTTCCTTGCCTTTTATTTAATTGCACTTTAAGATTATTTGCCTTAGTTTTATTTTAGACTTGCCTTAGTTTTAGTCGCACTTTAAGTTTGCCTTAGATAGATTTAAGTTTGCGTCATTTATTTTAGTGCCTTTTAATTTCAGTCACGTTTTTAAGTACTTGTACCTTTACTTTAATTAGACTTAGATTTACATTAAGAGCACTTTTACTTTAATTGTTTTGCACCTTTTAATTTTAAAAACTACAACGACACATCTTTGATTCCACCAAAATAAAACGAAGTCACATAGAGAACTAAGATCAATTCTATTAGACATACTTAAACGAATCTTTTTAACCTGAGTAAAATCTAGTTATCATGCGTGAACTTCCATTCTTTGGTGTACCTATTCCCAACCCTAATCAAGCTGGGTCGTCCACCTCAGAGGAAGCTCCTACTACGATTCACTCCAATCCACGAATTCGTGAACATGACAGCAAGTGGACAAAGGATCATCCTATAGATTCTATTATTGGTGACCCCAATCGTCCGGTATCCACACGAAGTCAGTTACAAGAAAATGCGATGTTTTGTCATTTTGATGCTTTTCTCACTGAAGTTGAACCTAAGACATGGCAAGAAGCTTTTACTCAATCATGTTGGATAGAATCTATGCAAGAAGAACTTAATGAATTTATACGTTTTGAAGTATGGGAACTTGTCCCATGCCCGGATCAAGTGCAATTACTCACTTTGAAATGGGTTTACAAGGTGAAACTCGATGAGTTAGGAGGAATATTGAAGAATAAAGCTTGACTAGTAGCTCGTGGATACAAGCAATTATTGGGCATCGACTTTATGGAATCCTTTGCACATGTTGCCCATTTGGAAGATATTAGACTATTCCTCGCTTATGCAGCCCACATGAATATGATCGTCTATTAGATGGATGTGAAGACGGAATTTCTTAATGGAGAAATCAAGGAAGAGGTCTATGTTCAACAGTCGGATGGTTTTTTGAATCCTAATTATCCTAATCATGTGTACAAGCTTAAGAAGGCTCTTTAGGGTTGAAGCAAGCTCCACGCGCATGGTATGATCTATTGTCACAATTCCTCATTACGCAAGGCTTCGCTAAAGACAAGGTGGATCCCACGCTGTTCATTCAGAAACGAGGTAAAGATATGATTTTGGTACAAATATATGTTGATGTTATTATATTTGCTGCCTCGACCTAAACCTTATCCGACGAGTTTGGGAAACTCATGTCTTCCAAGTTTAAGATGTCAATGATGGGCAAGGTATCATTCTTCTTAGGTCATCAGATATCTTAGAGTCCCAGAGGCATCTTTATCAATCAATCCAAGTATGCCCTTGAATCTCTTAAGAAATATAAGATGGAATCTTGCGACCCCGTGGATACTCCAATGGTGGAACGAACAAAGCTTGATGTAGATCCACATGGAGTTGCCGTTGATCCGACACTTTACCGTGGAATGATAGGTACTCTTCTGTATATCACAGCTAGTCGACCTGATCTTTAGTTTGCTATATGTATGTGTGCTCGGTATCAAACTCGACCTACTGAGTTACACTTGGCCACTGTGAAACGGATCTTTCGATATCTTAAAGGAACCATTAATCGGGGACTTTGGTATTCGAACGACTCTTCGATTGCACTTATGGCATATGCAGATGCGGATCACGCGGGTTGTCAAGATACAAGACGTAGCACGAGTGGAACTTTGCAACTACTAGGAGATCGACTAATCAGTTAGGCATCAAAAGGCAGAAAAGCGCTGCAATTTCAAGTATGACAGAATACATAGCTATGTCCGGTTGTTGTGCTCAAATTCTTTGGATGAGATCGCAATTAACCGACTATGGTCTAGGTTTCAACAAAATTCCGATGTACTGCGACAACAAAAGTGCAATTGCCTTATGTTGCAACAACGTTCAATTCTCCCGGTCGAAGCATATTGACATTCGCTACCACTTCATCAAGGAGCAAGTGGAAAATGGAGTAATCGAGCTTTACTTTTTCCGATCTGAGTATCAATTGGAGGATATTTTCACGAAGGCTTTAGATCGCGCTCGAATGGAATTTTTGGCCGACAAGCTAGGAATGAGAACTTTCTCGCCCGAGACTCTAAAGGAACTGGCAGATGAAGCGAAAGAATAGTAGTGGTAAACTATTCTTCGTATCCTTGGTGATCATTTGTATATATTGTTTATATTTTTATCCGCAAAAGCAAAATAGAAAAACACAAAACCATATAAAAACCATAAAAATTAAAAATTCAGACAAATCCAAAAATATTTTTACTTTATTTTTTAAAGGCATGTCTTTTGGTACGATAATATTTACGGCCTTAGAAATGTTGATTAATATCGACACGGCGCCATAAATAGAGTTCGTACAAAAGTTGTAAATATTTCATAAAACATGCCCACATGGCTTGTAGTTATTTCTGACTGCAACCCGGTTTTCACATTAAAGTCAAGTATTTCTTATGAAAGCTTTGGCTCACAACGAGAATTAATTTTCTCGGGCAAGGTTTACTTTAAAACCTTGTAAGGGATCAAGTTTACTTTATAACTTGGTCTAACACAAATCTATGTACGCTTCAGTGCATTTAGTTTTTAAAACAAGAGAAGTCTTGTTTTTATGAAGTTATCATATCTACAACCATAGCAATCTACAATTTGTATCTACATACTCAACGATGCGACTACTCAACCGACAACTACAGCTCTTTCAATAGAACACGGGTCAACAATTGAGGGGGAGCAATTGTCAAGCATTCAGAATCTTCGATGCCGAACGTGCCAAGCTCACAAACCGGTGTCAAGACAACAATACCAATCGTACATGTGGTATCAAGAGATGACTTCAGACGTGACGAGGCGACCAACATATGCCGACAAGAACCATTTGATCTTATCATATGATGTTCTCATCAATCAGGTCCAACCTTGTCAATTTCTTCTAATATGGTGAATATGTGATCATGTTACAAATCGGTATCATATCTCATACATTTGGTATCATGAAGATAAAACGGACTTGCATTTTTCTTCCCAAAACCTTTGTTAAAACTTCATTAAATCAATTGATATTAAAAACATCGACTGGGTTAATATTTTTAATATTGGGGAGAAAATGTGATTTAATATGGGAAATTATCACAAATGGTTTGACTTAATGTGTTGGCTATCGTGTCATATGTTAAGGGGGAGCAAAACGGATTTGCATATCAAAATGGATTTTCTTGGTGACATATACTTATCCAAAACCCATTTATTTCACGACGATGAAGATTGTGGTGTCATAAGGATGGTAGGATAGGTTAAGTCCAATGATTCTTCCTAAACCGGAAGAATCTTCCCAAGGACATTCTATAGCTAGAAATAGTAGTCCTTAGGAAAGTTGGAGAAAAGATTGTGAATGTAGCTGAATGCCGACCAAGTACTTAAGTTAGCACTGGAAAAATCACAACAAGGTGCTAGTTATGACGTATTGGTAAGCATTGAAGGGGTTGAAGAATGATTAAGAATTGTAAAGATAAAGGGTGTAAAGAAAGAAGCCCTCCTTACAACCTTAGGCAGAAACCGGGTCAATACATATGCTATTGAGAACATTTTTCAATGATTCTCGATATTGAAGATAGACATCATGGACCCAGTGATGCAATGCACAACCAATCCCAGCTAACTCAGATATCTCTTAAAAGATATTTGTTTTAATCACACGGAGACAACGCATTATCTATTGATTTATTCACTCCGAATAAGTTGGTATTGAAATGGTGGCACTCCTCTCCAGCCTCCGATCACTAAAATCCAAAGTGCACGATCGAGTCTAGAGCCATTTGAGATCATCAAATATCTCATTAGGACACACTTTCATAATTCCTTGCTTCTTCACACACTGTGAAAAGTAAGAAAGATATTAAGAGTCCTACGCAAAATCTTCATGATCTTGCATGAACATCCGAATAATAGGAAAGTATTTACAATGAAGATGGAAATCCTTCTTGAGCGAATATCAAAAAGCTCATGGTAGGTGACTTGTGCGATTCTTTATGAATCAAACTTGTGATAACTTGAAAGCAACAGTGGTTTAATTCTTAGCTGAACTTAAACACGTTCCAAGACTCTACGCAATATCTAAGTGATCTTGCCAGAACACTCAGAGTGATACCTTAGTGTTCACATTGATGAGTGGAAATCCTTCTAGTGTTAACCTTAAACAGCACTTGGTAGGTAACTTGCAAGATTCAACATGAATCAAGCTCGTGACAACTGGAAAGCAACGATGGTGCGATTCTTTAATGAATCAAACTTGTTCCAAGAATCAAAATTGACGGCTTCAATCATGCGGATAATTTTATCCAAATGATTCACTCTTTACGTTCACAGTCAGCTTTGGACGGTCGAGTAAAGAGAACGGGTTTACCCGCGAAATCTTGTCAAGGAGATTTATAATTAAATCTACCTGCCACAAGTACGATATTTTATATCGCCCAACGTTCTTCACCGACCGGAGGTAAAATGCTACCGAATTAGAATGAAATGTTCAAAGCTATTTCGTTCGTGTCTACTTATGTTGCGGCATTTGAAGACGGTGGCGTTGCGGAATTCGAGAAGAAGTCGTCCCCGCATGCTTATACTTTATGCACTTAATACCTCATCTAATTCAAGAAAGCCTAGAAGTTAAGTCTTCCGCTATATCGAACTCTGAAGCTTTCAAAAATTACGAAGGTATAAGTATGTAGGACATGAAGTCACGAAGAGACGAAGATCACAAGTGATGGATGCACAAGATCAAGGAAAGAGATTAATGCTCAAGATTGATATCAATGATCGCATCAGCATGTTCACCAGAAAAGAAAGACGAAGAATACGAGCTCAAGACAAGCATAGCATGCTAGGTTTATTTTATTATTGTAACTTGGGTAACGCCCTTGTTTGGAGTGACCTCCCTTAGGGGGAGATTGTTGGAAATATGTTTTACGTATTAAGAAGGATCGGTCACTCCAACAACAGTCCATGTAATAGCTCGTAGTTTAGTTATTTACATTTATTAAACAAAGCTCAAAACCGAGCCCATGAAATGTATGGGCCGGCGGCCTAATGTAAACCCAAGCCCATCTCATGGGCTTGGGTATATAAAACCTCTCCTTTGATGGAGAGGGTCGTGATTTCATTTCAAATAACACATATTTCTTAAACTTTCTCTCTTTAGAAGTGTGAAATCATCTATCTTTCTCTCTCTAAATCATAAGCAAGATTTACATATCTTACAAAATGAAAAACTAAGAGGAAAGGGGATCTCCTCCTAAATGCAATCCTATGGCAACTCCAGCCCTAGACACTTCTATTCTCACGCTTAGCCACATTATCACAAGAAAGAGACACTAAAACACGACAACTTAAAGTTTATGAGGGTTATAGGTTTAGACTCCAACGCCAAAATCAAGTTATAAAAAGTTCATAGGTGTGAATAAACATCATTCATAAAACATATATGGACAAGGTGATACTAACATGCATTAACAACTAAACATTCAATATTAAGCGTTTATTCTATCCAACCTAGGCTCCAAGCCTTTCCTACCTTCCTCCCTTGGTTTATTAGGCGCCCATACACCTAAGAACCAATCCCCAAGACCCCGTCTTTTCCCCAAGGCTTGTCACCCTTGATATCAAGTTATACTTGATTGAATTAAGTAAATCACATAGCAGTTAAGTGCATAAGTAAAACACGCAAGTCCAAATCAAAACACTAAAACGTTCACAGCAAATCATTTACAAAACAAGTACGTGTCTCTTCCATCCCATCTGTAAGTAAATCATTTAAAGATATGGGACTATGAAACTCAGCTGATCGAGCTTCTCCGGAATCCGCACACTAGCAAAAATCTAAACAAACAATACACACTATTAAGATATGAACCAAACTAAAATGGCTCATCAATCTATGATGGATGTATAACCCTCTCCCACATTTTAATCCTATTAATATGTTATAAGCATCCCATTACGCCCCTCTATAAAGCCCTTAACCTAGTTAAGTTCATAACTTATCCTGCTATTATTTTACCCAAAAGAGTCCCTTTTTCATACCCCAAACTATGAGTCAAACGCCCACTTAACCAAACTCATACTTTCTGTAAAATAAACCATATGCCCTTACATGTGTTAGCTAACTCTCACAATTCGTCCTAACCTTAAAGCTACTGTTAAGGCCCCGATATATATATATATATATATATATATATATATATATATATATATATATATATATATATATATATATATATATATATATATATATATATTCTGTAAAATAAACCATATGCCCTTACATGTGTTAGCTAACTCTCACAATTCGTCCTAACCTTAAAGCTACTGTTAAGGCCCCGATATATATATATATATATATATATATATATATATATATATATATATATATATATATATATATATATATATATATATATATATATATATATATATATATATATATATATATATATATATATATATATATATATATATATATATATATATATATATATATATATATATATATATATATATATATATATATATATATATATATATATATATATATATATATATATATATGTATATATATATATATATATATATATATATATATATATATATATATATATATATATATATATATATATATATATATATATATATATATATATGTGTGTATATATATATATATATATATATATATATATATATATATATATATATACATATATATATATATATATACATATATATATACTTTTACCTATCCATAATTCACTGATTTTGAACATACGAAAAGTTTGTTATGATCAGAGGGTCTTACCCTATTCCATTTACTTAGCCCTCTACCAGATCTTTTATTTAATATATAAACTAAGTATAATGTTAGTTTGAAGGTCCAATTTTAACCCTAAGTACCCTAACCAACTCAAAACATTAATTGTAAACCGGCTGATCCAAAAACTGTTTTGACATCCGACTGTTGTAACGTGTTTTTGACCCACTTCCCTACCTCCAATTTAGTTATCGTTCTTGCTTTCAAAATCTAACTCAAATACCTTTCCATGTGTACTTGGATTTCAATTTAAAAGTTTACCAAACTCTAGATATGATCAAATCTTGTGACCTAAAATTTTGCCCAGTTTTTAAGGACGAATTTAACACAATTAGTCTACTTAATTACCCAAAACATGTATAACTATAAACCTTAATTAATCTAAGCATGATTATATTATTAAAATACAGATTTTAAACTAAACCTAACCCTAGATCCATCATGTATTGATTACAAATACACTAAAAATAATTTAATTAAAAAGAGAAACATTGGTTTTACCTTAAAATTAATGGAAGACAAGATTTTTATGAAAAACCCTAAACCATTGTTTTTGGCCGAGACTTAAAGACCTCCAGGAGAAAAATTATGTGTTTTTGATCTACTTAAAATCCTTATATAGTGAACATAAGACTCCTAGCCCAATACAAAACCCACTTTTCTTTTCCTTTTCTTTTTCTTCTTTGTGCGTCGACCCAAACCGACTATACACCCCTTTTTTATTATATACGAGGATTAATGCCCGCGCTTCGCAGCGGGGCATTTTCGGGAGATGTTTATAGAGAGAGAGTTTGCTTAGGGACACATGTTGGAGGCAGAACGTGCCACCGAACCATTCTCTTGATCATCTGTATAAATACTGGTGGCAGGGGATCAACTTGTTCATCTCTTATTATGCCAGGATCGTTCCCATTTTTATCCTGGAAAATAAGACAAATTGAATAAAAGGCCCAAGTTGTATATAGCATACAATAAGAAAGAAAGAGTGAAAAGATGTATACATACCACTGCATAGTGATAGCAACAGCCAAATTGTATAGTAGCACACCCTTTTCCTCTCATCCACTTTGAAGGTTCTGTATACGTCCGCTCTGTGTAAAATAAGTCAGGGTTAGATAATCAAAGCTACAAATTTTTGTTTGCGGTAATGTCTCATCTCTAACAGGTCAAACAGGTATCCATAAAAAGAAGAGCTAAAAAAGAAAGGTGCCCCAAAATGGATTTTGCTGCAGACGACCACCTAAATTGTGTTGCTATGAAATTAGATTATCATTGACCACCCTGAATATATTTACAACAAATGTGATGCATACAACCTAATCAGACGCATTTCAGTCCTTACCAAAAAATACAATTTTACATGAACCTATCTTGGCCCATTATTCAACCAGCCCCCTTTATTCCACCTTTATGAGTTATTATAAATTAGAGTTAGCAAGGGCATAACACTAACCTCTAAGCCGTCCGTTTTGACCCATGCGTTGAAACTCATGAACGACTTCAACTATCTTTTTTTTGCTCGTCAGCATCGAAGACTCGAGTGTGCAACTCAAGTCCTTGGACCACATTCAAATTTTTTTCCATTAACATTTTCAAAGTGTGTAAAGTTGGTCTTCCTTACAACATTTGCAAACCCTAACTTTTCCTTCGGATCATCAGACACCAATTCAACTTTTGACAATCTACGGTTTTTGATTGAGTTAGAGAGGTTACTCTGTCCACAGATGTCAGAGAGAACTTTTCACTATAGCGTGTCCAACCTCGTGAATGAGCCTGCTATGAGTATTTATTTGACTCTTGCTTAACTGAATATCCTGTATTAGTTATAGTTGAATGTTTTGAATAGCTTTCAACTGAAGTCAGCACGCGATCCAAAATTTGATGTGCATAGCGGTCTTACTACCCTGATATGTACGGTTGCATAACACAATTCCATAAGGCCTGCATAAGATAAGACAATTGGCGGCATCATATTTAACACTCAATTTTGTTACTTTGAAATTAGATAAGCGAGCGTATGAAGCATAAGCAAGAAACAAAATATATAAGCCGAACAAACTTACATAAGCCTAAAAGTGAGGACCAAACTGTAAAAAAGGCACCGCCTTCGTTCGGCCAATCTGTTATTCATTATATAAAAAAAAGGTGAGGACCAAATTGTAAAGTTCACATTTGGAAATAAATATGTAGCATATAACAGTGATAAAGCACCTCGTATCTCGAAGTTTAGCAATGTTACCACTATGGTGAATTACCCGTTGCTAAAATATCACACAACTAAACGTGTTCGCCGCAACTTTCCTTTTTCACCGCCATCAGATTGACCCCGTTGTGCATGTACAATGGCGCGTTGGCACTGAATGTTTTAGTGCGCGACTGCTTTGGAAAGAGACAATGGACCCCGCCATGGCTGCAACCTTAAAAGGTTTCCCCGCCATATATTCTGGAAATCAAAGTGTGTCTACCAAAAAAAACATCAATTTTATTGTTTCGGGGCTCAGATAAGTAAACAATCGGGTATGTCGAATATGAGGATACGAGGTCATGGCTGCAAACATTGCAAGTTCGCCCCGCCAAGATACACGCCTTCCAAAATGTAATCGAACCCGCTTGGGGATGTTCAAATATTATCATCATAGCCTGTTGGGACCGTTAAGACGTGCAATGGAACAGACACGGTTACCATACCGTCTGGGCAAGACACGGTTACCATACTATCTAGGCATGAACACCGTCACACACTGAAATTGAGATTTTGCTAGTTGAAAAAGTTCGTTTTCTCGGTGTCTTAACGAATTGATTTCCGGTTCAAAGTGTGACTCAATTGTTCTTGGTGGCAAATAAAATGGTTTGGTTATCTATTCTACTTAAAAGGTAAATGCACAAAATAAAAACAATAAACTAAAAGCGATTAATTAATAAAAACAAAACAATATAAATAATAAAACGTGAATTTAAAACGAAACAATTAATAAAAATAAAACTAAAAGACGAAATTAACTATTAATAAGTGTGAAAACACTGATCCTTTACCACTTATTTCCAATAATAACAAGACCAAAACGTGTATTTTATGTGGTAAAAGTCGGAATTATGCGTGGTTTGTGTTTTTATTATGTTTTAGGACCAAAATATGAAAAAGGAAGAAAACACGGGCTTTCACGGGCTTTTATCGAAGAAAACGGGAAAAGGCGAAGTCAAAAGATCAAGAGTGCAAAAAGAACGGAAGTCCAAGACCTATTCTGAAGATTTATAGAAGAAAAAGTCTAAAGACGGAAGTTTAACGAATTCGAAGAACTTAAGTCTAATAGAAGAAGAAAATTAAAAGACAAGTTCAAATCCCGAGACGACATCGAGAAAAGACAAAGAATTAAAGTCGAGTCGAGAAGACGTGAAGAAAGAAAGAAAGAAGATGCAACACATGCACCCCTTCCATTTTCCTATAAATACCCTCCTAATACACATCAGGAGAGGAGTTAGTCTTTAGTTTAAGTTTTTCATTTTTCACTTTTCTTTCTAGTTTTAGGGAGAGAAAGTTCTAAACTTTCTCTCACTAAGAGTCATCTTTTCTTTTAATCTTTCAAGATTAAACATTTGTGTATTGCTTATTTCATTAATCAAGTTCTATTTAAGCTTTTAATCCTTAATCTCATTCCACCTTTCTTGATTTTAGTTAATTTTTGGTGCAAAATTCATTTGATCCGTGTTGTTCTTAATGTTTTTGTGCTTAAAAAGTTAATCTTTTGTTCCTACATAAGCTTTCATTTGATTAAGCTTTAAGATTTTTGTGCTTATTGGCTTATTTTTATGATTAGCTTATTTACTTATAAAAAGTTTTCTTAAAAAGTTCATATTTTTATTGTTTGATTTAAAAGTTTATTTATTTTGAGTTAGTAAAAGTTGTTATTAGTGCTTATTTGATCATTTCATTTTTGATTCGTCCTAGTTTGGGGATAAGCTTATCATAGTAGCTTATTCCTTTGCTTATTTTCAGATCCCACCAAAATCGAAAAGGGTTTAAACCCCTTTCCGATCTGCTTATTCCGACCGGCAACACACCCCCTCTTTCCGATTGGCAAATCGGAAAAGGGTTTTGAATTTTTCCGATTGCACCTCAGTTATTCCGATCAAAGTGATCGGATTAGGGATTAGTATTCCGACGGGTGGAGTTTTGAGTATTCCGATTGAGGTAAACTTGTAGCATTCCGATTGGAGCTTATTCCCACATATTCCGATTAGGCCCATTTTGACATTCCGATTTGGACCCTTAGCTTGATATTCCGATTTGGCATCATTTTTGCCTCATTCCGATTGTGGGTTATCATCAACATTCCGATCGAGTGTGTTTGTAAACATTCCGATCGGGATCTTTTCATTTTATTCCAATCAGCCTAATTTTTGATATTCTGATTTGGGAATCTTACATTGGTTTAGTTTCTTATTTTTGCAAAATTTCTAAGTGTTAGTATTATTTAGTGTTCAAGTAATTTTCTTATATTATCCTTAAGTTTTAATTTGTTTATTTTAACTCGTCATTTTAGTATTAATCTTTAAACTTCTACTTTACTCAACGACACTTAATTACTTGCTATTAGTCTAAAATAGATAATCACAACCAAACCATTTTCATTTCCACCAAGAACAATTGAGTCGCACTTTGAACCATTAGTCAATTCGAAAGGATTCAGACGATAAGATTTTATACTTAGCCAAAAGCCGAGTATTAAATGGCGCCGCTGCCGGCTCTTTTCGTTAAGATTAAAGGTTTTTAGTGAGAGACGCATTGGATTTTGGGATCCGTTCTTCTTTGAACGTTATTTTCCTTGCTTTAAGAATTTCAAAAATCCTGAAAATATAAAATCTTCAAAAATACAAAAAAAAATCAAAAAACCATAAAAACCAAAAATATTTCCTTTCTATTTTTCTAATCCTTTTGTAGGTGTGCATGCGTACTTGTGCTCGTAAGAAGAGAGTAGCTCAATCCGAAGTCATTACTCAACCAATTGTCACCATGGACAATCAACCAATGATCGAGCTTTTGCAATCGCACGTAGAAGGCAACACCGATGCAATTGTTATCCCTGAGATTGGAGCCAACAACTTTGAACTCAAATCTGGCTTTATACAAATGGTCTCTGCTCAACCCTTCTTGGGCCGCTCACTTGATGATCCTCATGACCACATTAAAAGGTTTCTTCAGCTTACCAATAAGGTTAAGTACAATGGGGTATCACAAGAAGTGATTCGCTTGCAACTTTTTCCTTTTTCCTTAGAGGGACAAGCCCGTAATTGGCTTGATAAGGAACCGCCATAAAGTATTCTTACGTGGACGGATTTAGAGACTAAGTTTATCAACTACTTTTTCCCACCCTCACGTACTACCGCTTTGCGGAATGAAATAATTACCTTTGAACAAAAGTACGGTGAGTCTTTTAGTGAATCTTGGGACCGTTTTAAGGAACTTTTAAGAAAGTGTCCACAACATGATTTAACAAAAGTACATCAAATCAATACTTTTTACAATGGTTTAAGCATGAATGACCAAGATTCACTAAACAGTGCTTCGGGGGGGGGGGGGGGGTAATATTTTGATTAAGTCTTCTAATGCTGCTTGGGATATTATTGAGAACAAATCTAGAGTTCAAACCAAGAGTGTTAGAACTAATGTAGCAAGTGCTAGTACTAGTGATGCCGACAAAAGAATTGATAAGCTTACTTCGCTTGTGGAATCGCTTGTTTTACAAAATGCCAACAATGCCAAACAATTCAATGCCCAAGCTAATGTTTTGAGCCATTCTTGTGATATATGCGGGGGATCTCACTCATACACCGATTGTCCTTTGACTCACGACAATCCGGAAAATGTGTATGCCGCCAACGGTACCTATGCTACAGGAGGCTATCAAGCACGTCCTCAAGGTGACCGCAAATTGCTCAGCTATCGCTCAAACAACTTTCTTTCACCTCCAGGTTTTCCCCCACAAAACCCAAACAACCTAAATCGCAACAATCAAAACCAACCACGTGCTCCAACTCCAAATCAATATCAAAACCAAAGAAACCCATATCCACCTCAAAGAAACAACCAAGTTTACCAACAACCTGCTTATCAACCACCCGCCTACCATGCTCCTCCTCTCAACCAACAAACAGCCTTACACCAAGATGTTGAAACTTACATGAGGACTAATGATGTAATCGTGCAAAACCTTCAGAGGGAAATGACCAACATGAAAGCAGATATGGTTAAGCAAGGAAACGATCTTCAAGCTGATATGCGAAACACTTTGGCAAGTCAAACGAATGACTTGAGGAATATGATGGCTAGTTTCTTCCCTAGTAATCAAACCTCTGGATCGGGTTCTCTTCCGAGTAACACCGTTGCTAATCCAAGAGGGGAGATGAAAGCAATCACCACTCACAGTGGAAAAGGTTTAAAGGAACCCGAGCTTCCTACACCTACACCGGTGATTGTGACAAAGGAAAACGAGTCTCCTTCTCCGAATCCTCCATCTTCTATTCCTCCAACTTATACATCTCCTATTCCACCACCTTCTACTTCTACCCCTCCTCCACCCAAGGATGTGAGTGAGAATTCTATCCCAAAGCCTTCATCTCAACCCAATATACCTTATCCTTCGAGGTTGAGGAAAGAGAAATTGAAGAACAAGGATGATATCCAGGTTTCGAACTTCCTTAAAATGTTTAAACAACTGAATTTCAATATCTCCTTTGCTGAGGCTCTCGCTCACATGCCCAAATACGCTAAAATGTTTAAAGATCTTCTCAGTGATAAGGAGAAACTTCTCGATATTGTGCAGACCCAACTTAATGAGAACTGCTCGGCAGTGCTCTTAAGGAAATTGCCCACGAAGCTTGGTGATCCGGGTCGTTTCTTGATTCTTTGCAAATTCCCGGGAGTAGAGAATTGCATGGCCCTAGCCGATCTAGGTGCCAGTATTAAGTTAATGCCATTAAGTGTTTGGAAGCAATTATCTCTCCCCGAGCTAGTCCCCACATGAATGACTTTGGAATTAGCTAACCGTACGGTTGCTTATCCAGTGGGGATAGCCGAAGACGTCTTCGTTGGTGTCGACAAATTCACCTTCCCGGTGGATTTTGTTGTCGTTGACTACGAGATGGATCCTCGTGTTCCATTAATCGTTGAACGTCCATTCCTGAGGACCGGTCGCACTCTCATTGATGTAGCCGCTGGCGAATTAATCATGAGAGTTGGTGACGATAAAATCGTTTTCAACATGGGTAAACTTTCTAAGCAGCCTTCGGAAAACGAGAGTGTTAATTTCATTGATGTTCTTGATGAGGCTTGTGAAGAACATTTCAAAGACGCTTGTAAAAGTGGCTCTTCTTCTCTACCCAATGTTGAGACCGTTGCCTCAATTGCTCCGTCATTTACTCCTTTTGGAGAAAGTGACTTGGATGATTTTGAAGCTAGCTTGGGTCCTCTCGATCTTAAGTATGATGGTTCTCCCACCGATTGGGATGAAGACATTCGTACCATTGAGAAACTTCTCAATGAGGAGCAAACTTCTCTTCCAACGCCTAAGGATATCTCTACCGATGATCCGAAGTTGACTACGCCGTCCATCGAAAATCCTTCGGATTTAGAGCTTAAGGATCTTCTGTCTCATCTCGAGTACGTTTTCCTTGAAGACAACAAGACGTTACCGGTCATCATCGCAAACGACCTGAAAGATGAAGAAAAATCCCGACTTATCGCCGTGCTGAAGAATCACAAGAAAGCAATTGCTTGGAAGATCTCCGATATTCGTGGAATTGATCCTCACTTCTACACACACAAAATTCTCATGGAGGACGACTTCAAACCCACTATTCAAAGCCAAAGAAGGGTGAATCCTAAGATCCATGACGTAATCAAAAAATATGTTATCAAACTTCTTGATGCGGGAATGATCTATCCTATCTCGGATTCACCATGGGTTAGTCCCGTCCATTGTGTGCCCAAGAAGGGCGGAATCACCGTTGTTACCAATGAAAACAACGAGTTGATTCCTACTCGTCTCGTTACAAGGTGGAGAGTTTGTATAGACTACCGCAAACTCAATGATGCTACGAGAAAGGATCATTTTCCCCTTCCTTTCATGGACCAAATGCTTGAACGTCTAGTGGGTAATGGTTATTACTGCTTTTTAGACGGTTTCTCCGGGTATTTCCAAATTCCCATCGATCCCAAAGACCAAGAGAAAACCACATTCACTTGTCCCTACGGAACATTTGCTTACAAATGCATGCCTTTCGGTTTATGCAATGCTCCTGGGACATTCCAAAGGTGTATGATGGCTATCTTCTATGACATGGTTGAAGAAACTATGGAAGTCTTCATCGATGATTTCTCGTTTATGGCGATTCTTTCTCCGCTTGCCTTGCCAATTTAGAACGAATGCTTAAGCGGTGTGAAGACACTCGCCTTGTTCTAAATTGGGAAAAATGACATTTCATGGTAAAAGAGGGCATTGTGCTAGGACACAAAATCTCCAAAGCCGGTCTTGAAGTGGACCGTGCTAAAGTCGATGTTATTGCTAAATTGCCTCCACCTTCAACCGTGAAGGGTGTGAGAAGTTTCCTCGGTCATGCGGGCTTCTATCGTCGATTTATCCAAGATTTTTCTAAAATCGCTCGCCCGATGACCCACCTCTTGGAAAAAGATACTCCTTTCATCTTTTCCAAAGAGTGTCTTGAATCCTTCAATCTTCTTAAGGATAAGCTAACTAAGGCACCGGTCTTGGTTACCCCTAATTGGGAGCTACCGTTTGAGTTGATGTGTGATGCTAGCGACTTTGCTATTGGAGCGGTTTTGGGCCAAAGAGTGAACAAACACTTCCAACCAATCCACTATGCTAGCAAAACAATGAAGGGGCTCAATTGCATTATACGACAACCGAAAAAGAGCTTTTAGCTATTGTCTATGCTTTTGAAAAATTTCGCCCCTATCTTGTCCTTTCTACCACCATCGTGTATACCGATCATTCCGCGTTGAAGTACTTGATGACTAAGCAAGATTCTAAGCCAAGACTTCTTCGTTGGGTTTTGCTCCTTTAAGAATTCAACATTGAAATTCGTGACAAGAAGGGAGCCGAAAACCTAGCCGCGGATCATCTCAGTAGACTTGAGGATCCTTATCAAGGGGATCATCCGAACAAAGAGATCAATGACTCTTTTCCCCTTGAGGCCTTAATGTCTATCAATTCTAATCTCGATGACAACCCGTGGTTTGTGGACATTGCAAACTACTTAGCGGGTGGGATTCTCAAGGAAGGGCTAATGTAAAGATTTTACTCGTTGAAAGTTCGTTTTCTCGGTATCTAATCGAATTGATTTTCGGTAAATTGTGTGAGATTAGTTGTTCTTGGTGGAGCAAATATTTTGAGTTTTGATAAAAATAAATGTGCAAGACTTAAAAATAAATGACGAGTAACTAAAACTAAAGCTAGTTGAAACGTAAACGGTGCATATTTAAAACTTTAAAAGTAAATGACGTGAAATTAAATAACGTAAAATTAAAGCTTGACGAAAAGTAAATTGACAATAAAATAAAAATGCGGAACGAAATTAAAATAGACTAAAAATAAAACGAGAAAAATTGACATTTTAACCTAAGCAAAATATTAAAACAAAACAAAACATTCCATCGGAATACACCCGATCGGAATCCATAAGGATCCGATCGGAATGTACCTGATCGGAATGAGCATGATCGGAATAATCAAAAGTAACTCAATCGGAATGTCTAAAATTAAACTAATCGGAATGTTTAGAAAGGGGCCAGATCGGAATGTTACTATGAATCCAAATCGGAATACACGAAAATGCATATGATCAGAATATAAAGAAAAGGTACAATCAGAATGTGTAAAAAACTCATAATCGGAATACACCTAAACTGAGCAAATCGGAATAACCCCAAAACCCTTTTCCGATCTACTGATCGGAATAAGGTGTGCTGATCGGAAAAGACAAATCGGAAAAGTTTACCTTTTCCGGTTAAATAGGGATTCGAAATAAGCAAGTAATAAGCTATTAGATTAAGCTATCACAAAAACTTAAACGAATCAATAGTGAAACGGAACCAATAAGCACAAATAATAACTTTTCCAAACTTAAAATAAACAAACTTTGAAATCAAAACATAAAAAGATTAACTTTTTAGGCACGAAAACATGAATGAACAACATGGATCAAATGTAAATCGCACCAAAAGCAAACAAGAATCAAGAAAGGAAGATGAGAGATTAAGACAAGAAAAGTAAAGATTAAAGAACAATAATTGAAAACTTACTTGAAAATTAAAATGGATTAAAAGTGTATAACAAATGATTAAAGTGCAAGAATTAAAATGACAAGAAATAAAAATGGTGGAAGTGGTGGTTTGTCAAACCACCCAACAACAAGAAATGAAAGGGAACTAATCTATATATAGGGGTGATTATGGAGGAGCTTAGGAAGCTTCCTCCCTCTTTCCTCTTTTCCTTAATTGCAAAGTTAAGTCCTTCCCTTCTTCATCTTTTGTTAATCTTGGACTTTGTCTTGGGATTTCTTTAACTCGTCTTGATTTTTCTTTATAAATAAGACTTGAGTTCTTTGGCTTTGTAGTAAACTTCCGTCCTTTAACTTTTTCTTCGATAAATCTTCAGAATTGGTCTTGGACTTCCGTTCTTTTTCCACTCTTGATCTTTTGACTTCATCTTTCGTCTTTTTCTTCGATAAAAGCCCGTGAATGCCGTGTTTTCTCCACTTTTCACCTTTTCGTCCTAAATCACAACAAAAACACAAACCACGCATAATTCCGACATAAATGACATAAAATACACGTTTCGGCTCGGTTATTATTGCAATTAAGTGGTAAAAAGGATGGGTGTTTTCACACCTATCAAATCCCCTACACTTAACCATTGCAATGTCCTCATGCAATGCATTAGTTACAAAGCACGTTTTACATTTTCCATCATAATCAACCTACCTTGACCTTTATTAAACAACTAAGGAAAAATAAAAAAGATAGAAAATAACAAGATGCAACAAGGAAGAAACTTGTAAAGAAATCTAAGACTTACATTAGGGCTTGTGTGTCATGAATGTTCATCACCCTCAAGTTTCACGTTCCCCATGCCAAGCTTAAAAACAAGATCATTGTTAGTACAAGTTAGCATAACAAACATTTACTCATGTGGTTCAATTAATCACTTAAACTCCCTTATTCCTACGAGTATCTCTTATATTTTATTGATGTCTTGAATGATCACGAGGATGCATTGTTGACTTATTTCGATAATTTATTTAGGCTGAAAGCAAAGTAGGGCGATTTGATCAATAGTTAGCTAAAGGACAAAATCTCTTAAAACTGCTTCTCGGGATATCAAAAAGTTCATATCTTGGCATAACTTGGTTCACGATTTGAGACCTTTCTCGGGCCGATATTTGGCATGTACTTCATACTTCATATCTCGAGAGACGTTCTTGAGATAATGGTCTTCTCTTCGTTAATAGAGTGAGTTTCTTCACTTGGAGACTTTTGATGGGTACTCCAACTTTGTTGACCACGACTTCATGATTATTTCTTCAATCTCTAATTGGGATTTTGAGATACAACGATCCGCCTCCTTTTCGGACTTGGATCTATTTATCCTCATACCTTGTTAGGGTCTTTTCGGATAGACTTGTCCATGATCTTTATGGGAGTTGATTGCTTTTCGTCGTGAGTCTTGATCCTTCATATTGATTTTGGGAATAATGCTTTTCACGTCACTTTGGATCTTCAGCAATAAAATGGAATCCTCATGCCTTGTTAGGGCCTTTTCGGACTCGCCAATCTTCGCGCCCCGCTTCATAAGTTATGCCTTGGCTATGAACTCTTATCATTACCGAGCAACATTTAAACGATCTTAGGCTAGAAGCTAAGTAACTTTTCAAATCGTACGACCTTACTTATTGCAGATAATTTATTAGCAAGTGATGGGAGAAAAAGATCATAATTAACTCACATAAGTTAATGAGAGAATACCAAACTTGTAACCAACTCTATCATTTCTCGTTCTCCACAATTTAAAATCTAAAGGAATGAGACTCGTGGATGCTTAGCCTAATAAACCAATTAAGGTCTACCTGGTTAAGGATACTAGCTAGAGTGAACTTGGATAAGTAAACTCGGGTTGAGTCAAAATATTCACAACGGGCCTAATATATCTAAGATATCTAAACTTTCTAAAACCATTTTATTAAAATGCTAGAAAGTAACAAAAATAAAGGAGACTACAACTAGGCCAAAATAGATTAAAAATTTTGAAAAATGTCGAAAAATTGATTTTCCGGTTAAAATGAGGGCAAATACAAGGAAAAAGACCACTTAACTTCGATAGAAGTCCCCCTACACTTAATATAAACATTGTCCTCAATGTTTAAGCATGTGGGAGTAAACTACCCTACACTTAGGACATTGTGCACTTTGTTTAAATCTCGTTAAGGAAAAGACAACTAAAGAGATTCCTATTTTAATATTAAGAAATATAAAATAGTGAATCGAAAAGAGTTTAGGATAGAACCGGGAAGAAGGGAACACGGAATCACGGTTCGTCAAAAGTCTTCAAGAGTGTGTCTTTGAAGCTCTAATCCCTGTACATGATAAGAAAGAGAACAAGAAACACCAACGGGGCTCCCCCTACACTTATGGTGAAAACAGGAAAGATAGATAGATAATTGGGTTGCCTCCCAAAAAGCGCTTGTTTATATTAACCGAGTCACGAGCCTGACTCGTCCCCGAATTAAATGGTCCATGGGGAAGCCTCAAATGTGATACCGGGATCAAAGACCTTGTCCTCGTTCTCGGTTGACATCAACAAAGGAGAGGCGGGGGGATAAGTCTTGTATGGGAGAAAGGTCCGTTCAACATACGAGAAGTATGTGAATTCAAGATCCACGGGAGGTGGGTTGGGTAAAGTAAGCACATTGTCCTCCCCCAAAGACAATAGATGCTGAGCAAGCGGCAAAGCCGTGATGTTATCAATCATAGCATAATTAATGTCACCTCCCGGGTCAAAGGACTCGTCCTCCGTGATAGTGGCTAAAGGGGAGGATGAAAGGTGCTCGGGAGGGGGACTTGGGTCAATACTTTCAAGTAGCAAATTATCAAAAATAGTATCCCCCTCCATGTCATCGTCATCATTACCTGGTGGTATGGAGTGAATGTCGATTTCTTCCAGCAATGGGTCATTATCTTCAACGAGAGGAATAGATGGAGGCAAAGACGCGGAAAGAGGAGGAGAAGTCAACGCTTCGATTTGAGCAATAAGAAGGTGCACTTTCCGTAATCTATCTCGAAGAAGCACGTCTTCCACCTTATCCACAAGATCATGTTCATCGGTGAACTTCTCGTAAACCGGAGAGAATAAATCGTCATCACCCGCATCTCCCGGTGGAGATGGAGAAATTTCAAAAGTGAAATTCTCATAGCTTGGAGAAAAATCGACATCATTAGGATCAACCTCTTCCGTAAGAGCAACGTCGTCCTCAAGCTCCATAGCAGCCGGTATGTCAGAAACCTCATCATCAAACACTTTATTAAGAGCAACATCACTAAGCTTACTCAATGTATCACAATCCTTGGACACGTTTGGGATATTGAGAGGAGGAATGACAATAGCACTAGGACATTGAGCCGTAAGGTCATTCCAAGAAATAGTAGGCTCATCGTCATCATCATCATAATAGTATGGATACACCGGGGGAGGAGTATAAGTCTCGATATTCGATATTTGCCCCTATCGTTGATCCTCTTGACATTTCTCGATGATCCTGTTGCAAGTTTCTTGAGTTTGTTGACTTTGCTTAACAAGAGAGTCCCATTGTTCGTGGGGGCTCAAATGTTCGAAGGAGGGTGGATGATCGATGGGGTGTTGTGGGGGCTCAAAATGTTGAAAACCTGAATTATAGCATGGTTGTGGCTCATAGTAGTTCATCGGTTGAGAGGAATTAGAAATCGGGTTTGGTTCATAATAATCCATTGGTGACGAAAACTAAGGAGACGGATTTTGCTCATAATAATTCATTGGTTGACAATAATAGGTATCGTGAGGACCCCCACAGTTGTTGCAAAATGGGTAAGGAGAAAGAGTGGGTGCGTCTTGTGGATAGCTATTATCATTGTCATAATTGTACCCCGGTTCTTGCCCGTGACCATACGGGTATCAAACCGGGCACGAAACATGCCAATGAGAATCGCTTCCACGATAGATGCATGGGGGAACAGGAGGTGGGTTCAAAAAGAATGAATTAGTCGAGTTGTAGAAGGGACAAAATCCGTTTTGTGTGTTGTCGATATCGTTACCGCACCGCTCACATGTACACCATGGACAAGAGTCGTTCCCGTACAATCGTCTCCCACACCCGGAACAATGGACATAAAAATCCATAAAGAAAGATAGAAAAGCAAGAAGAATATGTTTGGTGCAAAACTTTTGAAAAAGAAATGCTTTTATGATTTTTCAAATGTTTTTGGATTTTTTTGAAAATTTTGACACGAAAAATAACGTTCACAAGTGAACGGTCCCAAAAGCCAACGCGTCTCTTACAAAAAACCTTTAATCCTCACGAAAAGAGCCGGCAGCGGCGCCATTTTAATGTAAAGATTTTACTCGTTGAAAGTTTGTTTTCTCGGTATCTAATCGAATTGATTTCCGGTAAATTGTGTGAGATTAGTTGTTCTTGGTGGAGCAAATATTTTGAGTTTTGATAAAAATAAATGTGCAAGACTTAAAAATAAATGACGAGTAACTAAAACTAAAGCTAGTTGAAACGTAAACGATGCATATTTAAAACTTTAAAAGTAAATGACGTGAAATTAAATAACGTAAAATTAAAGCTTGACGAAAAGTAAATTGACAATAAAATAAAAATGCGGAACGAAATTAAAATAGACTAAAAATAAAACGAGAAAATTGACATTTTAACCTAAGCAAAATATTAAAACAAAACAAAACATTCCATCGGAATACACCCGATCGGAATCCATAAGGATCCGATCGGAATGTACCCGATCGGAATGAGCATGATCGGAATAATCAAAAGTAACTCAATCGGAATGTCTAAAATTAAACTAATCGGAATGTTTAGAAAGGGGCCAGATCGGAATGTTACTATGAATCCAAATCGGAATACACGAAAATGCATATGATCGGAATATAAAGAAAAGGTACAATCGGAATGTGTAAAAAACTCATAATCGGAATACACCTAAACTGAGCAAATCGGAATAACCCCAAAACCCTTTTCCGATCTACTGATCGGAATAAGGTGTGCTGATCTGAAAAGACAAATCGGAAAAGGGTTTACCTTTTCCGATTAAATAGGGATTCGAAATAAGCAAGTAATAAGCTATTAGATTAAGCTATCACCAAAACTTAAACGAATCAATAGTGAAACGGAACCAATAAGCACAAATAATAACTTTTCCAAACTTAAAATAAACAAACTTTGAAATCAAAACATAAAAAGATTAACTTTTTAGGCACGAAAACATGAATGAACAACACGGATCAAATGTAAATCGCACCAAAAGCAAACAAGAATCAAGAAAGGAAGATGAGAGATTAAGACAAGAAAAGTAAAGATTAAAGAACAATAATTGAAAACTTACTTGAAAATTAAAATGGATTAAAAGTGTATAACAAATGATTAAAGTGCAAGAATTAAAATGACAAGAAATAAAAATGGTGGAAGTGGTGGTTTGTCAAACCACCCAACAACAAGAAATGAAAGGGAACTAATCTATATATAGGGGTGATTAGGGAGGAGCTTAGGAAGCTTCCTCCCTCTTTCCTCTTTTCCTTAATTGCAAAGTTAAGTTCTTCCCTTCTTTATCTTTTGTTAATCTTGGACTTTGTCTTGGGATTTCTTTAACTCGTCTTGATTTTTCTTTATAAATAAGACTCGAGTTCTTCGGCTTTGTAGTAAACTTCCGTCCTTTAACTTTTTCTTCGATAAATCTTCAGAATTGGTCTTGGACTTCCGTTCTTTTTCCACTCTTGATCTTTCGACTTCATCTTTCGTCTTTTTCTTCGATAAAAGCCCGTGAATGCCGTGTTTTCTCCACTTTTCACCTTTTCGTCCTAAATCATAACAAAAACACAAACCACGCATAATTCCGACATAAATGACATAAAATACACGTTTCGGCTCGGTTATTATTGCAATTAAGTGGTAAAAAGGATTGGTGTTTTCACACCTATCAAGGGCTCACGTCCCAACAAAAGAAAAAGTTCTTTAAGGATATTGAACATTATTTCTGGGACGACCCTTACCTTTTCAAACAGTGTGCTGATCTGATCATTCGTCGATGTGTTGACGGACCGTCAGCGGTACAAATCCTTGACGCTTGCCATAAAGGACCCACCGGTGGTCACTTTGGTCCTAATTACACCGCGAAGAAAGTATTCGAATCTGGATTCTATTTGCCCACCATCTATCATGACGCTCACGATATGGTTAAACATTGTGATGCTTGCCAAAGACAAGGCAAGATCACACATAAAGATGAGATGCCTCAAAATTTCATACAAGAATGTGAAATCTTTGATCTTTGGGGCATCGACTTTATGGGGCCATTTCCATCATCTAAAGGGAACAAGTACATCCTCGTCGCTGTTGACTACGTTTCTAAATGGGTTGAAGCTAAGGCTCTCCCTACGAACGATGCGAGGGTGGTTGTGAACTTTTTAAAGCAGCTCTTTTCTCGATTCGGTGTTCCTCGTGCTATCATCAGTGACCGCGGGACTCATTTTTGCAATGATCAATTTGCAAGAGTCATGGCTAAGTATGGTGTTAATCATCGTCTTTCCACAGCCTACCATCCCCAAACCAACGGTCAAGCCGAGATGTCCAACCGCGGACTAAAGAGAATTTTGGAGCGTACTGTGGGAGAGCATCGTGCCGCATGGGCCGATAAGTTAGATGATGCTCTGTGGGCTTTCCGTACTGCTTACAAGACCCCGATCGGTTGTACACCTTATCGTCTTGTGTACGGAAAAGCATGCCACCTCCCTATCGAGCTGGAACACAAGGCGTATTGGGCCTTGAAGTGGGCTAACTTCGACATCAACAAAGCCGGTGATCATCGCAAGATTTAACTCAACGAGCTCAACGAACTAAGGAATGAAGCTTACGAGAACTCACTGATATACAAGGAGAAGACCAAGATCATTCATGACGCAAGAATTAAGAAACGAGAGTTCCATGTTGGTGATCAAGTCTTACTTTTTAACTCTCGGTTGAAGATCTTCTCTGGCAAGTTGAAGAGCCGTTGGTCTGGTCCATTCACCGTTGCCAAAGTCTTTCCATATGGGACCATTGAGCTTTCTCAGCCAAATGGACCCAATTTCAAGGTGAATGGCCAACGTTTGAAGCTGTATTTTGGTGAGGACATCTCTCATGATGTGATTCCATCCCTCACCACGTTTCCCATGAACTAAATTGGGTCGAGTCAGGCTCGTGACTCGGTGAACAAAAACAAGCGCTTCTCGGGAGGCAACCCGTGATCAATCCTTTTCTACTTTCATAATAAGTGTAGGGGGAGCCCCGTATGTGTTTGTTGTCTTCTTTCTTGCGCTGTGCAGGGATTAAAGCTTCAAAGGGCCCTTGATGACTTTTGACGAACCGTGATACCGTGTTCCCATCTTCCTGGTTCTATCCTAAACTCATGTGATTCAATATTTCATATGTTCACATTGATATCACTTTAGTTGTCCTTCCCTTAGCAAGATTTAAACAAAGTGCACAATGTCATAAGTGTAGGGGAGTTTACTCCCACATTCTTAAACATTGAGGACAATATTTATATCAAGTGTAGGGGGACTTCTATCGAAGTAAGTGGTCTTTTCCATGAATTTGTCCTCATTTTAACCGGAAAATTTGATTTTTCGACATTTTTCAAAATTTTTAATCTATTTTGGCCTAGTTGTATAGTTGTATTTTTCTTCATTATGGTTATTTTCTTTCCTTCCTTAAATAAAGTGGTTTTAAATTTTTCTTAGTCGTGAACATTTTGACTCAACCCGAGTTTACTTATCTAAGTTTACTCTAGCTAGTATCCTTAACGTGTTTAAGTCAAGTTTTGCTAGGCTTTTATATAGGGAGCTATAAAACGCGAAAGTCTTAACTTTCACGGGTTAAGAACAAGAACTTTTCGCAAGTTCCTATAATTGATCCTAGAGAGTTGTTTATCAAGGGAACTTTAGAATGCGATTTCTAAACTTGAAAAAGTCTAAGAATTTGCAAGATCCTATAGATGACTCGAAAACCCAAAACTTTGATTTAATAGGCTAAGCATCCACGAGTCTCATTCCTTGAGATTTTAAACTGTGGAGAACGAGAGATGATAGAGTCAATTATAAGTTTGGTATTCTTTCGTGAATTTATGTGAGTTAATTATAAGCCTATTCTCCCTTCGCATGTTAATAAATTTATCTGCAATAAATAAGGTTGTACGATTTAAAAGGTTACTTAGCTTCTAGCCCAAAATCGTTTAAAAGTTGCTCGGTACGGATTAGAGTTCATAGCCAAGGCATAACTTATTGAAGCGGGATGCGAAGATTGGCGAGTCCAAAAAGGCCCTAACAAGGCATGAGGGCTACATTTTGTTGCTAAAGATCCAAAAGTGATGTGAATAATCATTTATCGAAAATCAATATGAAGGATCGAGACACACGACGAAAAGAAAAAACTCCCCAAAAGATCATGGAGAAGTCTATCCAAAAAGACCCTAACAAGGTATGAGGATAAATAGATCCAAGTCCTAAAAGGAGGCGGATCGTTGTACATCAAAGTCCAAAATAAAGATTGGAGAAAAATGAAGAAGTCGTGGTCCAAATATGAAGAAATCTATCAAAACTTCAAGTGAAGAAATTCCTATTATGAAGAGAAGACCATTATTTCATGAACGTCTCTCAAGATTCGAAGTATGAAGTCGCTGCCAAATATCGGTCCGAGAAAGGTCTCAAATCGTGAAGCGAGTTATGCCAAGATATGAACTTTATGAGGTCCCGAGAAGCAGTTTTAAAAGATTTTGTCCTTTAGCTAACTATTGATTAAATCGTTCACTTTATTTTCGGCCTAAATAACTATCAAAATAAGTCAGACGATGCATCCTCGTGATCATTCAAGACAAAAATAAAATATAAGAGATACACATAGGAATAAGGGAGTCTAAGTGAATAATTGGCCCACATGAGTTCGTGTTAGTTTGCTAACTTATAATAACAATGATCTCGTTTTTAAGCTTGGTATGGGGAACGTGAAACTTGAGGATGATAAACGTTCATGGCTGCCAAAACCAATGTAAGTGTTTGATTTCTTTACTTGTTTCTATCTTTTTATGTTTTAATAAAGGCCAAGGTGGGTTATTTATGATGGAAAATTTAAACCGTGCTTTAAAATTAATGTATTGCATGAGGGCATTGCAATGGTCAAGTGTAGGGGATTTAATAAGTGTGAAAACACTTATCCTTTTACCACTTATTTCCAATAATAACAAGACCAAAACGTGGATTTTATGTCGTAAAAGTTGGAATTATGCGTGGTTTGTGTTTTTATTGTGTTTTAGGACCAAAATATGAAAAAGGAAGAAAACACGGGCTTTCACGGACTTTTATCGAAGAAAACGGGAAAAGACGAAGTCAAAAGATCAAGAGTGCAAAAAGAACGGAAGTCCAAGACCTATTCTGAAGATTTATCAAAGAAAAAGTCTAAAGACGGAAGTTTAACAAAGTCGAAGAACTTAAGTCTAATAGAAGAAGAAAATTAAAAGACAAGTTCAAATCCCGAGACGACATCGAGAAAAGACAAAGAATTGAAGTCGAGTCGAGAAGACGTGAAGAAAGAAAGAAAGAAGATGCAACACATGCACTCCTTCCATTTTCCTATAAATACCCTCCTAATACACATTAGGAGAGGACTTAGTCTTTAGTTTAAGTTTTTCATTTTTCACTTTTCTTTCTAGTTTTAGGGAGAGAAAGTTCTAAACTTTCTCTCACTAAGTTTCATCTTTTCTTTTAATCTTTCAAGATTAAACATTTGTGTATTGCTTATTTCATTAATCAAGTTCTATTTAAGCTTTTAATCCTTAATCTCATTCTACCTTTCTTGATTTTAGTTAATTTTTGGTGCAAAATTCATTTGATCCGTGTTGTTCTTAATGTTTTTGTGCTTAGAAAGTTAATCTTTTTGTTCCTACATAAGCTTTCATTTGATTAAGCTTTAAGATTTTTGTGATTATTGGCTTATTTTTATGATTAGCTTATTTACTTATAAAAAGTTTTCTTAAAAAGTTCATATTTTTGTTGTTTGATTTAAAAGTTTATTTATTTTGAGTTAGTAAAAGTTGTTATTAGTGCTTATTTGATCATTTCATTTTTTATTCGTCCTAGTTTGGGGATAAGCTTATCATAGTAGCTTATTCCTTGGCTTATTTTCGGATCCCACCAAAATCGGAAAGGGTTTAAACCCCTTTCCGATCTGCTTATTCCGACCGGCAACACACCCCCTCTTTCCGATTGGCAAATCGGAAAAGGGTTTTGAATTTTTCCGATTGCACCTCAGTTATTCCGATCAAAGTGATCGGATTAGGGATTAGCATTCCGACGGGTGGAGTTTTGAGTATTCCGATTAAGGTAAACTTGTAGCATTCCGATTGGAGCTTATTCCCACATATTCCGATTAGGCCCATTTTGACATTCCGATTTGGACCCTTAGCTTGATATTCCGATTTGGCATCATTTTTGGCTCATTCCGATTGTAGGTTATCATCAACATTCCGATCGAGTGTGTTTGTAAACATTCCGATCGGGATCTTTTCATTTTATTCCGATCAGCCTAACTTTTGATATTCCGATTTGGGAATTTTACATTGGTTTAGTTTCTTATTTTTGCAAAATTTCTAAGTGTTATTTTTATTTAGTGTTCAAGTAATTTTCTTATATTGTCCTTAAGTTTTAATTTGTTTATTTTAACTCGTCATTTTAGTATTAATCTTTAAACTTCTACTTTACTCAACGACACTTAATTACTTGCTATTAGTCTAAAATAGATAATCACAACCAAACTATTTTCATTTCCACCAAGAACAATTGAGTCGCACTTTGAACCATTAGTCAATTCGAAAGGATTCGGACGATAAGATTTTATACTTAGCCAAAAGCCGAGTATTAACTATCGACTCGAAAATAAAGGTTACTAAATGAAAAAGGAGAGAATAAAACTAAAATGGTACTTTAAAGATAAACGAGGCAAAACCTAAAGCGGGTACTAAATAAAAGATCAAACTTAAACTTTACGAAAAAATATTAATACTAAAAATCGACAAAAAATTCAACTAAAAATACGTAACTTTCAAAAATAAAATCGGAACAACTTTCAGACAAAAACTAAACAATTACGGAACAATACTATTAAATAAACAAGCTAGCAGGCTAGCTGCTGGAAGCAGCCAGCCTACTAGGTGAAAAATGAAAATGGCGCTAAAACATTAAGCATTTCCATCGTACTCTTATAGTATATTCCATCGTAGTCTTATAGTATGACTACATTTTCATCGTACTCTGCATGTTGAATCCATCGTAATGTTGGATCGTAACATGGATCGTACCCACGGATCGCACCCACGATCGTACCCACGATCGCAACAAGTGATCGTGGTGAGTTTTATGGAGTGTGATCGTGGTGACAATCGTACTATGGATCGTAGTAATGGATCGCAAGTAGAAACCCTCGGGGTTTATGCGATCACACTTACTGGATCGTACTGGTAAAACCCTTAAGCATTACGATGGCATACAATAAGCAAATAAGCAAATACCAAATAAGCACTTATCTAAAAACTTAACCAAATCAAATTTAAGAAAAAGCTAATAGAGAAAAATTTAAAAACTTTTAAGAATACTAAATAATAAAAATATTTAAAAACAACTTTTTATTAAAAATTAACTAAAAAGCACTTAATCAAAAATAAGAAAATTAACACTATAAGCACTAAAATACTTTAAGCTCTAAAAATCAAACATTAAAAGATCAATAAGCATAAATTTGAAAACTTGAAAATTACGAAATAAGCAAACTTTAAAAAGACTAAACTTTTTAAGAAAACTAAAAAGTAAATAAGCTAAATACAAAATAAGCCAATAAGATTGTCAAACTTATAGCTTAATTCGTATAAAAGCTTAGATGAAATAAAAAGATGAACTTTTTAATCAAACATCAAAATCAACAAGACATGTATATAAAGAGATCGGATTTAAGATCATATAAAAAAACTAAGAAAGATAGAATAAGATTAAGATTAAAACAAGAATTAAGCTATTTGAAAGTAAATTTTTTATTACAAACAAGAAAGGAAGATAAAAGATTGAGATCCTAGTGAGAGAAACTGTCACTTTCTCTCTCTAGAATCACCTACCAAAATGAAAATGGAAACTACTCTAAACTAAAACTAACCAACCCTCCTAAATGAATTTAGGAGGGTATTTATAGGAAAAAGGGGAGGTGCATGTGTTGCCTCCTCTTTTTTTTTCTTTCTTCATGTCTTCTCGTCTTTTAAATTCTTCGACTTTATCGACTTTGTCTCGGGATTAATTAAACTCGTCTTATAATTTCTTTATTTTATTAGACTCGAGTTCTTCGGCTTTATTAAACTTCCGTCTTTAGACTTGTTCTTCGATAAATCTTCAGAATAGGCCTTGGACTTCTGTTCTTTTTGCACTCTTGATCTCTTGACTTCGTCTTTTGTCGTTTTCTTTGATAAAAGCCCGTGAAAGCCCGTGTTTTCCTCCCTTTTCACATTTTGGTCCTAAATCACAACAAAAACACAAACCACGCATAATTCCGACATTTACGACATAAAATACACGTTTTGGCTCGGTTATTATTGTAATAAGTGGTAAAAAGATGGGTGTTTTCACACCTGTCAAATCCCCTACACTTAACCATTGCAATGTCCTCATGCAATGCATTAGTTACAAAGCACGTTTACACTTTTCATTATAATCAATCCACATTGGCCTTTATTAAAGAGATAGAAAATTACAAACATT
The DNA here is from genome assembly GCA_025667525.1 of Glebionis coronaria. Taxonomy (NCBI): domain Eukaryota; kingdom Viridiplantae; phylum Streptophyta; class Magnoliopsida; order Asterales; family Asteraceae; genus Glebionis; species Glebionis coronaria. The sequence goes on from CM046875.1 coordinate 205,685,103, forward strand.
CAAAGTAAAGAAATCAAAAGCATACCTTAAGGTTTTGAAAATGTCATGATTAATCATCATCCTCAAGTTCTCACTTTCTCCAAACCAAGCTTAAAAACGATATCATTGTTGTTATAAGTTAGCAAACTAACACGAACTCATGTGGGCCAATTATTCACTTAGACTCCCTTATTCCTAGGTGTATCTCTTATATTTTATTGTTGTCTTGAATGATCACGAGGATGCATTGTTGACTTATTTCGATAGTTATTTAGGCTGAAAATAAAGTGGGACGATTTAATCAATAGTTAGATAAAGGACAAAATCTTTTAAAACTGCTTCTCGGGACCTCAAAAAGTTCATATCTTGGCATAACTCGCTTCGCGATTTGAGACCTTTCTCGGACCGATATTTGGCAGCGACTTCATACTTCAAATCTTGAGAGACGTTCATGAAATAATGGTCTTCTCTTCATAATAGGAATTTCTTCACTTGAAGTTTTGAGAGATTCTTCATCTTTAGACCACGACTTCTTCATTTTTCTCCAATCTTTATTTTGGACTTTGATATACAACGATCCGCCTCCTTTTAGGACTTGGATCTATTTATCCTTATACCTTGCTAGGGTCTTTTCGGATAGACTTCTCCATGATCTTTTGGGGAGTTCCTGCTTTTCGTCGTGTGTCTCGATCCTTCATATTGATTTTCGATAAATGATTATTCACATCACTTGGGATCTTTAGCAACAAAATGTAGCCCTCGTGTCTTGTTAGGGCCTTTTCGGACTCGCCAATCTTCGCATCCCGCTTCAATAAGTTATGCCTTGGCTATGAACTCTAATCCATACCGAGCAACTTTTAAACGATCTTGGGCTAGAAGCTAAGTAACTGTGACAACCCTAGATTTTGGATTTTTCACTTTTGACTGTTTGATGTTGATCATGTGCTTGATGTGCGTTTATGTGTTATGTGCTCATATTTGAGACTTTATCATGATGTTAGACATTGTTTACGTAGTACATGGTACGTTATATGATGATGTGATGGGTTGGTTCGTGCTCATGAGTTCACATGAATGTATAAATCATGGTATAAGTTGGAAATGAAACGAAATGAAATGAAATGAAATGAGTTCAGAAATGAACTGCAGAAAAGTTCGGGTATCGTTTTGATAAGGTTTCGTGTACGTATCGTATGTTGTATGTATGTATTAAGTATATATAATATGGTTAGGATAAGTTTTATAGTTACTTTCTATATTTAGAAACTTTTAGAAATGAAGGCTAGTTCAAAAATCGCGTAAAAAGTCGAAAAATTAGCAAAAGGGTACCCGGTTTGGTCCCGAAAGTGTATAGGAGTATAAGTAAACATAAAATAGAAGGGGAAGAGTGTAAATATGATAAAACACAGAGAGGAGTCGAATTTGTGGGTCCCATGGCCTTAATTTTGATAATTAAATTAATAAAAATAGGATAATTACCATTTAAAAGTCCTAATTGGGCCTAAACTTGTCCAGAAGGTTACCAAGGCCTATATAAACACCCCTAGACCCCTAAAAACGACTAATAACCCTAAATAAACCTAAAATCAGTCTAAATCTTCCATGGATATCAAGAGAAGTCAAAATTATGATTAGGGTTCATTAATTTTTCTTGTTTCAAGGTAAGTGATCAATTAAACCTTAATATAATTTATGTTTTTATTAATTAATCATAATTGTATTGTTAATTAACCATCATTGAGATGATTAGGGTTTTATTAATTTTATGGAAAAATATATTAATTAAGATTCATTAATGATTTTAGGGTTTGTGTTATAAATTTAGGGATAATTAATGATGTTTAGAGGGTTAGTGCATAAAGGCGTAAAACAGTCTGATTTTTAAGGCTGTCTTGTGTCGACTGTTCCGGGCAGTAGGTAGCACCTTTGGTCGAGTTTATTTTTTTTAAAATTAATTTCAGGGAGTCTACTCTTCAAAAATGTAAGGTTGGTCGAAAATGGAGTTTGGGAAGGTCGTCAAATACATTTTACAAAAACAGTGCGCTGTTCAGGAATAAATTTTGATTTCGGGGATTTTAGTCAAAACCTAACCAAACGAATGACATAGCCAAATATTATTGATTTGGGAACTCTTTATAATGTATATAAAAGTACTGGAGGTTTTCAATAAAATTTATGGTGTTTAGGTCGGGGTTTTGGTGTCAAACATTTAGCATGTACGGAAAATCAGTTTTGGGTGAAAACGACTTTTGGCGTAGAGACTAAACGAAAGGGTTAAACGTGTAATTAGAAAGTAAAATTGGTTTTTGAAGTTCTTAGATCATATAACAACATAACTCCAGTAGGGTAGGAGTCAAGTGTGGTGTTAAGTTCACTTCATGTGATCGTTTAGTGACTAGTAAACCGTACCGGGGAAAAACTGGAATTTTATGTATAGAATAGCTTGTAGTGGGAGAACTAGATAGTGGGGATTGGAGGATTAGATTCATCTCCTTGATTGTTACTTAACTTGGGTGTTAAGACCTGAGCTAAGGGTGTCGTGTATGATTTTAAAGGTTTGCAGGAGTGCTAGCTTGCTGTGCTATCAGGTGAGTTCATAGTCCCATTTTTGCTACGTTTTTAAATGTTTTTCCAGTATGGGATGGAGATGACACTTGAAATGTTCTTTAACATGATTTAGTACTATGTTTTAAATGTGTGGACATAAATGTGTTATTGTGTGACTTGCGTGCTTATGTGTTCTCATATGTGCTTTGATATGTGTTCTGCTATGTGAATCTTGTTTGGGTTGTGATTGGCTTTGGTACATAGATGTATGGGCGTCTATGGGACCAGTTGTGATGTGTGTGGAGCGTGGGGCACTATCCGTCCTGAGTTCTTGATTCTGAGTTCTTGGTTCGTGGGGCACGATCCGTCCTGAGTACTTGTGCATCGTCTCTTCGGAGGCAAGATATCTCGACGGGGATATAGTTCATCTTCCACAGGTGGTGTGGGAAAGATCCGGATAGTGTGGTGTGTTCTTGTGTGTGTGATGGGATACTTCTTGATTGTTATAGTGTGCTTTGTGAATTGTAGATGTGATTGGTACTTGGCTTGAGTTTTGTTGTGGATGCATGTAGCATGATTATCACATTATGGTCCATTACTATAAATTGTTTTTCTTCAACTTATTTACAGCGGATGTCAAGGTTTCTTATGATGTTCTAGATAACTTAAACCTATGTTCTCACCAACTTTATGTGGACAGATTTTAGTGTCATTTTTAGGTGAGGTAGTTGAGAAGGATGCTATTAGAAGTGTGGCTAGAGTTTAGAGGCTGCTAGAATTGCATTAGGAGGAATCCCTTTCCTCTTAGATTTTATTTTGTCTTTTGATTTAGTATATTGTTTGATACCTATATGTTTGATGTGTGTTATTTGTATGTCTTTGGTAAGAGGTAGGCGTGTTACCTACTTACCTAGACGCCTGCATTGTTGAGATATTGTTACGACATTTTTGTCGCCATTTATGATATTTCAATTTCATTTAGTTCTCTCTATAGACACGCTGTTGTTGTGATGATATCTATACGTCGCGCCCCATATTCTGCCATGGTGGGGTGTGACAGTAACTTTTCAAATCGTACAACCTTATTTATTGCAGATAAATTTATTAGCAAGCGATGGGAGAATAGGCTTATAATTAACTCACATAAATTCACGAAAGAATACCAAACTTATAATTGACTCTATCATCTCTCGTTCTCCACAGTTTAAAATCTCAAGGAATGAGACTCGTGGATGCTTAGCCTATTAAATCAAAGCTTTAGGTTTTCGAGTCGCCTATAGGATCTTGCAAACTCTTAGACTTTTTCAAGTTTAGAAATCACATTTTAAAGTTCCCTTGATAAACGAATCTCTAGGATCAATTATAGGAACTTGCGAAAAGTTCTTGTTCTTAATCCGTGAGGGTTAAGACTTTCGCGTTTTATAGCTCCCTATATAAAAGCCTAGCAAAACTTGACTTAACCACGTTAAGGATACTAGCTAGAGTAAACTTAGATAAGTAAACTCGGGTTGAGTCAAAAGATTCACAACGTTTGAAAATTAAAACCACTTTATTAAAATTTTATTCTAGCAAGGAAAGAAAATAACTATACAAAGGGAAAAACTAATAGGCCAAAATAGATCAAAAATTTTGAAAAATGTCGAAAAATTGATTTTCCGGTTAAAATAAGGACAAATAAAAGGAAAAGACCACTTAACTTCGATAGAAGTCCCCCTACACTTAATATAAACATTGTCCTCAATGTTTAAGCATGTGGGAGTAAACTCCCCTACACTTAGGACATTGTGCACTTTGTTTAAATCTTGCTAAGGAAAAGACCACTAACGAGATTCCTATTTTAATATTGGAAAATATAAAATAGTGAATCGAAAAGAGTTTAGGATAGAACCGGGAAGACGGAAAACTGGAATCACGGGTCGTCAAAAGTCATCAAGAGTGTGTCTTTGAAGCTCTAATCCCTGCACATGATAAGAAAGAAAACAAGAAACACCACGGGGCTCCCCCTACACTTATGGTGAAAACAAGTAAAGATAGATAGATAATTGGGTTGCCTCCCAAAAAGCGCTTGTTTTTGTTAACCGAGTCACGAGCCTGACTCGTCCCCGAATTAAATGGTCCATGGGGAAGCCTCAAATGTAATACCGGGATCAAAGACCTTGTCCTCGTTCCCGGTTGACATCAGCAAAGAAGAGGCGGGGGGATAAGTCTTAAATGGGAGAAAAGTCCTTTCAACATACAAAAAGTATGTGAAATCAAGCTCCACGGGAGGTGGGGTGGGTAAAGTAAGCATATTGTCATCCCCCAAAGACAATGGATGCTCAGAAAGCGGCAAAGCCGTAAGGTTATCAATGATAGCATAATCAATGTCACCTCCTGGGTCAAAGCACTCATCCTCCGTAATAGCGGCTAATAGGGAGGATGAAAGGTGCTCGGGAGGGGGACTTGGGTCAATACCTTCAAGTAGCAAATTTTCAAGAATAATATCCCCCTCCGTGTCATCGTCATCAATACCTGGAGGTATGGAGTGAATGTCAATTTCTTCCAGCAATGGGTCATTATCTTCAGCGGGAGGAATAGATGGAGGTAAAGACTCGGAAAGAGGAGGAGAAGTCAACTCTTCGATTTGAGCAATAAGAAGATGCACTTTTCGTAATCTGTCGCGGAGAATCACGTCTTCCACCTCATCCACAAGATCAAGTTCATCGGTGAACTTCTCGTAAGCCGGAGAGAATAAATCGTCATCGCCCGCATCTCCCGGTGGAGATTGAGAAATTTCAAAAGTGAAATTATCATAGCGTGGAGAAAAATCGTCATCATTAGGATCGACCTCTTCCGTAAGAGCAACGTCTTCCTCAGACTCCATAGAAGTCGGTATGTCACAAACCTCATCAAAGAACTATCAAGACCAAAATCACTAGGCTCACTCAATGTATCACAATCCTTAGACTCGTTTGGGATATTGAGAGAAGGGATAACAATTGCACTAGGACATTGAGCAGTAAGATCATTCCAAGAAATAGTAGGCTCATCGTCATCATCATCATAATAGTATGGATACACCAGAGGAGGAGTACAAGTCTCGATATTCGAAATTTGCTCCTGTCGTTGATTCTCTTGACATTGTTCGATGATCTTGTTGCAAGCGTCTTGAACTTTTTGAAAGTTTTCAAAAAGTGTGGCCATTTGCTCAGGAGGAAGTGCACAAAAGGGTTGATGATCGATGAAGTGTTGTGGGGGCTCAAAATGTTGAAAACATGAATTATAGCATGGATGTGGCTCATAGTAGTTCATCGGTTGAGAAGAATTAGAACACGGGTTTGGTTCATAATAATCCATTGGTGAAGAAAACTGAGGACACGGATTTTGCTCATAATAATTCATTAGTTGACAATAAGAAGTATCGTGAGGACCCCCACAGTTGTTGCAAAACGGGTGAGGAGAAAGACTGGGTGCGTCTTGTGGATAGCTATTATCATTGTCATAATTATACCCCGGTTCTTGCCCGTGATCATACGGGTATCGAACCGGGCACGAAACATGCCAATGAGAATCACTTCCATAATAGATGCACGGGGGAACAGGAGGTGGATTCAAAAAGGACGAATTAGTCGAGTTACACAAAGGACAAAATCCGAATAGGAATTGTGTATTGTCGATATCGTTTCCGCACCGCTCACATGTACACCATTGACATGAGTCGTTCCCGTATAATCGTCTCCCACACCCGACGCAATGGACATAAGAATCCATAAAGAAAAATAGATAAGCAAGAAGAATATTTTTGGTGCAAAACTTTGAAAAAGAAATGCTTTTTATGATTTTTCAAATGTTTTTGGATTTTTTGAAAATTTTTGATATGAAAAATAACGTCCACAAGTGAACGGATCCCAAAAGTCAACGCGTCTCTCACAAAAAACCGTTAATCTTCACGAAAAGAGCCGGCAGCGGCGCCATTTGAAATTGAGATTTTGCTAGTTGAAAAAGTTCGTTTTCTCGGTGTCTTAACGAATTGATTTCCGGTTCAAAGTGCGACTCAATTGTTCTTGGTGGCAAATAAAATGGTTTGGTTATCTATTCTACTTAAAAGGTAAATGCACAAAATAAAAGCAATAAACTAAAAGCGATTAATTAATAAAAACAAAACAATATAAATAATAAAACGTGAATTTAAAACGAAACAATTAATAAAAATAAAACTAAAAGACGAAATTAACTATCGACTCGAAAATAAAGGTTACTAAATAAAAAAGGAGAGAATAAAACTAAAATGGTACTTTAAAGCTAAACGAGGCAAAACCTAAAGCGGGTACTAAATAAAAGATAAAACTTAAACTTTACGAAAAAATATTAATACTAAAACTCGACAAAAAATTCAACTAAAAATACGTAACTTTCAAAAATAAAATCGGAACAACTTTCAGACAAAAACTAAACAATTACGGAACAATACTATTAAATAAACAAGCTAGCAGGCTAGCTGCTGGAAGCAGCCAGCCTACTAAGTGAAAAATGAAAATGGCGCTAAAACATTAAGCATTTCCATCGTACTCTTATAGTATATTCCATCGTAGTCTTATAGTATGACTACATTTCCATCGTACTCTGCATGTTGAATCCATCGTAATGTTGGATCGTAACATGGATCGTACCCACGGATCGCACCCACGATCGTACCCACGATCGCAACATGTGATCGTGGTGAGGATTATGGAGTGTGATCTTGGTGACGATCGTACTATGGATCGTAGTAATGGATCGCAAGTAGAAACCCTCGGGGTTTATGCGATCACACTTACTGGATCGTACTGGTAAAACCCTTAAGCATTACGATGACATACAATAAGCAAATAAGCAAATACCAAATAAGCACTTATCTAAAAACTTAACCAAATCAAATTTAAGAAAAAGCTAATAGACCAAAATTTAAAAACTTTTAAGAATACTAAATAATAAAAATATTTAAAAACAACTTTTTATAAAAATTAACTAAAAAGCACTTAATCAAAAATAAGAAAATTAACACCATAAGCACTAAAATACTTTAAGCTATAAAAATCAAACATTAAAAGATCAATAAGCATAAATTTGAAAACTTGAAAATTACGAAATAAGCAAACTTTAAAAAGACTAAACTTTTTAAGAAAACTAAAAAGTAAATAAGCTAAATACAAAATAAGCCAATAAGATTGTCAAACTTATAGCTTAATTCGTATTAAAGCTTAGATGAAATAAAAAGATGAACTTTTTAATCAAACATCAAAATCAACAAGACATGTATATAAAGAGATCGGATTTAAGATCATATAAAAAAACTAAGAAAGATAGAATAAGATTAAGATTAAAACAAGAATTAAGCTATTTGAAAGTAAAGTTTTGATTACAAACAAGAAAGGAAGATAAAAGATTGAGATCCTAGTGAGAGAAACTGTCACTTTCTCTCTCTAGAATCACCTACCAAAATGAAAATGGAAACTACTCTAAACTAAAACCAACCAACCCTCCTAAATGAGTTTAGTAGGGTATTTATAGGAAAATGGGGAGGTGCATGTGTTGCCTCCTCTTTTTTTTTTCTTCATGTCTTCTTGTCTTTTAAATTCTTCGACTTTATCGACTTTGTCTCGGGATTAATTAAACTCGTCTTATAATTTCTTTATTTTATTAGACTCGAGTTCTTCGGCTTTATTAAACTTCCGTCTTTAGACTTGTTCTTCGATAAATCTTCAGAGTAGGCCTTGGACTTCCGTTCTTTTTGCACTCTTGATCTCTTGACTTCGTCTTTTGTCGTTTTCTTTGATAAAAGCCCGTGAAAGCCCGTGTTTTCCTCCCTTTTCACATTTTGGTCCTAAATCACAACAAAAACAAAAACTACGCATAATTCCGATATTACGACATAAAATACACGTTTTGGCTTGGTTATTATTGTAATTAAGTGGTAAAAAGATGGGTGTTTTCACACCTATCACACACCTATTAGAATCGTCGCACAACATTAATATCAGAAATGAACAGATGGTTGGCATCGATAAACCATACATCTTATCAAATACAGGTTCTTTTTTCCAAGAACCCAAAATTCAGAAGCAACAAATCACCACAACTTATGAGACCATCACGCCGTGAGCACAACAATCGACTTTATGAGCTTATCATTTTATTGCAAAAAAATTCCCAAACATTGAAACAAATACTCCCAAACAGGGTAAGACACACAGAACGATGTCTCTATAATGTCCATCACCAACGTGACAAAATCATCACTATCGTCGCCTGCGATCAACTGCGGCAACAAAAGGACGACCGTGACCAGAAAGCAACTGACATGGCTGCAATTTCAATCTTTTATGACAAACCAATCAGAATATAAACAAAACAACCAATACCCATTACTCAAAACAAAATTTAAAACAAAAGTCACACAGCAGTTCTATAAAATTAATAATAAAAAGCAAAACCGACAAAGAATTTATATGAATTTTGTAAAAAAACCCAAAAAAATAGAGTTACCTCTTGAGAATAATTAGCATCTTCAGTCGATTGTAAAAACCATTGGGTAAGCTGAAAACCCAGCTAGGGTCACCAACATCACCAACAGTAACCTCAAAACCTGACCAACGTCACCAACCGGCCACCTACGCCGCACACCATTATCGGCGGCAACGAAGGGGTCAGTGGCTTCGAATGGCTACAAGGGTTTGCTAACCCTAAAAGAAGATGTGAGAAAATACGTTTAGCAAGAAAAACTAATATAGATCTGAAAATGAGAGATGTGACTTAAACCACAATTATACTATTTTTCCAATCAATAAAAGGAGCGCCAATTTCAATCGAAACAGAAAACTTACTAACCCATCAGTCTAGATCAAAGATCCATCGGTAGAGATAAAAAAAAGATCCATTCGTATAGATCAAAGATCCATCAGTATAAATCAAAGATCCATCAATATAGATAAAAAAGATTCACCAGAATAGATCAAAGATCCATCAGTATAGATCAAAGATCCATGAATATAGATAAAAAACGATCCATTAGTATAGATGAAAGAAGACCAGAGAGAGATATTGAATGATTGGGGGTAAGAGAGAGAAAGATACACCCCGCTTTTTATCACTCACATTATGCACAGTAATATACAAATCAACGGCATTCCTTCGAATGTATCAACGGCTGGAAAAAAGTAATCAACACCAACGATTGTAAAGAAGGAAGCTAACTTTACAAATGAACGGCTGAGAAAAGTTGCAAAAAAAAGTAATCACCAACAACGGCTGTAAAGAAGTGAGCATTTAGAAACGGGTGGAGGAGATGAAAGTGTACAGTGCGCCTCTCACAAACGATATATAATATTTTATTCAGATTTTTCATTCCCCTTAATGTATTAAAGGGGTAATTAATGTATTATTAATATTTTCTTAATTTTCCTTAATTTATTTCAGCTCCTAAAACCTCCAAAACCTCAAAACTGTAAAACTAGTCTAATTTACGCGTATACCGTAAAAGACGTAAAATATACAGTTTTATGAAAACTCTTGAAATAAATTATTAACTAGTTAACTAAGTCCAAAATGACTTAAAACCATCTCGTAAATTATTCTCGAGACAAAATCCATAGTCCGTGACCTCTAAATGCTAAACCCTAAATCGTAAAATACGATTTACTATAATACATATACGTATACGTAAAACCATAAATAACTCCATTTCATTTCATAGTCACTATTATGTGAGCTTATGATCATGAAATAAACATATATCGATTCGTATACAAAGTACCCAATACCATTGAATGATGTTGAAACCACCCTCCATTCACCCCAAATAATCACGTAAGCACATAAAACACATAGTCACACAAAATAGCCTAAAAATAAGACTATGTGACGAACCTCAAGAAGAAATTTTTGACGACAGAACAGGAGGAGTAATACCCCTTTACCCAAAAGAATGAAACCCATGAAAGGAACCTCACACTTTTTAGCATAAGTGTAGAGGAAAACACGTATATAGATTTTCAATTTTTTTAATATAACTACAAAAATCCAAAAATATTTTCTTTTTGCCTATTAAATAGGTATAAAAGAAATGAGATGCTCAAGCTGGACATCTGTTACTTTCAAAAGAATAATCTAGAACCCCATGAAGTAATTAGTTCCTTTGACATTTCATGTTTTAATGTTTTTATTATATGTTCTCAGATTGAGGTAATTATCAACTTAAGTCTGAAGGAGGAGTCAAACAGATAAAAAATACTATTAAATAAAATAATTATCCCAACAACTGCCGTGAAAGAAAACATATACTTTTCTAAATAAAAATTACTTAGTAAGTAAAATCTCATCAGGTTGACACAATAACTAGCACAAATTAATCCACCTATGTAAAGAATTTTCTATAAGCCTATACAATGCATGTCTTATGCACAATTTTGAGAGAAATCCGGCAATTTAGTATAACATCAGAACTTGTGCTAGATCATCGTTTATCGATCATCGTTTATCGATCATAGTAAGGTTAATTTGATAATTTTGATGGAAGACAAGCTAAAATCCTAAGTACTATAATTATGTTAGTCGGCTATACTATCCTACGAAATAACTTTGAAACCCTTAATATCTCTAGTGATATATTATCATGTGCACTATGATCTATGCCTACCTTTGTCAAGTCACATGTTTGTAATAAAAAAAATGACGAATGCGGAAAAATTAGCCTGTGTAAATAAAGAATCACATTGTGAATTGTGACTTTGACTTGACATAGTATGTTACTTAACCCTCATTATTATCATGAATTTCCTTTCTGAAATCTTGTCTGGTGCTCACGTCGCAACATTCATATTCACATGTCTTTTTTAGAAGCCAATAGTAGCTGTATGTTTTACGTCTGTGCAAAAATTTGAGAGTCTTATATATAACCCATATAGATCGATATGTGTGAGTTGAAATTATATAAACACTACCACTTTGAGGTGCGTCAGTCAAGTGTCATTGCCATAGAAACCTAAGTTGGTCCCTTTAGTTCCAAAATGTGTGTAAATCTATATTTCAATGTATGTCACACTTCCCCTCGAATATAATAATGTCATAATGACGCGGAGTGCGTCACACTTAAAGTTGAAGTGCGCTGATTTTTCAAGTTGTGTGCATCGTACATTTTCCCCATCAAGTCTATAAATAGATGCCAATTTTCCTAACAATTCATTCATTCCACACATCCTTCTCTCTATCAACTTTCGCACATACACCCTCTAAGCCACAAAAGTTAAGGAGGAAAAGCATCCAAGAAACTTACAAAGATAAGTTGTATTAGAAATAGAATAACAAGATTATGTATTTTAGTTACAAATGGTTTACTTGTGATACTTATTTTATCCAAATCTTTTGGTAATAGAAGCATGTTTATTATCTATCTCGTCTTTGGTATGAACTTATTAGCTATGAGAGGCTAAACCCTTATATGACTACATGGAAATGTTAATATAACAAAGTTGCATATGATGGTAATATGATCTTCCTTAATCTCTTGTTTATGTTTGGAACTTATTATGCCGGATCTTACCAAATTTGTTTATCAATCTCAACTGTAAACTTGTAGTGGTTAACTTCAAAAGATATATTGCTATATATAGATTTATTGCTTTCCTTACACATCAAAAGACAACCATGGACTCATACTCTTGAACATAGTCTTTGCCATGTTACTTTTGAAGTAGATCCACGTTGAGTAGCATCGTTCATGTTTCTTTACACAAGAGTGACATGAATGTCGGATTTAATTCATGTTTGATATGAGTACCTCTTAAGTCTTCTTTCGAAAGAATTTGAAGGTGTAAATGAAATATTTTGAAATTTATCATGCCTCTCTTTATCAATTTTGACATCTTGTATATTATTGCATGAACGTATTTTCTTTCATAATATTAGTTGCTTTTCTTCAAAGAGTTGTGGCAATCATTCTCTAAACTTTTCTTTCCATTCCTAGAACTGTTCTCATCATTCCTAGATCTGCAACTTTCAATTCCTTTACTTGATACTACCTCATTGATTTCATTTGAGACAGGAATAACATCCAATGTATTAACATTTTCAACCCGACACTCTTTATCATTCAACTATTTCGTATTCTTCAACCATTTCTCAATCTCTGACAAGTGAAGTAATATTTCATCGAGATTCAACTTGGCAAGTTCTAAGTTTTGAATTACCAAGTCCTTGAAGGATTGGGCTTCAGTTCAAGTGTATATTCTAAAGTCTTGTTGCCTCTTCATTACTGTTATCATAATTAGAAGTGTTCAATACTTTTGAAAGAAAAAATGTCTCAAGCTCTGTATTAATGACACATAAGGAATTAATAAAGTTTGTCTCATTAAGTCTATCTTTGTTAAGTTTCTCTTTTATGTTATTTATGTTGTGGAAAAGTGTTTTCGTGAGAATGTATAATTCTTTACCAAAGAGGCATTGAAATACTCTTGAAAACCCAAAGTTTGTAGATTGACTCGTATCATATTGACGTTAAATGGTTTTTGTAAGTGTGGTGAGTTTTTCTATGTAATGTTATATCATATACCTTGCTTGATCTTGCATTTGTTGCATCTGTTGATGTTTTGAAACCACAAACGTTGTATTTGCCTAAACCACCTTATGTCCTTTTTCAGTTTTTATCTTTTAGCTAAACCATTGAAACGTTGATTATACAAACTTACAAAGCTAAAAATATGAACTTGTGTACCACAAAATAAGCTACGAATACCTTAGGCATATAAGCAAGACATGATTTGAGAAAAGAAAGTACAATGGCTTTCGAAAAATACGATTAACCAGGTAAGATGTGAGCTTAAACTAGAGAAAAAACAAGAAAATAAGCTAAACTAAGCCACGAAATTCAAACCTAATAAGCTACTAACAATTAAAAATATGAAAGTACGAAGATTTTTGTGAAATAAGCACGACAACAATAAGCCGAATCTTAGGAACTTATAAACAAACTAAGTAATAAGCTAAAACCACAAACAACATCACCTATATACCCGAGGAGACTGATACCATATGTTATCTGATATTGTGAAAATACCACATGTAAAATATGCAAATTAATCTTAGGAAAGAATAATAATATAAAATAAAAATAATATATAATAGTAGTCTTCCCAAATTCTTGTATCGATGTAGCTTGATAAAGATCTCGTTTGACGTTTCTCGATTTGATGCTTAAATAACCAATATTTCTCATTTTGATTTTTAAACTACTAAACGCAAATTTAAATGAATAAGGAAATCTAAATCTATCGCTAAAGGAACGCAAGAGTCTAAAGGAAAAAATTAACACAACTACATAAACTAAACGCTAAAGGATAATTGCGTCTTAACTACAAGCTGATTTCTTAAAATTAATCTAATTGTACTAAACATCCTATATTTAAATCTTATTATAAACTAAAACATGAAGGACTACCTATCAGATATGATGACGCTTTTGGGTACTAAACGAGAGGTACATGGTTGGAAACCCATCCCTGACCACTTTTTATAACTCTTATTTTTATTTTTGTTTGAAAACCAAACGTGACCTTATTACAAGCTGAACAAATAGATTAAGCTAATAAGCTAATAAATATAAGATAAATATTGAAAATGTAATAACTAAAAGTGAAGAAGGTGTTAAACTCAAGAAGGCTATAAGAAAAATAAGTCCCATAAGGTCCGTAACATGCTTTCAAATATAAGAAAAAAAGAGAAACGGTTAAGGAAAAATAAGCTCACTAAGCTAACAGAGTTTATTTGGTCAAGATTTTGAAGCTGGCCGAGAGCTTATATGCCAAATAAACCCTCGAAAAAATAGCTGCTCAAACAGCTTAAGCCAGAATAAATTTAAAAAACTAAATCGAGCCTTTAAGATGAAACTTAAACAACTAATTTGAACCGAATATAAGATGGATGTTCAAAGCCATTTGAAATGAGCTAAAAATAAGCCTAACCAAGCTTAAAAGATCCATGAAGCCAACCAATAAGCTATTGGTTCAGATTATTCGATCATGTAAGCCACGAAAAGAAACAAAAAAGAAAGCAAATAGAACAAACAAGAAGGAATAAAACTATATGAAATATGCCAAATGGAATAAGCTACCTATAAGCTTATTCCAAGGGGGGGCTTTTGCCAAGAAGAAAATAAAATAAGCCATGCTTGGGCTTCTTCGGTTCATCAAGAAGAAAAAGAAAAGAAAAGAGAATGAACATCAAATAAGCTATAACAATTAAACTAACCCACCTTTGAAACATTATCTATCTACACCATAACTGAACTCAATCACAACCTAACGATATAACTTCAAAGACATCATCCGCATCCATAAAAACCATTACAAACTCGAACCATTGCGTATGATCCATCAACTAACTACTCTACTCCTAAATTATTTAAACTAGCCCTAATGATAAGGAAACTTACTAATGAACCATATATATCTCTATATTATATATAGGTATAATTACGATTTGATACCACACCACTAATCCCAGTCATATGTGACATGGCACCTATTAGCCAATAGTATTTCAGAAATTCCTAAAAGATCTCTCCATTTTCCACGTTTTTATGATTTGAAATCGTAATTTTTTGAAAATCGCGTTTTAGAACCATGGGTTTGGAAATCGTGTTTTAAAACACAGTTTTGACAAGGATTCTCGGAAATTATGCAAAAAATATCAAATGCAGAATTTGAACTCGTGACCTATGACTAACAAGTAACTAGGTTTACCACTAAGCCAGACTACTTTTGATGATTTTCCCTCCAAAACAATATTAATAAATCTTAAGAAAACTAATGTTATTCAATACATCATCTGTTTTCAAGAAGTAATTAACAATATTAATATCTTAAGAACATATCCAAACATATAGCAATAAACCCTAATACCACTCACGTATTCTGGAATCAGATTTCAAAAAACAATTCACATATTCATCTGTTTTTTCATCAGATTGTTAATCTCACTTATTTGATTTTGTTTTTTCTCAGATCGCAAATCTCACTTATTTGATTCACCATAGGAACAATCAACTAACCCTAATTCATGAATAAAAAAACTACGCCACCTCCTTTTTTTTCTGAAAACCTAACCTCAAACATAACCGTTTTTGTTTTTGAGATCACATGTAAATCACTTTTATTGTTTTAATTGTTTTAATGGTTTAATTGTATATTTAATGATATTGGGTTTTTTAGTTATTGGATGAAGAACTCTTGTAAATGGTGCTTCTGGTAACTTATTATGACTCCTAATTCATTTGTGGCTTTGAAAAAAATGTAGGTCCTATTATCCTAAGAAACTGTTTTTTTTTCATCTTCGTATTATTCTGGATCTGTATTGACAACTTGATCACACTGCTGAAAATGACAGCAGTATCTGAACAGGCCTTGGTTCCTGGTGAATCAATTGACGAAGAACAGATTGTGTCAAACCTTCGTTAAAGTGCGGATCCAAAAGATGTTAGAGGTTTCAGATGATGAGTTCTCAAAGATATATATATTATTCTTTACGCTGAGTGTTTCTAAATCATTATCTAATTTGGTTTCTAACTATGTACTTACTTCATTATTGGAACTCATAATGTACCAGTGGAAGTTTTCTCATGTGTCTGGGCACCTTTCCACACCCCTTTAGGACTCGGATATTGTCTTGGAAAAATTTCAGAAGGACTGACATCTTGTCTTAGATTCTGTAACCTTTACATAAGCAATTGAATAAAACCTTACTGCATGCACATTGTACCAATACAAATGTTTTTTACTGTTCGTATGTCTTAACTTTATACCTTGTGGTTTCAGGAAACAATTTTTTTCTTATGTTGCACCGGAACACTATTTGCAAGTGGAACACTCTGAGAATTCACCCAAAAGGCCACATGTACATATACATCTTGTGACACCATAGAAATGAACAGGCCTTTAACATTCAAGATACATTCCTAACAAATAGTTTGAAACATATGACATAATCATAGAAACCAAAAATGGCCAAGCAAGTGTCAAAAATGGATGGGTCTTGATTATCTGTGAACAACTGTTGTGAGTAACGAACCTGAATCTGACGTTTTTTATGTTTCCAATATAACTAAAATGATTTTGTTGATTTCAATGAAGTTGGAAAGGTGAATGATATGTAGTTTATTAGTTACTATATATATTTATCAACTATAGCAAGTACTATTCACTAAGTAAATGTATCTATGTGAGTAGGAACACCTATATTCGTATTGGAGTAGCACAGTGGAAGGTCACCAGTTCAGTTCGTGTGGTATGTAATAGCTGCTTATTTATATCATAAATTTTAAATCTTTGTTATGATGTAAGTATGTGTCGAATAATGACATAGCATCAGACATTAGATAGGTGTATAAGATTATTAATTATATTGTTATAGTTATGAACTTCAAGACTGTTAAGAAATGTTTGATGGACGTGGATACTATTTTAGTATGCTATGTTGATTAATATATGAATTAATATGTACATAATAAAAATTAAATTCTTAGTAGTCTCTAGATATTGACTCTTTAAAAGTGTCTGTAGATAATATATCAGTATGTTCTATCATATTCTGTGCAACTAATAAATACTATATCCCAACTGGTGATCTCCGAGCTAAATTCGCAGGTACATAGCTATTGGTTATTTAATACGATTGTTATGGTTATCTCTTTCTATAAGAACCTAAAGCGAGTCCTTAATTGAAATGTTTTTCATATTAGTTCTTACCTGCCCACCTAGCATAGTGAATATAACAAAGGTCTTGCTAAATTCACCTCAGCTATAACACTCCTAAGGCATCATTCTAAACTCAATCATAACCTTTAAAAACTGGCTCATAACCTGGTTAATCTGAATCATAAGTACAGCCCATAGTTTTTGCATCATGCTGTCAACTTTAATTTTTTTCGCCTTTCCCTTTGATGTGTAAGCATGATCATCTGATATATAAAGTTACACTATTAAATTTAATATATACTTTCATACCAGTTAACCTTATCAATATTCATCAATATCATTATATTATTATAAAAGACTATTGCTTTACATTCGTTTAAGGATCTTATAAGAAAGTAACAATCTTATTTTATAACAGGTGATTCTTGGCATCATTATATCTCAACCCAGCTTAAATACCATAAATTAACTAATATATGTCACTTTTGTAGGGTCGACTGAACAACCGCAAGCATGTGAAAACAATAGACGTGTAAGGACAGCCCGAACAAGTTATTTTACCATATATATATTGTGTATCTGGGTCATTGTGTTACAATTACATTTATTCATCACGATTTGATTACACCTGTTATAATTTACTTCATCGTGTTCTACCTTTATGTATCTGTATAGGGCTTGCATTGGAATACACCTGGTATGCCATTACTGTGGCGACCTTTTTTGGGATGAGGAGAGACTGAAAGCGCTATGAAAGTGACTTTGAAGAGCCCATGGGTCCAGCAAACTTGCGTTATAAGGGTATGTTCATGATTAGTATTTATTTTTATGAAATAGATAATTAACAGTTAGTACTTATTTATCTATCATTTGGTTGTGGCGTTGAACAAATGCGCCAATATCTTACAATTCTGGTAGTGTACAAGGGACGATTCATGTGGTCATTGGTGGATGAGGGAGCCAATGTCTTATTTTAATATATCCAAATTTTATAATAACTTTAAGCGAATACAAAGATGTCTTGGCATGTGTACATGGGGCTGTGAAGACTTGGGCTATTTAGTTCATCATATATCTAAAGTTTCAAAAACAATATCAAAAATCCTATATTAGCATGCTGTCTTTTTTTTCACTACAAATTAGTTGTAGTGTTATTATATGTAATGTTTTTAGATCCGGGTCGATTTAGTCGGGTCAATCGGTTGAATCAGTTCCTACCAAAAAAACGGGTCATATTGACTCGGGTTTTACATTTTCGAAACCTGGCTAGACTTGCCGAGTTTAGGGTGACACAAGTTAATCCGCTTCTCGAGACCCGGTCGGGTTTTAATTTTTCGAGTTTTTTTAAAATATGTAAATTTAACGTATTTGCGACGGAATTTTATTTTTACATATTATGTTGGTCAATAAACAACTTATATCTTTAACATACGGAAGTTTTTATGTATAATTTTTGTTAATATATTATATGAGTTTTATATATAATTTTTGTTAACTGTTAATTATAAAAAGTATGACAAAATAATTTTTGTTTTTGAAAATTAAGTTAACCCGACTTGACTCAGACCCGGTGATTCGATCAAATGGATTTAAAACCAAGGTTTCAAAACATTGATTATATGTAGTGGTATCTTAATACTTAACTAAAGAAAAATTATAGATGGACTTAATTCGCTAGCCTAAAAAGAGGCCTAATCATAAGATTGAGACAATGGCTGATTGAAAGGTTGAGACGAGGAAAGATAAAATATGAAATAGTGAGCCTCTTTATTTCATCAATCACAAAACAACACGTAGGTTTAAGTCTATTTTTATGCCTGCGAATTAGGTCCATATAACAATACTCTTAACTAAAATAATTAGAGCAAACCGGTGATATGATCTGTGAATCGGAGCTTTATCATATATGGATAATCTAACTTTAACTTGTTTTTAGAAGAGAAAGTATCTTCATTTTCGGTTTTTGCAATTTCCCTTGTATTTCAGTGCATCTTTTGTATATATTTTTTGAGTGTCACTACTATAGGTATTGTACGTCGTTATTTAAATTATATTGAACAAAGATCACTTATTGTAAATGTTATCGGAATAAAAAGAAAGATGTTACTTATCGCATGCAAGTAAGAAACGTATTTACGTGTCAAAAATATTAAACAAACAAAAAACGTAAAAATAAAAGTTGTCGTTGAACATTAAAAAGTAAAATAAAAACAAGTGGATGTATTTTTTTTGTACATTATTGGTAGGGTAAGGGAGTCTTAATAGTATAAGTGTATAACCTTCGAAAATTATGTTGTGTAAAAGATATGTATGTCATTATTCACTATTTTTCTAAATTCACTTATAATTTGTCAAGTAAAATTATGAAGCTAACTCGTCTTAAATGGACCGAAGATTTTCTGCTTGGACAAACACACAAACAATAAAACTGAATGATAAACGTTGTTTCAAAAATGTTTTATGAACCAATTAAAGTAGGTAATCTTTTATGAATCAATAAGACGGTATGTGCCACTAAAGCAGGTAATCTTTTATATGTGTTAAAATAAGACGGGGTTGGGTTAATCAGTCATTTCTTTTTTTGAAACTACACCTTTTCCAAAAGAAACAAACTAATGACGAGTATATTAGACGTGCTCCTGTTACCACTCCCCGCATTGACACAAATATGTTATTATTACTGCCAACAAACACAAATAAAACACAAAATACGCTTTAAACTTTTTTTAAAAATTTCAGATTGTTTGACAAATTATATTATTCGGACTTTCAAAAATAAAAAATATTAAGAATTTTTTATTTAAATACGAATTGAGTTTAAAATTTATAAAAAATAAATTGACATAAATTTAACGTTACTTAAATATAAATTATAACAAAAATATACTAAAAATTTCATTAAAAATAATAAACTAAAAACGCACAAAAAAAAACCCTTTGGAACAACAAAAGAAACGACCCCGCCCGTTGGACGGGTTACATCACTAGCATATATATATATATATATATATATATATATATATATATATATATATATATATATATATATATATATATATATATATATATATATATATATATATATATATATATATATATATATATATATATATATATATATATATATATATCTTACTACTTTATAAAAAGTTTATGCCTTTTTCTAATTATAGAAGTTTTAAAACTTTCAGTCTAAAACATTTCCTTATTTAGAAATCTATACAACCCATTATCAATGTTCATCTATTTAAAATTTTAACTATTTATGTTTTTTCAAAGAATTTAAAATCTTTAATTTGGTCAAGCTTTGTATATATTTTTTCAACTCATTTAAGTTCTTTAATTTAGTCCACCTTTGTATGTTTTTCAACCATTTAAAAGGGGAGTAACAGACTTAGAGGTAAATGTATACATTTTTTTTCAATAT
Source organism: Glebionis coronaria (assembly GCA_025667525.1). Taxonomy (NCBI): domain Eukaryota; kingdom Viridiplantae; phylum Streptophyta; class Magnoliopsida; order Asterales; family Asteraceae; genus Glebionis; species Glebionis coronaria. The sequence continues at coordinate 205,705,758 of CM046875.1, forward strand.
TTTAACTACTGTAATAATAAATCACACGGTCGTTTTTGAATAGCTTGCACTGAAATTTTCATGAATAAAAAGTAACCGCCCTTATAAACTTGTAACAACTTAAAAAAAGTAACAGGCACAGACTTGTAACAACTTTATAAAGGTAACAACTATCGCTACATAATAAAAAGGCTCAAAATCAAGAATACACACAATGCGTGTTTTTTTCTCTGCTATGCGACCCCTTCTTTTGCTGCCACTGAAACTGCCTACACCATAACCACCACTCTATGGGTAATTATGGTGGACTTGGTAGTTTTGGTAGGTGGCCTTATTGTTGGGTCAGTAAGTTTGTGCTTTTCGTTTTGCTCTAACTGGATCCCGTTGAGTTTTAGATATTTTGTGGTGTTTTTGGTGGATTTTTTGGTTTTTATAAACAACATGAAGTTATAATTTTGTTTAAGGTTGTTATTTGTGCAGATCTTATTGTATTTATGGTTTTAGGATGCAACGTTCGACTGGTTTAAGGTTTAGGCTATAATGTTCAACCATGGATGGCGGTTTGAGTTGTGTTATGTTGGTTCGTTTGTTAAATCCCTTTTTGCAACACAATTTTAAACCCCATATATGAATAGAAAAAAAGGAATATTGTTTACCTAATATTTCATATTATGGAGTATTATCCTTTGTAACCCAAACAATATACGTTATTTTTGCTTTTAATGTGTGTGTCTTAATTTATGATAGTTTGGGGGAAATCACTTGATGGTTTTTTTTGTAGTGCTCTGTCCAATTTCGTTGTATATGAACTTTAAAAGAAAATTTGTTTTCAATGAATTTTGAAATACCTGGTATTGGGTTTTTAGAAATATCGAAAAACACTTAGACTTTTCGGTTTCAAGTTATGATCAAAATATCTATGTTAAATTTTTTCGTTATATATATGTGAAAAATACTTTTTCATTCAAAGAGTATAATCGTTCTCAACGTTGTCGTGTAGAAGTATCCGATGACGTTTATGAAAAGAAGTTAAGTATAAGTTTCAACAAATGAGAAATAATAATAAAAACTACGAGCTCATTTAGAAGTAAAAGTCAAAATAAAAAGGAGCACCTTAGAGTCATATACATCTATCTTTATGTCACTTTTTTTATAAAATTATTTAGAAAATAAAAGCATACAAGTCAACAATATTTGACTATTTGTTCACCACAAATTGAGAAATGGTCCAAAAAGATATTCGTTCGCCACAAAATTAGCCAGAGGTTACCCGCCGCCGCATTGCGTAGATACCCTGCAAGTATATATATATATATATATATATATATATATATATATATATATATATATATATATATATATATATATATATATATATATATATATATATATATATATATATAGATACAGAGTGGAGTTATTATAAAACAAATCCTATAATAAAATAAATGAGGTGAATTCTCAGCCCTTAGATCAAAATCACTAAATGTGATAAAAAAAAATGGTGTCTTTTTGTAAACTCTCAAACTTTAGGGGCAATTCTCGAAAATAATACAATTTAAAACGCCTGAAATAGCCCGATAAAAAAACACACACTTACGTACTAAAAAATGATCAAAAAACACACAGTACACACTGAATCCTCTCGAATCCACCAAATCCACCAAATCCACCAAATCAAACCTACTGAATCCTCTCGAATCAAACTAATTAAACATCGCATCCTATTGGTAAACTTTTTTTTTAATTTTTTGATTAATTTTTGAATGATTTGTGTTAGAATGTGTTAAAAATGCACTATAATGCTCTAGAATGCGATAGGATATCAAACATATATAAGGTTTTGTGCAACTGTGTGTTTATGATTGATGTATAAAATGTGTTTGATATAATGTCTCAATGAGAATTATAAAGTTCTCTTTGATATAGAAGTGATTTGGTAAAATTATAACTGTGATGGAGTAGGATTAACACTATGATTGAGTAGAATTAATATTATGATGGAGTAAAACTAATACTATGCATGTGATTTGGTAAAATTTTAATAATAATAAGCAAATTTTATTCTACTGCATTACAGTTAAATTTTAATGGACTGTAATGCAGTAGGTCACTTGCATTGTTCTTTCTACTACATTACTGTTTAATTTTAATACATTGTAATATATTACGATACTTGCTTTTTTATTTCTACTACATTACAGTTTAATTTTAATGCATTGTAATGAAGTAGGTTACATACATTCTTCATATGCATGATTTAATGCATTAAAACTTTATTTCTACTACATTAAGGTTTAAATTCTAATGCATTTAATGCAATAGGTTAATCGTGTTGTTCATATGCATGATTTACTACATTGTAGCTTTATTTCTACTACATTACAGTTTAATTTTAATGCATTGTAATGAAGTAGGTTACGTACATTCTTCATATGTATGATTTAATACATTAAAACTTTATTTCTACTACATTAAGGTTTAAATTCTAATGCATTTAATGCAGTAGGTTACTCGTGTTGTTCATATGCATGATTTACTACATCGCAACTTTATTTCTACTACATTACAGTTTAATTTTAATGCATTGTAATGAAGTAGAAAATATTTGTAATGTATTTGTAGTTTTTCACTACATTATAACTTTATTTCTACAACATTATACTTATACTCTACTACATGCTAGTTTAAATTCTATTGCATCACATAATATATTTTGCTATTTTCATGAAAATGCTTGAACTGTTATTACACAGGTGAAAAGAACAGGCAAACAAAACACAAGCGACAACGGCATATGCATTTACCAAGCTACAAGCAGTAGATTGCATCCTCAAATACCAATTGATACACTCGAATTGAAGGGCGAAATGGTGCACAGATGCATTGAACGCGTAACAAAGATTCTTGGAAGATACTCGTGGATGGTGGATCATTTATAGACAACACTTAAATTATATTAGATGTAATACTTTGGAATACGGAACGTAAATACGATGTATTGAAATTTTAATGATGACAAATTTTGTATAATATTTACTACTTTTGATTACTGTTGATATGTGAATGAACATAGATGCATTAAGTTATCAAATATGTTGCAATGAAAATAATATTGCATCTGGCGACTACAGCTAATGCATCACAATATTGTTTTACTTCGTCAGATTGTTACCATACTACTGAATTTCAATATAACTTTACTCCATCAAAATAATATTTTAGTACATCATTGTATTATTTTACCACATCACAATGACTATTTTACTGCATCATAACGTGAATGCTATTGTATCAAAATATAATGTATATTTTAATGCGTTATAATATACCAAACAAATAAGATAATATACAGTATTAGTTATTATTCGTAAAACAAAAGGATACCGAGTATATTTAAAATACAATAAGATACTTTTGTATTCATGTTGGTAACAAATACTATACATCTTAGAACCGAAAACATGGCTTGTAAGTAATAATTTGATATCTATACACTACTTATTTTGAATATAAAACGAATAATGAAACATTGCTTGTAAGCTTTACGGGTACATATTTTGTGCCCAGATCTTGTCGCTCTTGTCGGCTCTTCTTGTTGCTTGATGTTCTTTGATGGTGGCAACTTCAATGGGCATGCTTTTAAATTATGGCTCTTTTTCTACACAGCTACTACACTTCCTCGTTATATTACTTTACTGCATCACTGTGTTATTTTCCTGCATTACAATGTAGACTTTACTACATCAAAATGTATATTCTACTCCATCATAATACAATAGACAATCTTACTGCATCACGCTTTTATACCTACTCCATCATAATGAAAAGCTACTTAACTTTAAGACCAGTAACAACCATTTAACTCTGAAAATCACTGTATTTATATCTAAACCTAATACGTGCCAAACATCAGCACACAATATTACCAAATACTGTAACAACCATCTAAATTCATTTCAATACTTCATACAATAACAAAATTCGATTAACTTCACTTGATCAATAAGAAATAACATAAATGTTATGTACATTAGTGAATCTATAGAATCATTAATGTGAATTACAAACTAAAACATTATAATGCGGTAAAAAATTATAAGTATATTACAAATAGTTTCTACTGAATTGCAGTTATGTTTTATTGCATTACCGTATATTCTACAACATTAGTGTATATCATACTACATTATTTTATACCCAACTGCATTACTATATATTCTACAACATTACCGTATATTCTACAACATTAGTCTTTTACAACATTAGTGTTTTACAACAGTACCGTATATTCTACAACATTACCGTATATTCTAAAACAATAGTGTATATCATACTGCATTATTTTATATCCAACTGCATTACTATATATTCTACAACATTACCGTATATTCTACAACATTAGTGTTTTACAACATTAGTGTTTTACAACAGTACCGTATATTCTACAACATTACCGTATATTCTACAACATTACCGTATATTCTACAACATTAGTGTATATCATACTGCATTATTTTATACCCAACTGCATTACTATATATTCTACAACATTACCGTATATTCTACAACATTAGTGTTTTACAACATTAGTGTTTTACAACAGTACCGTATATTCTACAACAGTACCGTATATTCTACAACATTACCGTATATTCTACAACATTAGTGTATATCATACTGCATTATTTTATACCCAACTTCATTACTATATATTCTACAACATTACCGTATATTCTACAACATTAGTGTTTTACAACAGTACCGTATATTCAACAACATTACCGTATATTCTACAACATTACCGTATATTCTACATCATTACCGTATATTCTACAACATTAGTGTTTTACAACAGTTATATTTTATTGCATTATCGTATATTCTACAACATTAGTGTTTTATTGCATTATTTTATTGCATTACCGTATATTCTACAACATTAGTGTATATCATACTGCATTATTTTATTGCAGTACCGTATATTCTACAACATTACCGTATATTCTACAACATTAGTGTTTTACAACAGTTATGTTTTATTGCATTACCGTATATTCTACAAAATTAGTGTTTTATTGCATTATTTTATTGCATTACCGTATATTCTACAACATTAGTGTATATCATACTGCATTATTTTATACCCAACTGCATTACTATATATTCTACAATATTACCGTATATTCTACAACATTACAGTACAATTCAGTAAAACTTAAAGTATAATGCATTACAGTACGAACCTAATGCATTACAGTTATAGAATATGATGTACACATTTTATCGAACACCTAGCATGCATGTTTTATATACATCTTTTTTATCTAATTTATATGACCAGGTACTCACACTCATGCATCAAGTTACAAACCAAGCTTACTCTATTATAATTAGTCTTTCGCAAGCATAAAGCATAGATAATATTTTACCAAATAACAAGCATATTTAGATCATTATACTTAAATTAATTTACTAAAACTTAAAATTCATGAGATAAAAACGGAATCGATACTTACAATAAACACCAGATGATGATGATGAAGATGATGACGCACCACTACGTATCGAGGATGATGATTCAGTTAACATAAGGCAGCGATCGCGAGGTGGTGATGTAACGGGGGGTTATGGAGTTGACGGCGGTTATGGTGTTACGGTGGTTAGGATTATGGTGATTATGTTACTGTGTGAAAAAAAAAGAACGAGATAGTGAACAGTTAAAGAGAAACAATAGTATATATACTCTCATATTAAAAATTACAAAACCGCCCCTAAAGTTTTATAAATTACGAAAAGACACCATTTTTTTTTGAAAAAAAGGGGGGACACATAGCAGCTTGTGGTTCCACCTCATCTATTTTATTATAAAATCTTTTTTATTTTACCTCAACTCTATAGATACATATATATATATATATATATATATATATATATATATATATATATATATATATATATATATATATATATATATATATATATATATATATATATATATATATATATATATATATATATATATATATATATATATATATATATATATATATATATACATATATATACATATATATACATATATATACTATATATATATATATATATATATATATATATATATATATATATATATATATATATATATATATATATATATATATATATATATATATATATATATATATATATATACATATATATACATATATATACATATATATATATATATATATATATATATATATATATATATATATATATATATATATATATATATATATATATATATATATATATATATATATATATATATATATATATATATATATATATATATATATATATATATATATATATATATATATATATACATATATATATATATATACATATATATATATATATATATATATATATATATATATACATACATATATACATATATATATATATATATATATATATATATATATATATATATATATATATATCTTTACATTATATATAACAGGAGGGAAATGCCACATAAGCACCTCATTAATCCACGTCAGCAGTTTTTTTTATAGAAACACAAAAATCCGATTTTTTTTGTAAAAATTTGTCTGTGCGAGATTCGAACTTGGAACGCTGCACTCAGAATTTATGCATCAGACTTCCACCAACAGACCAAGCATATGATTGTGATATTGTATTCAAAATCAAATTAAAAAAGCCTCGAACCATTCAGTGCATCAAATACCCCTAAATCCATAATACACACAGAATTCAATCAATCGGTAAGAAAACCAATGGAGAAAAACGAAACTCGACGGTATGTTTACATGATAAAATGCATTATATTCTGTATTGATTATATGAATTGATTCAATGTACATTGAATCCTAATATCATGAGTTCAGGTCTAATATAAATATATCAATATCAGATTCATGAATAATAATGAATTTATTGATGCTAAACCCTCTAAAATTGATTGATCGGATTATCATTGATTTTCAAGAGTCATTCTTCTAGAGCTACCAGATGAATGTGTGGATTCACCCTACAAGTTTTCTAGAATTAAATTCACTGTGTATGATTAACTATGATTGATCAGAATAAGTTTCTTTTAGAAATCTTTAGTTTGTGATTTAGAAGTTGCTTATGCTTTATACTATGTTTTTGTTTATAATATTTTTATCAGTATGCAAGATATGTAACAGTTGAATCACCTACTGGATTTTGATCAGAAGAGGAAGCATTGTGTTATTTCTTAGCCGAATCACCTCAGAATTTCTCAACCAAACCTCTTGGAGGTAACAAACTTATTTAGTTTCAGGACATAACTGAAGTAGTTACGTAGTAATATATTCACAGTGTATAGTTACGTAGTGTAATAATAAAATATATTTGCAGCCTATGAGAAAATCACCAGGAAGATCACGGCGAGGGGATTTTATGACAACGAGTGTAGATTTCACAAATGAAAAGATAAAATCAAGTGGATCTAGGATAGCCAGTGCCCACTAATTTTTTACCTTTTGACCCATTGCTCGACTTTTAAGATAACTCTATCAGACTGATTAGAAGTGCAATTTTAGTCATTTAACATGGATTATTCTATTTGGGTAAGATAAAGGGTAAGGCTATATCTGATGCACACAAGACAATAAAGACTACGAATAAAGATCACCCGTACCTTTAACAGATCCACATAAGTCATAGGCTGCAAATGATAGAGAGCCTGAAACAAGTGATTCTTATTTGTCTGATGACTCAATTTGATTTTCACCTTTATAAAACTCAAAATCTGGTATGATCAATGTGTTACGCCAAATATGTTGATCAAGTAAGTTGTTTAGCAACAAAGATGCTGATCCAACTGCAGCTTCGGGGGGCGAAGTTGTACTACAATAGGTTTGTTTTTGTCTAATATTTTTTTTAACTCTTATGAGTTAGCAGAGCCTTTTTGACAGATGCCTCAAATAATAATCACGCCACAACCAAAAGCATATAAGTTATGAACCTGTAACAGACATTAAATCAGACACGGAGAACAAAGGAAATACTAGAAATTATCAAGGGCTACATAAATCATGACTAAAGCGCAATAAACCAAGCATATTGAAGATGTTCTATGTTTCAGTATGTGTAGTATGTTTGTCTTCTGAACTTTAGCCATGATTAATTTTGTTTTTTTGATGATTGAGAGTTCGCCGTGTGAGTTCACATAGAAGGGTAAGTCGACATAATATACAGCTAGCTTGGTATGGGCCCTACCCTTCTGCATGCTTTCTCTACTTAACTTGCATTTTTTTGAAGTTATCAAGAAAAATATCATAATAGAACGTCATTAACGTTAGGTTTATGTGTATAATGAAGTTTTTGTTTTTAGAATTTCGTTTAAATTGTGCGTTTGGAGCAAAATATAACAAGATCAAAGCAGTCATATGCATTATGTTTCTTTTCTGTTGCATTAAACTTTTCGTTGCATTGAATAGACTGGGTATTCACCTTATCAATATATCAAATCAATGATGGGGGACAAAGGCTCAATCTTTTCTTCTGTTTTTGATTTTTATAGGATCATATAATAAGAATCTGAGCTCCAACCCTTTATTTCCGAAATTGAAAATTGAACTCTTGCAGCAGGTATAGTTTCAGTTATTATTAATCGTGTTTATCAAACCATATTCCAGGTGATATTTTTGGGTATGGACCAATAGGCGAATGTGACGAGGACTAATCATATTATGTGGAGATGACTTCCAGTACCAATATGCAGAGTCTTGGTTCAAGGAGATATACAAGTTAATTTACTATGTTAACAAGGTATAATTCCTATTCTCAATCTTGTCACGCATATCTTTTATGGCTTTTCTTTTAATAACTAAAAAATGATTAACAATGACCTCCTGAAATAAAGTAATAATCATACATAGATACATATTTAATTACTTTCATACAAATATACAGATATGAAGCTTGTCATTTGACTATACACGTTGCTTCCCTATTGAAGGACCACGGGACCATCACCTTTTTCCGCTGCTACTGTGCGTGAGTTTCTTCGCGGGTACATGCTATATTTTTCAAATCAATTCACTGTTGTTATTGTCAGAATCATATATCTTAACTCTACTTCTAATCAGTTACCGTGATGCAGTTGCACACTAGCTGACTAGAGGACGCTGGAGATTCTTACTGGACAGGTTACTTCTTGAGTTGTCCGACCCTCATAGATACATTCGTTCATTGATCGGATATAATGTTACTATACGAGGTTTTCAATTTTTGTAGGTCTTTTGATCAGTAGATGATCATGATGATTCGGATGAAATTCACCCCTACGCAATCAGTTCTCCAGATCCTGTGATGAATTCTTTTTTTGAGACTTGTCACAACAAAAGTTCTCCTCAAGCAATTGTGTAAGCTACTCTTTATTTATTGGTCCTCTAAGACCCTATCCCATCACCCTCTTTCTGACACTAAGATGTGGGTTGGTGGTGGACTTGAAAGTGGTATTAACAGCCAAATTAACTACAGTGATATGATGTAACAATATAGACATTGCGCCTCATTCAACATATCCTAAAGTAGAAGTTGTATTTGTAATGATCATGATATAGTACCTTATTTAAAAAACTATATGTATGTTGATTACTAATTTGTCACTACTCCTTGTGCTAGGCACTACTCCATGTATGGACATGTAGAGAAGCTAGCTAAAAAAATAAAGGAAAGGTATAAGTTGTTTATATGTTAATAATGTTGGTTAAAATCTTTAGTCTCCTAACATGGATCAACATTTAGTTGCTTAAAACAGAACCGCTTCTCATCTTTTTTAATCAATGAGCATTAATTTCTCGCAAGCTTATACGAGGTCTTTCATTCTTCCATTCAGATAGGATATGTTATTATTTTCAATTCCTTTGTAGGATATATCTTGGTCCTTTGATGGTTCACTTAAGCTTAAAAACTCTGCCATCCCATCCTGAAACAAATGTTTTAATAATCATTATTATTGCAGGTTTGTGTCATGTAGTTCAAAAGCTGTTTTAGTTAATATGGAAACTTTTTTTGCAAACATGTACTTTTTCATCTGTCACGTTTTAACCATACTACTTCTTTAATACCATGAGATAACTAAAAGACGACCAAAATCCTATGTACATAATAAGATATGGAGAAGAAGTTAGTGGAAGCAGAAAACGAAGTATATAAGCTTCTAGAATGTGCACTCCATCTCCACCTTGACGTGGTAGGAGTCAAATTCAACGGTATTTACTTACTATAAAAAGTGCCTCATTAAACAAGCAATTGTGAGTTCAAATCGGAATTGAGACAAGGTGTTAAAAATGGCTTAGTTAGTTAGCTGTTAAAACCAATAGAAAGAAAAAAAGTGAAAGCAAAAAGGGATGTCCCTTTTATACTTAAAAATTGATTCTTGATTTCTTGTGCTTCCTGTACATTTTTCATTTATGCTTTTCTTTACATGACTTATTTCTTATTATCCCTCGAAAATCTTTACATTCAAACTTCCAGATCAAAGTTTTTTCTCACATTTACCTTCTAATGTGGCCCGACTGGACTTACTGAATTGTCTGTTTTTCTTTTCATTCCATGCCAGAATAAAGCAATTCCTTAGTTTCTATCATTCTGCTAAGGTGTGCTAAATACAACATGACATACTTTCGTGTCTCTGTATATTTAGCGGTCCAACCTCAGTGATCATTTGCTACTGAAACGGTTGGGCAGGGATCACTGCAGGAGTTGGTGCCACCACGGATCTCAATGCCACGACGGGTCCAGGTGCAATCGTGACCTGCAATATATATATTCAGAATGTTACTGAAATTGAATTTGATGACAGTACACCTGAAGATCCTAAGTTTTCATCCATTAAAGGTGAAGCGAGAAATATGAAAATTCTTGATTTTGATATTTTGAGATATGCTGTTGACGGCTTCTATCAACCATAGAAGAGAAAAAGGAATTCAAGGTTTTTTCTCGGTGACCATTAAGTTTTGTTTTTCTTTATAAATGTAAGTTCTGGCATTCTAAGGATGTTATTTTGGGGCTTACAGGATCTACTAAAAGCAAAAACAATGGGAATGTGTGAATACATTTACAAATAAACTATTGATTCCTTATTTAAATTTTTTACTCCTTAAGAAAATCAGTAAACACATGAAGTAACTTTAACAGCTTCTTCTAAAGAGTTCTATATTTGTACTAAATATTTATATTTTTATGATAGTAGTACAGAGGTAATTATAGGAGTACGTTAATTGAGAGATGTAAAAACTGTCTTTTATCCAATGTTTGGCAAACTTAGTGTCTCCAAGAGTCCAGGACATTAATTTATGTATAAAAGTTGTTTAGTATCTCTTAAGGCAATACGAATTATGTGCATGTTAAGTTAATATGAAATATTTGTTTGTCATAATGGATGATAGAAGAACATAAATTAAAGCCTTTAATCCCTTTAATATTCACACTCTAAACTGGTATAATTAGATATGTAGATGCACATTGTACTTTGTCGTGATTGGAATGACCTAAAGGCTTCAATATACACTCTTTCAAAAAATGATGCATTTTTTGCTCTTCTTTTACTGTTCAATCTTTGTAGGGACTTGCTTTCCATGAGAGAAGATGTTGACGTATTCTTGATGTTAATTGCAGGTTCGCAAATCACTTATTGTTATCACTTGATTTCTACATCGTTTCTATTTTGAATATATTTAGGATTGATCCATTAATTGGTCGGCCATGATCTGATCCAGATCAGACTCAATGCTTTATATTTGTGTCAATCCTGGTAATTTTGTTGCTTCATAATGTTTATAAAGAAGCTTTATGACTAAACACGTCTTTTATCATTTCGTACCTATACGAGCGATGTTCGATGCACAATTTCAGGAACATATTTGTGACATATACCAGATAAAGAGGAAGAACATGCTACTATCCCTCGAGGAGCTGACTGTCAAGTGGTATCACTAAGAGCATCAACATACGCCGTTGCACCAAGTAGGAATATCCCAAAATTCAAACATGAAGAAAAGGGTGGCGTAGTTGACAAAGATAAAGTTGAAATGCCTTATTCCTGTTTGGTTATATTGTTGTGCCACCTGACCAGCACGAGAACGTACTATCAGAATCAGAAAACTCAGAGGTGTCTGATCATAGGTAGGAAAAGATGACGATTCTGAATCTGTTGGTGGAAACTCGATACTTAGAATGAAGAAAATTGGGCTTTTAAAAAGTCAACCGAGACGGACTGCATAGAGAACACTACCTTGTCAGGCATAAACTTTTCAGGAAAACAAAATAATAAAGGGGTTGTTTGGCAATGCATTTATAAAAACAAGGCCATCATAATAGAAATGTAATGATTAGAGATGATTACCCTGTTAAAACTTGAGCAATAACTTGAGTGAATGTTTGGGATAAGCCACTTTAAAAATATATAATACTGTAGTGTGATCAAGTTTTATTTGAAATGGAATGATTGGAGACTACATATATCGTTTAATTGTTTCCAAGAAAGAAAGTCGGCTTAAGTTCATGTCATCTTCTTTCCCATCGCAGGGGGTTCTCACTAAACATGCTCAAAGAGAGATTCAGAAGAAGTCATCATCTGTTGGTAAGTGTTATGTGTGGTTGATGCGTACATGTACTTGTCAATTGAAGTGATGCTTCCTTTTAGTATTTATTCAAATGTTTCATTCATTACATTACATGAATTTGTTACGCAGTTACAACTATACCAAATTCTATCAAAAAATTTCCTTGTCCTTGATTCAAATGGTAATGAAACAATGTTACGGTTTATCAAACTATAACCTTATTTGTAGGATAAGTCTGACTGTGCTAGCCATTATACGTTTCCCCTTCAAAATTTCATTACAGTAAATAATCTTGTGCGTAATAGGTGGTTTTCTTTGATTTGTTTTGCAGGTTGTGGGTATCATTGGAAGTTCAACTAGATGGTCTTGACCCGAAGAAATCTATTGCACCAACTGTAATCTTCAGTAACCGAGTGCGATGTAAGATCTTTGCAGTATTTTCAATTTTTGAAAATTTATCTATTGAATAAACCAATATTTTATCTATTTGAACTATTTTGTGTATCATGTTATGATGTTAGTGGTTCTATATTTGCTTTTCACATGTTAAGCTTAACGATATCTATATTTAGAGTAAATGTGGGAAATTGACAATATTATATGCACGATCCGTTATCGTTGTATGTTTCGCGAAAACCTTTTGTCGTCATAAAAGAGACATGTTTTAGTGTCTTTCTATTTACACCTACAAGGTGATGATTTGTATACTTAGTTAGATTTTATCATCGATCGAACGATCTTAATGCTCGGTTTAAAGTAATATGCCCACTTATAACTTATAAGTGTAATGTGTTATGTGTACACCGACTAAATTTTCAATGGAATATATTGTTTACTTTTTTAGCCCGTAATTTTCATAAACTAGGTTCAAATTGTCTTTTACTGATTAAACGTCAAGTAGGCTTTTTGATGATGATGCTTTGTTACTCAGAAAACGGATTGTAATTTAAAGGATGTTTGATCTTTTATAATGGCCAAGTATCACGGTGAATTGAGGTATTTTTACAAAAATAAAGGCAATATACTACGGAGTATAATACAACGAACTTTCAAAATTTATTTGAATAAAACACTTGATATATTTTATTACGAATACCATTAATGTATTTCCATATTTTTATTCAACTTAAACCAAATGTTTGTACCGTTAGTTATAATGTGACAATTTTATTTCATTTAACCAATGATGTTTGCAACCTTAGTTCTTTAATTAATGGCTGTTTTTATTAAGTAAAAAATAATAACTTTTTACCTTTATTTTTTCGTATTTTTGAAACAAATAAATATTTTTTCGTACATTTTAAGTTTAAAAATAAATAAACAAAATTTAAAATGAAAAAAATTACGAAAAAGTTAAATATCTTTTTTCAAGAAAAAAAATTATTTTTTCAGAAAGCTCATAACTACCTTTTTCTTTTTTTCAAAAATTATATTTTTTAGTCTTATTGCAAGTTCACTTTGAATATTTACTTAGCAGTTGATTATTCCAATTAAGTTGTATATTCACACAAATAAAAAACCTGAACAACAAATACATGTTTTGCTAACTCATAACGCATTAAAATGCGACTATAGTAAGAGTTAAATTAACAAACAAATACTTATCATATAAAAAAAAGTTAAATAACAATCATAAATCATACCCATCCATCGGACGGGTTTTGCCACTAGTATATATATATATATATATATATATATATATATATATATATATATATATATATATATATATATATATATATATATATATATATATATATATATATATATATATATATATATATATATATATATATATATATATATATATGTATATATATATATATATATATATATATATATATATATATATATATATATATATATATATATATATATATATATATATATATATATATATATATATATATATATATATATATATATATATATATATATATATATTATATATTAGCCTTTAGACTTGTCCGATGGACGAGCTAACTTTAAGTATATATTTTTTAATAAAAATTGAAGTTATGTGTGTTTGTATTAAAAGTTTAGTATGTGTAGTGTTAGTTATGACATTAATATTTAAACAACGTAGCATAGAATGGAAAAAAAATAACGCTGTTTAAGATATTTAATTTATTTAAGAGTATTATGAGTTAACTGAACTTGCATACGTTAACATCATAAATAAGTTTCTTACATTAAAAAATTTTAGAATTTTTAATAATATTATATAAATATTTTATGTATTTTTAAATTTTATGAGGCAATAAATATTGTATATGTTAACGTTATGAATAACTCTTTTACATTATTTTTTTCTTTGAAACTAATATTATTGTTAAGTTTTTTTTTGTTAGCAAAAACATTATAATTAAATATCTTTTAGAAATGATTTTGTTTTGCAAGTTTTGTGGTAAACTGTATTCTATCAAAAGTAAGCCCAAAAAGCTCATTCCTTGTATTATTTTTTTATCACATTTATAATATAGCAACAGTATATAGCCCAATCCAAAACTTGACAGCCTGAATATCTAAAAATATTTCATTTTAGTATGTCAAACTATTGTGAATCATTTGTAATTCCTATTTTGTTTTTGAAGAATTTTATCGAAACCCTTTAATAAATTACATGTGTCATTTTTATAAAATTTTATATTTAAGGCATCATTTGTAATTCTTATTTTCTTTTTAAAGCATTTTATGAATATCCTTTAATGAATTACATGTGTCATTTTTATAAAATTTTGCTTTTAAGGCATTGTTTCACCATCCTTCCTTATACATTTTTATAGAACTTTGTATATAAGGCATCATTTGTAATTCCTATTTTCTTTAAGAAGTATTTTATGGAAACCCTTTAATGAATTACACGTGTCATTTTTATAGAATTTTTTTTAAGACATTGTTTCACCATCCTCCCTATATAAAGGTTTTTGATTTGATTTGATTTGATTTAGATTTGATTTGATTTGATTTGATTTGATTTGATTTGATTCAAAATTTACTTTCTGAAAAATATAGGGATACGGTCCTTTTTATTTATAATTTCTTTGGACCGAGCTTGATTGGGCTTTTCATTCTTTAGGCTTCAAAAAAATAGGTTACGCTCTTCTAAGAGCCTCATTTTGGGCTGGAAGAGAGTTAGTTGATAGCCTTAAATGATTTTTATAAACAATGTAAAGCCTATTTAGATAATAATGGGCCGGTCTGGACCATATAAATGGCGTCGGAGTGGCCCAATTAGAAATTAAGGCACCATCGGACTCATTTTTCGGTTCCTTTTCCATCGGCATGCTCTAAATCTTTTTTGACTTCGTCCTGACCTAAAAAATCGTGAAAACGTCATCGAAACCCATTAAAAAGCCTTCTTTTTTGCATTGTTTTCAATCATTAATACATGCAAGACAAAATAACAGAAACCAAATATATTTGCTATTCAATTAATCATGTTTATTGGTAATTTGTCTATTTCAGGCAATTTCTGGTATAATAATGATGTGTGTTTTAACACACATCACCCCCATAGCGCTTACTATTATTATAGTTAACATGAAATCCAGACACTCCGCCGGTTAGTAAAAAACTACCTAAAATATCACGACAATATATTACAATTCTCTTGATATATTATAATTATTTCAAAAACTTTTGTAAATCCAATATATCACGACAATATATTACAATTCTCTTGACATATTACAATTATTTGAAATACTTTTATAAATTAAACATACCTAATTTAAAACAAAGCATTAGTAAAATATAAAACTATAATAACAACTAACGTAATATAATTTTAAAACACAATACTTATTTATTTTCATGTTTATTAAATGTAAAACAAAAGTATCAAAGAATATTCTCTTCTAGTATATGAAAAAATGACACCAATACCCTTATTTAACTCAATAAATATTAAAACTCTAACAATCTTCTGTTCGCCGCATTTCTAAATCGAGATATCATAAACTTGTGACTCGCTCTGATTGGCCTTCATTAACAATTGGGTATTTTGGCTCAGATTTGGATTAATAGACTCTTAATTCTTCTGGACTTTCTGTGGTAAGTTACGTATTTTAGTCTGTCCTTTTTAGAAGATCTTTAATTGCTTTATGTACTTTTTGTTTAATCGTGCTTCTTCATATGTGGTAATCAATTGATCAAATTGTTTAATTTAATATAGCATAGGTTCATAGCTTGATCTCGATCTTAATTGCCAGATCGGACGTTTTGAGGAGAATTCTTGATCGATTTATTCTTACATCGATTAGATTTACTTCGGCAAGTCACAAATCTCAATTAAAAACGATTTAATTCTTTTTCTTTATCAAATTTTCAAGGGTTAATCGACATTTATTCATTGTTTGGTTTTTGTATTTATTACCCGATTGGGCATTTTAAGTATAGATGTAGATCAATCAAGTTTTGCTGCGACTAAATTTGCTTTGGCGGGCTATGGGTTTCGTCTTATTTTTTAATAGATGCATAATAACTTTTAGTTCTATGTTTGTTTCTTTTTTCTAAGGATATTTTTGTTGAATTATAAGTTCTTAGTGTTTCATTCTTTAGCAATTGGATGCTCTAATTTTGCATTCCATATACCTCTAACATTAAATTAAAATATAATGTGGAACACTAAACTATCGTTTATTTTTTAATAATAAAGTCCATTAATAATCAATATAATTTGGTTATTATTATTAAGCTTGTTGAATATTTTGGCCTACATACATAAATTTATATTTATGTAAAACACATATGAACTGTAAATATCACAAATAAAATAAGTCAAGTTTACTTAGTTGTTAAATGTTGATAGAGGTTACTTAATATTTCTAATCATGTAACTTTGACACAAGTTACATAATACGTAACTTTTTGGTCTAGCGAGATGAAAGGATAATTTCGAGTAAGTTGCAAAAGTCGTCGTTATGGTTTGACCAAATTGCATGTTTTGTTCTTATGGTTCAAAGATTGTAGCCAACCTTCGTGTGAGAAAACCTTGGGTTTGTTTTCCTCCTTGCTTATATTTAAATGACATAAATACTCTTGTCAACTTTATTTTTTACACTAAAGAACATCAAGCAAATGATATAGATCCATAGTATTTTAAGAGAAAAAAGTCATTACATTTATATTATTGTAAACCCAAGATTAACAAAATCAATAACATCATAAATTTTTAGAATAAAAAACAATGTATACATAACAAACCACCACATCAATAACATTAAATCTATATCTAAGATTTATATCTCTCTTTTATATCTAATCAAAAATCTTTACGCGCTTCATCATTTATCCCTCTACACATGCATACAAACAAGCGTTTTAAAAACAAACAAACACACAAGTTAACAATCATTTACTCAAAATTATCCTTTTCCTTTATCACCAACAAACCAATACTAATCTAAATTATAAATTGTGATAAAACAAACCCTAAGTAGATTTTTTGTTTTATTTTGTTTAATGAATGAGAGTTGTTGTTATTTTTTAGTTAAGGAGAAGATAACATTAAGTTCTGGTTGAGATAAAAAAAGGTGAAATTGGAGGATGTTTTATGACGATGATACACTTAATGGTGTCGGGTTTTTAGGAAACATGAAGAACATATTGTGGGGTTGGAAGGAGGTGTTTATCTGTGTTTGATTGGCGTTGTTAAGAGTGATGTATAAGTGTTGGCTTGTAAATGGTGTGATTTTTGGGTTTGTAGTTTAAGGCTGAATAGAAAGAGGTGAGATGATGATAAAGTTTGAGGTGAAGTATTGATATGATAGCAAAAATACATAATACTTTAAAATAATTTGATTAAGTTTTCAAAAAGGTCAAAAGATGTTTAAGTGTTCAATAATTTGTATTTAACAAAAATAAAGATAAAAATTAAAAAAATTAGGAGGAAGAAGACGAAGGCATATTTGTCATTTAATATAAGCAAAGGCTAAAACAAACAAAAGATTTCCTCACAAAGAGGCAGTCATGTTTCCTCAAGATAGCTTGACAACATTTTTTAATCATAAGGATGAAACATGTAATTTAGCCACACCACAAGGATTATTTTACACTTTCTTAATATTTTAAACATTTGTCCTTAAGTAAGATTTTTTGCTTAATAATACAATGTAAAATCATGAAAAGAACAATGATCAACAAGAGAGAAAGAAAAAGATCTACACAAATCAAATGTGATATTTAATAAGTGACAAATGATTTGGGTATTTTTAGTACAATTAGCAAGGTTTCCCTATATTACATATTTAGTTTTTTGGTCCCTAAACTATTATATAATATATAAGCTACTAAAGAACTATTGTTACAACTATAAAAAATACATGTTATGACAATAGTTTACAATGTAATTATCATACAAGAAAGTTAATCTTATCAAGATCCATTTAACAACTGAGAAATGAGGATCCTGTGGATTATGCGTGTAAAGGCAAATTTGTTGCATTATATAAGAAATATCATGGCAGGTAAAAGTAAGATATTGTAAAAAACCGGCAAGACTCTAGTACAAGGTCAGATCAGAGACGGGATCACGATCATCTCTAAGATTAGATTTTATATCAATAAAAGTTTAATTATGATTAAAATTACCCTGTGTGTCCTCTAAAGAATCTCAATAATATATTTCCTTTCAAATAATAAATTCCAGAAAGAATCTCTTGTAACATAAATACCTAGAAAATAACTAAGCGAACGAGATATGTCATAAAAAAATCTTGATACAAGGAAGCAATAATCTGCTATAACAAAGTTTCCGATGAAGTAGTGAGAACAAAATCATCATGATATAATAATAAGTAAGCAATGTCAGTACTCTGTATATAGATAAATAATAATGAGTCACAACGACTATGAGCAAATCCAACATAGGTAATACAAGAAGCAAGCATATGAAACCAATACTGAGGGTCTTGCTTGAGACCATAAAGAGACCTTTACAATAAAAATATATAACCATGATGTACAAGATCCTGATATCCTAAAAGCTGACGCATGTAAAATATCTCAGATAGATCTGCATGTAAGAATACATTCTTGACATCAAGCTCATGAACATGCCAATTTTGAGAAGTGGCCCAACTAAGAATACTATGAATAGTACCCGGATTAACAACTAGGCTAACAGTTTCATTAACATCAATACCCTCAACATGGGCACTGCCATTCATTACAAGACTAGCCTTGTAGTGACTAAGAGCACCATCTGCCAAATATGAATGGAAAAACAACCACATACAACAAATAGTATGAGCATCTATGGTTGAGATACAAGAGTCTAAGTTTTATTCTTAATAAGAGCATTACATTCATATTAAATATATTATTTCTACTTGGATCGATAAACACAAAACTATATAACTTTGGTTTAACACGAGACGAATGACACATGAAGAGAAAGAAGTAGATTAGGAAGATTAGTCCTAACACCAAAACATGTGACCATGGAGCAAATCAAAGTTGGGTATGGGTTAACATTTTTAGTGGAAGAAATATTATAAGCAGAATTGGAGGCGGGTTATGATGGAGTTGAACCAGTAGCAGTTGATGGAATACATAAGGAACCAATAGTTGGGCTAGTATCATAGGGTTTTGGTGGGTCAGTATCATAGGAAGGGCGGTGAACAACATGTATGGTTTCATTGTAAATAGGTGTGTAGAAACTAGAAAAGGGGGGGGGGGGGTTGAATAGTTTATAGTAACTAATAAACTACATATCATTCACCTTGCCAACCTTGTTGAAATCAACAAAATCATTTTAGTTATATTGGAAACATAAAAAACGTCAGATTCAGGTTCATTACTCACAGCAGTTGTTCACAAATAATCAAGACCCATCCACTTTTGACACTTGCTTGGCCATTTTTGGTTTCTATGATTATGTCATATGTTTCAAACTATTTGTTAGGCATGTATCTTGAATGTTAAAGGCCTGTTCATTTCTATGGTGTCACAAGATGTATATGTACCTGAATTCCAATACATGGCCTTTTGGGTGGATTCTCAGAGTGTTCCACTTGCAAATATTATTCTGGTGCAACATAAGAAAAAAATTGTTTCCTGAAACCACAAGGTCTAAAGTTAAGACATACGAACAGTAAAAAAAATTTGTATTGGTACAATGTGCATGTAGTAAGGTTTTATTCAATTGCTTATGTAAAGAGTACAAACTTAATTTTCTAAGACAAGATGTCAGTCCTTCTGACAATTTTCCAAGACAATATCTGAGTCCTGAAGAGGTGTGGAAAGGTGCCTAGACACATGAGAAAACTTCCACTGGTACATTATGAGTTCCAATAATGAAGTACGTATATAGTTAGAAACCAAATTAGATAATGATTTGGAAACACTCAGCGTAAAGAATAATATATATACCTTTGAGAACTCATCATCTGAAACCTCTAACTTCTTTTGGATCCGCACTTTAACGAAGGTTTGACACAATTTGTTCTTCGTCAATTGATTCACTAGGAACCAAGGCCTGTTCAGATACTGCTGTCATTATCTGCAGTGTGATCAAGTTGTCAATACAGATCCAGAATAATACGAAGAAGAAAAAAACAGTTTCTTAGGATAATAAGACCTACATTTTTTCAAAGCCACAAATGAATTAGGGGTCATAGTAAGTTACTAGAAGCACCATTTCCAAGAGTTCTTCATCCAATAACTAAAATACCCAATATCATTAAATATACAATTAAACCATTAAAACAATTAAAACAATAAAAGTGATTTACATGTGATCTCAAAAACAAAAACAGTTTTGTTTGAGGTTAGGATTTCAGAAAAAAAAGGAGGAGGCGTAGTTTTTTTATTCATAAATTAGGGTTAGTTGATTGTTCCTATGGTGAATCAAATAAGTGAGATTTGCGATCTGAGAAAAAAACAGAATCAAATAAGTGAGATTGACAATCTGAGAAAAAAACAGATGAATATGTGAATTATTTTTTAAAATCTGATTCCAGAATACGTGAGTGGTATTAGGGTTTATTGCTATATGTTTGGATATGTTCTTAAGATATTAATATTGTTAATTACCTTTTGAAAATAGATGATGTATTGAATAACATTGATTTTCTTAAGATTTATTAATATTGTTTTGGAGAGAAAATCATCAAAAGTAGTCTGGCTTAGTGGTAAACCTGGTTGTTAGTCATAGGTCGCGAGTTCAAATCCTGCATTTGACATATTTTTGCATAATAAAAAAATGTTTGATCTTCAATGGATCTTTGAGGTAGACACAACACTTCAAGGATGAAAGTGTTCTTCTCTTTACACTTGAGAGGAAGAGATGGGAGGAGAAAGATTCACTTCTAAACAAGTAGTAATCAACCAAACAATCAAGGATTTAAATGATTTAAGAAGTTGGATTGAATCTGGGAATTTATGTGCAAAAGAGATGAGGAGAAAAGCTGAGAATGGTCAGCTATTTATAAGACAAATCTCCAACAGGTATCCATGGGCGCGGTTCCTTAGTTGTGCCCGCGGTTCCTTATTAATAGGGAACCACATAGCCATTTGAGGAACCGTGGGAGTAGATTCTGCTCCCTTTTGTATTTTAGTGGGGTAGCCACATCTGGTAGAATATTTATCCCAAAGGATATTCCTAAACCATATGGAATATGTCATTTTCAAATTTTCAAATATTTAATTTAATAAAAAAATTTCTTAAAAATAAGGTTTAATAAAAAACTTTGTCACATTTAATAAAAGGTGTGTTTTAAGAAAAAATAAATCCTTGATCACTTAGATAGGTTGAAAACTTTTTTGTTCATACCTTAAGTGATAATGGTTAAAATGAAAAATACTTGAACTCAAGAATTCGATTTTCGTTGTTTTCATAAATGCTTGTTTTTATATATTGTCGTAATCAAAACAAAGCGAGACTGAAAAATACAAGTAACGTTTTTAGGCATCATTGTATTAACAGTCTCCCCCTTTTTTATTCTGAAAATACATAAACTCAATCACGTGAAAAACAAGATTTTCGAAGACGAGTTTATTTCATTTCTCCCCCATGTCGAAGCAAAAAGGTTGCAAAAGTATTTGTAAAAGAGAAGAGTCGGACTTTGCAAGTGGTCCCTCTTGGTGCTTACTCCCCTTTGCTTGGGGCACCAAGGAATCAAGCTATGGTGACAAGCTACATAGAAGGATTAGAAGAAGAAAAGAAGCACACACCATAGATATAGCAAAGGTCACAAAATAAGAGAAATGAGATAAGAAAAGAGAAGTTAACCAATATCCATAATAAGTCATGTTAAAAGAAAACATGAAAAAGATACAAGGAAATAAGTCATACAAAGATGTATGAAAAACAAAACAAGCCAAAAGAAAAGCATAAATCTTATCCTAGTTAAACTAGAACTCTAAGATTTGCTTGAAGATAAGAAATCCACATGCTTAGATAAAATACAAGGTGGTGGTAGAAGGAGGTGGTGGTGGCTTGGTAATGGTCTCATCGTCATAGTGAAGAGTAGGCTTGACTAGGAGGCTCTTGATGTAATTCAACTCCTCATAGATATGAGCCATAGCAAGATGTTGATATTGACAACAATGAAAATATGTCCCATGATACATGACATTATCATTTGAGGTAGGAAGAACACAAAAGGGTAGTGGTGGAAAAGAAGAAGTTCTACAATCAATATTCTTAAAAGAAGAAGAAATATGATTTTGGGTGTTCTTGGGTGAATTTTGATTGAAAGAGACTGGGGAAAATGAAGGAGAATCAAGGATTTCATTTGGTGAATAAGACATTTTGATTTGAGAAAGGATGCAAAATGCTTAGGGTTAAGTAGAGAAAGCACAAGATAATTTTGGGGTGGTCAAAGGTTTGAAATAAAGATTCTAAAAAGTGTTGGAGCAAATTTGGAGTTTTAGAAAACTCGAATTTTGAGGTCTCTGCCCGGGTTCCTTATCTCTACCTACGGTTACATATATATATGAATTCTTGGGTTATCTAGAGAACCGCCTCCAAAGGTCGTGTTTTGGAGGAGGAGGGGAATTTTCCAATTCAGCAAATCATAATTTTCTAGTCCAACTCATCATAGAGACATGCTAAAAAGCAATAAAATACTAAGAAACACACAAGAACTCAACAGAAAAGATTTTGACCAAGATACATCGATTTAAAATAAAATCGATGTTGGAGGTGTGTTGATCTAGACACATAGTCATGACACAAAGATCCTCCATATTTCAATTTTTTTCTTGCTATATTTGAGAGACTCATACATATGAATTATGTATGCTCGGTATCAATAGCAAGAAGCCATGAAAAACGTTTTTAGATTGTATTAACAATGCAAAAACATTTCTCGACCGTTTTCAAAAGAACTTTGAGAATTTTGAAAGAGAGGAGAGGAATTTTCCAAAAATAGTTTAAGAGACTCGATAACTCAAAGAAAGAAAAGACTTAAAAGAGAAAAAGACTCGATTAAGAAAATGCGCAATTAAGGTATATGTTTCATCAAACCTAGACCTAGACGCAAATAATTAAAAAGCTCCCTCTTAAGTGGCTTAGTGAAAATGTAGGATAAGTTTTCTACCGAGGGCACCTTCTCAATCGAAATATTCCCCTTTTGAACATTATCCTTAAGGAAATGGTGACGAATCTCTATGTGCTTAGTTCGTGAATGTTGTACAACATTATTACTAAGGTCTATTGCACCCTTATTGTCACACATAATGGGAACATCATTGAGTGTGATCCCGTAATCAACAAGCGCTTGCTTCATCCATAGAGCTTGTTGACAAGCTTTACCAACACTCACATACTCAGCTTCCGTAGTGGATATAGCAAGAGCGGTTTGTTTCTTAGAGAACCAAGAAGTTAAACAACAACCCATGATGGTACAAACTCCACTAGTGTTTTTCCGGTCCACATAGTGTCTCGCATGATCCGAGTCCGCGTATAATATTGTTTCTATGCGGGCCCCTTTAGGATACCATAATCCTAAATGTATAGTGCCTTTAATGTATCAGAAGATACGCTTAACCGCTACAAGGTGATAGGTTTTGGGAGCCTATTGGAAGCGAGCACAAAGGCAAACACTAAACATTATATCCGGTCGACTTGCCGTAAGGTACAATAAACTACCAATCATACCTCTATATTTGGTGTTGTCTACCGACTCACAATCATCATCCACGGTGAGTTTAGTATGCGAGGTCGTAGGGGTCTTCATTAGTCGAGAGTCCTCTAATCCAAATTTCTTTAGCATTTCTTTAACGTACTTAGATTGATTAAAGAAAATACCATCGTCCATTTGTCTAATTTGGAGTCCTAAAAAGAAGTTAAGTTCTCTCATCATGCTCATTTCAAACTCGTCATGTATGATTTTGGCAAAGTCATCACACAAGCTTTGATAAGTTGAATCAAATATAATGTCATCAACATATATTTGTACGATTATGAGGTGAGAACCATTCTTCTTTGTAAAGAGTGTATTCTCTATCATTCTCATGATATACTCATGTTTTACAAGAAACGCTTTAAGTCTATCATACCAAGCTTTGGGTTCTTGTTTAAGACCATAAAGAGCTTTCTTAAGCTTGTAAACATGATCCAGTTTCTTAAAATTAATGAAGCCGTGAGGTTGAGCCACATATAACTCCTCATTGATCAAATCATTAAGAAATGCACCCTTTACATCCATTTGTTGAAGCGTAAAATCAAATGCACAAGCATACGCTAAAAGGATCCTAATGGACTCTAGCCTTGCTACCGGTGCATATGTCTCATCATAATCAATCCCTTCTTGTTGATTATAGCCTTGAGCTACAACTCTTGCCTTGTTACGAGACACAAGACCATTCTCCTCTAACTTATTCCTATATACCCACTTGGTTCCTATGATGCTAGTACTTCTAGGTGGAGGAAAAGTTCCAAACGTCATTAGCAATGAATTGATTCAATTCTTCTTGCATGGCGATGATCCAACTCTCATCCATCAAAGCTTCTTTAAGATTATTTGGTTCAATCAATGAGACAAAAAAGAAGAAGTTACTTTGATCTTGGACTTGAGATCTAGGGGTACTTTAATTTAGGACGCCTATGACGTTTTCTAGAGCATGATTCTTAGACTCCCTAATGTTTACTCCCTTTCCAACATTAAGGTCTTCAACTCCTATTTTTCTAACCTCTTTGGCATTAACTATGTCTATTTCATTTAAGTCATCATCTACCAAAGGTGGTGTCTTAGATGAAGGTGGGGTTTCATCAAATGTCACATTGAGTGATTCTTCGATTACACCCGAGGTTCTATTGAGGACTATGTAGGCTTTACTAGTTTGAGAATAACCTAAAAAGATACCTTCGTACGACTTTGGGTCGAACTTAGTAAGTTATTATTTGGTGTTGAGAATGAAGCACTTGCTTCCAAACACCTTAAAGTATTCTAATGAGGGTTTCTTACGTTTAAGAATCTCATAAGGGGTCATACCTAGGAAAGGTCGAATAAGAATTCGGTTGAGAATATAGGTCGATGTGTCAACGACATTACACTAAAATTTTTGAGGCGAAGATTGATCTTTTAACATGGTCCTTCTCATCTATTGGATAGTCCTATTCTTCCTTTCAACTAACCCATTTGATTGTGGAGTGCGAGGAGCCGAGAAGTTATGGGTAATACCATGAGCTTCACAAAAGGCGCCGAATTACACTTCGTTATCAATTTTCCCTACCATGATCCATCCTAATAGAGACAATTGAACATCCTAGTTGATTTTGGATCCTTCGACTAAAGGTTTCAAAATGATCGAAAGCTTCATTCTTAGTAGCCAAAAATCTAGTTCAAGTGAATCTAGACTAGTTATCAACTATAACTAGGGTATAATGGTTACCTCCATAACTTCGTATGGCGGAAGGTCCAAAGAGATCCATATGTAGGAGCTCTAGGCACCGAGAGGTAAATACCAAATTCTTGGCCTTGTGACTTGAGTGAATTGCTTCCCAACTTTGCAAGCATCACAAAAATGACTATCAAACTTAATCTTGGGGAGATGTCTTACCAACTGCTTAGAGACAAAAGATTGATTTAAAGGCATATTAGCGTGACCTAATCTCTGATGCCAAAGAGTAGAACTATCATCTAAAGTCGCTAGACATAAGTTGTCCTTTGACTTCCTATTGACCTTCATGACGTAAAGCCCATGCTTTCTAACACCTTTTCCAATGATCTTTTCATCTTTTACGATTTCTCTATCATGTTCCGAAAAGATGACCTTACACTTATTGTCACAAATGTAACCTATACTTAGTAAGTTAAACCCTAAGTTATCTACGTGCTCAACATTTTTGATGGTCATGGAGTTAAGAGAAACCGTACCTTTGCCAATAATGTTACCACGTAGCTTACTAGCGAAAGTGACATTACCTCCATTATATGCTTTGTAAGATGAGAACAAATTTCGATTACCCATCATGTGTTTAGAACAAACACTATCCTTAATCCACTCATCGGGCTCCAAATTTATTCCCAAGCATATCTAGGTAACTACACACAAGATCAAACATTTGGTCCCCAATATCTCACAGGTCCAAAAATGTTAGTTCCAACATCCCTTACATTTGATTGGGATTCATGTATAGAGGACACATGCCCCACAGAAAAAAACATTGTTGAAAATTATTTCAATTCATATGAGCATTTTGATGTTTGTTGTTTTTCTTAGGAGTATTTGATCTAGACCTAGAATTATTGTTGTTTATAGGTGTTGGTGTTTTACTCCTAGGTCGTGATTTAGAGTGGTCATTTTTCTTTGGTGTTGGTGTTCTACTTCTAGGCCTTGAATCATTCGTACTCTTGGAGGAGTAGATGATTGTCTTAATAAAATTTTCATTCCCATTAAAGATTTACTTAAAGTCTTGTAGAATTTATCAAGTTCTTTTTTTATCAATTATAGGTAATTTAACATTGTTAACAACAAGATGTTTTGGCCCTTTACCTAAAATAGACTTTTCATAAAGTTGAGGATTTACACAAAAATCATCTTCTGTCCGCGGTTCCTTAATGCAACATGCGGTTCCATATTAATATGGAACCGCCCCATATTTCGGAGAACCACAGGCAGTGGGACGTTTTTTAGCAAACCTAACTTGTTTTGGTTTACTAGTAGATGCTTCATTAGTGTTAAATCCCAATCTAAGTCTTTTTCTAGAATGAATTTGCCTACATAGCATATCATCAAGAGCACTAGTACTTTTCATGAACTTTTCCAAGTTATTGAGGTGCTATTGAGATCTTCATTCTCTTGTCTAAGACTTTCACAACTTAGACAACCTAAATCAACTTCTTTATTTTTCTCAAGCTTAAGCTAATTTATCTCTTAGATCACTAATCTCATTTTCAAGCTTGGTCCTAGTTGATTTTAGCAATTGGTTCTTTTCAATGAATTTTAGACTTAGTTTGCATAGGTTGTTATGTTGACCTTCTAATTCTAAATCATCTAGAGAAGACCTATCATTTCTATAGTATTCGATTTTGGAATGTACCTCTTTAGAAGAATGAGCCATGAGACATTTCTCGTCTTTAGCATCGTCGTCACATTCTTCACCACTATCGCTCCATGAACCTCCAAGAAAATCCTTGTGATTCTTGTCGCGAGATGGATTGAGACATTCACCGATGAAATGATTTGGGTCACAACATGTAAAGTATTTCCAATCACCTTTGTCATTCTTGACAAATCGGTTTTTTTGAGAAGACTTTCTTGTCGTTGCTTGGTTGTCTTACGTGTTGACCTCGCCTTTTGAAGAACTTATTGAAGTCTCTAACCGCCATAGCATATTCCTCATCATCACTATCCAAAGAGGAGCTATCATGGTCACTTTGCACTTTCTTGACCTTTAGTGCTAGAGACTTTCTTTCACTCTTGGTTTTCACCATTTCCGGGTCCTTCACAATTATCATTTCATGAACTTTTAAGTTGCCAATAAGTTCATCAAGTGATAATGTAGTAAGGTCATTTGGTTGTTCAATCACCGTGACTTTAGCTCTCCACTTTGGATGCAATGCCCTAAGAAACTTCCTAATATTGTTCTGCTAGAAAAACCTTCATCAAGTGCTAATAGACTAGTAATAATAGTATTAAACCTAGCAAATGCACTATTAATAGTTTTATCTTCTAATATGACAAATTGTTCATATTGTTGAACAAGAAGATCGATTTTTGCTTTCTTTGACTTGGCTATTACATTGGTGGGTTACTAAAAGAGTGTTCCAAATATCTTTTGCGATTTTACACATAAAAATCCTTTCATACTCTTTCTTACGTAAAGTATTATAAATCACCATTTTAGCCTCATTATTTTTAGCAAGTTTCTTCTTAATGTCATCATTAGAATTATCAAAAGTAACTAGCTATTTATTTTTAGAAACTTCATTATATTGATAAGGCAAAAGTCACCATTGGTAATAACATGACAAAGATCTAAATCTTTTGATTTCACATAAGTCTCAAATCTATTTTACCAATAAATAAAACTATTGGTTTCAAACAGAGGTGGTCTTTGCATAGATTGCCCTTCTAGGTACTTGTTGGAATCTATAGATCGATTCAAGTTTTAAAATACAATATATATTAAAAACGATTAAGCAACGCGCTCTGATACCAATTATAGAAACTAGAAGGGGGGGTGAATAGTTTCTTAAATTTACTTGTTAAATATGGGTTTTCAAAAATCCTTTTCAAAAAACTTAGACTTGAGCAAATATGTGAAATCTTCTTATACACAATATGGACAAGGGAGATTGCAACTAACTAATAATCACAAGTATATGCAAATAAAGAATAATGAATGTAAAGAGATAAGAAAAAGAAAGATCAAACCAAACACTAAGGATTTATAGTGGTTCGAAAACAAAGCTCACTCCTCGTTCCTACTCCACTCCTCGAGTACTCGTTACTCGAGAGTTTAGTAATCAACAAGCTCTTTAAGGTGGAGAAACCGTATACGTCGCTTAACCAATTTCTAAATCTAAAAGTCGAACCCTAATCTTAGCTAGGACCAATCTACACCAATATACTTTAAGGACTAAGTATTAACCACATAACATACACAACTTCCAAATAGACACAACTACTTGGATCTTCACAACAATAATACAAGAATGAAGAATAAATGTTTGATCTTCAATGGATCTTTGAGGTAGACACAATACTTCAAGGATGAAAGTGTTCTTCTCTTTTCACTTGAGAGGAAGATATGGGAGGAGAAAGATTCACTTATAAACAAGTAGTAATCAACTAAATAATCAAGGATTTGAATGATTTAAGAAGTTGGATTGAATCTGGAAATTTATATGCAAAAGAGGTGAGGATAAAATCTGAGAATGGTTCACTATTTAAAAGACAAAGCTCCAACGGCTATACCTGGGCGCGGTTCCTTAATTGTGGTCGCGGTTCCTTATCAATAAGGAACCGCATAGCCATTGAGGAACCGAGGGAGTAGGCTCCGCTCCTTTTTGTCTTTTAGTGGGGTAGTCACATCTGGTGGAATATTTATCCCAAAGGATATTCCTAAACCATATGGAATATGCCATTTTTTAATTTTCAAATATTTAATTTAATAAAACATTTTCTTAAAAACAAAGTTTAATAAAAAACTTTGTCACACTTAATAAAAGGTGAGTTTTAAGAAGAATTAAATCCTTGATCATTTAGATAGGTTGAACACTTGTTTGTTCATACCTTAAGTGATAATGGTTGAAATGAAAAATACTTGAACTCAAGAATTCGTTTTTCGTGGTTTTCGTAAATGCTTGTTTTTATATGTTGTCGTAATCAAAACAAAACGAGACCGAAAATTGCAAGTAACGTTTTTAGGTATCATTGCATTAACAAGGTGGTCCTTGGTTATCAATTTAAGTAACGTCTAAGGGCTCAACAAATGGGATGGTTGTTGGCACAACTTAAATTGTATGTATGATTTCTGAGCCGTTAGTGGTTATGTTGCTTTGCACTCTTTGGGTTGTGCTATTATTATTAGTGTTAGACATTGATGTTGAGCGAATAAGATTTTAAGTAAAACTAGATGACTTATCTAAAAAATCATAAAAGGGTGGTGAAGTGGGTGTCATCCAGCCAAATGGGATGAACGATTTATCAAAGGTAACATGTAGAGCGATAATGATTGTATTTGTTTTGAGGTAAAGGAAACTGTATCCATGGTAATGGTCGACATGTTCCAAAAAAATACAAGGTGTAGCCCGTGGTTCAATTTAGTTAGTGGTGTGAATGTGAGGGTGGCAAATACACCCAAAAGTACGTAAAACACTATAGTTGCGTGTGTTCCGAAAAATACATGTAAACTGTAAGTCATTGTAAATCGCATGTGATGATAAAATAGTTAATAAGATAATAACCATGTTAAGTGTTGTTCATGGCGTGGATCATCGTTTCAGATTTTCCATTTTGTTGTTAGGTTCGTGGACAAGAATAGCGGAACTAAATCCTATTATCAGAAAATAACTTACGGAAGGCATGATTGCCGAATTCACCACCCTGATCACATTGAAAAGACCTTATCTCACACTTAAGTTGAGTGCGAACAATGGCACGAAAGAAAACAAATTTTGAAAAAAATGTCAAATTTATTAACTAATGGATACACCCAAACATACTATAAATAAGGATCCAATAACAAAACATATTATTAAAAACCATAACACAAGTCCGAGTAAACAATGTTGACTTAATCGAAGTATTGGAAGTAGCGTGTGGAAGCCTCACGTGTTTGACAAGCTGACAAGCATGGAAAAGAATGGGAGGTTTCTCTTTGGTGTATGGAATCGAATTACTAGAGTGAACATGATGTAACACCTCACTTCCTAGACGTCCAAGGCGTTGGTGCCACATATACCGACGGGTGGGAAAATCAGGAGTTATATTATAAGGTTTTGTGACCGGTTAGAGATCTCCTATGCTATCACACCAGGGAAGAACCTGATGGGTCATCAAGTATTTAAAAGAAAAACCCAAAGCAATAATTTAATGATACAATTCTTATCACGAACAAATTGACGAACAAAAATTAAATTTTTTGAAGTTGTTGGGGGTGATAAGAACATTATTTAGATGAAGGGGTCTATGAGACGTTGGTATAAAAATACCGTCAGCAACCGAGACAAATAATTATTAGCACATGTTTAGAACACCACTAAGACTATAGACTGAACATAAAGGTGGAAACTAACACATGTGTCTATGTTCAAATTACATGGAACAAGATATTGAAGAGGCATGGTATGAAAAGCATTCTAAAAAAGTATGTGATGTCATGTAAGGTAACCCGATGATTCAAAATATCCGGCAGTCCTGGCAGATATACTGGTATGGATGGACCTGGTGGTGTAAATACTAATACGTTATCGATTCATATCTTGAACCCTTAACATTGCTTCTCATTCAAATTATGTAATCTTTTTTGTTTCTTTTTAAGATAATTCATTGGTAGTCTCTCATTCATATTTCATAGAATCAACTTCAGTGTTCATCAGATCATTTAGCTGTAATCTCAATTTATTTCTAGAATTCGGATAAATAAATGCAAACTCTAGTTTTGTGAGAATCTAAGAGATGACATGCTTTCAATATTTGTTATACGTTCATTCTTCATTTCTGAATTATTAGAGCACCGTGAGCGGTTGGGCATTAAAAGTGGTGTCAAAGAAAAAATTGCTTGTCACTTACGTTTGAACGGGAATCTTTTGGCAATAATTTTTTTTTTTGGGGGGGGGGGGGGAAGAAAAAAGGGTGAGAAAAGGGTATAGTGGCCCAAAAAAATACCCACTTTATTACAAAAAATATATAAAATCTTACCAGCTTGGCTAGTGAGGTTGGGGGAGGGTTGTTGTTGAGGGGGTTCTTGGCGAGAGACGAGGAGCAGAGCGCCAAGCTCGGTCTGACGCCAAAAGGCTACCAGCCGAGTGATTAGCTACCACCTCTTGTTGATTGACAATTTTTTAACCCGATTCAAAATCTGTAATATGAGATAGTCAGGTTCGTATCTTTATAAACATAACATTTTTGTAGTTTCTATGGCATATTAGAATGTATAAAACCTCATAGCATGCTATGTTTCATTCATCGATATTTATAATGCATAGCGGAAGATACTAGAAACCCTAAACTTTAATGGAATAAAACTCTCATCGGGTTTGGGCCATTCTATTCACTAATACTTACTCGTAGTCCGAGCGGTGAAATCGCGAAAACTTGGACACGAGTAGTAAGACAAGAAAAAATCAAAAACACGTAATTAATTTTGAT
Source organism: Glebionis coronaria (assembly GCA_025667525.1). NCBI lineage: Eukaryota > Viridiplantae > Streptophyta > Magnoliopsida > Asterales > Asteraceae > Glebionis > Glebionis coronaria. The sequence goes on from CM046875.1 coordinate 205,738,628, forward strand.
GACAACCTGCGATAGCAAGCGGATGTTTCATCAGAAGTAACAAAAAGCCATAGCAAAGCAATGCACAAAAGCAAATAATTAATTTTGATGACGACCTCCAACAGCTAATGGAGCAAAAAGTGAAAAAGCAAAAAGCGATAGCAAAGCAATCCCTTTAACGGTTCCGGTGTAAAAGTTGTCAATAGAGTTATTTTGTTTCATCAAAAAGCAAAAAAGCGATAGCAAAGCAATCTCATTCTAATCAACTGAACTAGCTCTGTTAGCCACCAAAGGTAACATTGGGGAGGTACCATTCGAGAGGTCTCAAGTTCGATTCTCACTAAAACCTTCAAGGGCTCGAATTAAATAGAAGCAGAGGGGGGTTTATCCCTTACGATAAGGTTAGAGGTTTGCATACGCCCAATTGAATATCATTATAAACTCGACTCACCAACTACTAACTCACCGGTAAAAAATAAACAACTTGGCATCGAACCCGAAAAAACCGTAAACACCTTAGCGAAGGTGCAACATAAAATTATCAAAAAATTAAATCATAACCAACCTCATTAGTAATTTGAATTTTTTTAGGGCCTATGCAATGCATTTGTCACATGAAGAAGGTTGAATCTCCACCAAGTATGCCTGTTCGTAATCTTTTGTGCATTTTATTATGTTTTTATGTACTTGGAAAGTTGGAATACCCGCTTGCAAGATTGAGTGTGATTTGCACATCATCCATGTCAATAATGTATCTTACTTTTCAGGCTTGCACTTCACCAGTAATCGTACTCTCCTCTGCATAATACAACTATAAAATATTGTTGTATAAAAGACATTAGAAGAATTTAAAGTTAATCAAATTCAGCATAGTTCATCATTGTTTAATAACTATAACTATAACTATAAACAGAAAGTGTATACCAGAGCTTTAATTAACTCTATTGACAACTTTTACACTGGAACCGTTTAAGGGGCCGATAAAGATGTTCTTCGGAACAACTCTTCTCTTGGCCTGGATAGCAGGACCAACATCAGTAGCATATGCCAATTTGGTTTTTGACTGTGGAGCTTGCTTTTGGTCCTGTTCTACCACAGGACGTAGCAACGTCATACCCCCTAATACTTCAAGTGCCTTTGCACGTGCTCTGACAACTCGTCCAATTGGCCCTTAGAAATTATCAGCATGCACATTTTCTTTATTCTCAAGTGAACAACATTTTGATTCATGTGTGTATATATAGTACTAATTGAAAAGCCCAAATTAAACATGAACCGCAATTTTGAAAGCAATTTCAGACTTCAAAATGGCATAAAGATATCATCCTTCAACTGAATCAGCGAAAGAAAACATCATACACTTGGTACATTTCATTGAAGAAGTAGTATGCATATTTAGATTTCACTATTTATTCACTAACAGTAACAACTACACTTGATGGAAGGACACTTTTCTAGCAGTCAGCATATTTTTAATCAAAAAGCTCATATGAGAAAAAAAGACACGACCCTAACGGTTTTTCCTTCCTTTCTTTGTTCATCAGCATCATTAGCTGCGATTTCTAGCTTAGAACCAAGCACCCCCTTGAATAATTGAATAACTTATAACATCAAAGCTGATGTAGAGATCGATCTAAAGGTCATATAAAAATATAAAGTCATATAATAATGCACAACTTAAACACGTCGAATGTATCCATATGAAATACAATGGCTTTCTCTCTAATATGGCGTGCCATTAACCTCAAAATAGAGGGGTTTTCAGTATATAAGCTACTGACATTTGTTATTAATTTGTGTATACTTGCCTGATTATCAGAAAAAAAAAACATGATGACAACGTTAAAACACTTATAGTAGCAATGATATTGCATATATAGAAACACTCAAAGTTGCAGGCATAGCCAAATTTCTGTAAACATATTTTTATAACAAGCAAGTTAAAATTCTTATTAAAAATGACCCATACATGAGAAAAAAGCACTGCATGTTCAAATTAAAGAAGATTATAACAATATGTACAGCTGAAAAAAAATAAGTTGATATTTTACGACAAGATAACATCGAATTTCTTACGCATATATTATCGAGAAAAAATTACTAGTTTATATAGCATAAGATTTTTTTTACGCATTATTTTCATTAATTTATTTTGAACGCCGATTTAATTAGAAATTACTGTTGTTTTTTCCTAATTTCATACCGTATTTACTCTTTCTCCTACCATTTCTTCACATTAATCATATTTTGTACTATTATCATGGTAGATTAGTATTAAAGTAGAAAGCTCTTTTTTCTTATCTATTTGATTTATCTAGCAGGAGGAGTGATAATGGAGTTCATGAATCATGTGCATGCGGCACAAGGGAACGGAGGGAATCTAGAATATATTTACCTGGAATGCACCAGAAATCAAGCTGCCAGTGTTAATCAACATTCAGTAGATGGTTGCGGTGAATTTTGGCCGAATGGCCAACCTGGTACTGAGGAAGCACTGCACTGTGCAGCATGTACATGCCACCGCAACTTCCATAGGAAGGTAGCTGTTGGGCAACCAGTTTTGCGTATTCACCGGAACAACCAGATGACAGGACCAGCATGGTTTTGTCAACCAAGTCCTTCAGCATCTGTGCCAGTGAGGCCATCTACTGTTGCTAATAACAATGGTCCGGATCCTGTTTCTTTACAGTCTGTGTCATTGGAAAACTTGGGGGGAACATCGAACCCTAGCCCCAACATGGACCAAGGGCCGCGTCCAGAAAAGCGGTCTAGGACAAACTTAACTAAAGATCAGAAGGGTGAGATGCTGTCTTTTGCCCAGGAGTTAGGGTGGAAGATCCAGAAAGAAAATGTATCTTCGGTACACAAATTTTGCGAAGAAATAGGTATCAACAAGAAGGTTTTCAGAATCTGGATGAACAATAACAAGCGCATCAAGGGTAAGAAACTTTAGCTATAACTTTTGGACAAATGACTTTAAAAGTCTGTTGTTTTATCTTTGTTGAGTATGAATAACCACATATATTATTTGACTACTAGTAGTATATTACCGTATTAGTGATGCTATGATAGCATATGCTCACGGACGAGCATGTTACTGGTTTCGTACCGATTACCAAATTAGCGGTATCGGTACCGTACCGGTACGGGTGTCGATAGAGGTACCAGGAAATCGGATTTTTCATTTTTTTTCCGGGAATTTCCGAATTTAGTAGTGGTCCCTTACCGGATTAGTGGTCCCGATCTTTTTTCACCTTATTTCGTAGTCTCCGTATCGTATCGAATAGAATTCGGATACTGAAAATAGGTACGGTTTTGATACGGTTTCGAGATTCGGGTGAAAATGATCATCCCTATATATGCTTTAGAAAAGTAGAATAAAGACTAGACTGTTGGTAGCGAAGACTGTTAGTAAGCGAAGCTTTAAGTCGGATTTCATAGTCATACATTATCTTAAGTAAATGAGTTTGAAGCTGAGGTTAAAGTAGGAACACGGATGAGTTTGTAAAAACTTTTACCGGAGAGACAGGAATGGTTCGATTCTCGCTCCCTGCAAGGCTCCTTTAGAAACAACATTTCTACCTTCGGGTTGGGTATGTCTGTCTACATCTCACCTCATCCATTACTTTGTAAAAGTCGGGATTAGATGCCGTTTGAGTTTTTTTAGTTAGAAGTTCAGTTACGAAAATAATGCACAACTATATATATTAACGTAAAAATATCAGAATTTCATGTTGAAGGAAATGGCAAGAAGAGATTAAGCTGGGTAATTATTAGGTTGTATCAAGTATTTAGTGGTTTTTGCAGCATAAGGTAAGAACATTGAATTTAAGTTAATAGAGAAAAACATATGAACATGTAGGCCAGGTTCATGCACTCCTAATCGGAGATTTACGGTAAAAGTGTTATTGATGCTAATTGGTGTTAAATAGATATTGTTTGATGTTGTACTTCCCTAAGATTATGTATAGTTTGAAGTTATATTCACTTCAACCCGATTTAAAGATGTATATTAGTAAGTGTTGGTTACTGAGTTTATAAATAATGGAGCAAGTTTTAAGGTGAAATCGTGTTTGACAAAAGTTAATATTATGGGTCAAAAACATTTCACGAACTAGTAATGCCTTAAGCCCCCGTAAGTATACAAATTGGATTCATTCATTGATTCATCGATGATAGAAAATGTCCTATTTAAAATGTGTTTTAGTTGTAGTAGGAAGGTGATACATGTAATCTCAATATAATAATATTGTTGTTGATTCAATAAATAATACTGTAATTAAGTTACTAAACCAATTTAAATTAGCATTTCGCTTACCGGTTGAACGTTTCAATGTTTTCTAGGCTCATGCTCTATGGCGAAGGCGAAGGATAAGGGTAAAGCACCTATGGAATAGACGGTGAATACGAGTGCATCTTCAGACTTGTTATGAAACAGGCACCAAATCTTTAATTTGAACAATGTTATAATACAATGCTAAACCACCTCTTTTGTCAGGTGATGGTTGTCTTTTGACAAACCTAATGTTATCTATTTGAGAAGGTTTTATTTAAGGAGACAAATGACATTTTAGGAAATGGGTTCGAAAAGATTATTTGTTGTCGATGATAATTACTACAGGTATTAGACAAAAAAAATACGTATACGGCATTGATAGCAAATACGTATACCGTAATGATGGGAAATTGCATATGTAACAAGATTAAAGGTGATGTTTTAAACCATGCCAATCAGTTTCATCTATGTGTTTATGTTCTCTAAAAAGTATAGATTGGCAAGAAAATCTGACCCGTTTACATCTTTTTGTTGTCGACTGACCCTTCTTCAAGAACCATGTTCCAGGCAATGAGTACATGTTTCACTAACCTTTTTAATCAGGAGTTGAGATTGAACGTATGACGTATTTTTAAAAAGCTTTCATTTAACCGATCGATTACACATTTGCGGTGAAAAATTAATCCCATTAGAGCAATGGTTGTGTTAAAGTATTGGACATAATGATGGAGGAACATAAAAAATAAACTGGTTATTTAGTTTAATTTGTGGTATCTTTTATTTAGTAATCTTATTTTGTGTTTTTTTAAAAATAATTTTTATCTTTTTGCCCAAGTTTAGTTTTCCTATAAAATTAGGACTTATTTGTATTGAATTATTAATGAAGTTATGAATAAAAAAAACAGACTTTTAGTCTTTGTTAATTGACTTGAATCAAGGTTAGGGTTTATTGTTCAATTTTCTCTTAATAATCGGGTATTCGTTGAATCAACGATTGTTGGAGTTTGCCTGATTATCGGTATTCTTTTGAATCAACGATAGTCGGAAGAGTTGTTTCTGGTATTCAATAGGAATCACAGATTCAATTATTTATCCTTGTTTTCGCTACATCAGTTGGTATCAAGAGCCGCAGTTCCTGATTAAGATGTTAGCATATCCGTTTTTTGAGGTTGATGGTTCTTCTGATGAATGGGAAGATTATGGTGCGGCTAGTGATGATTATGATGGTCCTCCCATATTTGATGAATATGAAAAAGAACCGATGCTAGTTTATGACACATATATTGAAGATGTCATTGAGGAAAAAGAAGGATTTACGGCGAAAAAAGAATTTGTTGGGGAAGAAGACAATATTGAAGACACTGTAGTTGTGGCTAAAAATCTTTGTCCTACAATGATCCAAAATATCATGATCGATAAGTTGGGTTTTAAGACGATCAAGATTCGTGGTCGAGTCATTTTAAAGAAAGGAAACTTGATGCAAGAGATGCAAACTTGGATGCTACGAGTACAAGGACGAGCGAATCAAACTCGAGGACGAGTTTTTTGAAGTGAGGGAGAATGATGGAGGAACATAAAAAATAAACTGGTTATTTAGTTTAATTTGTGGTATCTTTTATTTAGTAATCTTATTTTGTGTTTTTTTTAAAATAATTTTTATCTTTTTGCCCAAGTTTAGTTTTCCTATAAAACTAGGACTTATTTGTATTGAATTATTAATGAAGTTATGAATAAAAAAAACAGACTTTTAGTCTTTGTTAATTGACTTGAATCCAAGTTAGGGTTTATTGTTCAATTTTCTCTTAATAATCGGGTATTCGTTGAATCAACGATTGTTGGAGTTTGCCTGATTATCGGTATTCTTTTGAATCAACGATAGTCGGAAGAGTTGTTTCTGGTATTCAATAGGAATCAACAGATTCAATTATTTATCTTTGTTTTCCGCTACATCACATAATCTGCTAACCCATGTTAACCAAAGAGGCTTATTATGTTTGTTTGTAATCTTTCAGTTATGATGTTGGACTTGTAGTGCCAGACATAAACATTGTTATTTCTTTCTCAGCCCAATATGAAGCTATGACACATAGAAACATCCCATGGGCTCAACGGTCGAGTTATTGCTTTGTGTTATATTACCCTAGTCTTAGCTAGGGTTTCATCATATCGTTCATTTTTCTGTGTGTTTTTCACACAATTACTCTCTCTTGTTTTGATCTTGAAATACTAGTTTGATCTTTTTCTTTTATTTTTTAATCTGTAAAACTAGTATCATGTAAATAATAGGACTACACGTGATTAGCACTGGTAGTCTTTAGTTTCATTTATTCGGTCGTTAATCTTTAAATTTAGTTTAATCTATTCAAAATTTGTTTGGGATCTCTTGAATCATGTTTTTCTACATGATATTGGAGACAGGTTACTAAAAATCGATGGAATTTTTTAGGGTTTGATAGAATTTTGGGGTTTTTTTTTCATACTTACTTTTTTGGTTAGATCTGCTATTAAGCTAATTAGATCTGTTAATATTACTCATAGATCTTCTGTTTTGCTACTTTAATTTTTTTGAGAAAAAATTTAGGGTTTCAGAGATCTGGTTCCTATTATCTATTTTGTTGCTGATTCATCAAATTGGCGGTTTTACTCTATGATTGAGGTGATTTTCCCTAATTTTTCTTGAGAAAAAAATTAGGGTTTCATTTTTTTGGATGATTTATTGATTGGTGGTGGTTACTGTGGTGGATTTGTTGATTCTTTGGTTGATCTGTTCGTTTTGGTTACTTTCCCTAATTTTTCCCGAGAAGAAAAATTAGGGTTTGTTCCTTGGTGGTTCTGTTACTTGCCAGACTAAGTAAATCTATGAGTAACAGTTCAGTTGTGCTTTATTGCATGCAGTGTAACACCTCTCTTCACTCTCTCTTTAATTGCTAATTAATTTTGTGTTTATTTGCCTTTAATATCTTTTTTATTTGTTGGGGTTGATTGTCTTTATTTTTTTACCCTATTATTTGGATCCTCACCCTCTGCCTTGCCCTTGACCAACCACCTTGAGTGGTTTGGAAGCCTGGAAACTTAGTTGGCTTTGTGTTGTGTTCTTTTTTGACCCTTGTTTACTTTTCACCATGACTAACCAAGATCAGTATGTTCATGGTGATACTGATATTGAGATTGGGACTGACCCAGTCACACTTGTCAGTAATGGCAAAACAAAAGTCAAGGGAAGATGAAGGAAGTAGAAGACCACCCTAGGATTTTCAATGTTTCTAAGAATAAAACGTCTGTAATCGCGTGTAATGACGATTTGAATGATTCGACTTTGAATGCTATGAAAGTTAAGTTTGTTTGTGTGAAATGTGGAAAGTGTGCTAATGCTAATCATGCTATGTGTGTTTCGAATAATGTCAAAGGCGTAGAAACTAGAACTAAGAAGCAAACTGTGATGCCTATTAGTGCTAGAAAACCCAAACGCAAAGTGACCCATTCTGGTGCAACCCCCCCAAGAAAAGTATTGCATCAGACTCCACCACTAAGAACCATAGAAGCAGAATTAGGGAATTATATGAGTCTGCTAGCAAGCCTTGGAAATGGTGGTTTTCTAATCAATGTCCTCCAGGATATAAATGGATGCCTAAGGTTAGGACATAAAATGTGACTACGAGCGTTAGTGTGCCTCTAAGTGATGAAACTAGGGAAACTAATGAATCGGAAATCACAACTAACATGGAATCCAATTTAGCAAATGCTCCATCGTGCTCTAATTCTTCTGCAGGTGATCGAAATAATTCTCTTCATAATGGACTCCGGATGCACGAAGCACATGACGGGGAATCTCAAGCTTCTAATTAACTTCGTGGAGAAGTTCCTGGGTACGGTCCGATTCGGAAATGATCAATTTCCACCGATCCTAGGATATGGAGACTTGGTTCAGGGGAATATCACTATCAAAAGGGTTTACTACGTCGAAGGGCTCAATCATAATCTTTTCTCGGTTGGTCAATTCTGTGATGCGGATTTGGAGGTTGCTTTTAGAAAGAAGACATGTTTTGTTCGTGATTATGATGGGAATGACTTACTTACCGGAACACGGGGTACTGATCTCTACACTATTTCACTACAAGACTCCACATCTTCAACTCCAATCTGTTTCATGGCTAAAGCTTCAACGACTCAAGCTTGGTTATGGCATCAACGTTTATCTCATCTTAACTTTGACACCATCAACTTGCTTTCCAAGAAAGATATTGTGCGAGGCCTTCCTAACTAGAAATTCATCAAAGATCATCTTTGTTCTTCTTGTGAGCTTTGTAAAGCTAAACGGAGTAGTTTCAAGACAAAGACTACACCAAGCTCTAAAGGACGGTTAGATCTTCTTCATATAGATTTGTGTGGTCCCATGCGTGTTCAAAGTATCAATGGGAAGAAATACGTTATGGTAATTGTCGATGACTACTCAAGGTACACATGGACTCACTTCTTGAGATCCAAGGATGAAACACCCGATGTTCTCATCAGCTTCCTTAAAGTGATACAACGTGGTCTTCAAGCTCAAGTTAAAGTGGTTCGTACTGACAGAGGTACATAATTTTTGAATTCAAAACTGAGAAATTATTTTGAAGCCGAAGGAATTGAACATGAAACATCTATTGCTCGAACACCCGAACAAAACGGAGTTGTTGAAAGACGAAACCGTACTTTAGTTGAGGCTGCTCGAACATTATTATCCGCTTCAAAACTTCCACTATAGTTTTGGGCCGAAGCCGTATCAACCGCATGCTACACACAAAACCGCTCTTTAGTTATCCCAAGACACGAAAAGACACCATATCACATAATTAATGATCGCAAACCTTCACTCAAACACCTTCATGTTTTTGGATGTACGTGTTACATTATTCGAGATGGTGAAAATCTGGACAAGATGAAAGAGAAAGGTGATGCATGCATTTTAGTGGGATATGCAACTCAGTCTAAGGGATACAGAGTATACAACAAGAGAACAAAACTGATAGTCGAGACTATTCATATCAGATTCGATGAATTACAAGAAATGGCACTTGAACAAAGCAGTTTAAGTCCAGATCCACAACGACAAACGACTTCCGTTCACAACCGCACGGAACTCGGAACTCAAGACCACAGCAATGAACCGTCAAGTTCAAAGCTAGTTCCTGAACATGTTCCTAGAGCAGATATGACAGTGGACACGACACTTGAAGAGTTGGAAATGTTATATGGACCAATGTATGATGAATATTTCACGGGGGAGAAACAAGTTGCATCGAAGTCTTCCGCTGTCACTCATGATAAGAATGATGATACCGTTCATCGTCAACAAAAGGATACAACTTCATCTACTTCAACACGGGTTGTTGCAGATTTACCTCCTCAGAATATCACTTTAACAATCGATCCTACAACATCCACAACTACTGTCATTGCTCCAGAGAACACAAATCAAGCAGACGGTGCATTATCTGACGATGACGATTTTCACAACCCATTCAGTACACCGGTACACGAAACTGGAGAGTCTTCTACTCGCCATGTTGATCCGTCAAATATGCATACGTTCTATCAACGACATCCTTCAACACATCATTGGACCCGAGATCATCCTTTGGTTCACGTAATTGGAAACCCTTCACAGCCTGTTCGTACAAGACGACAACTAGAAACCGATGGCGATGTTTGTATGTTCGCACTCGCCGTGAGTACAGCTGAACCGAAAAACATCAAAGAAGCCATGGCTGATCATGCTTGGATTGAATCGATGACGGATGAACTTCAACAATTTGAAAGACTTAAAGTCTGGGAACTTGTTGACAGACCATACGATGTGACTCCATTAAATCTTCGTTGGATCTGGAAAAACAAGATGGATGAAGAGAATACGGTCATCAAGAACAAAGCTAGGCTAGTGGCTAAGGGGTATGGCCAGAAACAGGGAACTGATTTTGATGAATCATTTGCACCAGTTGCTCGTATGGAAGCAGTCAGGATTTTTCTTGCTTATGCTGCACATAAGGGATTCACTTTCTATCAAATGGACGTAAAGACGGCATTTCTTAACAGTCCTTTGAAGGAAGAAGTCTATGTCACGCAGCCAGAAGGATTCGTCAATCCTCATTATCCTGACAAGGTGTATCGTCTCCACAAAGCACTTTATGGACTCAATCAAGCTCCAAGGGCGTGGTACGACGAGCTCTCAAAATTTCTGGTATCCAAGGTTTCTCAAAAGGTTCCATTGATCTAACTCTATTCACTTATAAATATGGGGATGACATTTTGCTTGTGCAAATTTATGTTGATGACATTATTTTCGGGTCTACAAACCCAAAACTTTCAAAATGGTTTGAAAAAGTAATGCACAGCAAATTTGAAATGTCAATGATGGGCGAACTAAAATTCTTTCTAGGAATTCAAGTTCACTAATCCCCAAGTGGTATCTTTATAAACCAAGCTAAGTATTGTCAAGAGATAATCAAAAAGCATGGTATGACTTCATGTAACCCCGTTGGGACACCATTATCAACCACATCGCTAGATGCTGACTTGGAGGGAAATGCCATCGATCAAACGAGATATCGTTCCATGATTGGTTCCCTCATGTACTTGACAGCAAGCAGACCTGATATTCATCATGCTACATGTTATTGTGCACGATATCAAGCACGACCCACTGAAAAGCACCTCAAGGAGGTTAAACGGATCTTTCGGTACCACAAGAATACCATTCATTTGGGACTCTGGTATCCGAGGGAAGCCGGTTTCTTTCTAACGGCCTATTCAGATTCTGATCATGCAGGGTGTCTTGATACACGAAAAAGTACTTCTGGTGGTGCACAATTTCTAGGTCAAGATAAGCTTGTGGGATGGTCTTCCAAGAAGCAGGATTGTACGTCACTTTCATCAGCCGAAGCGGAGTATGTGTCTCTATCTGCGTGTTGTGCTCAAGTTCTTTGGATAAGAACCCAACTCACGATTATGGTTTCCACTTTGATAAAGTACCTATGTACTGTGACTCTAAGTCGGCCATAGCCATCTCCTGCAATCCGGTACAGCATTCCCGCACGAAGCACATCGATGTCAGATACCACTTCATAAAGGAACAAGTTGAAAGAGGTATCGTTGAATTATACTTTGTTGGAACGGATTACTAATTAGCCGACTTGTTTACGAAAGCTCTGTCGAAAGATAGGTTTGAGTACCTCGTTAGGCAAATTGGTATGAGATGTTTGACTCCCGCAGACCTGGAGATTCTGGCAAAGGTTCCTGCTTGATTTATCTATCAAACATCAACCTGTAAATATCTTTGAAAAAGCAAAGTACGAAAATATAAAACACATAAAAGCAAAAAACAAAATTAAAAATCTTTCAAAATCCAAAAATATTCTTCTCGACATGTCTTTCAGTATCGATAATATGGACGTGCCTAGAAATGTCGCTCAATAACGACACGGGTGTGTACATAAAGCTCGAATGAAAGTTGTAAATATTTTTCAAAACATGTCATTTCTTCTTTTAATAAAGGAAATTGACTATTTTGGACAAATATTTCCAAACAACGGGTAGAGCAATCTATCACGGGTTGAGCTTGTCACAAAACATTCAACGTTTTGAGCTCAACACAATGGCTTGTAATCACTTTCAGATTGCAACCCGGATCGATATTCACGGGGGAGTGTACGATTTAGTACCCTTACCCTCAGCAAAAGAAGAGAAATCTTCTTACACTTGAGTGGATTCGTCAAGACATTCAAAGTCTATGAACTCAAGTTTATGCTTTAGAAAAACCTTTCGACAAAAATAATTGATTTTTCAAAAAGCGTTGAACACAATTTTTCCAAGAATTTTTCAATGATATTCAAAATCTTTCAAAAATTGTGTGTTCAACAACTCCCATCCTCAAAAAGCGAAATGTGAATCATATCCTCACAATGACAATTCAACTGGATCAATTTTTGAGGGGGAGCATTTTAACTTCATGCAAAAGATTAACACATCTTTCTCCTAGAGATTTCAAGACTATTTTTTCAAAATATATTTTAATCAAATTTGGTATCTCTAATATCAAAAGATTTTATATATTAGAGATAGGGGGAGAAAATGTGATTAAAATGTGATCTAATATAAGACTCCAGCACCTTAACTCTTACCTACATGTGCGAAACACTTTCGATTATCGATGCACATGTGAAGGGGGGGCATTTCTAAAACGACAAAACTAGCAAGGTGTTAAATGTTTTTTTAAACACTTTGTTAGAATTTAAAGTGGTTTTCATGGTTACGATCAAATACCCACAACATCTTTAATTCACGACGTTATCGGTGTCAAAAGGGTGGTTAGGTTTAAGTCCTATGATCCAACCAGAACCGGAGGGATCTTCCCAGGGACAATACAATAGATTATTAGAAGTCCTTAGGAAAGATGGAGTAGAATGTGAACGTAGCTGAATGCCGACTAAGTACTGATGCTAGCACTAGAACAATCACAACAAGGTGCTAGTAATGATGTCTTGGTAAGCATTGAAGGGGTTGAAGAATGAAAAAGAAATGTAAAGATAAAGGGTGTAAAGAAAGAAGCCCTCCATACAACTTAAGCAGAAACTGGGTCAACTCATCATGAAGACAAACTCATCATGGACCCAGTGATGTATGCACAACCCTTTCCTAGCTACTCAGGCTTCTCTCAAAAGAAGTTTGTTTTATTGTCACGGAGAACAACATGACTACTATTGACTTTCTCACTTCGAGATGGTTGATATTGAATAGGTGGCACCTGCTCCAGCCTCCGACCACTAAAAGTGCACAAATAGAGTCTAGAGCCAAGAGATCAATCAAATCTCGTTAGGACACACGGATGAAGATCAACAAAGTCCTACGCTATATCCTTGCGATATTGCTAGAACACTCAGAGTGATACTACTTAGTATTCACAATGATGAGTGGAAATCCTTCCAGTGTTAACATCAAACAGCACTGCGGTAGGTCATATGTAAGATTCTTTATGAATTGAACATGTGTAAAACTGAAAAGCAACAGTGGCTTGATTCTTAATTGATTCAAACTCGTTTCAGGTTTCTACGCAATATCTTTATGGTCTTGCCAGAACATTCAGAGTGATATTTATTAATATTCACAGTGACGAATGGAAATCCTTCTAGCGTTAACATCAAACAGCGCTACGGTAGGTAACTTGCGAGATTCTTATGAATCAAGCTTGTGTCAACTGGAAAGCAACAATGGTAAGATTCTTAATGAATCAAACTTGTTCCAGGAATTTGAATTGACGACTTTAATCAAGGGAATATTTATCCAATTGATTCACTCTTTATGTTCGCAATCTTGCTTTGAGACGGTCGAGTAAAGAGAACGGCTAGTACAGCCGCGAAACCCTGTCAAGGAGATTCTTAAATGAATCTACCTGATCACAGGTACGATATTTAATATCGTATAACGGTCTTCACCGACCGGAGGTAAAACGCTACCGATTTAGGACGAATGTTAAAGCCATTCTGTCCGTGTCTATGTTTTGTCTCGAGAAGGTGGCGTCACGGTGTACTCAGCAAAGTCAATGATTCAGAAACCACATACTCATGCCTAAAGACATATTCAACAATTAATAGTGTGAGCATGTGGATGAAGACACAAGATCGCAAGATGGCAAAGACAAGTCAAGGATGATTTGAAGATCTCAAGCTTAAAGACAAAGTCGAAAGACAACGACAAAGGCTCAAAGATCACAACATGAAGGAACAAGACTACTATTACACGTTCAAGACTCATTTATGGCGAGATTAGTAATCTCTACAAATTTCCTAAATGACTAAGGTTTATGACCTCTCATTGGGGGAGATTGTTAGCCTCAAAATATTGAGCCAAACAAGAATGCTCGGTCATATGTTTATTATGTATCGTATTTTAGAACGTTGTAATAGGTAGTATATTAGTCGTGTTATTACGGGCTTAACTTTAAGCTAAGGTTCATTAATAAGTAACCAAAGCCCAAAAGGAAAGCCCGAACCATGATCATATAGCCCATTAAGCTACATGTAAGCAAAGGCTATATAAACCCTTCCTAGCATGTTAGGAAGGGTGTTGGTCATTTCATTTTTCTCCTAATCTAACATTCCACAAGTTTCTCCAACCATTTTCTCTCTACTTTCTCTCACTACTTTCTCTCTCTAAAATTCATCTCATATCTACCTTTCTTTCATAAATTCGTGTGCTAGAATCATCATATATTAGGGACAACACAATTTTTACAGAACATTTGAATGGAAATTGTTATTTATGTGCGGGCCATAAATTCTTGTCGTCTTCCCGAGAATTACCTTCAAGTACCTGAGATAAAACATGTTAAAAGAAAAGGTCAGCGAAAACGCCGAGTGAATTCATAGAGTTTAATGAAATCCATTAATATATCATCGGTATAAATATTATTAACAAAAATCATAATGTACAATTCTTTGTCGTAGGCCATAAAATAAGCCAAAAACATTTCATACAAGTCTTTGTTGTAAATCATATAATAGGCTTTTGCCTTCAAAACCATTATACGAACCAATGTCGTAAAAACATCATACAATACGTTTTATAACGTTGTATAGAGTTAAATAAAAACCGTTATATGTATATGGTTATGTCAAACCAAAACATGAACATAATATCAATAATAAGACCCCGTATTGCTAGTCAGGCAATATATCGTAATTCAATGCGTATAGCAGTATTTTTGTTATTGGATTATTATAAGCCGCATGACATTGCTACCTTACTATAACAAACAACGGGTAGCTAACCTGAAACTCATTTTTCCCATCTAAATTAGCGTGTCGTCACAAAAATCACGCTATGGAAATCTTCTCATACATAAATTCGCTTACCAATCAATGTAGCACGACGGGGATCAACCATCAAGGCGCGAACTGGGGTGATCGTCCCCAAATAGTTCTATTATATGCATAAGCGTCTACCAAATCCCGGTAGTTCACAATTCATGCTAATGGGACTTTAGTGACATAACCTAACTTTAATAATCCATTTCATTTCATTTATCGGGTCATATAATCATTCATCGGGTCATATAATCATTCGGGTCCAAATCAATAAACAAATAATCGAGACAAATGGTGTCCTATTTTATCAAAACTAACATGTTATCTCCCTCGCGGGTTTATAAAACATTTCATAAAAACATTTAAAAGAGTGCGAGACTATGAACTCACGTTGATTGGGAAAGGCGGTTATCGACGATTTGGATGTACGGTACGCGCTTCAATCACGAAAACCTAGAAAAATAATACTTGTCTTAGACTCTTGTCCAATGACTTAATAAAAACAATGGCTATGTATATATATGATGATTTTATAAGTATGATGATGATCAAGTGGGTTTTTATATCTTCATACACATTATAGTGTTATGTGTTGGTAAATTTTCATACTAGTTTAACTTCTTTACTTGTCAAGGCCCATTGAGCTCATTATAAGCCCATTACCTCATATTAGTCCATTTTATACTTTTAACATCATTCCTATGCTTACATGTTGGGCCCAAGTGGGTTAAGCCCAATAAGCAAGTTTATTAGTGTTTAGCCAAATTAGTTGGATTAATATTCCAATAAGGCTAATTTGGCCCGTTAATGTCCGTATGTTATAAAGCTCGGGTTTTATCGGTTTTTACTTGTAATATGTACTTATATATCAGTATATGAGTTATAAAAAGGTTACATTAGACGGGTCCGACCGTCTAATTTGTAATTGACGAAAACGTTAATTTTACGGTTTTAGCCGAAAAGACGTAAAAATCATGTTTATATTTTTATAACTTATAAAACTTATTAAATTGCCATTTTTATAAAATGTATCATTTATTTATTAATGTTTATACTTATATAAATGTAATATATAAGTTAGTGGGTTTTAAGTTTACATTTTATATATTATTTACTTGAGTGCTAATATTATACTATATACTTTACTTTCACAAAATCTGATTTTTACTTTCACTTTCACCATTTTTACCATATCTTGAGTTCTACAAGGAGATAGAAGCTCATTTTTGGATGACATAAACCTCATGTTATTCAGAGTGGTACTTCAATTTTGTTTTGATCATATCTCACTCATTATAATGATTCCATTGCATGGCCAACTCTCACATGTGTACAAGACTTAATACATACTGTATATTGATTCAACTATACCATTTTATCAGTTTAACATAAGGTTTTTTACTGTTTTTATACAGCCTACTTATTAAGCAAGATTTTAACCTTTTTACATATAGTTTTCCATCTTTTTAACCATGTTTATCAACACATGATCCCCAAACAACATTTTTATCATCATATATCATCATATACATATACATTAGGAAAGAAAATACATTTTACATTTACAAAAATAACAATGAAAATGGGAAGAATGATCTTGTTTACCAACCAAGACTATAACTTGTCTTTTGAGGACAACACCTTGATGTACACCAAATTTATCTTCAAGATCACCTTTCACCAAGAAAACTTGTTGAGAAATCAGCCCTAGGACACAAGCAAATCACCTCCTTAGTTGTTATAATGATCGCCAATCAACAAGGATTCAAAGGTTCTTCATCATATGTGTAGATAACACAAGATTTATGGTTAAAATTGATAAAAATGAGGTGTTTGTTGATGATAATGGCTTGTAGTTATTTCAGACTGCAACCCGGTTTTCATATTAAAGTCACGTATTTCCTTGGAAAACGTTGGCTCAGAACGGGAATTAATTTTCTCGGGCGTGATTTACAAGCCAAATCATGCAAAGGGATCAAGTTTACTTTATAACTTGGTCTGACACGAATTTGTGTACGTCTCAGTGCATTAATTTGTTAAAATAAGAGAAATCTTATTGACACCACGAATCAAACTTTTTCAAGAGATAAATCGGAAATGCTTTCATCACTATTTGACTCTTTAAACAATGACTACAGCTCTTTAAATAGAAAACGGGTCATCGTTTAAGGGGGAGAAAATAGTAAAATCATCTTCGTCATTAAAATTGATTTTCAAAAGTGATTGTGAAATTTAAGGGCTACATGGTAATTGAGTGGTTTTGCTTTAGAAAACGACTAGTGTTCGTTCTAAGTGATAAGCATTGCTTTTAGATTTTGGAGATATGCTAATAGATGCGTTTGCTAATTTGTGTGCAAGTTAAACAAGGGTTAAGTAAAATGAAAACAGTTAGAAACAAAAAGAAAAACGGAGTGAAATTGGAGGACTTAAAGTGACATGTTGTGAAAGATGTTAGAATTTGACCTAAGTCAAATAAAACACCCCCGCCCCTTACTTTTCTGATTCACTGTTTATCTAATAACTTGCCGCCATTGTTACACACACAAACACGCATTCAAACATCCCGTCTAATCACTCCATCCTGTTCATTCACATAATAAGGTAATCTACATCATATTTTAACTTATGAATTCGTCTAAATCGCCATCTATATCCTCTTAATTGATTCAGATAATTAACAAATTATCAGATTTAGGGTTATTCCTTAATTAGGGTTAATTGATAAGGGATTTATGGTGGGTTTTGCTCGGAATAGGTTAAATGATGAGTAAATTGCTTTAGATTGCCTTAGAAACTCACAAACGCGCTAGATCAAACATCTGAGTTTTGTTTGTAAAAGTTCCGGATGAACATGGCTTAAAACTTCCGAATGAAGGATTTCTTCTGAAAAACTTCCGAATGAGGAAGTTCCGAATGAAGGAATTCCGCATGAAGGAAGTTCCGAATGAAGAACTTCCGAATGAAGGAAGTTCCGAATGAAGAACTTCCGGATGAAGGAAGTTCCGAATGAAGAACTTCCGGATGAAGAAAGTTCCGAATGAAGGAATGTTCCGGATGAAGGAAGTTCCGAATGAAGAACTTCCGGATGAAGGAAGTTCCGAATGAAGAACTTCCGGATGAAGGAAGTTCCGAATGAAGAACTTCCGGATGAAGGAAGTTCCGAGTGAAGAACTTCCGGATGAAGAAGTTCCGAATGAGGAGAAGTTCCGAATGAGGAAAAGTTCCGAATGAAGATGTTCCGAATGAGGCAAAGTTCCGGATGAAGAGTTTGATTATTCTTGTTTGCATGCTATATATGTACTTGTTGTTTTATGAAATGTGTTATGTTTAGAAATAAGAATGATATATATCTATATGCTTTTGTGCATCAACCTTTCATGTCTTATCTTAAGCAGATACAATGACTAATCCAACGGTACAAGCAATCCAAGAATCTAGAGAAGCCGATATTGCTAAAGCCCGAACCCTTAAGTTTATACCCAACAACTACCGGCTGAAGCAAGTCTCTAAATCCACTCACCATGGTTTTAAGGTCGCCATAGCCATTCTTGATAACTCTCATTTCAAGAACGCCCTTAGGAATACAGCCTCGGTGCCTTATGAGTATATGTTTGAATTTTGGGCAACCAAGGAAATCACTTCGAACAAGATCACCTTCACCATCGACAACAAGCAGCAGACACTTACCGTTTCAGACTTCCGTAAGATTCTTGGTATACGGGACACACCCAAGGGCATGTCATTCTCGAGGGACCCCAATAAAGATGAACTCGTGGAGTTATTTGATGCACTTGGATGTCCGGAAATACGAGTTGCATCTGAGTTTACCACTGCTAAGGCGGGACAACCTTGGAGAGCGTTGATGGGTATTCTCAGTAAATGTCTTACACCAAAAACGAGTGGCCATGATGCTTTACGCAGTCCAATAATAAACCTCTTCTATGGCATGTACAAAGCTGCAAATTCAGATTATGCTTTGTTGATATGGGAAGAATTCACCTTTCAACTCTTCTACAACAAGAAGCTGAAGACAAACTTCTTTCCTTATCCTCGGTTTATTAAGCTTATCATAAATTATTTTATGAAGCTTGATGCTACTATTGATAGGCGTGCAGGAGGTCGCTATCACACTGAAGAAGCTGATGATACTGTAGATCTGAGGCATGAAGGACCGTCTATTGGTGTGATTCCGGGTCCTGTTCCTGATTACCTTCTGTCTGACAAAATCAAAGGTTCTGCTGATTACAAGCTACTGCAGATAGAAATCCAGAGGCTGAAAGCAAACCTTCAAACTGGAGAAGACTCATCCACAACGGTTAAGAGTAAAGGTAAACGCAAACAACCAGCAGCGTTACCTGAACCCGAACCCAAGAAGAAGAAGACAGAGGGTAAGAAGGGAAAGGGTAAGGATTTGATGCGTCTACGTGACGAAGAAGATATTGTTGATCCTACTGTTGATAAAACCGAGCAACAAATGATGAAGATTGCTATTAAAAGGAGTAGGAAAGATACTGGAGGTAGTGGTTCAGGTGCGAGGGTAGATGATGAGGATGATGAGGATGATGATGATGGCGATGATGGTGGTGATGAGAATCAGGAGAGTGCTAGGGGTAGTAACGGGGATGACAATCAGGATGATGATGGGGGTGAACAACCGAAAAAGGGAGACAAGGTTACCAGCTCCAAGAAGACTGCTACTAAGACTGGAACCAAGTCCACAAAAGATGCAGCACAGAAGAACAAATCGACATCCTCGGAATCACGACGAACTAAGTGGCGCCACGATGTGAATGCCACTACAGCGTCATCGGTTCCTGGTATCTCTATCGCTGTATCTGTACCTATTACCACTAACCCCATTAGTCCTGCTGTTGTTCCTCCTGTGATTGCAGAATCAGTGACGGAACCCGAAGCTGCACAACACTCTCCAGTTCACGACACTGCTGACATGCCTGAAACTGAACCAACAGATGTTCGCACTTCAACTTCTCAACAACAAGCTCAACAATCTACGGTTCCTGAACCAAGCACAAGAGTTTGGGAAGATACGTTGGAGATAGACGAAACCGCACCACCACAGGCTTGGATCACGGCAACAACACAATATGATCCGATCACAGATGCTGACAAAGATGTGCTGTATCTCCGTATCCGAAGTCCGATTGACTTATGTGCATTTCTTGCTCATGAGTATAAGACTTCGGTTACTCCATCCTTGGTGAAGAAAGTGCTGCACGATAGGAGACTTCGCGCCAAAACCCGATTACCCCGAATGGAGTTTGAGTACTATGCCGATGAGATCCTAAAGGCGTTGAAAACCGTCCAACGGCCAGGACTTCATGAATCAGAAAGAGCTCCACCTCCAATGGATCCTGCTCAAGATAATCAGATTGCTCTTGAATTCTTCGTCACCAATGATCTTGAGTATCTTATGAAGGGGTCATCAAAGTACGCAACCTCCCTAACCTTGCTGAAAGCTGCCAACTGGGGGACAATACCCTATATCGAGGAAAAGGTAAATCGACTCTGGGTCCCAAAAATGAATCGTAATTATGATATGTATGCTGTCATAGGTGCATCTCATTGGGACGAACGAGTCCGAAGGGCGTACAGGGGTTGCTGCTTGGTCAATTCTGGAAGCAATGTTAGATCCGACATCCGCATCTCCAGCATCTTAGGAATGAAAACTGAAGCCAAGAACGGCTATTATCATGTGACGGAGATTCGCTTGAAAAGGGAGGATGACAGGGAATACAAAATCCAGCAAGGAGATTTTTCCATCATTCGCCTTGAAGATATCGAAGATATGCTGCTTCTGATGACCAGAGATCAACTTACACACATTCCTCGTGAAGACCTGATTGCTTTGAATACAGCACTTCGCATGTTCACACGAAGCATTGTCATCAAGTCACGAGTTGAAGACCTTCAGTTGGGAGTCGAAAGCTATCAGAGGAAGCTCAATTTAACCCGTCCTGTGAATCAAGTGCTACCTCAACATGTAGAAAGATGTCCATATACCGGAATTTCTGTCCCGAATTACGGCATTTTCTACTTGAACAGTCGAGGTTTGATGAAGTTTATGAGGGTGGGGGAGCTCCACAAGTATAGTGATGGAACTCTTATACAAGTCAGAGATAAGTTGGAGCATCTGAACTCGGGTGGGACTTTACCAGAGATGACGGAGGATTGGCATCCGGGTTACCGGCAGATGGCGAAGTACGTGATCAAGAAGATCGATCAAAAGCTCCGTGAACGTAGATTGATGAGGGGCTTGGAAAGATTCGTGGGTGGAAGACCGTATTTAGTGCACCACAAGCTACTGCAACGATCCATCTAATGGGTCGTACATTTCAGGTCACTTTATATTGGTTTTCAATTGTGAATATGTATATTTGTGAATAATGTGCTTGTATGGCTTGTTGTAGTGTTAAGGTATGATAATTTTTCAAGAATTTCTCACGAGATTCTAAATCTTTCAAAATATGTCATACTAAAGCACTACAACTATCCCTTATTAACTTAAGGGGGAGCAATAACTTGTTCTATGGCCAAACATTGATTTCATTTTTACCCAAAGACCGGTTAATCCATTCAATATCCCAAATATTAATGGTTAACATTTTGGATAAGGGGAGAAAATGGGATTAAGGAGACGTAAGTGATACTTGGCTAAAAGATGAAAAAGACTTAATGATAATCCAACTTAATATGTGTTAAGCACGTGTTAAGGGGGAGCGTTTTTGATGATCAAAACACCTAAGGTACAACACTTTTGATTTTAATATCACAAGTACCTTAGGTGATTTTCAATGATTTTTCATGGTGGCAATTCCTTCCCAAAACACGCTTAATTCACGACGGATGTGGTGACAAAAGGGTGGTAGGAATAGGTTTAGTCCAATGATTCATCAGAGCCGATGGAATCTTCCCAAGGACAATTCCCTAGTTAGAATTAGAAGTCCTAGGAAAGATGGAGAAAGAAATGTGAACGTAGCTGAATGCCGACCAAGTACTTAAGCTAGCACTGGAACAATCACAACAAGGTGCTAGTGATGACGTATTGGTAAGCATTGAAGGGGTTGAAGAATGAAAAAGAAATGTAAAGATAAAGGGTGTAAAGAAAGAAGCCCTCCTTACAAATTTAGGCAGAAACCGGGTCAATACATATGCTATTGAGGTCATTTTTGTTAATGATTCTCGGTATTGAAGAAAGACATCATGGACCCAGTGATGCAATGCACAACCCTTCCCCAGCTAACTCAAATATCTATCAAAAGGTATTTGTTTTAATCACACGGAGATCAACACGTTATCTATTGGTTTATTCACTCCGAATAAACTGGTATTGAAAAGGTGGCACTCCTCTCCAACCATCGCTCACTAAATCAAAACGCACAATCGAGTCTAGAGCCAAGAGATCATCAAAAGTCTCATTAGGACACTTTCCATTTATTCCTTGCTTTCTCACACACTGTGAAAAGTAAGAGATTTTCATGAGTCCTACGCAATATTCCTGTAATATTGCCAGAACATCCGAGTAATACATAAGTATTACAATGAAGATGGAAATCCTGCTTGAGCCAACATCAAACAAGCTCATGGTAGGTTACACGTGCGGTTCTTTTAGAACCAATCTTGTGAAAAACTGGAAGGTAACAGTGGTTTAATTCTTAATTGAACTTAAACTCGTTCCAGGCCTCTTCGCATTATCATATGATCTTGCCAGAACACTCAGAGTGACTCTTTATTGACCACAGTGACGAGTGGAAATCCTTCTAGTGTCAACATCAAACAGCACTTGGTAGGTAACGTGCAAGGTTCTTTATGAATTGAGCTCGTGACAACTGGAAAGCAACGATGGTGAAAATCTTAATTGAAATTCACTTGTTCCAGGTTTCATGAATTGACGGCTTTTAATCACAAGGATAATTTATCCAAGTGATTCACTCTTTATGTTCGCAGTCAGCTTTGGACGGTCGAATAAAGAGAACGGGTTTACCCGCGAAATCCTGTCAGGAAGTTACTTAATTGAAACTATCCGTCACGGGTACGATATCTAATATCGTCCAACGGTCTTCACCGACCGGAGGTAAAATGCTACCGAATTAGAATAAAATGTTCAAAGCCATTTTATTCGTGTCGTTGCTGTGTACCTGTTAAAGACGGTGGCGTTGCTGTGTACCTATTGAAGACGGTGGCGTTGCCGAGTACCAGTAAAGACGGTGGTGTTGCGGTGTACCTGTAGAAGTCGTTCCAACATGCTTATGTCTTTTGCAACAAAGTTCAGCAAAAATTCAAGAAAGTACAAAATAAGTCTTCCGCTGTACCAAACTCTGAAGCTTTCAAGAATTCAACAAAAAGATGTAAGTGTGTGGAACATGAAGTCACGAGGAGGCAAAGTTCACAAGAAAGGCAAAGATCGCACGTGAAAGGCCAAAGAACAATGCTCTCAAGTCAAAGCCAAAAAGATCAAATCAACATATTCACAACAAAAGAAAGAAAAGAAGAAAAGACTACGAGCTAAAGAACAAAGACTTAGTATAGTATGCTAGGTTTAGAACTTTGTAACGTGGAGTGACCTCCCTTAGGGGGAGATTGTTAGAAATACGTTTTAACGTATATTAGAAGTATCGGTCGCTCCACAATATGATTTATGTTGTAATAGCTCGTAGTTAGTAATTAGTTGTTATTTGCTTATTAACTTAAGTAAGAACCGGTCCATGGGCTTGTCATGGACCGGCCCAAGCCCAATGTTAAGCTTGGACTATAAATACCCCTTTCCACTAAGGAAAGGGGTTGGTTGTTGTCATTTTCATGTTTTCCATATTAATAAAATACACATAGTTTCTCTCACTTTCTCTCTCTAACTTTCTCTCTCTAGAAATCAACAAACCCCTTCATAGATTCATTGATTATCAATATTCTACAGCATGAGAGGATATGAGTAAATGGTTTGGGTGGAATGGTTTTGTGGTTTTTACTTAACTTGTTAAGTTAAGTAAACAAGTGTAACAACTTGTAACCACAAGTTGACACCTAAGGGTGTGTGGTGTCCCTTGTTTAGCCGTCTCATGTGTGGGGTGAGGCAAGTGTAAACTTGTCTCATCCCACTAATTTACGGGTATTCCTCGATTCTAGTTTCCTCGATTTGCGTGCCGTCGGGTCGCTTTACGAAAAAAGTTTTTATAAATTACGAATCAACGACACAAAACGAATCTAATAAAATTTTTCTCAAAAAAACGGAGTTTAAAAACGTAAATACGTAAACCTAGGGTTTCCGGTTTAGTCGTAAAGGACGTTAAATTATTCACGTAAGTCCTAATCTCTTCTCGTAAATTTGTGAGTTTATGAACCAACTCAAATTTAAATTCTAAAACGATATTCACGAATAAATTTATTTTCCTGAAATGTCAGACTGTCACCAAAGACGGTGTATGTAAACATAAGCACGTAACGTAGAGTCCTCCGGTTTAGACGTAGTCGATGCTACTTCAAGATGTAAACCCAAATTTCTTCCCATAAATAAGTGAATTCATAATATAACATTAAAATAATGTTTTTAAATAATACTTGAGAATAAAATATCGACCATAAATTGACGGATTGTCACAGCTTTTACCCCTAAACCGGATCTTTGTCCTCAAAGATCGATTTATCTTACTACTCGCTTCTTATAGAGTTAG
This sequence comes from Glebionis coronaria, assembly GCA_025667525.1. Lineage (NCBI taxonomy): Eukaryota > Viridiplantae > Streptophyta > Magnoliopsida > Asterales > Asteraceae > Glebionis > Glebionis coronaria. Next base: position 205,763,407 of record CM046875.1, read on the forward strand.
TGACACGTGGGTATTTCCTCCACATTCGGTCTTTTCTCTCAAGTGTAGTTCATTACAATACGCGAGTTTCATCAAACATAACTACGGAAATACGATCAGGCTTAATGTTGACTTACTTTCTCTATCCATGATGTTCACGGGTTTTTGATGAATGCAACTTTTCGCCGATCTAAACTTCACTAAGAAACAATCAGATTTTCACTTGATAGACATTTTATCAAGTTCGATATAGGAACATAATTCACGCAGCCCTTGAAGTCCTTGGGTAGATCTAACTTATATGCCTTTCAAACCAACTTTTACATTATCTCGATGGTACCATACAACGGGGACTTATTTCCCATGATATTTCAGATCATCAATTTACTTCTCCATGTTTAAAATTTTTGGCATAATTTCGCTACCCATCTTGCACTTCAATATCTACGTTTCAAATTCACATAACCTCCTGCCCACTACTGGCAGTCAATAATCAGATCCTAATTTCATCAATCATTTCAGGTCTCGCAGGTCGGGTATTTTGTAAGGTTAGGTTTGTCATCATAGGCAACCTCAAACCTAAAAGACATGTCCAACTCACAATGGGTGTATGTCGGATGTCTTCATCCCAAATCATGCTTACAGTTGCTCTCATATTTAGATCCTCACAAGATTCGATCTCGATCCTAATATAAGAATTATCAATGATAATCTCTCCAAAGGAAAACGAGTATACGGTTTATTACCAAAGGTCAATCATTCAAGCATAAAACAACACTTCAAGTGTCTTGTATCGTTACTTTACCTCATCCCTTCGATTGGGTGGTAAACAGTATGTTGATCCCAAACTCAGATCTTAAATCTTAATAGCTTGTTTAAGGGTTGTGATAGAAAGAAAGTATTCAATCTAAAACTAGAGAAACTTTGCAAGGCAAAGTAACTAAACAAGATGCGGAATATAATGTTTAGCACAAGAACAATATGATTGAAGCAAACGTTGAACTTTAATATATAATGATATACGAATACCCTTGAATGGTATTAGGGTTTACAAAACCTTAAAGTATGATAATGAAAGATAATAGAGAAAAGACACACTTTGCATGCTAACCTAGTGAGTCCTTTTATAGGCATAAGGACTCACGTACAAGATCACTACTAACAAACTTGGAAAGTATTAACGAGTAGTAACAGAAACGCGTAAAAATCTATTCCATGTTTATCTCTGACGGCAGGGCCTTTGACTTCAGCAGGGGAACCAATCCCCCTGCCTTTGTTATTTGGCAGGTGAAACTTACTCTAGCAGGGGTACGGATAATCAACTAGCAGGGGTAACAAGTATGCATAGATTTATTCCCAACAATCCTCCCCTAAACTTGTTCTTTCCCCTAAAGACAAGTTTCTGAATAAATCCTAGTTGATGAGGATGCTTACAAACTTTCTGGCCAAATCTGACTATGCATCATTCTTACCAGATCATAAGCAACAGGCGTTTTAGCATTGATGTGGTGTTTTTCGTACACGTTTTAGGAAAAACGCGTATGAGTGGCAAGTATTAAGTTATACGCTTTAGAAAAAACGTGAAACCGAATAAATGCGGGTTCGTTCTCGAAGGAGGTGTGTGTATTAGTGTGCCAATATATAAAATAACAATGTTTGGATTAGTGACGTTTTTGGTTGAGAAGAGAAAAAGTAAAGACGAGCTACGACTACGATTTAAACTACGACGTTGACGTAAAACGCGAACGTAAATACGTAAAACGCGACAAAATTAAAAATTAAACCTAAAATTAATTAAAAGATTAAACTAAGTCTAAAATAATATAAATAAGAATAAAAATCCAACAAATATATTTTAAAACCTTTTATTAATTAAATATTCAATTTTAAATGCTAATTAAAGCCCTAAAATTAAATATAATCAATAAACAGCCCAAAATATTATTTTATTGGACTAATAACTCATTTATATTATTTAAAGACTAAAAAGTATTTTTCCAAAATTTTTAAAACTATTTTTCTATTTTTAAAAGGCTAAAAACACTTTTTAAACTAAAATAATAATAAAAATAATAAAATAATGCTAAAAATAAATATTATTTTTCTAAAAATCTTTTTTTAACTAAATTAACAAGGGAAAAATGAAAAAGTTAAAAAAAACTAAAAAAATTGGCTAAAAATGAAAGTACCCCAAAGTACTCCAAGGTGGAGTACTTTAGTGTTGTCCAAGATCCTACCAGACAACAGGGTTGTCCAACATCAGTGTTGTCCGATATCGGACAACACTAAAAAAAATAAAAAATCTACAGCGTTCTCGGACAACAAAGAAAAAGTTGCTGTATGGTTTTTTCGGCTCGTTTTGGGCTCGTTTTCGCTTGTTTTAGGCTTGTTTGTTGGCGTTTTTGGCACAAACGGCACCCCCACAAGCAATTGGGTTGTGGGGAGTAAAGATAACAAGAAAAACAACAAATCCAAACACAAATACACCAAAATTTTAGGCCAAGAACATAAAATATGCAGAAATTTGAGGCATGTTGTATGTTTGGGGCTAACAGCGAGTTTCTAAGGAAAATATGAGCTATAAAAATCTAAGAAAACACTAATACCAGATATTGGAGTCCTAGATCTATCCCTAAACTAAACTTTTACCAATTTTCAAAATATCAAACACCAAAATAAACCTAATGGGACTGCTGGTGTATTGCATACAGAACTTGGTGATGCTGGTGCGCTGCGGGGGTCACAGTGGGGCTACAATTGCTGTTTTGACCCACAAAAACCTACCAAAACTTAGAAGCAAACCAAAGAGAACTTGTTATAACCTAAATCTAACTAAGTAACCAAGATTTAATCAATAGAACCTAATCTTGAAGCTCAATTTTCTGCTGATGCAATTGGAGGCCAGGAACAAGGGGTTTGCTGATTTAAAAGTCAATCGCAGCTTGTAACACAAGCAACTATGACCACCCAAACTCTTTAACCTCCAAAACTAGATAATAATAACCTAAATCTAACCCCTAAACTAGACTTGTGTCAAATTTTAAAGCTTAAAATTTAAAACCAAACCTTTAACTCCTGCTGTGGTAAATGTAGACAAAACATAGTGCATTTGCTGGTGCAAAGTGCACCTTTTGAGTTTGTTAGACCTCTAAAAGCCACCAAAAAGTTGTTGACTACAAACCATCAACTTCCTAACTTGTCCTACCCTAAATACTAGCTATTTCACTCAATAAAACATAATTTCAAGGCTAATTTAAACCTACTGTATGAATCTAAATATCATTGGCAGAAAGTTGAAATTTAAGCAAATTCAATTTTCACTACAAAAAAACATAAACAGGACTTAAAACGGAGCTAGAATGAGTGAACAAAAGTGTCCAATCTTAAGTCATGAACTAGGTGTCAATCCTATAACGTGCAAACCTTAAATACAAACACTCTATTTTCTAATGGGAACAAAAAGTTAAAGAGATAGTTCAAGCGAGAACAAGTTCAGCTTGAGCTTACACGATCTACTATCCTAAACATAAGAAACATCAAATCAGTAGAAAAAAAGGCAAGCAATCATGAGCACACACACCTAAGAATCACAAAAATAAGCCCAAGGGAGTTCTAAGTATACCTGGCCTGATTTACATCCAAACCAAGCCTAAGCCACCGATACCACTAGCTTGAGAGCCTATGGAAGCTTATGAACTTATAGGGGAGATGCTTATAGAGCTCGTGAAGAGGTTGCAAGACCTTGTTGATGGACTACCACAGTCCCAAGGGCAAAGATAAAGGGAAGACTTGTAACTGCTAAGAAAAAAAAAACAACAAGCCAACAAAACTCCACGGCTCAATAAGCTGTCATAACCTCTTTGGCAAAGGGCTTATGGCGGTTTATAAAACAGTGAGTAGAACAAGATTTATAGTAAAGAAAAACAAAGAGTTTCTTGAAAACCACTTTTTGATAAACAATGAAAATACAAACTTGCAAATAAAGAAGGTATCCAAACTGAAATCTTAACAAGTATTCAAGGATTTTGTTTAGGTTTGGTTGTCAATCAACCCTAACCAACAGCCTTTGATACTTGGGTCTCAAAACTTAGATTCGCCAAAAAATTTCTTTGAACAAAAATAATTTTGATAAAGAGTTACACTAAACTTTGCTGGAAAACTAAACAAACTATACTAAAACATGAATTAAAATTGGAACACAGCTTTTGTAAAATTATAAAAAACACTTTAAATATTCATTGATTAAAAATATTTACAAAGGCTGGAACAAGTTATATGGAACACAGGCATCCCATATTTATACTACATTCATAATATTCTAGAGTTACAATAAAGAAAACTAAATCCTAAAGCTAAAAATCCGAATATGCCCTTGTTGAGGTCTTCAAGAATCTGTGGTCAAGCCCATGTGATCTTACAGCTGTAACCTTCAATCCTGACCATTAGTCCTTGTTGTGGTGAGCAAGGAATCATTCCAATTCATTGGATTGGTCTTGGTGTCAGTCAAAGGGGTAAACATGTGATGGGGTGTGAGTTGGTGAGGAGACAAGATATGGAAAAGTCGTTTTCTGGGTTGATGGTTGTGTTTGGTGTGGGGTCTGGAGTAAAACGAATCAACCAATTAAGGGAACCCCTTTGGATTGAATCTAATTGCAATGGTGATTAGTTCTAGAGTTAGAGATGAATAGCACCAAGTTTGATCTGTATTTGGTTAAAACTTTGTTTCCCAGGTTAAACATGGTTTGACCTATTTGACTTGGGTTATGGGTATGAGAATAGGCAGGTTTGGTCCCCCAAGTTCCATAAAGATGATATATCAATTCTTCAACAGCTTTCTTCCCTGTTCCTTTGTTTAAACAACTTTGTGTTTTCCAACTTTGGCCATAAGAACTTTTGAAAAGGTATTCTAAGGACTATATGTGTAATTTGAGCAATCTTCAAGGACCAAACATGTATAGTCTCATCATTTTAGGGACCTATATGCAATATTTGAGTTTTACAAGGGTTTAAAATGACAAGTCTTCCAAAATTGAGGGACCAATCTTGCCAAATCTTCAAACTTCAAGGACTTTAATGGAAAATCATGATTCGGGTCCGGTTCTTTGTGCGGCTTCGTTTCCCGTGTTCGTTTTTGCTTGATTCTTGTAATCTTTTGGTGAATTCACGATATCCGTACCTGAAATACACAATGAACAAACACAAGCACATTTTTGGGTATTTTGATGATATTTTAAGCGTTTTAAGCCCGATTTGTACGATGAGACTATGTATAATTACAGTCTCATCACTCCCCCATACTAAACCATTGCCGTGTCCCCACGCAATGCTAGAATTAAGTATCTTAGCACTTCCAAAATTCATTTTATGATGACATTTATTTAAGACAAAAATTTAAATAAGCTACTATACGTGTTTTAGACATAATGTATTGTTTTCATCACGATTAAGTGACTTTTTGGGTCAAAGAATAAGAACACGTGAATGCCTCATAGAGATAAGTTCGTCATCCTCGATTTTCACTCAATTCCATGCTAAGCGTGTAACGAGATCATTGTTATTATAAGTTAGCAACACTATCACATCTCATGAGTGTTAATTATGTACCTAAACTCCCTTATTCCTACTTGGTATCTCTTATATTTTATTATGTCTTAATGATCACGAGGATACATCATTGACTTATGCGTGAATAGAGATTAAGTCTAAAAATAGAAACTTAACGGTGTAACCAAAATCATTAAATTAATAATTCATCCTAATAGACAACGATGTCAAAAAAACTAAGTCAACAAGAAGGATCGATAAACACGGTTTTATAACGGTTTTGAACATGAGACTTATTACCAAGACTTTTATACGCCCCCTAACGGAAGGGCCTTATTATCTTTGGTTTACCTCCATCTTTTATTCAACTTCGCCATGAAGCTTTTATTATGACTTCGGTCTTGCCTTGCCTTTTATTATCCGCCTCATCGGTGGTTTTATTAGCCAAAGACGTATATCCTCACGCTAAAGCGAATTTTGGATCTTTAAAGCTTCGAAGATTAAGGCTTGATTCACTTTCAATTTGGGCATAGATTTTTCGGCCTTATGAGCTTCAAATTTTTGCTTAATTTAGGTGAGCACTTGAAATCTTATTATTAGGTGAAGCTTTCGATTATTCGGGTGCCAATACTTCAAAACCGTGACGCTGGCGATACCTTAATGTTTTCCCAATTTAATTACATGGAAGCTATCAAAACAAATTAGAAACCAACAATAGTGACTAAACCGCCAAATCAATATTTATTAACAATTTATTATGCAAAAGCGTTGGGAGAATAAGCTAATAATTACTACACATAAGGTTGTGACGATTACGAGACTTATAAATAACTCTATCATTTCTCGTCCTCATTTAAGAGACTTAGCCTAAAAAGTTAAGGAATCGAAGCTAAGTGCTCAACACGCACGGTCGAGTCAAAAATTACTCTCGTTCTCACCATCGGAAAACCTACATTCGTGTCTTAAACACTTATGAAAAACTAGAAAAATTTTAAAATTTGGCCATTTTTAGCCTTATTTTGCAACAAAACGATAACAAAAAGATGAATATTGGATAGCGTGGTGACGTAAGCAAGGTGAAGTATCTACTCACCCCCCATACTAAAACTAAACATTGTCCTCAATGTTTCGAGTCTAGGGGTGTAAACACCCCCATACTAGAGACGAAGTCGAATGCTTAATCTCGAACATGGAAATGGTAAAACGAATATCCTAAAAGCCGTTTATGAATTATGCTAATAAGATAAACGCTAGAACATAAAAGGATATCATCGGATATCGGAATCTCCAAAGGCAACGATCGAAGCTCGAGTGCTACATAAAACGAACACGAGAGGCTTCCATGATGACGATGAACCTAATAAATCACAATCACAAACAACCACGGAACAAAGGTTGGAAGAGCACAAGTCCCCTCGTTAAATTAACTAAGAAAGCAATAATATGTACAATGATAAGCATGAGAATCCCCCACGAGGCACCTTGTTTTTGATAACCGAGTCAAAAGCTCGACTCGAATCCCCATAAATGTGATCATTTAGGGATAATCTTGGTTTGGTCATTTTTGGTGGGGCTTACATGTAATCAAGGCCCAAAAAGCAACCGTGAATAAAGGCAAAGCCTTTATACCGGGATCGAAGATCGTATCCTCACATTTTGTGGAAAATGACAAAGGCAAAGCCGGAGGATACGTTTTGTAAGGAAGAAAACTCCTTACAACGTACTCGAAGTACGTGTAGTCATGGGAACCGAGAGGGTGGGTAAGATTACTTTGAGACGAAGGCAAATTTGAAAGAGAATCAATAAAAATGGGGGTCTCAAAGTCTCCTCCCGGTTCTAAGGCAAAGGCCTCATTAAAATCCTCATTCTCATCGAGAGGCGGTCCATCGGTGAACCCCTCGAGAATGGAGGCATCACAAGTCAAAAGAGAAGGCTCATCCAAATGAGGCTTAGGGAGGGTGACTAGCAAATCCGGCTCATCGAGTTTAGGATCCAAAGAATCCTCACTCTCGATGTCCTCGAACATCTCATCAAAGAGAGGATTTACGTCACCAAAAACGAACTCGTCATTAAATTCAAAAAGGGTATTCGAGTAGATTTTAAATTTGTCGACACGAACTTCCTCATCGAGTAGTGACTCGTCATCACTAGTGGAAAAATCATCATCGAAAAGAGGGTTCGAAAAAGTCAATGATTCTCTACCCGAAGTGTCATTGGGAGAGACATCATCACATGAAATCGTATCACACTCACAATCGTAATTTGACTCGTTAGAATCTTCGTGGGAAAATTCATCGAGAGCAAAATCACTTAACTCCTCATCGAAGACAACCGTAGGCTCACTTTGGATTGGAATAGGGATCTCAACACTAGGATTAGTGCTAAGATTCTTCTCCCCCATACTTAGAAAGGCATCGGGTTTCGTTGGGAGCGTGAGAGTTATGGTTTCACAAGACGAGTTGAGATTAAAAATGTCACAATCGTCGTCGTCATCATAAATAGGAGGCGTGAGATCACATCTAGCTAGATGCTCCTCTCTTTCTAGTTCTTGTTTTTTATGACGAATATCGATGCTTAAACCATTGTAATCTTGTAAAAGTTGTTTAGTTCTAATCTCACACTCTCTTTTAAACTCGTCACTTATTTCTTCTTTACGATATCTCCTAATGCCGAGTTCATTAGAGATATCGTTTATTTCTTGATTGATTCGTCGTTTCTCCTCTTCCATATCTTTGATGCTTTCTTCGATCACTTCGACGATTGAAAGTTCCCTTTTCTCCATAATTTGTTGAAAAAGCAATTTAATTTCTTCAAATCCCTTGTCGACGCGACTTGCACCGAGATCATCATCGAAAGAATTTTGTGGAGGTGATTGGTCAAAACCGGAGAATTGATTGTCGAAAGACGTATTGTAGTTCATCGGTTGACAATCGTACACATAATGAGGTGCGTTTCCACAAGACTCACATGAATACGACGATGGATATTGCGATGATTGGTCAAATAAATTAGGATTCGATGTGGGGTCATTATAATTCGTACAACAAAATCCGAAGTCGTGCTCCAAACCGCAAAAATCACACGAATAAGACGAAGGCGGTTGTGGAGTTTGGTCATAGGATTGATATCCGTAACCATGGTCGTTTTGAGGAGAGTTGTATATATACCCCTCCCTTCCTTCATAAATCTCGCAATTGAAGCAATTACCACCGTCGGGCGGACCTCCACAATATGGACAAGAGTAATATCCCTCGTTGGACATGACGAAACGCGAATGGTGTTACGAGAATTAAACACTAGAGGGTTAGAGAAAGAATTAATTGATTAGGGGTAAGAAGAATATTTTTTTCATTTTTGATTGTTTTTTAATTTTTTGTGGTTTTTTGTGTATTACGTAGACACAAATCTACAAATCTCTCCTCGAATCGACTTTCTCGATTAAAGGAGCCTCAAAGAATGAAAACGATCACGTGGAGTGAACGTTCTCGATGACTTTAGAACGTTGGTGGAACACCAAAACGTTCAAGAGGGTTTAATCTTGAAAACACAAGCAAATATATATGATACGTAGATAATACTTGGGCGGCAAACCCTTGATTAGCTCTCTTTCTCAAAACGCGCACAAGCAAGCGGAGGAAACGAGGCGGCGCGAAGCACTTAAGAGCCTTTTTCCTTTAGGTCGTGAAATACAACCGCCTTATACCCACCTTATAGTTTGTGTTAATCAAAATCAAGCCTTACGAAAGTATTTATCTATTTTGCCTTTAAACTTTTGCTTTGGATTCGAATACAATGATCGAGTGATGAAATCCCGAATCAAGGTTGCGTTTTCACGCTTTTGGAGTACTTGTATATTTATTGTTCTTACGTAGTACAATATAGTAATAATATATTCACAAGAAAAACGAAAACCAATATATCTACAATATAGTAAAGATTGTTGTGTGTTTAATTTAGGAAAACTAAACACGATTTATTTGGATACTATAATATAATAGAGAAAAATAACAAAAATGAGTATGTACGATATTCACGCTTTCCAAAAAAAATGAAAAGCTAAAACGCACTACTCACACAAACACGATACTAATAATAATGGCACACTAAACACCTCCCCGGCAGCGGCGCCAAAAATTGATGTGGTGTTTTTCGTACACGTTTTAGGAAAAACGCGTATGAGTGGCAAGTATTAAGTTATACGCTTTAGGAAAAACGTGAAACCGAATAAATGCGGGTTCGTTCTCGAAGGAGGTGTGTGTATTAGTGTGCCAATATATAAAATAACAATGTTTGGATTAGTGACGTTTTTGGTTGAGAAGAGAAAAAGTAAAGACGAGCTACGACTACGATTTAAACTACGACGTTGACGTAAAACGCGAACGTAAATACGTAAAACGCGACAAAATTAAAAATTAAACCTAAAAATTAATTAAAAGATTAAAATAAGTCTAAAATAATATAAATAAGAATAAAAATCCAACAAATATATTTTAAAACCTTTTATTAATTAAATATTCAATTTTAAATGCTAATTAAAGCCCTAAAATTAAATATAATCAATAAACAGCCCAAAATATTATTTTATTGGACTAATTACTCACTTATATTATTTAAAGACTAAAAAGTATTTTTCCAAAAATTTTAAAACTATTTTTCTATTTTTAAAAGGCTAAAAACACTTTTTAAACTAAAATAATAATAAAAATAATAAAATAATGCTAAAAATAAATATTATTTTTCTAAAAATCTTTTTTTAACTAAATTAACAAGGGAAAAATGAAAAAGTTAAAAAAAAACTAAAAAAATTGGCTAAAAATGAAAGTACCCCAAAGTACTCCAAGGTGGAGTACTTTAGTGTTGTCCAAGATCCTACCAGACAACAGGGTTGTCCAACATCAGTGTTGTCCGATATAGGACAACACTAAAAAAAATAAAAAATCTGCAGCGTTCTCGGACAACAAAGAAAAAGTTGCTGTATAGTTTTTTCGGCTCGTTTTGGGCTCGTTTTCGCTTGTTTTAGGCTTGTTTGTTGGCGTTTTTGGGCACAAACGGCACCCCCACAACCAATTGGGTTGTGGGGAGTCAAGATAACAAGAAAAACAACAAATCCAAACACAAATACACCAAAATTTTAGGCCAAGAACATAAAATATGCAGAAATTTGAGGCATGTTGTATGTTTGGGGCTAACAGCGAGTTTCTAAGGAAAATATGAGCTATAAAAATCTAAGAAAACACTAATACCAGATATTGGAGTCCTAGATCTATCCCTAAACTAAACTTTTACCAATTTTCAAAATATCAAACACCAAAATAAACCTAATGGGACTGCTGGTGTATTGCATACAGAACTTGGTGATGCTGGTGCGCTGCGGGGGTCACAGTGGGGCTATGACCACCCAAACTCTTTAACCTCCAAAACCAGATAATAATAACCTAAATCTAACCCCTAAACTAGACTTGTGTCAAATTTTAAAGCTTAAAATTTAAAACCAAACCTTTAACTCCTGTTGTGGTAAATGTAGACAAAACATAGTGCATTTGCTGGTGCAAAGTGCACCTTTTGAGTTTGTTAGACCTCTAAAAGCCACCAAAAAGTTGTTGACTACAAACCATCAACTTCCTAACTTGTCCTACCCTAAATACTAGCTATTTCACTCAATAAAACATAATTTCAAGGCTAATTTAAACCTACTGTATGAATCTAAATATCATTGGCAGAAAGTTGAAATTTAAGCAAATTCAATTTTTACTCCAAAAAAAACATAAAAAGGACTTAAAAAGGAGCTAGAATGAGTGAACAAAAGTGTCCAATCTTAAGTCATGAACTAGGTGTCAATCCTATAACGTGCAAACCTTAAATACAAACACTCTATTTTCTAATGGGAACAAAAAGTTAAAGAGATAGTTCAAGCGAGAACAAGTTCAGCTTGAGCTTACACGATCTACTATCCTAAACATAAGAAACATCAAATCAGTAGAAAAAAGGCAAGCAATCATGAGCACACACACCTAAGAATCACAAAAATAAGCCCAAGGGAGTTCTAAGTATACCTGGCCTGATTTACATCCAAACCAAGCCTAAGCCACCGATACCACCAGCTTGAGAGCCTATGGAAGCTTATGAACTTATAGGGGAGATGCTTATGGAGCTCGTGAAGAGGTTGCAAGACCTTGTTGATGGACTACCACAGTCCCAAGGGCAAAGATAAATGGAAGACTTGTAACTGCTAAGAAAAAAAAACAACAAGCCAACAAAACTCCACGGCTCAATAAGCTGTCATAACCTCTTTGGCAATGGGCTTATGGCGGCTTATAAAACAGTGAGTAGAACAAGATTTATAGTAAAGAAAAACAAAGAGTTTCTTGAAAACCACTTTTTGATAAACAATGAAACTACAAACTTGCAAATAAAGAAGGTATCCAAACTAAAATCTTAACAAGTATTCAAGGATTTTGTTTAGGTTTGGTTGTCAATCAACCCTAACCAACAGCCTTTGATACTTGGGTCTCAAAACTTAGATTCGCCAAAAAATTTCTTTGAACAAAAATAATTTTGATAAAGAGTTACACTAAACTTTGCTGGAAAAGTAAACAAACTATACTAAAACATGAATTAAAATTGGAACACAGCTTTTGTAAAATTATAAAAAACACTTTAAATATTCATTGATTAAAAATATTTACAAAGGCTGGAACAAGTTATATGGAACACAGGCATCCCATATCTATACTACATTCATAATATTCTAGAGTTACAATAAAGAAAACTAAATCCTAAAGCTAAAAATCCGAATATGCCCTTGTTGAGGTCTTCAAGAATCTGTGGTCAAGCCCATGTGATCTTACAGCTGTAACCTTCAATCCTGACCATTAATCCTTGTTGTGGTGAGCAAGGAATCATTCCAATTCATTGGATTGGTCTTGGTGTCAGTCAAAGGGGTAAACATGTGATGGGGTGTGAGCTGGTGAGGAGACAAGATATGGAAAAGTCGTTTTCTGGGTTGATGGTTGTGTTTGGTGTGGGGTCTGGAGTAAAACGAATCAACAATTAAGGGAACCCCTTTGGATTGAATCTAATTGCAATGGTGATTAGTTCTAGAGTTAGAGATGAATATCACCAAGTTTGATCTGTATTTGGTTAAAACTTTGTTTCCCAGGTTAAACATGGTTTGACCTATTTGACTTGGGTTATGGGTATGAGAATAGGCAGGTTTGGTCCCCCAAGTTCCATAAAGATGATATATCAATTCTTCAACAGCTTTCTTCCCTATTCCTTTGTTTAAACAACTTTGTGTTTTCCAACTTTGGCCACAATAACTTTTGAAAAGGTATTCCAAGGACTATATGTGTAATTTGAGCAATCTTCAAGGACCAAACATGTATAGTCTCATCATTTTAGGGACCTATATGCAATATTTGAGTTTTGCAAGGGTTTAAAATGACAAGTCTTCCAAAGTTGAGGGACCAATCTTGCCAAATCTTCAAACTTCAAGGACTTTAATGGAAAATCATGATTCGGGTCCGGTTCTTTGTGCGGCTTCGTTTCCCGTGTTCGTTTTTGCTTGATTCTTGTAATCTTTTGGTGAATTCACGATATCCGTACCTGAAATACACAATGAACAAACACAAGCACATTTTTGGGTATTTTGATGATATTTTAAGCGTTTTAAGCCCGATTTGGACGATGAGACTATGTATAATTACAGTCTCATCAAGAATCTACAATCAAATTAGCCTATGCTAGTTTATTCAAGGTATCCTGAGTGAAGGGATAATAACGATGATTGATCAAGTACACACTTACTCCTTCCATTACTACCTCATAGACCCCAGAATTGGTAAACAACTTCCAATACAATAAATCTCCTTTATTCACTACATCAAATATAGGATCAAATAGCTCATGCTCATACATCCTATGCATGTACTCCCAGATTACCCAATCATTCTCCACACCATCCATGGTAGGAGGTTTTGTAGCAAAAGTCTTTTTTCAAAATTTTCCACAGATCTTCTAAGTCCTCACTATCCAAGGTTTGAAACATGACATCTAGATTTAGAAATGCCTGTGCTGTATTGTCAGCTCTTATAAGCTTCCACCAAGTCCTCCCTTTGTGTTCATAAACATCATACTCTATGATAGCAAACTTCTTTCCAAGTTCACTAGGTGAGATATCATCATTTTCCTGTAGAATTAGCTGTTTATCAATTTCATCATTTGAAGGCCGTTGAGACTCCTTAGTAACTACGCCAACCTTCTCCATTCTCTTGAGTCTTTTGGCTGCTCTTTGTACATTAAGTACAGACTTCTCAATCCCTGGAAAACTTTCACATGCTCGATGTAATGCCCCTGCTTGTGATGATGCACCTGCTTGGGATGATGCACCTGCTTGTGTAGTTTCCAAAGTTGTTCCTTCAGCCTTTCTTTTCTTGGATTCCCTAGCTTTCTGTAACATTTCACTTTGTCTCCTAAGATACTCAGCTTCCTCAGGAGAATTCATAGTCATCCAATCTTCCACATCAAATTCTCTTAAGACTGGTCTGACTGCTCTTCTTATAGCTTCAAAACTCATATCTGTGAAGTCCCCATCCTTCCACTTCTTATGTCTTTTGAGCAAAACTTTGTAGTGTTCAAGTTGCCCTTTCTCAGAAGTTAAATACTTCTCTCTTTGAATTTGATTTGCCCTCCTTTCCAGATACTCAGTTTGATATTTGTAAACAAGGGAAGTCAACTCATACCTATCTTCCAAAGGAGCATTTATTAACTCCTTTTCCCATTGATCCAGAAATTCTCCAACATGAGGCACCCTGTCACCCAGCTCTCTATGCATAATCTCAACCTGCTTGAGCATATCTTTAGGCCTCATCTTTTGCATTCTTTGATCCTACATATCCATCTCCTCTTGTTGTAGCCTGAGAGCTACTTGTGCATCATGTGCTTCTTGAGCCCTTTGCTGTTCAGGAGTTCTATGCTTGTATTTTCTCTTGGGCTATTCAACCATGATCCCTTTTCCTTTGTCTTTAGGATCCACTGCTGGTGCTGGTTTAACTTTAGATGTAGGTTCTTTAATAGTAATTCCCTTCTGAGCTGGTTGCTTTCTGTTCTTTCTAACAAAAGTTTGAGTAATAGGCTTAGCAGGGGAACGACTTACAGCAGTGGGATCAGCAATGCCAGTGGAAACTTTTGAAGCAGGGGCTTCTTTTTGATTGCCCATAGTTAGCAATGTTTGAGAAATCTCTTTAGTTGCACTCTCTTTATCACTTCCTTTATCAGCACTTCCTTTCTCAATCCCTTTCTCAGCACTTACTATCTTTCCATGTACACCACCAGGATATGAATAGTACTGAGTAGACTCTTCTGTATTTGGAACTTCCTCCCCTTTGGAAACATCCTCATCTGTGGATATGATAAGTCTGGGCTTTCTCCTCCCCTCAAGAGTAGCAAGTCTGGTTTCCAAGTGATTGATAACTAGACCTTGCTTTTTGATATTTTGTACAAGTTGTGCATTCTGTCTTTTCAGACTCAAGCACATTTTCGTCAATTCCAAATTAGTCATAGGTTTCAGGCTGCTCTCAACCCTAGAAGGGGATTTCTCCCCTTTTTGGATATCATGGAGTGAGGGAGAGGACTTACTGATGGTGTCACTATCCTGCTCACCCCTTGAGGATGAGACAGTAGTGGTAGCCAAACCCTCAGTTTGCTCCAAACCCTTGGAGACTCTCCTCTCTGCTGCTTGTGAAGATTCGCCAGGCAAGGGAGACCTGGCAAACCTAGATTTAGATCGCCTTTCATGTTGTGGATCAGAAGGGGGTAGAGGACTGGCAGGGTGTAGTTTCTTGGCAGGGGAATCAGAAGGTTTGTGTTTAGCTGTTTGATTCTTGGCTTCTTCCTGTCTGATTTGTTTCATCATAATTGAAGTGAGTGGAATGGACCTGCCGGAAAACTGTGGTGATGGTGCAAGAAGGGTGGTGAATAGTTTGGTGTATGCTTGGTTGCTGAAAAATAGCTTTTGTGTTTAATTGGACCATGATCACTCATATTCAACAGAAGTTCTATAAACCTTGGGTACATACAAAACTTTGAATTGCTTGAAACATTTTTAACCATTCCTTTGAAAATCATTTGAGAAAAACAATACTTCCTCCCTGTTGCTAAGCAGATCAGGGCAAAAGCCATGTCACTACCAAATTCATTGAAAGCAGTGGTTTTTGGTGACAAACATTACAAAATTGTATGAATCAAATACTTCCAATGAGGGGCAAACTGACCTTTAGCAAACTTACATTTTTGGTCTTTAGAAAGAGTGTACCCCAATTTAACAAGACCCTCAAAGATTTCAGCCTCAGATAGGTTGGTTATCCCATCCTCATCATCAAGAAGAAGATTGTCCCTGATGGAGGCAAGTGTAATCACCTTGGGATGACCGTCTACAGTGCTTTGAATTGTAACCTCTCCATTCACTGTTTTGGTCATGGATTTAGACCAGAACTGCTGAATGTGTGAGGTATAAATTCTAGGGTTGATGAGAAGGGCCACTCTAAAATACGAGGACTTTAGAAAGGCCACAGCATCAACAAACTCTACTGGTTCATCATGTAATAAAGCGATTTGATTATGATTAGCAGCAATTTGAGAGGCATGATAAAGTTTGAAAATATTTTGAAGGTTTATAAAGGTGAGAGGTAGGTGGGATTAAGTCGAGAGAGAGAGATGGACCTGCTTGTGAAGGGAATTAAGTTTTTATAGGCGAATTGAAGAGCTGTGATTGGACCAAATTTTCAAATTGCAAAAATATCAAAGATAAATCTTGATAAAAAAGTAATTTATTTGAAATAATAAAGTAAAGATTACCAATCAGCGAAGAAAGCGCCTTAAATATATTTTAAAAACAATAAAATATTCCCTAACCAAAATTTGTGCAAGTAGGCCCAACGGCTATGAACAGGGTAACGGTATTGTCGGTCAATGGTCAAACAGGGGAATGATATGAAAGCAGGGGAAGCAAAAGGTGAAAGCATGGGAAACTTTCCTAGGGGTATTAGACTAGTCATGGAGAGACCAATCCTAACTAGCTCTGCTCTAATGCACACACTTGTATACACAAGATAGACACATAGAAACTCAAGAGTCCTCTATTCTGCAAGGTCTAAGCACAAAAAGTCAACACATAAGTCACCCTGCACCTGGTCAACCCAAGAAAATATGCATACCCTAGTCACCATCCCTACCTTTTCCCTTACCTATGGTCAGTTAGTCTTGGCAATGTGTACCAAAAATCTGTACTTGAACAGCAAGCTGTTTTGATAGAGAAGTGCAAGTACCCATTACAGTGCCTCAAGGTTTCAGAGTTCTTACAAGCTTTGCAGCAAGTCCTCATCACCCTGAACCCTTACTCACCAATGGATATGATCTAAGATCATATATGAGCATCCTAAGGATACCCTGAGTCCTAAAGGTGTGACCTAACCTCCCCTTAAACATAGAGCATATACCTGATTCACCAATGAGAATAGTATGCACCATATGGAACTCTGCATTGTTAGTCTAAAACCACATATAACCACTTTTAAAAAGAAAAAACCCAGTTTAAAGAGAAAAACTCTCTTAGCCGGGGAATGAACCCCCAGCAGGGGAATCTGTGTTCAAAAGCAGTGGGATAAAAAGTGATGGAAAAATTGACTAACAGCTATACTACAACAGCAATAAAGCAACCCTGAATATACATGACATAATAGACATCAATTTTTAGGGAGTAACCATTCCAATACCTGCAACCAGGTACTGAAACCTCCCCACTTCAAAAGCTTTTGTTAAAAGATCTGAAACATTAAGTTCTGTATCAATTTTCTCAAGGACAATTAGTCCTTTCTCAAAACAATATCTGATAAAGTGCTATCTTATTTCAATATGTTTAGTTTTGCTATGAAAAACAGGGTTCTTAATAATGCAAATGATGCTGTTGTTGTCAATAAATATCTTTGTTTTAAGAAAGTTATACCCATAATCAAGCAGTTGATTTTGAACCCAAAGTACTTGACCACAACATGCAGTAGCTGCTACATACTCAGCTTCAGTTGTGGATGTGGCCATAATAGTCTGCTTCTTACATTGCCAAGATATAAGTCTGCTTCCCAAAAATTGGTATCCCTCTGTTGTAGACTTCTTATCATTGTTGTCACCAGCATAGTCACTATCTGAGTAAGATATCAACTCAAATGGTGACTCTTTGGGATACCAAAGTCCTAAGGTTGGATGGCACTTTAGATACCTAAAAATTCTTTTAACAGCAAATAAGTGACACTCTGTTGGTGCCACCTGGTATCTTGTACATAAGAAAACTGCAAACATGATGTCAGGTCTTGAAGCTGTGAGATACATGAGAGACCCAATCATAGACCTGTAGTTCCTAACATCTATAAGCTTTCCAGGACCATCTCTACCCCATGGATGATCCTTGTCCATTGGTGTGGACACCTTCTTTCCATCAGACATGCCAAACGTCTTCACAATCTCAACCACATATTTGTCTTGTGAGATAAATATCCCATCTTTCTGCTGCTGAACTTGTAACCCCAAAAATAAGTTTAGCTCTCCCATGGCACTCATTTGAAATTTATCCTGCATCAATTTGGCAAACTCTTTGCTAAGCATAGAGTTAGTGGATCCAAAGATAATGTCATCAACATAGACTTGTACTAGCAGAAGGTCACCCTTTTGTTTCTTGGTGAACAGGGTGTTGTTCCCATTCAATCCATAACACAAGATTTAGAGAGAGAAATAGTAGAAAAGTAGAAAGAGAAAGTAGAGAGAGAAGTGGAAGGTTTATACTAAAACTAGGTGTTTTATGAAATGAACCAACACCCTCTTCCACATGTGGAAGAGGGTTATATATGCCACGGCTCTAAGGCCTTTGTGGGCTTCATCTTGGGCCGGGCTTGGCTTTCACTTGGGCATATAGCCCCTAACAAAGACAATATTAGCTTAAAGTCCAAGCCCGCTTTTCCCGACTAACCTATTACTATACAAGACCAATAACGACTAAGATGACCTATTACATTCTTGTTCGACTATACAAAATATAGGGCTAACACAGGGTCTGATCAATCTTCCCCCTGCTAAAGCCATTATCTAAGAGATATTTAGAGAGAGTACCATACCAGGCCCTGGGAGCTTGGTGAAGTCCATACATGGCCTTTTTCACCTTGTAAACGTTTTATGGATGTTCTGGGTATTCAAACCCTGGAGGTTGCATAACTTAGACTTCTTCATCAATGGTTCCATATAGAAAGGCACTTTTTACATCCATTTGGAAAACAGTGAAATCCATAAATGAAGCATAAGCAAGGAATAATCTAATGGCTTCAATCCTGGCAACTGGAGAAAATACCTCCTCATAGTCAATTCCTTCTTCCTGTGTATACCCTTGTGCCACCAGTCTTGCTTTGTTCCTGACAACTATCCCCCTTTCATCCTTTTTGTTCCTAAGTACCCACTTTGTCCCAATGGGCCTTGCCCATTTGGGACAATCTACCAGAATCCAAACCTCTCGTATGTCAAACTGTAAGAGCTCCTCTTGCATGGCTTCAACCCAGCTTGGGTCATTTAAAGCCTGAAAAATCTTCTTTGGCTCTTCTTGTGACAAAAATGCAGTAAACAAACAACACTGCATGTTGTCATGATTAAAATTCATGGTGATGTTAGCAATGAAGCTGTGCTCCTTTGCTGTATACCTTGTATGTCTAGGAGCTTCAGGATCACCAATGATTTGAGAGAAAGGGTGATCCTTATTGATTCTGTAGGTAGGCTGCATGATTACTTCTGTTTCATCTTCTTCCAAATCAGAATTGATGGGGATATTTTGATTAGGAAAGAAGTCCTCAAAGGAACTTCCAAAAGATACAGCATGACCTAGAGATGGGTGCTGATGAGTTGAATGTAGCTCTGAGTAACTTGGACCTCCACTCTTGATTATTCTGCTTCCACTGCTGGATATAATAGGACCATCAGATATGGGTGTAGATGATGAAATGAGTGGGGATTCTCTTTCTTCATCATTAGTATCATTAGCAACAGGATCCTTTGTGGCAGGGGAAGCAGTTGATCTAGCAGGGGAATCCTGGATTCCACTGCCTTCAGCCATTCCGCTGCTTTCAGAATGTGACATAGCAGGGGATAAGGTTGGCTGTTCTTTTCCTAGAGGAGGATCATCTTCTTCACTAGCAGCTTCAATAGGAAATAGTGAGGGTACATTCATGTACCTCAGGGGTGACTTCTCTACACCAGTTGGTTCTTGTGTACCTGAAATGTTAGTATTCTGCAATGAAACAAGTACATAATTCATAGATTTTGAAAGAACTTCTATATCAAAGAACCAATCAGGACCAGTTTGAACATCTTCAGGCTTGTCTTCAAGAAAATCTACATGAAGATTTTCTGTGATTTTGCTTGTCTTCTTGTTGAAGACCCTATATCCCTTGCTGTTCAATGAATAACCCACAAAATATCCATTATCTCCCTTTTCACTAAACTTACCCAGATTGTCAATAGTGTTCAAAATGATCACATGACATCCAAAGGGTCTAAAGAAGTCAATTAAAGGAGGTCGTCCATTAAACATCTGATAAAAAGTCTTGTTGTGTGCCTTAACCACCAAGGCCCTGTTTTGTACATAACAAGCAGTGGATACAGCCTCAGCCCAAAAGATAACTGGAAGTTTGGAATCAGACAGCATGGTTCTTGCAGCTTCAATGAGTGTCCTATTCCTTCTTTCTGCAACTCCATTCTGTTGAGGTGTTCTTGCAATGCTGAATTCCCTCTTGATTCCTTTGTTTATGCAGAAAGAATCCAGTTTCTGTTTTCTGAACTCACCACCATTATCTGATCTTATGGTTACTACCTTCATGATTTTTGATAGTTCAATCTGATTGATGAACCCAATGAGTACATAAGCTGTGTCACTCTTCTCAAATAGAAAGAATGTCCATGTGAACCTTGAAAAATCATCAGTAATCACTAGGCAGTACCATTTCTTCTTTATGCTTGCCACAGAAGTAGGACCAAAAAGATCCATATGCAGTAGTTCCAATGGCTTGGTGGTGGACATACTTGTTTTTGATTTGCATGATGCTCTGTGTTGCTTCCCTTTCAGACAGGCAGCACAAGTATGATCATTGACAAAAGACTTGGAAGGAAGACCATGAACCAGATTATATTTCACCACTTTGTTCATGTTCTTGAAATTAAGATGACCAAGTCTTCTATGCCATTTCTTACACTCATCAACTGAGGCTTTGGCAATGAAACAGGTTTCATTATCTTGAAGAGAGATGTCTTTGAGATCAATTGTGTACATGTTCTTTTGTCTTGGTGTTCTGAGTACAATAGGAGTGTCTAGTGGTAAGACAAACTCCTTTCCTAACACCAGACATACAGTGTCAGTAAACAAGACAAAATTCTTGTTATCAGTCATTTGTGACACACTGAAGAGATTGTACTTGAGTTCTTTCACCAAGTAGACATTGTCAAAGGTCATCCCATTGGTGACAATAGTTCCTTTTCCTGTTATTGTTCCATGCCCATCTCCAAAAGAAACACCATTATTGTCATGTAGGGGCACAAAGTTAGACAGATAACATTTTTGTCCAGTCATACTTCTTGAGCATCCACTATCCCAATATGCTCTATCATCCCTTGTCTACTTTGTCACCTGCAAAAAGAAAAACACATTAGTTTTTCTTGGGGGACCCAAGCCATTACAGACTTGGATCTACCTCGTGTATCAATGTAGGATAGCTTATCAAAAACTAGAGATACACCATTAGATTGAGTACCCCTTTTGGGTACTCAAACCCAACGAGCTGAGGCTTTCACAGCTTTTCCCCATCTACCCATGTTCCTAGAAGGCAAAAATTTGTTACCAGGGGATACCCCAGATTTAGCAGGGGAATCCCTATGCTTAGCAGAGGTAACCCACCTTTTGTTTTGGCCTCTATTCATGTGTTGGTAAGGTCTAGGGCCAGATCTATATGCATTATAAGGTGTTGGGTTGGTCACAGAAGTGTTGGGCTTGGTATGAACATCATTCACCTTTCTAAGTGCAGGAACAACATATTTGTCAGTCACCCTGTTTCTCAAGGTAGGGGCAACATATTTGGCAGGGGAAAAGGATTTTTCCCCTGCATTTAGAAGAATGGCTTTAGGTTGCATATCCTTTAAAGGATTTGCAGCCACTACTTTCATTGGTGCCTTACACTCTTGATAAGTGTGATCAAAACTGCCACATGTGAAGCAGGGCTTTGTATTTACCACAAAGTCTTCTCCTAACTGATGAGACTTTTGGTCATTCTAATTTCTTTAATTACCTCTGACAGGCCTGTACATACCAGCATATCTAATGGTGGACTTAGGGGACTGTGATCTGGTTTTAGATTTGGGTGAACTACTTATAGAACTAGAATCACTACCAAAGAGTCCTCCTCTTGAAAATAGAACAGGGTTATCAATTTTCCATTGTTTTAAAGCAATCTGTTCCTTTTCAAAGTCCCTAATAACACTAGTTTTCACTAGTGGCTCTTCAGTATCAAGACTATTAGGTATGTAAGCACTCAAGTCAAACTCAATATCATCCTGTTTTTGAAAACAAGGGAGACCAGTCCAAGACAGGTCTTTTCTAGGAAAAGGTGCATGAATGTTGGGAGGGGGTGGTGGTATGGTAGCATGCTCATTTTTAATCCCAAACCCTGTTTTGTCCCTAGGAGATTGACCAATTTCAACTGCTTTAGTTAAATCTTTTGAAGCTTTTCCAAATTTTTCAACAGTTCATCATCAATCTTTTTGTTAGATTTAAAAATTTCAAGTTCAGTAGTCAACTCCTTAATGGAGTTATTATTCTCCTTAGCATCTCTTTCTAGAATCAGAATGTGATCCCTATAATCACTTTCTCTTTGTTTAAACTCTCTTATGGTGGACTCTAACTGTTCTAAAGCACGTCTATAATTATCAAGGTCATTGTCACAATTGATATAGTCAGCTTTTACCTTTCTGATTTGATCATTCAATGACTCAGTATTTCTCCTACAAGCTTTAGTACAATATGAATCGTCATATACCTCATTGTCAGAGCTGGAGCTTGACATGGCCATAAGTGGAAATCTTCTTCTTTTTCCTCTGCAACCAATGCTTGATTTCTTTCCACATTCTCTGCCATGGCACTCCAATCCCATCCACCTGCTCCATCTATCCCCTGCATAGCTACCATGGCTTTAGCACCAGAAGCATCATCTCTAGTTTCCTTCCTATAGCTGCTCCCAGTCTTAGGTCCTCTACATTCCCTAGTAAAATGACCCTTCTTGCCATAGTTGTAGCATTCAACCTTTTTTTTGTCAAACCCAGCCACATCAGAGGGATTGATTGAGATCTTCTTTCCATACTTTTTGTAGAACCTGTTGGCTCTCATGCTAAGCAGCCCCATGTTCCACTTGATATCCATCTCCTATAGTCCTTGCTTACTGATTTGACTTAGATCCTCATTTAGCACAGTAGATCCTTGTGGCCCTTGGGATGCTATGAAAGCACAAGCAGTGTCAAGACTGAATGTTGCTGGCCTTTCTTCATCATAAGATGATCCAGACCTGGTAGCAGGGGAATAAGTAGCACGGCCCACTTCGATTCCACTGCTTTTGGAGATTCTACTGCTTTGAGATATGAATGCCATGTTGGTAGGGGAATCAGTAGATCCACTTGAGTTGGTGGGAATCGTTCCTTTTGACTTCATCTCATTGACAACAGGTTCAAAACTTTCAAGTTATTGTATATGTCATCAATGTTCTTGTTATCCAAGTCATCCTTATTCTGCCAAATTACCTTGTAGACAAACCATTCTTTCTGGAGGCTGTTAAGAAACCTGGTATTCACCTGCTCTCTTGTCACCTCAATATCAAAGAACTCCAACTGGGCCACCATATCTTGAAGCCTATTGTAAATAGCTCCAATTGATTCATCACCAATTGCTTTGAAAGAAGCAAAATCATCAAGCATTTGATTCTTCTTCTTCTTCTTCTTTGTGGCTTCATTTCCTCCAAAGGTTGTGCCTATGGCTTCCCATAGTTCCTTAGCTGTTTTGTATTTTCTGAATCTTAGTTGATGTCTATCAGGTAGAGCCAACAGCAATGAGCTGTGAGCCCTGACATCATGCCTTCTTGCCAGTATTTCCTTATCACAAAGAGCAGCAGATTTCTTATTGTCCTTACCTTTAGAACTTTCACCTTTCTCTTCTTCCTTGCCCTCTTCAACTGCCACCATTTTGTTGAATTGATCACCAAACTCTATGATCTCCCAGAGAACATAGTGTTCCATTTTCAGGTATTGTTGGATTCTGAATTCCCATAATTCAAAGTTTTCAGGATCCAACATGGGTAATTTGAGGTTATTGTGGTTGTTGCTGTTTGAGGAAGAGTCTGAAGACATGTTTGTTATGAGGGTTTTGTTCTTGGTTTAGACAAAGTTTCTCAACAAGCTCTGATACCACTTGTTGATCCAAAACTCAGATCTTAAACCTTAATATCTTGTTTAAGGGTTGTGATAGAAAGAAAGTATTCAATCTAACACTAGAGAAACTTTGCAAGGCAAAGTAACTAAACAAGATGCGGAATATAATGTTTAGCACAAGAACAATATGATTGAAGCAAACGTTGAACTTTAATATATCAATGATATACGAATACCCTTGAATGGTATTAGGGTTTACAAAACCTTAAAGTATGATAATGAAAGATAATAGAGAAAAGACACACTTTGCATGCTAACCTAGTGAGTCCTTTTATAGGCATAAGGACTCACGTACAAGATCACTACTAACAAACTTGGAAAGTATTAAGGAGTAGTAACATAAACGCGTAAAAATCTATTCCAAGTTTATCTCTGATGGCAGGGCCTTTGACTTCAGCAGGGGAACCAATCCCCCTGCCTTTGTTATTTGGCAGGGGAAACTTACTCTAGCAGGGGTACGGATAATCAACTAGCAGGGGTAACAAGTATGCATAGATTTATTCCCAACACAGTACTCTCATCAAGGTTCGTTCCCAATGACTTCTGAGCAAATCTCTAGAAATTCGATGCGAAGCGAGGATCTTGGTAGAGATGATCGATACGGGCACACTATGTTTACATAACTCCTTTAAATACAAAGAGTCAATTTCATCATCGAGAGTCTATCATTAACGTGAATGACATTATTAGATTTGGTCAGTCTGTCGACAATGACCCAAATCGAATCAAATTCAGATGATGACCTTTGAAATATTTAGACGTTTACTAATGAATGAGGCGATGTCCGCCTTCATAATTTGCCATCAATACAACTTCTTCAGATAAAGATACATTAAATCATAAATGGCATGAATAGAATACTTAATCTTATGAGATTCCAACATGACTAAATCTCAAAATCTCCATATTTAGGCAACCACAAGCGGCCTTTAAACAATTAACGACATCGGCTCTCATTTCTAATGGTTCACATTAGCCGTGAACCCCTTTTATTATCTATATTATCCTTTTTACAAGCATCGGCTATATTTAAATTGTTTTGGAAAATTATTTTGCACAGTCATTACTAAGGAACACATCCTAATTGATTCTTTATCTTTTCTACATAATGTGTTAGTATCTACATTCACCTTTCCTGATGAAGTAATTATCACGAACGTATTCATTCAAAATTTTATTTCTTCATATTTTCTAAGTTTTAGTTTCATCTCGACTATTATTTTTATCAGTTTTGCTCAATCCGACGTTTAAAACGTCTATAATTATTACAAGTAATTAAATAATAAATATTTAATTTTTCTAAAATGTAAACGTAAAAAAAATTTAATTTCTTAGTTCGACCAATTATATAAAAATGTTCAAAATAAATTTTAATTTAATTAACTCAATTTTTGTTGCTTTATTGAAAATAATTAATAAGTTCCGTCAATGTTCGAAAAATTCTTTGTATTTTCTTAGTTGAAAAGCAAAAATTATCGTTTCAAATTTCAAGTCATGGTTTAAATAGTTTCCTCAATCCCTCTTAGGTTTTCTTGAGGTATTCACAAACATTTACCCCTAAACAGGAGTTTAGTTAAATGATTTGGGTTTAAGGGAATGATTCCTTAAAAATCCTTTGATAAATATTTGTCAAAACATTTTTGCACTTTCTTTTTGGTATAACCCAAAGCCTTAATGGTTCTAATCTTTGAAGAGTCAATATAGATTCCATTATCTATTAATCACATGGTCAAATAATGTAAAGGATTAAGCCTTAAATTACATGTTAAATACTCAAGGTACAGGTTTTCACTACTCGGCCAACTCAGGGCAGTCTATAAATTATTATTAACTCCTTCTTATTCTTATAAATAAACAGATGGTCCTTAGTGATCACAAGCATGAATTTATCAAATTACAGCCTACACACGTGATTCACCAATTTGTGGATGCTACATGTTCATTGGTCGATCAAAATAACATCACGTGAAACTCATAATGTTCATTACAAGTTCTGGATGTAGTGATTGGGATAGATAATCTTTTTCGCGGACGCGAAATTGATGATAACCATGACGTGGATCAAATCTTTAAAACATACGCTAAAACCTTGTAAATGATCGAACAAATCATCCATCTTGGGTACTAGATATAGATTTTGATCGTCAATATACCTAGTTCACGGTAATCAATAATTATAAGGAAATGATAACACCATAGCTCTTCATGATGACGAGCTCGGTAGAATAAAAACTTTCTCTGACAACTCTCTTGGTTGTACGGTTATTCTTTTAATTCAGGTGGTGCTGATGTACAGTGCACATGCCACATGTGCAGCACCGGGAATATAATCAATACCAAATCAACTTGCCTTAGTGGCGAAAGTCTAGGTAATTCACCAACAAATACCTCCTAAAGTTTCAAATAACATGAACATATTTTTATAAATTTATTTTAAGTTCCTTCTAGATTACAAGATCTATGACTAGTTCATAACCATTCATGGTAAAATTTCAAGTCTAATAGCAGGATATGGTCATCCATCAAGAATTATTCAGATTAATTTTGATAATCAACATTTTATCTTTTAGGGGAATTCTAATCGAGATCCCATAAATTAAGACAATGTCGTCATGTCATAATCAATCAATCTATTCTACTGGCACTATCAACTTTCCAGTTTCATTACCGTTGATAAGATGTGAAATTCTCAAAAGACTAATAGTAACTCATAATCCTTCACAAATTCAAGGATATCTGGATACATAGCTAACATTAAAAGAGTAAGTTCAACGCATAATCTACGCGAGAGAATTTCAATCATATAAAGACGAAAACATTTAACGAATATAAATATATCCCATGTTTTCATAATTTAAGTACGCATTCGAAAGCTCCTCGGATCGTTGCCCAGGTCATTCAAATGAAACTAATAAAAAGAAATGATAGGAAAGTCAATACAGCCAGTCGGGTATCAACACTCGGTAATCAGATACTTTTCCAAAGAGTCTCACCACGGGAGAATTGGACAAGAAGGGGATATCAATTGTCAAATAAGACAATTTCCACAGATGAGTAAATTCGACTCAGAAGAATAAATGGTACGGGCACATATGTAGGTGTCTTTAACATATGTCCCTATTTTTTCACTTCTTGCAGATCTCATAAAATTTAATCTTTCACAATCTTTAAAGAAAATTTAGTGTTTATTAATGATTTCATGGTGACTACTAATCAGCCTTGCATGGTCCCTTCCAAATTGTATGTAGGCGCGCAACTATATACAATTTTTAAGATTAACGATGCAATACTCAGTTCGTCAAAACTTTGTCATCATGTTTAAAATAAAAATATTTTCATGCTTAATTCTTGAATAAGAATCAGAACGAATTTACAGAGATGTTCTTTGTTATGGAAAAAATTATGTTTTCCAAGGTGTTTTATAAACAACTTTATTTCAATAACGGTTACTTATAAATGTCACTTTGAATAGTCCATATGGTGATGAAAATTCACTTTTTCTCAAGGGATACTGTTTTAACTTATAAAAACAATGAGTGATCTGCAAAGGAGTGATGAAAAGTTGTTCACCAAGAACTAACTACCATATATCAGGAAATGAGCTTAGCCAATTAATCATGAGGTTCATGACCTCGATGGCACTCAGAAAGAATAATCCACAACGTACCTCAAATCGAGATGAGAACTTGTTCAATGGTTGCATCACTAATTCGAGCATTAGGATGAAGCAATAAAAGATAGATAACATCGATACATGTAGGATTTAGCAATTAAAGGTAGTCTTTTCATTAATCACAAAGAAGTCAAAATTGTACCGTAACATATTACGTGTCACTATGTCATACAATTCCAAGAACTCATCCTACCAAATGATATCTCAGTTAAGTTAGGGATTTTTAAAATATACCACAATGAATACTAATCTACAAGAGTCATTAGGTGTTCCATCTGTCCCAGAAGATCCATCGGTCCCAATTTAGAAGAAGATTTCTTCAATTTATTTCTTTGACACTGGGCATCCTCGTCATTGGACAATGGTCTAGGAACAACCCTTAACACGAACCTACAATCATTTAAAACCTTATAATTCAATCACAAGACTTAACGACTTCCTTTTAACAATCTCATATTCCATACCAGTTAATTTTTACTTCATTAAAGTTTCAACCAACTTATACTCAATTCGATATCCTACCTCATTTTCCAATACTTTCAACCTTATTCTTAGACCTTAATAGGGCAATAAAAGTTCGATATGAACAACACTCATTTTCCAATCCTATAGCTCTTACAACAATAGTTATCAAATGAGTCACTAGTATGAAATGACACACACATTCAATTAGACTTCTCGGAAAGGTACTAGTGGCGTGAGGCTTTTGGGTAATGGTTCCAATGACAGCCTCAAGTGCAACATTCACCCTTTCAATTTCAAATTAAGAATTGGGTGACAACAAATCAGATGACACCTTTCCAGGTGGTATTGTTTTGTCAAACTCCACTCTATAAGGAAAGATCGTCATGACATCGATATCAGTTTTAATCTCGTCAATTCTTCTTCAATATCACAATCAACTAATATCTACATTTCTATGAATATCAAGCATTTTGTTGGGATCATAAATATCTACAACTTGGTTTAGATATAGGATAGCTAAATTTCCTACGGGGATAGATTGGATTGATTTGCTAGGGGAGTTAGGGTTTCTTGTGGCAATCTACGTCGTATAAATACCTTGTATAAGTATTAAAATAATCATCAAACCATCATGTAATCAAATTACAATATATATATATATATATATATATATATATATATATATATATATATATATATATATATATATATATATATATATATATATATATATATATATATATATATATATATATATATATATATATATATATATATATATATATATATATATATATATATATATATATATATACTAGGCGAGTGCCCGCGCATAGCGGCGGAATTGTCTGGCGACAGATATTTAACGAAACACTACATCGTGGTAATATCCAAGTATAATTGAAAAACGTTGTAACATGTCATAATTGAATTTTAAATAAAATATCTAATACCAAACAACATATTAAAAAGCGGTTATTAAACACTACCCGCGTCTACCGGCAGCTGTTTCTAGTTTCGATCGAATTTCAACGACGAATGCTTTTTCAACAACATGATTGCATTGTTGCAATGTTTTTTTCTAATAACATGATTGAATTTTTTTTTATTGTGTCCTTTTAAATTGTAGTAATCATTTAAACTGTAATAGTAGTAATATATTAGAGTTTTATATTTAATAGGCGAACATTCATGCCTAGTGATTACGATATTTAGTTCAACCAAATGTCGATGATGGATAAAAATTTTGACGATATAGTTGCATTGTTGTGTTTTTTTTTCCTATTGACATGGTTATATTTTTTTATATCATCGTTGTAAGTTGTAGTAGTATAACTGGAAAAATAATAGATATTTAAAAGTGCAATAATAATAAATTTGAATGTCATATTTAAAAGTCAAGTATTAGAGCAACTCCAATGCATGGGTTTACCAAAGACTTTTTATTATTGATAAAGCTTTTTGGATGAATAATTTGCCAAAGACTTTTTACTATTGATAAAGCTTTTTGGATGAATAACTATTTAAGATGACATTATTTTAAGTTGCGATTTTCTTTTGAAAAATGTGTTATTTTTTTGAATGGCGAATTAGTAGTTATTTTCTCTTTAAGGATAAACCTTACTCCTAGTTCTATTTAATTTGAGCCTTTAAAAATCGTTAATGAGACTCGAACTTAAGACTTTTTTAAAAATACCATTCCAAAATTACTTTTGGTAGCCAAGTGACCTAGCTGAGTTGGTTTGAAAAATGTGTTATCTATTGTAAATAAATATGGGGATTTATTTTGAGGACTCTGTTTAAATTTGCAACAATAAAAAACTATGATAATAATAATAATATGTTATAAGTGTAATTAACATTTTTTCAAAAAAAATAATAAGTCGTTACTTATTAGCAGTATACGAAAGCTACAAATGTTGATTGTTAAAAAACATATCAAAAAATCTAACATTGGTCTTGACTCTTGTGTCACTCTCAAAGACAACTTTTCTTTTTTGTAGGATCTCTTTTCTAAATGTTGCAATTTCCAAAATTCATGGCCCGTTTGGTTTGAGCCATTTGTCAAATAGGTTTAGGCTTAAAGTTAAAAACTTTGTTTGGTTGAAAAGTGTAGTGTTAATATTTAGGACTAAACCCCACAAATGGGATGAGAGAGAAAACCAGACCTCCTCCCCTACTTTTGCCACTGACATTAATAATTAGTCATTTTTTTTATTAAATTTCTTATTCTTTCTCATATAATAACAAATTTTAGTGGGGTCATAACTCTTTTGTACCACACATTATTTCCAATTCATTTTTTATTATATAAAAAATAATTAACTTTATATTTAAAATATATTTTTATATTATTATAAAGCTTATTAAATATATTTTTTCTCTCTCTAAAATCTACACAAAATCCTAATCTTACTTAATCCTAAACCATCAACTTTATAAACTCACACCTAAAGTAAAATCTGACTTCAAACCAAACGGACCCTCGGTCTTATCTTTCTAGATTTCAAACTCTATCATAAACAAATTCAAATAATTTTTAAAACTTAAAATTTTCAAATTGACCAAAATTTCGAAACATAAAAAATTTAAAAGGTTTTTTATTTCAAATATATCAAAATTATTTTATATTTCATTTTTATCGTAAACTTGAACTATGTGAAATCTAAGATTTTTAAAGCTTCTAAATGGGCATCAATTAATATAAAAAAGTGCAAAAAAATCTAAGTAGCCTCACAATTTCCACAAAAATTTATAAATTTTAAGAGTTTACACAAGAAAATTTAATAATTCGTATAAACTTACCACTAACCCATCTACACAGAAGATGTCGCTTCATGCCTTTTACATTTCAAGACCACTTCAAATGCAAAGTTACCAAATAAGGACTTGGTATCTCGTTAGATCTAAAAAGGCTCAAGATCTAAGAACACTTCTATTTAAAAATAAATATAATATAAGAATTTACACTTCCAAAATATTTTAAATGTTATTAAAACTTTTGCGATGTCAGCACGTTAAAACTTTAAAGCTTAAAAGTATATAAACAACTTTTGATTTAAAAACTCAAATTTCAAGGAGGTTGATTTACAGTTTTACTATATCGAATTTTTCAAACAAAACGTTTTAGCTTTGAAAATATGTCTTAACTCTTAACTTCAAGATATTAAAAGTTTAAAAATATTAAATTATCGAAATATTTATACCAAAAAACTGTAAAACATACGCACGTTAAAAAGCTTCTTGAGCTATTTAACATAACTTAATTAATTTTATAAGTCTTCATAAACTTTATAAAACATCTACAAAAATTTTATAATCAAATTTACTTGATCTTTAATACATACGGCAACAACAAAAATCTTCAGCGAGAGTGCGGCGATGATGGCAAGAAAGCTGCGACAGCAGCTGAGAGAACAAAAATGCCAAAATGTTATTATAATAAAATGATAACAAAACTATCGAAAAATTAAATCTAACATGACACTAAATTCTAATTGTAAAGTAATTTGCAAATACAAAACTATAAAAAGTCACATCAAAAAATACTTACGAATGTTGGATAAACTCAACGGTGGTAGCACATATTTTGGCAGCGATAACGGTTGCAAACGTGGATTTCAGATCTGAAAGCAAACATATATTCTCAGCAAATATTTTGACTCAAATACACATCTATAAAAAGGCTTCAACAAACCCACCTCTATGCAATAGATTTTCCGACAACTATGCAATGGAGACCGCCTTTTATGGCAGATCAGTGGCTGTTTTCGGCAACATCTGTTAAAAAATAGTTAATTTTTTTATAAAAACATAGATCTATTATAAAACTTAAAAAACATCTCAAATCAAGAAAACCACTAATATTTGTTGTTGTTCTTGTTGGTCTCACAACTGTGGTGGTTGTCTCTCGCGAAGTGGTTTTAGTGGTGATTATAGTCGGAGGTGGGTGAGGCACGGTGGTGCGGTGGAGAGAGTGGTGGGAGCTTTTGTGGTGCAATATGTGTGTGTTTTTTAGATGATAGAATTTGTATTTTTATGAGATGAGAGAGAGAGAGTTGTGAGGGTAGTTTTTGTTTTTATGTGGATTGCAATAATTTCTTTTTTAATTTGTTTTAGGTGTAGGTGTTGTGATAAATGGTGATAGTGACGTGCGGCAGTTTGACAACCGACATGCGAAACCGATGGCGGCTGAAATAATAAAAATAGTTCCAAAATTAAGATCTAAGCAATTAAATATCCAAATATATATAAGAAAACTCCCAAAACAAATTAATAAACATATATCAAACAAAAATAATAAAAAATACCTCGAAACTTTTGCGTCGGAGACGTGGTGGAGAGTAGTTCCGGTGGTGGTGGTATATCTTTTGTTATGGTGGAGAGAGTGTGTGTTTTTTAGAGTGTGTGTTTTATTTCAGAGATGAAAGAGAAAGGGTGGAGGTAAATGAAATGGGAGGATTGGTTTTTGTGGGTATTTGTTTAGTGGGATCTACATTTTTCAACCATTCTAATTTTTTCAACTTTCAACCAAAATGATAAATGCTTTATAAGATAGTAAAGATATATATATATATATATATATATATATATATATATATATATATATATATATATATATATATATATATATATATATATATATATATATATATATATATATATATATATATATATATATATATATATATATATATATATATATATATATATATATATATATATATATAATCCAAGTTATATATATATATTAGAATAACACTTCTCAGTCTGGCCTTGTTGGTAACTCGGGAATTCTTTGGCACCGTTATAGTCAAAAGATTTTTAGACATTTTAAGAAAAATGTTTATAGTTAAAAGATTTTGAAATGTTTTATTTAAAACCTTGGTTTTAAAAATCTTTCGTTTTCTATAACGAGAGCTCTGGTACCAAGCTAACACCCCCAAATATACACAATTCAATACAGCGTAAGAGTCGTTAGTGTTACGGGATAGCACATTACTCACATCATAGACAACGCTTAAAAATCGCGTCATTTAATAATAAAGTATTTTCCATTCATAAATATCAAATACATAGGTCCCAAGTCATAGTATTTCATACAATTTTTACAAAACATTTGAATGGAAATTGTTATTTAAGTGTGGGCCATAAATTCTTGTCGTCTTCCCGAGAATTACCTTCAAGTATCTGAGATAAAAACATGTTAAAAGAAAAGGTCAGCGAAAACGCCGAGTGAATTCATAGAGTTTAATGAAATCCATTAATATATCATCGGTATAAATATTATTATCAAAAATAATTTTGTACAATTCTTTGTCGTAGGCCATAAAATAAGCCAAAATCATTTCATACAAGTCTTTGTTGTAAATCATATAATAGGCTTTTGCCTTCAAAACCATTATACGAACCAATGTTGTAAAAACACCATACAATACGTTTTATAACGTTGTATAGAGTTAAATAAAAACCGTTATATGTATATGGTTATGTAAAACCAAAACACGAACATAATATCAATAATAAGACCCCGTATTGCTTGTCAGGCAATATATCGTAATTCAATGCGTATAGCAGTATTTTCGTTATTGGAATATTATAAGCCGCATGACATTGCTACCTTACTATAACAAACAACGGGTAGCTAACCCGAAACTCATTTTGCCCATCTAAATTAGCGTGTCGTCACAAAAATCACGCTATGGAAATCTTCTAATACATAAATTCGCTTACCAATCAATGTGGCACGACGGGGATCAACCGTCAAGGCGCGAACTGGGTTATCGTCCCCAAATAGTACTATTATAAGCATAAGCGTCTACCAAATCCTGTTAGTTCCACAATTCATGCTAATGGGACTTTTAGTGACATAAACTAACTTTAATAATCCATTTCATTTCATTTATCGGGTCATATAATTATTCATCGGGTCATATAATAATTCGGGTCCAAATCAATAAACAAATAATCGGGAAAATGGTGTCCTATTTTATCAAAACTAAAATGTTATCTCCTTCGAGGGTTTATAAAACATTTCATAAAAACATTTAAAAGAGTTCGAGACTATGAACTCACGTTGATTGGGAAAGGTGGTTATCGACGATTTGGATGTACGGTACGTGCTTCAATCACGGAAACCTAGACAAATAATACTTGTCTTAGACTCTTGTCCAATGACTTTATAAAAACAATGGCTATGTATATATATGATGATTTTATAAGTATTATGATGATCAAGTGGGTTTTTATATCTTCATACACATTATAGTGTTATGTGTTGGTAAATTTTCATACTAGTTTCACTAGTTTAACTTCTTTACTTGTCAAGGCCCAATAAGCCTATTATAAGCCCATTAACTCATATTAGTCCATTTTATACTTTTAACATAAGTCCTATACTTACATGTTGGGCCCAAGTGGGTTAAGCCCAATAAGCAAGTTTATTAGTGCTTAGCCAAATTAGTTGGATTAATTGTCCAATAAGGCTAATTTGACCCGTTAATGTCCGTATGTTATAAAGCTCGGGTTTTATCGGTTTTTACTTGTAATATGTACTTATATATCAGTATATGAGTTATAAAAAGTTTACATTAGATGGGTCCGACCGTCTAAGTTTTAATTGACGAAAACGTTAATTTTACGGTTTTAGCCGAAAAGACGTAAAAATCATGTTTATAGTTTTATAACTTATAAAACTTATCAAATTGCCATTTTTATAAAATGTCTAATTTATTTATTAATGTATATACTTATATAAATGTAATATATAAGTTAGTTAGTTTTAAGTTTACATTTTATATATTATTTAATTGAGTGCTAATATTATACTATATACTTTAATTTCACAAAATCTGATTTTTACTTTCATTTTCACAATTTTTACCATATCTTGAGTTCTACAAGGAGATAGAAGCTCATATTTGGATGAGATAAACTTCATATTATGTGCTAAAATTAACTTAGATTTAGCTACTGCTCAATCCAAGTCTAAGTGTCCCTAACAGTCCTCACAAAACAGACTATTTAGATTGGTACTTCAATTTTGTTTTGATCATATCTCACTCATTATAATGATTCCATTGCATGGCCAACTCTCACATGTGTAAAAGACTTAATACTTACTGTATATAGATTCAACTATGCCATTTTATCAGTTTAACATATGGTTGTTTACTGTTTTTATACAGCCTACTTATCTAGCAAGATTTTAACCTTTTCACATATAGTTTTTCATCTTTTTGATCATGTTTATCAACACATGACCCCCACACAACATTTTTATCATCATATATCATCATATACATATAAATTAGGAAAGAAAATACATTTTACATTTACAAAAATAACAATGAAAATGGGAAGAATGATCTTGTTTACCAACCAAGACTATAACTTGTCTTTTGAGGACAACACCTTGATGTTCACCAAATTTTGTCTTCAATATCACATTTCACCAAGAACACTTGTTGAGAAATCATCCCTAGGACACAAGCAAATCACCACCTTGGATGTTATAATGATCACCAATCAACAAGGCTTCAAAGGTTCTTCATCATATGTGTAGATAACACAAGATTTATGGTTAAAATTGATAAAAATGGGGTGTTTGTTGATGATATTGGACGGCAAGGAGTGGGAGGGGTGAGAGGATTTTAGTGGTATTGCATGAGAGGATATGAGTAAATGGTTTGGGTGGAATGATTTTGTGTTTTTTATTTAACTTGTTAAGTTAAGTAAACAAGTGTAACAACTTGTAACCACAAGTTGACACCTAAGGATGTGTGGTGTCCCTTGTTTAGCCGTCCCATGTGTGGGGTGAGGCAAGTGTAAACTTGTCTCATCCCACTAATTTACGGGTATTCCTCGATTCTAGTTTCCTCGATTTGCGTGCCCTCGGGTCGTTTTTCGAAAAACATTTTATAAATTACGAACCAACGACATAAAACGAATCTAATAAAAATTGTCTCATCAAAAACGGAGTTCAAAAACGTAAATACGTAAACCTAGGATTTCCGGTTTATTCGTAAAGGACGTTAAATTATTCACGTAAGTCCTAATCTCTTCTCGTAAATTTGTGAGTTTATGAACCAACACAAATTTAAATTCCAGAACAATATTCACGAATAAATTTATTTTCCTGAAATGTCGGACTGTCACCAAAGACGGTGTATGTAAACATAAGCACGTAACGTAGAGTCCTCCGGTATAGACGTAGTCGATGCTACTTCAAGATGTAAACCCAAATTTCTTCCCATAAAAAGTGAGTTCATAATATAACATTAATACTGGATTTTGCAACCAAGTATCAAAATTCGTAGTCCCAAGTCTTTTCGAATTGATTACCGATCTAGAGTGTGACTCAATTGTCTTTTGGTGAACAAGAGAATGGATTGGTTTAGTTATCTAATTTTTAAACTAAATACAAGTAATTAAAGTTGTCGTTGAGTAAAATGGAAAACTTAGAATTAAACTACAAATAAAAGTTTGCAACTTAGGAAACTAAAATGTAGATTATTTAAAACTGGAAAAGATGTTTAAATTATACTATTACAAAGGCCGGAAAGAGTAAACTTGAAAACTTAGGAAAATAGAACAAATACTACAATAATGTGCACTGCGAACGCACTTAGATCGCAGTCATTCCATCGCAACTCCATCGCAATCTTACCATCGTAACTTACCATCGTACCCACCATCGCAAACTGACCGCAATAGGGATCGTAACAAACCAATCACAATCAATGCGATCAAAGCAGGGAAGAGACTCGATCGTACCCACTTAGTACGATGGGAGGGCGATCGTACTACCAGATCGCAACCACGATCGCAATGAGTGATCGTGGTTTATGATCGTGGTTCCGGATCGTACCAGGGAAGTAACAAACTGATCGCACCCTAAGCGATCGAAGCCAAGGATCGTATCAAGCAAAACCCTTGTCAGATAGAAATGGCGTCCAAAAGGAAATAAGCTCAA
Source organism: Glebionis coronaria (assembly GCA_025667525.1). Classification (NCBI taxonomy): domain Eukaryota; kingdom Viridiplantae; phylum Streptophyta; class Magnoliopsida; order Asterales; family Asteraceae; genus Glebionis; species Glebionis coronaria. The sequence continues at coordinate 205,800,591 of CM046875.1, forward strand.
TCCAATAAGCAACAACCAATAAGCAATTTTCAAACTTAAGAAAGAGTAAATAAGCGCAAATTCTAAAACTTTTTAAACCTAAAACATTCAAACTTCCATAAGATGGATTTAAAATCAATAATCTTCTTAGAAAAACTTAAAGAGTAAATAAACCAAACAATCGAATAAGCCAATAAGCATAAAGAGCTTATAGCTTATTCGTTCAACAGCTTATGTAGAACAAGAAAACTTAACCTTTTAATCACGAAACACCACCACAATCAATACGAATCGAGAACCATTCGGATTAACCATGAACTTTCAGATTAAGAACAAGTAAATAACGAAAGGTAGAAAGAGATTAAAGAACAAAAAACTTAACTTGATATAGATAGATGAAATCCAAATACAAGAATGATGAAAGCTTAAAAGAAGGGAAGAAATGAAAAACTTAGTGAGAGAAAGTTTAGAACTTTCTCTCTCTAAAACTAGAAAGAAAACTTAAAAAAAATAAAAACTAGCTAACCCCCTTCTAATGTGATTAGGAGGGTATTTATAGGGAAGTGGGAAGTGCATGTGTGGTGCTTCCTTCTTTCTTTTCTTCTCGACTCGATTTAATTCATTTGTCTTTCTCGATGTCGTCTCGGGATTAATTAAACTCGTCTTAACATTCCTTCATTTATTTAGACTCAAGTTCTTCGACTTTATTAAACTTCCGTCTTTAGACTTGTTCTTCGATAAATCTTCAGAATAGGCCTTCGACTTCTGTTCTTTTTGCACTCTTGATCTTTTGACTTCGTCTTTTCCCGTTTTTCTTCGATAAAAGTCCGTGAAAGCCCGTGTTTTCTTCCTTTTTCATCTTTTGGTCCTAAAACACAATAAAAACACAAACCACGCATAATTCCGACATTTACGACATAAAATACACGTTTTGGCTTGGTTATTATTGGAAATAAGTGGTAAAACGATAAGTGTATTCACACTTATTAAATCCCCTACACTTGACCATTGCAATGCCCTCATGCAATGCATTAATTTTAAAGCACGATTTACATTTTCCATCATAAATAACCCACCTTGGCCTTTATTAAATACTAAACATAAAAAGATAGAAGCAAGTAAAGAAATTAAAAACTTACATTGGGTTTTGGCCGCCATGAACGTTTATCATCCTCAAGTTTCACGTTCCCCATACCATGCTTAAAAACGAGATCATTGTTATTATAAGTTAGCAAACTAACACGAATTCATGTGGGCCAATTATTCACTTAGACTCCCTTATTCCTAGGTATATCTCTTATATTTTATTGTTGTCTTGAATGATCACGAGGATGCATTGTTTGACTTATTTCGATAGTTATTTAGGCCGAAAATAAAGTGAACGATTTAATCAATAGTTAGCTAAAGGACAAAATCTTTTAAAACTGCTTCTCGAGACCTCATAAAGTTCATATCTTGGCATAACTCGCTTCACGATTTGAGACCTTTCTCGGACCGATATTTGGCAGCGACTTCATACTTCGAATCTTTGAGAGACGTTCTCGAAATTATGGTCTTCTCTTCATAATAGGAATTTCTTCACTTGAAGTTTTGAAAAATTCTTCATATTTGGACCACGACTTCTTCATTTTTCTCCAATCTTTACTTTGGACTTTGATATACAACGATCCGCCTCCTTTTAGGACTTGGATCTATTTATCCTCATACCTTGTTAGGGCCTTTTTGGATAGACTTCTCCATGATCTTTAGGGGAGTATTTGCCTTTCGTCGTGTGTCTCGATCCTTCATATTGATTTTCAATAAATGATTCTTCACATCACTTTTGGATCTTTAGCAACAAAATGTAGCCCTCATGCCTTGTTAGGGCCTTTTCGAACTCTCCAATCTTCGCATCCCGCTTCAATAAGTTATGCCTTGGCTATGAACTCTAATCCATACCGAGCAACTTTTAAACGTTCTTGGGCTAGAATCTAAGTAACCTTTTAAATCGTACAACCTTATTTATTGCAGATAAATTTATTAACAAGCGAAGGGAGAATAGGCTTATAATTAACTCACATAAATTCACGAAAGAATACCAAACTTATAAATGACTCTATCATCTCTCGTCCTCCACAGTTTAAAATCTCAAGGAATGAGACTCGTGGATGCTTAGCCTATTAAATCAAAGTTTTGGGTTTTCGAGTCATCTATAGGATCTTGTAAATTCTTAGACTTTTTCAAGTTTAGAAATCGCATTTTAAAGTTCCCTTGATAAACGACTCTCTAGGATCAATTATAGGAACTTGCGAAAAATTCTTGTTCTTAACCCGTGAGAGTTAAGACTTTCGCGTTTTATAGCTCCCTATATAAAAGCCTAGCAAAACTTGACTTAAACACGTTAAGGATACTAGCTAGAGTAAACTTAGATAAGTAAACTCGGGTTGAGTCAAAATATTCATGACAAAGAAAAATTTAGAACCACTTTATTTAAGCAAGGAAAGAAAATAACCATAATAAAGAAAAATACCACTATACAACTAGGCAAAAAATAGATTAAAAATTTTGAAAAATGTCGAAAAATCAAATTTTCCGGTTAAAATGAGGGCAAATTCATGGAAAAGACTACTTACTTCGATAGAAGTCCCCCATACACTTGAGATAAACATTATCCTCAATGTTTAAGCATGTGGGAGTAAACTCCCCTACACTTAGGACATTGTGCACTTTGTTTAAATCTTGCTAAGGAAAGGACAACTAAAGTGAATTCAATGTGAACATATAAAATATGAAATATTGAATCACAAGAGTTTAGGATAGAACCGGGAAGATGGGAACACGGTATCACAGTTCGTCAAAAGTCATCAAGGTGGATCTTTGAAGCTTTAATCCCTGCACAACATAAGAAACAAGACAACAAACACGTACGGGGCTCCCCCTACACTTATTATGAAAGCAGTAAAGGATAGAACACGGGTTGCCTGCCGAGAAGCGCTTGTTTTTGTTCACCGAGTCACGAGCCTGACTCGACCCAAATTTAGTTCATGGGGAACGTGGTGAGGGATGGAATTATCTCATGAGAGATGTCCTCACCAAATTACAGCTTCAAACGCTGGCCATTCACCTTGAAATTGGGCCCATTTGGCTGAGAAAGCTCAATGGTCCCATATGGAAAGACTTTGGCGACGGTGAATGGACCAGACCAGCGGCTCTTCAACTTGCCAGAGAAGATCTTCAACCGAGAGTTAAAAAGTAAGACTTGATCACCAACGTAGAACTCTCGGTTCTTGATTTTTGCGTCATGAATGATCTTCGTCTTCTCCTTGTAGATCAGTGAGTTCTCGTAAGCTTCATTCCTCAGTTCGTTGAGCTCGTTGAGTTGAATCTTGCGATGATCATCGGCTTTGTTGATGTCGAAGTTAGCCCACTTCAAGGCCCAGTGCACCTTATGCTCCAGCTCGATGGGGAGGTGGCATGCTTTCCCGTACACAAGACGATAAGGTGTACAACCGATCGGAGTCTTATAAGCAGTACGGAAAGCCCACAGAGCATCATCTAACTTATCGGCCCACGCGGCACGATGCTCTCCCACAGTACGCTCCAAAATTCGCTTCAATCCACGGTTGGATATCTCGGCTTGCCCATTGGTTTGGGGATGATAGGCGGTGGAAAGACGGTGATTGACACCATACTTAGCCATGACTCTTGCAAATTGATCGTTGCAAAAAATGAGTCCCGCAGTCACTGATAATAGCACGAGGAACGCCGAATCGAGCAAACAGCTGCTTTAAAAAGTTCACAACCACCCTCGCATCGTTCGTAGGGAGATCCTTGGCTTCAACCCATTTAGAAACGTAGTCAACTGCGAAGAGGATGTACTTGTTCCCTTTGGAGGATGGAAATGGCCCCATAAAGTCGATGCCCCATACGTCAAAGATTTCACATTCCTGTACGAAATTTTGAGGCATCTCATCTTTATGTGTGATCTTGCCTTGGCGTTGGCAAGCATCACAATGCTTAACCATTTCGTGAGCATCATGATAAATGGTGGGCCACTAGAATCCAGAGTCAAACACTTTCTTAGCGGTGTAGTTGTGACCAAAGTGACCACCGGTGGGTCCTTTGTGGCAAGCTTGGAGAATGTCAAAAGCTGCCGGTCCGTCAACACATCGACGAATGATCAGATCAGCACATTGTTTGAATAGAAAAGGGTCATCCCAAAAGTAAGTCTTAACATCATTCAAGAACTTCTTCTTTTGTTGGGATGTTAACCCTTTGATGAGAACACCACCCGCGACGTAGTTTGCAATGTCGGCAAACCACGGGGTGTCATCAAAATTGAGATTTATAGACATTAAGGTCTCAAGGGGGAAAGAGTCATTGATCTATTTGTTCGGATGATCCCCTTGATATGGATCCTCAAGTCGACTCAGATGATCCGCAGCCAGGTTTTCGGCTCCCTTTTTGTCGTGAATTTCAATGTTAAATTCTTGAAGGAGTAAAACCCAGCGAAGAAGTCTTGGCTTAGAATCATGCTTAGTCATCAAGTACTTCAACGCGGAATGGTCCGTGTATACGATGGTGGGGGATAAAACAAGATAGGGGTGAAATTTCTCAAAAGCATAGACAACAGCTAAAAGCTCTTTTTCGGTTGTCGTATAATGCAATTGAGCCCCCGTCATTGTTTTGCTAGCATAGTGGATTGGTTGGAAGTGTTTATTCACTCGTTGGCCCAAAACCGCACTAATAGCAAAATCGCTAGCATCGCACATCAATTCAAAAGGCAGCTCCCAATTAGGGGTAACCAAGACCGGTGCCTTAGTTAGCTATCCTTAAGAAGATTGAAGGCTTCGAGACACTCTTTAGAAAAGATAAAAGGAGTATCCTTTTCAAAGAGGTGGGTAATCGGGCGAGCGATTTTAGAGAAATCCTGAATGAATCGACGATAGAAGCCCACATGACCCATAAAACTTCTCACACCCTTCACGGTTGAAGGTGGAGGTAATTTGGCTATGACATCTACCTTAGCACGGTCGACTTCAAGACCGGCATTAGAGATTTTGTGTCCTAGCACAATGCCTTCTTTTACCATAAAATGGCATTTTTCCCAATTCAGAACAAGGCGAGTGTCTTCGCACCGCTTAAGCATACATTCCAAATTGGCAAGGCAAGAAGAGAAGGAATCCCCAAAGACCGAGAAATCATCCATGAAGACTTCCATGGTTTGCTCAACCATGTCATGGAAGATAGCCAACATGCACCTTTGGAAAGTCCCGTGGGCATTGCATAAGCCAAAAGGCATCCTTTTGTAAGCAAATGTGCCATAGGGACAAGTGAATGTTGTCTTCTCTTGATCTTGGAGATCGATGGGTATTTGGAAATAACCCGAGAAACCATCAAGAAAGCAGTAATATTCATTACCCGCTAAACGTTCAAGCATTTGGTCCATAAAAGGTAGAGGGAAATGATCCTTTCTCGTGGCATCATTGAGTTTTCGGTAGTCTATACAAACTCTCCACCCGGTAACGAGACGGGTAGAAATCAACTCGTTGTTTTGATTGGGCACAATGGTGATTCCGCCTTCCTTAGGCACACAATGGACTGGACTAACCCATGGTGAATCCGAAATAGGGTAAATCATACCCGCATCAAGAAGTTTGATAACCTCTTTTTTGATGACTTCATGGATCTTAGGATTCACCCTTCGTTGGCTTTGAATTGTGGGCTTAAAGTCGTCCTCCATGAGAATTTTATGTGTGCAGAAGTGAGGATCAATTCCACGGATGTCGGAGATTTTCCAAGCGATAGCTCTTTTATGCTTCTTCAACACGGCGATAAGTCGGGCTTTTTCTTCTTCATGCAGGTCCTTTGCGATGATGACTGGTAACTTCTCGTTGTCTTCAAGGAAATCGTACTAAAGATGAGGCGGTAGGTCTTTAAGCTCAAGAGTAGGAGGATCCTCAATAGATAGTGAAACTAACGATGGATCATCATTATTCACCTCTTTAGGAGAAGGAGGAGAAAGCGGGTCCTCATTGAGAAGTCTCTCAATAGTACGAATGTCGTCATCCCAATCGGTGGATGAATTATCATACTTAATATCGAGAGGACCCAAGCTAGCTTCGAAATCATCCAAGTCACTTTCTCCAAAAGGAGTCAATGCCGGAGTAATTGAGGCAACGGTCTCAACATTGGGTAGAGAAGAGAGAGTACTTTTGCAAGCATCATGAAAATGTTCTTCACAAGCCTTATCGAGAACATCAATAGCATTAACACTCTCATATGAATAAGGTTGCTTAGAAATCTTACCCATGTTGAAGACAATTTTATTGTCACCAACTCTCATGATTATTTCGCCCGCGGCTACATCAATGAGAGTGCGACCGGTCCTCAGGAATGGACGTCCAACGATTAATGGAACACGGGAATCCATCTCGTAGTCAACGACGACAAAATCCGCCGGGAAGGTGAATTTGTCGACGCCAACAAAGACATCTTCGGCAATCCCCACTGGATAAGCAACCGTACGGTTAGCTAATTCCAAGGTCATTTTGGTGGGGACTAGCTCGGGGAGAGATAATTGCTTCCAAACACTTAAAGGCATTAAGTTTATACTGGCACCTAGATCGGCTAGGGCCATGCAATTCTCTACTCCCGGGAAGTTGCAAGGAATCAAGAAGCGACCCGGATCACCAAGTTTGGTGGGTAATTTTCTTAAGAGCACTGCGGAGCAGTTCTCATTAAGTTGGGTCTGAGCAATGTCAAGAAGCTTTTCTTTATCACTTAGAAGATCTTTAAACATCTTAGCGTATTTGGGCATGTGAGCGAGAGCCTCGGCAAAGGAGATGTTAAAATTCAATTGTTTAAACATTTTAAGAAAGTTTGAAACCTGAATATCATCCTTGCTCTTTTGCTTTTCTTTCCTCAACCGTGAAGGATAAGGTATATCAGATGAAGAAGAAGGCTTTAAGGGAGTAGGATCACTCACATCCACGGGTGGTGGGGAAATGGGGATAGAAGGTGAAGGAGGTGAGGAAAGTTGCTATTTTTCCTTAATCACAATCACGGGTGGAGGTGTAGGAAGCTCGGGTTCCGTATAACCTTTTCCACTACGAGTGGTGATTGCTTTCATCTCCCCTCTTGGGTTCGCAACGGTGTTACTCGAAAGAGTACCCGAAGAAGAGGGTTGATTACCTTGGATGAGCGAACCAATCATATCTCGAATGTTAAGCGCTTGAGTGCTGAAAGAGTCTCTGATGTCGGCACGAATTTCATTGCTTTGTTTTGCCATATCATTCCTTAGCTCGGCTCGAATATCGCTCCCTTGTTTCGCCATTTCGCCCTTCAAGTTGATGACTTGACTCTGAAGATTCGTCACCAGCTCCCGATTAGTCTTCATGAACGTCTCGACGTCTTGATTTAATGCCATCGGTTGATTGAGAGGTGGAGCTTGGTAATCTTGAGAATTTCCTTGAGTTGGGTATGGGTTTCTTTGGGATGGATATTGATTTTGAGCACGAGGTTGGGATTGGTTGTTTCGGTTATAGCTTTGTTGTTGGTTTTGGTTTGAAGGAGGGAAACCGGGTGGAGCAAGATAGTTGTTGGAACGATAACTTAGCAAGCTACGGTCTCCTTGAGGACGAGCTTGATAGCCTCCCGTGGGATAAGTACCATATGCCGCGTTAACGTTTTCAGAAAAATTGCCTTGGGTAGAAGGACAATCATTGTAGGAATGAGGACCACCACATGTGTCACAAGAAATAGCAATGGCTTTAGCTTGTTGAAAGTGGTTTGTGGCCATGGACATGAAATTCTTGTTCATCTCAGCGAGTTGTCGAGAAATTTCAGTCATCTCGGGATTGGAAGTAGTAGAAGAAACATTGACTCTCGAGTTAGATCTTGAGGATGCGGATGAATCCCAATTCTTGTGGTGAGTAGTCATGTTTTCAATCAACTCTCGACACTCCTCTGGTCTCCTTTTCATAAAAGTACCACCGGCGGCGGCATTGATCGTGTCACGATCACGAAAAGTGAGACCATTGTAGAAGGTGTCAATGAGAGTGACGGGGAGCATATTGTGATTAGGACATCGGTCGATCAAATCATTGTATCTTTCCCAAGCATCGAAGAGCGATTCATCATTGTCTTGCATGAATCCACTGATTTGGTTACGAAGGCTTGTGACCATGGATGGGGGAAAGTAGCGCGACAAAAAGCGTTGAGTCATGTCATTCCACGTATGAATAGAATTCTTAGGAAGACGGTCAAACCATTTTTCGGCATGGTGAGAAAGCGAGTGGGGAAAAAGTTGAAGGCGAAGGTCATCCATAGAAACACCGGGGCACTTCATGCTTTGGGTTATGGTAATGAATTTTTCGAGGTGTTTGTTGGCATCATCATCCGGAATTCCGCGAAACGGGTTAGTTTGCACTTGTTGGATCATGTGATGCTTCAACGAAAACTCCTGAGCCGTGACGTGCATTTGCGCAATCGGGCCTCCGCGTCCGTTCATGGTTGGTTGACACATTTCCTCCATTGTTCGTAAATTAGGTAGGAGGACATTGTTGTTGTTGTTGTTGTTGTTCAAATTGGGTAGAGGTGGGTTATTATTGTTGTTATTAACACCAGCCATATCTAGATCTTCACGAGTCTCGGGCTCAGAATAGTTCGAAGATCTAGTACGCATACACCCGCAGAAGAAAAATATACACAGAGAATATCTATATAATCTATATAATCTTTTTGGTGCAAAACCTTTTGAAAAGAATTGCTTTTTATGAATTTATAATGTTTTTGTATTTTTAAGAATTTTATATTTTTTAGGATTTTTGAAAATTTTTAAAGCAAGGAAAATAACGTTCAAAGAACGGATCCCAAAATTCAATGCGTCTCTCACTAAAAACCGTTAATCTTAACGAAAAGAGCCGGCAGCGGCGCCATTTAATACTGGATTTTGCAACCAAGTATCAAAATTCGTAGTCCCAAGTCTTTTCGAATTGATTACTGATCTAGAGTGTGACTCAATTGTCTTTTTGTGAACAAGAGAATGGATTGGTTTAGTTATCTAATTTTTAAACTAAATACAAGTAATTAAAGTTGTCGTTGAGTAAAATGGAAAACTTAGAATTAAACTACAAATAAAAGTTTGCAACTTAGGAAACTAAAATGTAGATGATTTAAAACTAGAAAAGATGTTTAAATTATACTAATACAAAGGCGGGAAAGAGTAAACTTGAAAACTTAGGAAAATAGAACAAATACTACAATAATGTGCACTGCGATCGCACTTAGATCGCAGTCATTCCATCGCAACTCCATCGCAACTCCATCGCAATCTTACCATCGTAACTTACCATCATACCCACCATCGCAAACTGATCGCAATGGGGATCGTAACAAACCAATCGCAATCAATGCGATCAAAGCAGGGAAGAGACTCGATCGTACCCACTTAGTACGATGGGAGGGCGATCGTACTACCAGATCGCAACCACGATCGCAATGAGTGATCGTGGTTTATGATCGTGGTTCCGGATCGTACCAGGGAAGTAACAAACTGATCGTACCCTAAGGGGATCGAAGGCAAGGATCGTACCAAGCAAAACCCTTGTCAGATAGAAATGGCGTCCAAAGGGAAATAAGCTCAATCCAATAAGCAGCAACCAGTAAGCAATTTTCAAACTTAAGAAAGAGTAAATAAGCACAAATTCTAAAACTTTTTAAACCTAAAACATTCAAACTTCCATAAGATGGATTTTAAATCAATAATCTTCTTAGAAAAACTTAAAGAGTAAATAAACCAAACAATCGAATAAGCCAATAAGCATAAAGAGCTTATAGCTTATTCGTTCAACAGCTTATGTAGAACAAGAAAACTTAACCTTTTAATCACGAAACACCACCACAATCAATACAAATCGAGAACCATTCGGATTAACCATGAACTTTCGGATTAAGAACAAGTAAATAACGAAAGGTAGAAAGAGATTAAAGAACAAAAAACTTAACTTGAATTAGATAGATGAAATCCAAATACAAGAATGATGAAAGCTTAAAAGAAAGGAAGAAATGAAAAACTTTGTGAGAGAAAGTTTAGAACTTTCTCTCTCTAAAACTAGAAAGAAAACTTAAAAAAAATAAAAACTAGCTAACCCCCTTCTAATGTGATTAGGAGGGTATTTATAGGGAAGTGGGAAGTGCATGTGTGGTGCTTCCTTCTTTCTTTTCTTCTCGACTCGATTTAATTCATTTGTCTTTCTCGATGTCGTCTCGGGATTAATTAAACTCGTCTTAACATTCCTTCATTTATTTAGACTCGAGTTCTTCGACTTTATTAAACTTCCGTCTTTAGACTTGTTCTTCGATAAATCTTCAGAATAGGCCTTCGACTTCCGTTCTTTTTTCACTCTTGATCTTTTGACTTCGTCTTTTCCCGTTTTTCTTCGATAAAAGTCTGTGAAAGCCCGTGTTTTCTTCCTTTTTCATCTTTTGGTCCTAAAACACAATAAAAACACAAACCACACATAATTCCGACATTTACGACATAAAATACACGTTTTGGCTTGGTTATTATTGGAAATAAGTGGTAAAAGGATAAGTGTATTCACACTTATTAAACATTAAAATAATATTTTTAAATAATACTTGAGAATAAAATATCGACCATAATTTGACGGATTGTAACAACATCAACTTCTAACTCCATCGAAGTGCCTCCATTTCCTATGCCAACACCAGTTGAGGATAAAGGTTTCATCGACATCGATCCTCTCGTCTTAGAAAAGTCACCTAAGCATAGTCATTCGACTTGTAAGACCATGGTTGTGAGTGCTCACATCGACTCTTTCTTTGACGATGGCGATGGCAATTTTGCCGAGATTGATCACGTACTTCGAAATCCACATGTTATTTTTGAGGATTCTCCCAAAAAGACCTCGTTACATGTGAAGTACGATGATTATGAGTTTGATCCCGAGATTGAGGAAATTATCGAACGAGAGCTATCTCTTTTGCCTCCACTTCCACCTACGAGTGAGGTCGATCTTTCCAAAGTCGAGGATGAACTAAATGAGTTGGAACGTGTTATTTTCAATGACGAACCAACTCACGTGACAAAAAATCCCATTCTCGAGGAGTTACCTAATAAATACTCCTCAAATGAGAATGATGTTTACCACATTCGTGAGGATCTAACTTATCAACGATCCCCACAAAATAATGATGGTTTTGTGCTTGATCGTGATCTCTTCGAGAGAGTTTCTAAAATCTTACATGAAGGGAATGAAAAACCTTGGTTTGACAAACCCATCTATGATGAAGAAATCGATGAGATCGACGTTCATGAGGATGACGAATATGTTGACCCCGAGGGGGCGGTGTTCTTTGTTGATAAACATTTTGAGAACTTATACAATCCACCACCCCTTAACCGCGACTTAAATGTGAGGATTTTTAGCGTGACGAATCTTGAGTTTTGAAACGCCAAATATTTTCGACATAATAAAATCGGGTTTTCATAAAGAGTTTTTGAACGATGAAAAAGGAAAGGATTTTAAAATGGATTTAAAAGAATTTTCTACATTTTTAAATCCGTCATCACATCGTTATATGAGTACTACCACCTCGTCTACCCCTTTTGACGATGGTTGGTGTGGTTTTAGTGTGGGGGAAGCCCCATATGTTCCTTCACACTTTACCACCGAGGACGAGATATTCGATCCCGGAATTACTTGTAAAGGGAAATCTCGGTCTTCCACCGATGCAATAAATGGAAATTATATTCATTTTCTTGGTGTGAGTCTACCTCGAGTAGCTCATTTTGTTGCCTTACCCATTGTCCCACCCTTCTATTTCTCACCTCTTTTCTTCTACCCCTTTGGGGTTCTAGTTCGTGTTGGATTAGCGTTGTTTCGTCTTTCATCCGAAAACGAGGACGCTATCTTTGACCCCGGTATACGTGTATCGGGTTTTTAAAAGTACTCCATGTACTTTTGGGCATTTTTTATCATGTAAGCCCCACAAAAAATGACCATACCATGATTATCCCTAAATGATCACATTTATGGGGATTCGAGTCGAGCTTTTGACTCGGTTATCAAAAACAAGGTGCCTCGTGGGGGATTATCATGCTTATCCTTTTAAATATTATCGTTTTCTAATAGTGTAACGAGGGGACTTGTGCTCTTCCAACCTTTGTTCGTGGTTGTTTGTGATTGTGATTTATTAGGTTCATCGTCATCATTGAAGCCTTTCGTGTTCGTTTTATGGATCACTCGAGCTTCGATCGTTGCCTTTGGAGATTCCGATATCCGATGATATCCTTTTATGTTCTAATGATTATCTTATTAGCATAATTCCTAAACGGATTTTAGGTTATTCGTTTTACCCTTTCCATGCTCGAGATTAAGCATTCGACTGCGTCTCTAGTATGAGGGTGTTTTCACCCCTAGACTTGAAACATTGAGGACAATGTTTAGTTTTAGTATGGGGGTGAGTAGATACTTCACCTTGCTTACGTCAACACACAATCCAAATTTCATCTTTTTGTTATCGTTTTGTTGCAAAATAAGGCTAAAAAAGGCCAAATTTTAAATTTTTTCGAATTTTTCATAAGTGTTTAAGACACGAATGTAGGTTTTCCGATGGTGAGAATAAGAGTAATTTTTGACTCGACCGTGCGTGTTGAGCACTTAACTTCGATTCCTTAACTTTTTAAGGCTAAGTCTCTTAAATGAGGACGAGAAATGATAGAGTTATTTATAAGTCTCATAATCTTTCACGATCTCATGTGTAGTAATTATTAGCTTATTCTCCTGATAGTAGTGTTTTTGTACCCTTTAGGAAAAGAGCAACAAAATAGGGCAAGTAGGCACGACGATTTAGGAAAACCGTGTGTGAATGACCCTAAGTGAGTTCGTTCTCGAGGAGGCTAGTGTGTTGTGTTAAGAATTGATTAATGATGATTTTATTGTTACAAGAAGAGAAGAGAATAGAAATAAGAAAGAAAAGAAAGACGGTTACGAAGACGGATTAAACTACGACGAAAAAGGCGTTCACGTAAAACCGTAGAAAACTACAAAATTAAAATTTTAACCTAAAAATTCCTAAAAATTAATAAAAATACAAAATAATATTCTAAGGGTTTACAAAAAATCCAAACTTGCTAAAACCTTTTAATTAATTAGATAATGACTTTTTAATGCTAATTAAAGCCCTAAAAATCACAATTAATTATTAAAAAGTCCCAAACAAGATTTTAAAGTTTGTAAACCTCAAAAATGACCTAATTAAGCTAAAAAGTATTTTTTTAAAATTTTAAAACCAAATAAAACTATTTTTAAATACTTAAAAACTATTAAAATCAATTAAAACTTAAATTAATTCTAGAAAATAATTGAAAAGTCCTAAAAAGATTTGGAGAGTTACAAAATTCCTAATTTAGTGTCTACAATCTAGGAAAAATGAAAAAAGTAGAAAAAACAAACTTTTAATTTTTAATAATAAAATAATAATAAAATAATCAAAAAAATTCAAAGTTTACTAAAAAATTCTAAAAAATTACCAAAAATCTTAAATAATGTAACTAAGACAGAAATGCAATTAAAAGTTTCTAAAACCTATTTAATAATTTTATATTAAATTTTAAAGTTAGTTAAAAACCCTAAAATCAAATAAAATTAAAAATAAGACTTTTTGAAAACTTTTTTAGCTGTAAACCTCAAAAATATAAATCAAAACCTAAAAACTATTTTTTCATATTTTTAAAATAACTTTTCCTATTTTCAAATTACTTTTCAAAATTTAAATTAAAAATAATCCTAGAAAATAAATCAAATACGGGAAAAATAAACTTTTAACACCAAAAAGTCCTAAACCTATATAAAAACAAAAGAAAAATACTAAATGGAAAAAAAACTTAAAGGAATAAGCTGAAATCAGCTTAAAACTAAGCTAATTGTTAAATAAGCCACAACACAAACAATCCTTAAATATTAAACGTTGCAAAGAGTTACCAGTCAAAGACCCTAGGGCAATTGGTAAACGCGTTGGTGTGTGGGAGGAGTGGCGCAGGTTCGAGTCATGGCCACGTCCTTTTTGCCTTTTATATTTTTTTTTCTTTTTTTAACTTTAAAACCTCAAGCCTAATACTCCTTAGATTACAAAAACACAAATACCAATCCAAAATATCAAAGATTAAGCCCTATTGAGTGAAAAACGTGCCTAGTTTAATTTTTTTGAAAACACAAAGAACAAGTTTCTTCACTTGTGCAGATATGAAACAAGAGGACTTGTTTTTTATTTTTGTGGTGTTTTGTTGGACAATAGGGGCACCCCTATACTCAGTTGAGTATAGGGAGTCAATTAAAACACAAAATCAAACAGGTCTAAGCACAAAATCAAGCACAAAATGAGCACAAAAGTTACTGAATATGCTTATGTTGACTGATGAATAGTATGCTGGTTCAAATGCCATAAAAGTGAGATTCCAATGCTCAGATCATGCATACAAGTTCACCAAACAGCATATAAGCAATGCACAACCCTAAAATGACCTATAAACTAACACTTAATCAAACTTGGTTGGCAAAATTTCACAAAAAATCAAGCACAAGAGCAGTTACTGGATTAAGCTAGTTTATACCTTTTTTAAACATGCAAAAGTGTTCAATATCCTATCAAACTGACATACAAGAGCATATATCACTTAACAAGCACCAAAGAAGTATGTGAGACAGGTTTTAACTCAAGATTCAAATCATTAAACTCAGTTAAATAGCTAATCCAAACACTCCTTAAGATTCTGAATATGACATTTTTCAAAGCAAATCAACTCCAAACCTAACCAAACTGAATCAAACCTATCCTAGCATGCATATTACAACAAGTAAACTCAAATCAAACCACAAGAACACACATAAACAACTTTGCACAAAAAATCATACCCAATCATAAAATTTCTGAAAACTGAAAACAAGGTCAAGGATTTTACCTTGAGGGACCTACATCCAGGTCCCTCAGTGGTTGCTTAACCACCTCCAAACAGGCCCGGGCTTGTGCAGGACTCTTGGACAGCAACAAGCTTCAATGAGAAACCTGCTAAGATTAATGAAAACAAGCAAAATATACCAACTTCTGATTTTTCTAAAAATCTCTTAAACCTTTTCCAAAACTTTCTCAAATGTTTTCCCTTTGAAAACACTTACACAAATTAACTTTCAAACCTGAAAAACAAAACTTGAACTCAATTTTAACCCAAAAATTTCCCAATTTCAGAAACCCTTTTTCTGAAATTTTCAAACACAAAGTGTTTGAACCAATTCAAATGGAACTCAGTATTCTAGCTTAAAAACGTTTACCAACTTTTATAGAACAAAAGGAATTACACTTTTTCTTAAAAATTACCAACTTTATTAAATAAAAAGGAATTACAAAGTTTTGCTAGAAAAACTGGAACAAAGATAGAGGTCACATGCGACCTCTATTTATACAAATGAAAGGAAGATTCTAGTATGCATAAACCCTAACAAGTGGACTGCCTAAAATGCCCCTGAGTCTTCATCTTGAAATTTAGTCAAAAATCGCCCATGTGATTTTCTGAAAAGCTCTTGTGATGTCCAGCTGTAAGGAAGTGATCTTGAACGTCTATTTGTGCTTGGGGTCAAAGGATTCATTGTGGGTCGTTGGTTTGGTCGGGTTTAGGGTTTTGAGGGAAAGGGACGGGGCAGGAGAGGGTCCCACAAGACACATGGGTGTGTCTTGTGTTGGTTTGGGATGTGGGTTGTGGTGACAAAACGTTGGATTAGTGATCTGGAGCATTTGGGGTAAAACCCCTTTGGTTTTAATGATTTAAGTTTTTAGGGTTTATGGGATTAAGGGTTATAGAAGGTAAGGGTTTAATCCAAAAAAGGAAAGGATTAATTTTAAATATGGTGTTTGGTGGGAAATAACGGTTGACCATTTGACCCTTTTTAATAAGCGGGTGGGTTGTGGGTTGGACAGGTTGGGTCGGGTAAAGGGTTTGGTAATATGGGTGGGTTATGGTGACGTGTAAGGAGGGGATTGGGTGGGTAGGTTTGGCTGTTTGACTAAAATGGCCCCCAAGCTTTCTTTTCTTCTTCACTTTGTATTAATTAGCTCCAAACTTCATTCCCTTTGATTTCAACTTTGGCAGTTTGACATTTTTGGCACATAATGTTTTGCAAACTTAATATAAGGACTTCAAATGTAATAAATGCAATCTTCAAGGGCCAATCTTGTAATATCTTCATTCCTCAAGGACCATTCTTGCAAAACTTGATTTCTTCAAGGTCTTAACTTGCCAAAACTTCAAAAATGAGGGACCAAAGTTGCCAATCTTCAATTCTTCAAGGTCCATTTTGGAAATTCCAGATTTGGGTTTGGTTCATTGTGCGGCTTCGTTTCCCGTGTTCGTTTTTGAATGATTCTTGTGATCTTTTGCCATTTCCTCAATATCCGTACCTAAAATACACAAGCAACAAACACGAGCATATATTTGGCAGTTTTAATGATATTTTATGCATTTTAAGCCCGATTTGGACGATGAGACTATGTATAAAAGCAGTCTCATCACTCCCCCATACTAAACCATTGCCGTGCCCTCACGCAATGCTAGAATAAAGTATCGTAGCATCTCCAAAATTCATTTTTATTCACTTTATTGGAATGATAAACTAGCTATACTACTACTATTACTACTACTTGTGTTTTAGACATAATGTATGATTTTCATCGCAAAATGGGACGTTTAGGTTCATAGAATAAGAACACGTGAATGTTTCGTTAGAAATAATTTTATCGTCCTCGATTTTCACCCTAATTCCATGCCAAGCCTGCAACGAGATCATTGTCATTATAAGTTAGTAATGCTAACACTACTCATATGCCCTAATCACGTACTTATCCTCCCATTATTCCTAAGTTGTATTTCTTATATTTTATTTTGTCTTGAATGTTTCACGAGGATACATCGTTGACTTATGCGATAATAGAGATTTAGGTCTAAAAATAGAGTCCTAACGGTGTAATAAAGACCATTAAAACAATAACCCCTCCTAATAGACAACGATGTTAAAATATTAAGTTGACAAGAAGAATCGATAAACACGGTTTTATAACGGTTTTAAACATGAGACTTATTACCAAGACTTTTATACGCCCCCTAACGGAAGGGCCTTATTATCTTTGGTTTACCTCCATCTTTTATTCAACTTCGCCATGAAGCTTTTATTATGACTTCGGTCTTGCCTTGCCTTTTATTATCCGCCTCATCGGTGGTTTTATTAGCCAAAGACGTATATCCTCACGCTAAAGCGAATTTTGGATCTTTAAAGCTTCGAAGATTAAGGCTTGATTCACTTTCAATTTTGCATAGATTTTAGGCCTTGTGGGGCTTCGAATTGTTTGCTAGATTTAGGTGAGCACTTGAAATCTTATTATTAGGTGAAGCTTTCGATTATTTGGGTGCCAATACTTCAAAACCGTGACGTTGGCGATACCTTAATGTCTTCCCAATTTAATTACACGGAAACTACTAGAAAAGACTAGAAACCCAACAATCCTAACTAAACCGCTAAGTCAATATTTATTAAGCAAAAAAATATTTACAAGCGAAGGGAGAATAAGCAAACAACGAGAACACATGAGTTTTTGAAAGAATACGAGTACTCTACGTTTAGCATAGTAACTTATAATTAACTCTATCATTTCTCGTCCTCATTTAAGATACTTAGCCTAATGTGTAGTTAAGGAATCAAAGCTAAGTGCTCAACACGCACGGTCGAGTCAAAAATTACTCTTATTCTCGCCATCGGAAAACCTACATTCGTGTCTTCAAACACTTATGAACCATGAGAAAATTTTTAAAATTTGGCCATTTTTAGCCTTATTTTGCAACAAAACGATAACAAAAAGATAAACTTTGGAAAGCGTGAAGGTTTGGCAAGGCAAGTATCTATTCACCCCCATACTAAAGTTAAACATTGTCCTCAATGTTTTGAGTCTAGGGGTGCAAACACCCCCATACTAGAGACGTAGTTGAATGCCTAATCTAGCATGGAAAGGGTGTAACCAATAAGTAATAGCCGTTTATGAAGTGTGCTAATAACCTAAGGTTAGAACATCAAAGGGTATATCATTTGGATATTGAGAAATGTCTTCAAAGCAGACGATCGAGTGCTCCCATAAAACGAACACGAGAGGCTCCAATCGTGAAGATCATGATCTAAAAACCACAATGCACAAACAACCACGGAACAAAGGTTGGAAGGGCACAAATCCCCTCACATTAACTAATTAGAAAGCAATAATATGTACATGGATAAGCATGGGTCTCCCCCACGAGGCACCTTGTTTTTGATAACCGAGTCAAAAGCTCGACTCGAATCCCCATAAATGTGATCATTTTAGGGATTATCTTGGTGTGGTCAATTTTTGGTGGGGCTTACATGATAAACAAGGCCCAAAAACAACCGGTATTAAGGACTAAGTCCTTTGATGATGCAAAATACCGGGATCGAAGATGGCGTTCTCGTTTTCATTGGAAAAACAAATCAACGCCACTTCATCAATAGTCAACAAAAACTCAAAGAGTTTCAAGAAAGTAGGAGAGAAGAAATAGAAGGGTGGGACAATGGGTAAGTCATGAAAACATTGAGCTACTCGAGGTAGACTCGCACCAATCGAATGAAAAGATTTTCCATTTATTGCATCGGTGGAAGACCGAGATTTCCCTTTATAAGCAATTCCAGGATCAAATATCTCGTCCTCGTTGGAGAAAGGGGAGGGAACATAAGGGGATTCCCCCACACTAAGTCCACACAAAGCATCGTCAAAAGGAGAAGACGAGCTTGTAGCACTCAAAACACGTGGTGATGACGGAGTTAGAGTTGTAGAAAAATCTTTTAAATTCAATTCAAAATCTTTTCCTTTTTCATCTTTTACACTCTCCTTGTGAAAACCATAAAGCAATGTTAGTCACACTAAAAATTCTCACATTTTGAAACCGTTTTGGCAAAGGTGGTGGTAAGTTTTCAAATCTTTTGTCAACAAAGAAAACTCCCCCATCGGGATCAACGTATTCATCATCCGAAGAATCACTCGAGATTGGAATCGTAGGCTTAACACTCTTAACCTCCACCGGCGGAGGGGACGGAACTTCATTTTTCTCAACAACTCCTAAAACTCTATTTGAAATCTTTTTGCAAATGTTTTTGATGGGATTGACATTGTACAAAGACGTGATCGAATACACATGAGAAAGTGTGGAGTTTTGAGTTGCATTAATGACGAGTTCTTCCTCATTGAAACGAAGAGTGATTTTCCTAGCATGCACATCGATAAGTGCTCTCGAGGTATCCAAAAAAGATCGACCTAAAATTAACGGAACTTTAGGATCGATAGGAATGTCAACAACAATAAAGTCTACGGGATAGTAGAACTTTCCAACTTTCACAAAGACGTCCTCGGCAACTCCACAAGCTAGAATCGTAGAATGATCGGCCATCTCGATTGACATTCTTGAAGGAGTGAGATTGGGAAGATTGAGCGATTTAAAAATCTCAAGAGGCATCAAATTAATACTAGCACCAAGATCGGCCAAGGCGTAGCATTCTTCCATGTCTTGTATAGCACATGGGATCAAAAACTTTCCAGGATCACCGACTTTTTGAGGTATGCGGCTTAGAAAAACCGATGAACAACTAGACGATTTTTGCAATTTCTCTTTGTTATTCAACATACTTTTGAAGTTCGCGGCAAATCGAGGCATCATGACTAAGGCGTCGGCAAAACTTATATTAAAATGCAAGTCACGAAACATTTTCATGAAGAGTTCAAATTGATAGTTATTTCGTTCTTGTGCCTTTTCCCTGTCTCGTCTTGAAGGGTAGGGTAAGGGTGGTGTGGGTTGGGGCATAGTAGGCAAAGGCCTTGGAATCTCGGGTTCCATGATTGGTATAGGTTCAACCGTAGGTGTGTTTTGAGCGGTACTTCGTGGGCTTTGAATTTGCTCTTTTTCGACCACCACCTCGGGTTCTTTCTCTTTATCCTTCTCCATAGAAGTACTTGGACGAGAAATGGGTTCTTTGAAAGTTTTACCACTACGAGTAGTAATAACCTTCAATTCTCCTTTCGGGTTCACGATGGTATTGTTGATCCCAAACTTAGATCGATTAAGCTTTGTGTATACGAGATTAGATCAAGTACTACACGTAGAGAAACCTTTGCTTATGAATAAAGTAACAAAGTGTTATGCGGAATTAACACTTGATCTAAAACACAAAGATGTTAAACAAACTTTCACTTGTATTAGAATGATCGTGCTTGATTACAATGAAAGAGTTTAACTTGCGAATACTTATGAAAACTTATATTAACTTTAACCTAAAAGATCTTCTTTTATAGAACAAGAAGTCTTGTACAATAAGCTACGAATCAACTATTCTAGGTAAAGATAAACATAGAAAATACATTGTCGTCTCTATCCTTACTAGAAGTATTCTAGAATATAATATACGTGTAGCTCACATCTTCCATCAGTGCTTGTCTTCAATCTGTCAACGCTTGACTTTAACTTGTCAACGCTTATGCTATCAGCGCTCAATTTGCTCTTGTCAACGCTTGAGTTGTTCTTGTCAGCGTTCAAGTGATCTGGTCTTAATTTATTCCCAACAATCCTCCCCTAAACTTGATATCCACTCTTATGATCAAGTTTCTGAATAAACACTAAGAACTTGGAGGAGTCTGACAAACCTTATCATATTGGTAATAAATAAATCTGATCAAATTCTTTGCCACGTCACTTGTATAGTCTATCTCCAACTGGGTGTCCTTCATCTTCTCCAAAACAGCCTTGGATATGAAATACTGAGCATCTACAAGTAAATACTCAGCAAACTTTGTAGAACTCAAATGGTATACACCAGCAGCTGAATATAACCTCCATTGAAGACCACTGAGGTCATCTTCAAGATCCTTCCATATTTCAGGATCTTCTTCTTTTGTCCCACACATTCTTTTGAATGTGGTCCAAAGTTTTATTCCATTGACTGAAGTTGGTGCTTCAGCCTCATACTTGGTCTCTAGCAACCTCCAAAGGTCCACCAAGTCTTCTCTATCACAACTTGCAAATAAAGATATGAGAGTGGTAAAAGTGTGTACCTCCTTGCCAAATCTTCCAATTTTCCAGAATCCACATTCATCCTCATCATAACTCACAATTGGATTCCTGGAATCTAGTGGTAACACATGCACCATATCTGAAGCTTCTAATGGGGAGAGCTTGAGGCTCTTTCTAATAACTGCTTCACTTGGATATAGTTGATTCATATCTTTTGGAAACTCAAGAATAAATCCCTTCTTTACTGGTCTAGGAACTATCATAGCTTTCTTGATTGCCATCTCTTCTGCAAGTTGCTCCTTTCTTTCATCTGAAAGAAGTCTGAAAGTGTTTTCTTCTTGCACTTTCACCCAAATAGGATAAGCCCTATGTTCCAACTCATCAAACGTCAAAGCCTTCAGCTTCTGATGTGTCCATCCAACTCCATGACATTTGAGCAACATAAAGTAGAGCTTCCTCCTATCCCTTTTCAACTCAGAGAGAATGTTGCTTGCCTTGTGCTTCAAAATCACCTTACAATCCTTCTGAACTCTAAGAAGAATTTCCAAACCCCATATCTGATCTGAAATGGTCAAGTCTGGATTATCCATACAGCTTTCTTCCCAAGAATTGTACATCTGAACCACCTCTGGCATATCAAAATCAATCTGCAACTTTAAATCTCTCAGCTTTTCCCTAGCAAGCTCATCACCATACTCAAGTCTTTCTGGTTCAACAATCATCACACTTGAATCTGAGCTAGCTTCATCACTGTCTTCTTCAGAAGTCACAACAAATGGTGACTTTTCCTTTTCACCTTGTTCCATCATTTGCTCAGCCAATCTTCTATCAAATTCAACCTGAGCTGCATTCAAAATCAATCTGCAACTTTAAATCTCTTAGCTTTTCCCTAGCAAGCTCATCACCATACTCAAGTCTTTCTGGTTCAACAATCATCACACTTGAATCTGAGCTAGCTTCATCACTGTCTTCTTCAGAAGTCACAACAAATGGTGACTTTTCCTTTTCACCTTGTTCCATCATTTGCTCAGCCAATCTTCTATCAAATTCAACCTGAGCTGCATTCTTTGGAACAATTTATTCTACCAACTTACCCTTACCCTTATCTGATGGTTCAATTGTTGGTAAGGTAGATGGTAATACCTGAGTAGAAACATCCTTGATGATAGATGATGACTGGAATACATCACCTCCATATGCAGATCTGTCAACGCCCAAATTTCCTCTATCAGCGCCCAAAATACTTCTATCAGCGTCCAAACTTGTCTTGTCAACGCTCAAATATTTTCCCTCAGCGCCTTGTGTAACCTCTCTCAACATATCTGTAAATGATAAATTTAAATTGGTTGGAGAGATCAAGGACGTATCAAAACCTGTTTGTTCCTTCAAAGTAGTAAGAGCTTCAGCAACATCCAATGATTGACCATCTTGACTGCTCTTATCACTCAGATTTCTTTGATCTTCCTCCCCTTTGGAAGACTCCTCCATACCTCCCCTTGAATGAGCACTCTCCAAAACAACAATCCTCTCCCTCAATTCTTTGAGTTCAAGGCCTTGGTTACTGACAATTTGTACTAAGTCTGCATTCTGCTTTTGCAAGCTAATGAAGACAGCCGTCAATTCCAAAAGCGTCATTGGTTCCAGTCTGCCCTCTTCCAAAATGGGGATTTGACCCCCCAAGTCAGGTTCATTGGGCATGGATGAGGACTTAATTATGGTGGGACTGCCTTGGCCAGCTGCTAAGCCAGAACCAATAGTCCCAGCCTCATCCAGGTCACCAGCCACACTTGTGGTGGTGGTTCTCTCTGCTGCATGGCTAGGACCACCAGAGGAGAACACTCCAGCAGTCCTTTGGCGTTTAATCAACCTATATTCAGGTGGTGTGGAAGATGGTGTAGAAGAAGGTGTAGATGTGGGTTGATGAAGGGGTGTTTGGGATTGTGATGGTTGGGTGTCAGCGGTGGAAATAGGTACATCAACGCCCACATTAGATGTGTCAGCGTCAAAGGGATTTTGGTCTATTTGCATTTGGTCAGGTGAGGGTAAAGGTTCAGGGATAGGTTCAAGTTGTGGGTGAGGGTCAATATGAGGTTGGGGGTCTGGTTGGGGTTGTGCTGCTGCAATAACAGCAAGCATAGCTGGGGTTAAAGGTAGGTCTCTATGAGGTGGTGAATTCATCTTGGTAAAAATAGCCTTCTTTTGTTCAGGGATCTTATAAAAATCATTGTGATCCCTTGAACAATATCTTTGAGCATCAAAAACCATTTGCAGAAAACGGGGATAAGCTAAAGTCATTTTTGTCCCCTTGTTTTTACACATTCCTTCAAAAATCATTTTAGACCAATTATATTTTTGCCCTGTTGCAATACACACAATAGCAGTTGCAATGGATCTATTGATCTCATTGTGTGCAGTACATTTGGGACTCAAACATTGAAGGAGAATGTGAATGAGGTACTTCCAGGCTGGGGGAAATTCCTGCTTATGGTACTTATTAAGAGTACCTTCATCAGGAATAGGGTATCCCAAAGCCCTAAGCCCTTGTTCTATTTCAGATATGGGAAGAAGGGTTACACCATCAGCATCATCAAGATGCAAGGCCTGGCGTACCAAGGCCTCAGTAACCACCCAAGGTCTCCCATGAACAATAGAAGTTAATGTGGTCACTCCATTAACTGTTGAGGAACTGACAGTGTTCCAAAACTGTTTAATGTGTGTGACTGGAATGAGTGGCGCATGAGAAAGAGCATACCTTAATGGGGATGCGTTCAAATACTCCACCATTTCTGTGTATTGAGGGAACAAAGTATTATCAGCAACAAGATAAGCAATCATGTTGTGTTGAGACTTGAACCCCAAATCCAATTCTGCTGAGTTAAATCTTGGTGCCATTGATGAAAGCTGTTAATTTGAAGTATAAAAGATGAAGGTTGATAAGAGAAAAAGTGTTAGACAAGAATTATAGATACCCTGTTTAAAATAGGAGCCAAATTTATAGGAGTGGATGAATGCATGTGATTGGCCCAAAAATAGGCAAAGATTTTCAAAAACTAATCATGAAAATATTGAAAAAGTTATAAGTTATCTCATGCATTTAATGAAAGTAACAACTCCTAAAATTACGGCTTGAAAATATGTCAAAAAGTAACAACTGGGTAGGTCCCATTGATTGTCAACGGTCAAATATAACCCATCAACGCCCAACGGCTATAATCTTGTCAACGTTCGCCTAAAGCCATGTCAGCGTCCATTTTGGTCACAACAACGCTTGGAAAAATCTTGTCAGCGTCCAAAAATAAAATTGTTTTAAAAAGTGAAAAATGACCTTAACAAGTAATTTATCCTAGAGAAGATAACCAAAAGCTGATAATTATCATAGGGCGGCAAGCACTGTCCAGTTATGCACACTTGCATAAGCAAGATAGACATAACAGTCCTCTAGTGTCCCTTGCTAACCAAAATTCTTAACAACCAAGTTACCTTATAAAATCCTTGTTACTCCCAGGTAAAACCCATATCAAAATGATTCCCAAGTCTCCCAACAGACCACAACCAATTCTAGGCCAAAAATGTCTTGGCAGTATGCAAAGTTGATATACTATGCATGCTACAGTGCCTCATGGTTTAGTAAAACTAACCCATACTCACCTGTGGACACAATCTAGAATTGTGATGAGAGTATCATATGGATACCCAAAAATCCTAAAGGTTCCTTAACCTCCCCTCAAACTATGATACATGAGTTCTCAAAATATAAATGAACATTAAAAATTTATGTCAAGATAGGAATATAAATATTCCAACCATCATCCATAAACAAAACATGTCCAAATAGCTCTTCAAAGATCCATAAGCAACTCTGTATCCAATGGCATAAAGCTACCACCTACCTACACATTTAGATGAAAACCACAAAACTAACATTTGTTGCTGACAGCGTCCCGACAACACTTATCAGCGTTGAAGAAACTCTTGTCAGCGTTAGACAATAATATCTCTAACAACGGCAAAATAACACTTATCAGCGTTACATGTACCTTTGTCAGTGTTAGAAAAATAAAGTGGAAAATCTAAATCATCACAAAGACCAATAACAATGCATTATCCTGTACATACTTTTACAAAAAGGTTCCAAAACACATATTAAGTGAGATTAACCATTCCAATATTTGTTACCAAATATTGAAAT
The DNA here is from genome assembly GCA_025667525.1 of Glebionis coronaria. Taxonomy (NCBI): domain Eukaryota; kingdom Viridiplantae; phylum Streptophyta; class Magnoliopsida; order Asterales; family Asteraceae; genus Glebionis; species Glebionis coronaria. Next base: position 205,825,874 of record CM046875.1, read on the forward strand.
CTTCCAGCATCAAAAGGTTTAGTTAATAAATCAGCCACATTATCTTCTGTGTCTACCCTATCTGGTTGTATTAAACCTTTCTCAAAGCAATCTCTTATAAAATGATGTCTAATTTCTATGTGTTTGGTTTTAGAATGATGTACAAGATTTTTAATAATGCATAAAGTACTGTTATTGTCTACAAAAATCTTGGTATGCATAAAATTATACCCATAATCCAACAGCTGGTTCTGAATCCATAAGACTTGTCCACAACAAGCAGCTGCAGCCACATATTCTGCTTCAGTTGTAGAGTTTGCCACCACTGTTTGTTTCTTGCATTGCCAAGATATTAATCTGCTCCCAAGAAATTGACATCCACCAGTTGTGGATTTCCTATCAAACTTGTCACCACCATAGTCACTGTCTGAATATGCAATAAGATCCAATGGAGAATCTTTTGGGTACCACAAGCCAAGATCTGGATAACATCTTAGGTACCTAAAAATTCTCTTCACAGCAAAAAGGTGACATTCTTTGGGAGTCACTTGATGGCGTGCACATGCACATACAGCAAACATGATGTCAGGTCTTGAGGCTGTAAGATACATCAATGATCCAATCATTGATCTATAATGCCTAACATCCACATCCTTTCCAGCTCCAATTTTTCCCCAAGGGTGTTGCCTATCCATAGGAGTGGAAGCCTCCTTCTCATGTGGAGAAAAACCATATTTCTTCAAGATTTCAGCTACATACTTGTCTTGGGAGATGAAGATACCATCTTCTTTCTGCTGAACTTGCAAACCTAGAAAGAAGTTCATCTCACCCATGGCACTCATCTTGAATTTATCTGTCATGAGCTTGGAAAAATCCTCACTTATTTTTGGATCAGTAGACCCAAAAATGATATCATCAACATAGACCTGCACAAGCAACACATGTTTTCCTTTCTTCTTTGTAAATAGTGTCTAATCTATGGTGCCCCTCTTGAATCCATTGTCCACCAGGTAAGTGGACAATGTACCATACCATGCTCTAGGGGCTTGATGAAGTCCATACATAGCTTTCTTCACTCTATAAACCTTGTCTGGATTCTCAGGATCTTCAAAACCAGGAGGTTGCATGACATATACCTCCTCAACAATTGTCCCATAGAGAAAAGCACTCTTCACATCCATTTGATAAACAGTGAAGTTCATGCAAGAGGCATAAGCTAGGAAAATTCTGATAGCTTCAATTCTTGCAACTGGTGCAAAAACTTCTTCATAATCTATGCCTTCCTCTTGTGTATATCCCTGAGCTACCAAACGTGCCTTGTTTCTGACCACAATGCCTCTTTCATCTTTCTTGTTTCTTAGAACCCACCTTGTCCCAATTGGTCTCACATATCTAGGACAATCAACCAGCTCCCAAACATCCTGTATAGCAAATTGGTGAAGCTCATCCTGCATTGCTTCCACCCAACTTGGTTCTTTGAGAGCATCAAAAATTTTCTTGGGTTCTTCCTGTGACAGAAAACAGGCAAACAAACATGCTTGTACAAGAGGGGTATCAACCTTCTTGTGTATATTGGCAATAAATCCACCAAGACTTTGATGGGATCTTCTTGTCTGAACTGGAGCCATAACATCACCAATGATCTGAGATGTGGGGTGATCCTTTGCTGTGGAAGTGAGAACTCCTCCTTCAAAAAGTCTAGTGTCCTCAACTTCACGCTCCATGTTCCCAATATCTTCTTCAGATTCTTCTTGATCAACAGAAATCTCTTCATGGACATTGGAAGGTCCACCTTGTTCAAAATAGGAAGAGAAAAGCTGTGTAAAGGTGTCACCAAAGTCTGATCCTTGTTTGTCAGCGCTTGGGCTAACAACGCTTGAACTGTTGTTGTCAGCGTCTAAGCCATCAGCGTCTGAATTGGTCTTGTCAGCGCTTGATTTCCCTTTGTCAGCGCCTGAAGAATCATGCATGTTTGTATTTGGTGGTATTTGAACACCACCATTATCCTTTCTAGCAGCAGTAGCAGCAGCATAATATTCATCTGTCCATATAGGAAGTGTAACATATTCTTTTGTGGGAGATGATTCAACTGCTGGTGGTCCATCCTCCTTAGCAACCTGGATACCTAAAACATTACCAATTCTCTTTTCCAAAACACTTGAAGTTGCCTTCACAATGTCTGGATCAGTAACAGGCATATAATTTAAAGCTCTAGATAAAGGTTCTAAGTCAAACAACCAATTTGGACCACTTTCAGGATCACTAGGTTTACTTTCTAAAAACCTAACATGTACCTTTTCAAGTATACGTTTTTCCTTTTTAATGTAAACCCTATATCCTTTACTCTGCACTAAATAACCCATGAAGTAGCCTTCATCACCTTTTGAATCAAATTTACCTAGGGCCTCACTAGTTTCTAAAACAACTACATGACATCCAAAAGGCTTGAGAAAGCCAATATTTGGCTTCCTTCCCCAAAGTAACTCATAAGGTGTCTTATTATGTATTTTGTTGACCAATGCCCTATTTTGAACATAACAAGCTGTGTTAACAGCTTCAGCCCAAAAGGCTATAGGAAAGTGGGCATCAGCCAACATGGTTCTGGCTGCTTCAATAAGGGTCCTATTCTTCCTTTCAGCAACCCCATTTTGCTGTGGGGTTCTAGCTATGCTAAACTGCCTAGTAATCCCTTTCTTGGCACAAAAATCATCTAGCAACTGATTTCTAAACTCACCCCCATTGTCACTTCTAATAATTTTGACCTCATTACCATTCTTCTTTTCAATCTGGGTAATGAAATTAATCAGACTTTGGGCAGTTTCACTTTTCTTAGCTAAAAAGAAAGTCCATGTAAACCTGGAAAAATCATCAGTGATAACAAAACAATATGATTTACCCTTCAAACTTTCTATATTAGTTGGACCAAAGAGGTCCATATGCAATAAGTGAAGTGGTTTAGAACTAGAGTGCACCTGTTTAGACCTGAATGAGACCTTGTGCTGCTTGCCCTTAAGACATGCAACACAAGAGTGGTCATTGTGGAAAGCCTTTTCAGGCAAACCATCAACTAAACCAAGCCTCACAAGTTTATTGATATTCTTAAAGTTTATGTGCCCTAATCTCCTGTGCCAAAGATTACTTTCATCTACTGAGGCTTTAGCATACAGACATGACATTTTATTATTTATCTTAATTCCATTAAGATTCACATTATATATGTCTTTATGCCTTGGTGTTCTAAAATCTATGTATTTTTCCTCAGGGAGCTTATAATCTTTGCTTAACACCAAGCACTCAGTATCTGTGAAAAGAACCTTATTTTTGTTATCACACACTTGTGATACACTAAACAAATTATAATCCAGTTCTTTTACCAAGAAGACATTCTCAAACCGTAGATTGTTGGTGACAAGGGTTCCTTTTCCAGTGATGGTGCCGTAGCCCCCTCCAAAGTATACCTTATCACCATCTTGAATAGGAGAGAAATTGGTCAGATAGTCTTCCTTTCCTGTCATGTGCCTTGAGCATCCACTATCCCAGTATCCATAATCATTGATCTTCTTCTGAATGCCCTGCACATAAAGAAAACACATTAGTTTTCTTTGGGAACCCAAGCCTTGGAAGACTTGGATTCATTTGGTTGTTCAGCAAGAACAGACTTGGTTCTCATAACAACCCCATTTTCATCCCTGTTTGAATGAAATTCCCAGTTAACCCCAATTGGTGTTGACAATGCCTTTGAAATATAATGAAACCTGTTGCATGTCATAGAAATACCAGTAGAATTAGGGTTTTGGTCTTGTTTTGGTCTCCATGTTAAGCTAGTAGAAGCTTTAGACCTATTTCCCTGTGGTTGCAAATACCTAGGTTTGGCAGTGTGTCTGTCAGCGCTTAAATTACTCTTGTCAGCGCCCCGATTGCCTTTATCAGCGTTGTACCTAGGGTTTGCTACAGGAACCCATTGCCTATTGGACCAAGTGTTTGACTTTTGAAAAGGTCTTAGGCCTTGTGTGTTAGACCCTCTAGAAAAGAATGGTGCTGGTCTAACAACTTGTGAACTTTTGTTCACAAAGGTATTGGGTCTGACAGTGTTTGACCTATGCTGACTTTTGTCAGCGCTGAAATGGTTCCTATCAGCGTTGACATTGGAAGCGTTGACACATTTGTATGCCAAATGTGAGAAGCTACCACATGTGTAACAATCTTTTCTAGACATAGTCTTAGGTCTAGAAGCAAAGAAGCCTGTTCCATGGTTACTAACTTGGCTTTTTGGTGACCTAGTATTCCTATACATCTCTGCATACTTAACACTAGGTTTTCTAACAGTTTGTGGGCCAAGGTCAACAGCTTTGCCAGTGGTAGGGTGTGTGATCTTAATAGGTTTAGGATCATTGGACTCCACAATTGGTATCATGTTTGGTGTGGGCTCATTTGGACTTTCACACAACAACCCTCCCTTAACAAACAAGGTGTGGTTAGCTTTCTTCCACTCATCTAGGTCAGTCAGTTTTTGCTTGTATTCCTCAACTGGGGAAATCACTCTAGGTGGAGGAATGAATTCCTCCTCTTGGCATTCTGGCAAGCCAGTCCAAGATAAGTCCTTTGATTGGACACCATAGAAATCCCCAGCTGGTGGTGGAACACCAGTGTAATCCTTCATCCCAATCCCACTCTTATCCTTAGAGTCTCTCTGTTTACTAACACACTCTCCTAGGGATTGTGTGGCCTTATCAAATCTCTGGATTTTAAGACTCACATTATCTTTATTTTTGTTAGCCTCCTCTAACTGAGCTATCAAATCAAGATTAACCCTATTTACTATATCTTGAACATCTTTACTCTGATGTAACTCATGTTTTAATATATTTATTTGATCTTTTAAATCAAACTCCATTTTCTTATACTCAGCTACTGTCTTTTCTGTTTGGGTAAGAGCAATTTGATAATTAGATACTTTACATCTTTCAGTACTTGCCTCATCTAATAATTTAACTATCTCTTGATTTAGTTTTTCAGTATTTAAACGACAACCCTTAGAACAGAAAGCATCATCATATACCTCATTATCTGATGAAGAGGAGGAGTGTGCCATGAGAGCATATTCAGCATGCTCTTCTTTAACTTCAGCAACCAAAGCTCTGTCCTCTTCCTCATTCTTAGCCATCCAGCTCCAGTCCCATTCCCCAACGCCATCAATTTGTTGAACAGCAACCATGGCCTTGGGATCTTGACTCTTAACCATTTGGCTTGAGGGCTTACCAGCATCAGATCTTCTTGGAGATCTACATTCCCTCATAAAGTGCCCCATCCTATGACAGTTGTAGCACTCAACCTTGGACTTGTCAAACCCAGCAACATCCTTAGCATTAAATGTCATCTTCTTCTTGAACCTTTTATTAAACCTGTTTGCTCTTAAACTTACAAGAGCCATAGTCCACTTGATGTCCATCTCTTCCAATTGTTCATCACTTATCTGCTCAAGATCTTCATATGTAATCCTTGAATCACTGGGTAAAGAAGCAATGAATGCACACATAGTATCTAGATCTAAACCAGCAGGTTTAAGTCTATCAGCTCCAAAGTTGTGTGTGTCAGCGCTTGAGTATAAAGCGTTGACAGGATATGATCCAGCGCTGACAGACTGACATCCAGCGCTGACACCTTGAGATCCAGTGGCTGGATGTCCATAGAAGTTCATGGAATCAAATTGGCCTTCACTTTGTGAGAAGAAGGCCATGTTGCTGCTGGAAGATTTATTATCACTATCCAATTGCCATTCATTCTCCAACAGTCTTAGTTTGTTGAAGATGTCATCAAACCTGGAGGTCTTGTGGGTGTTATTGACAAGAATGGATCTTGTCTCAATCTTCCATACATCACCAAGGCTTTTGAGAAAAGTAGCATTCAATTCAGGGTCATCAATCTGTGTTCCCATGAAGGAAAGTTGACTTGTGATGTCAAGAAGTCTACTTCTCACACTGCTGAGATTTTCATTGGGTTGAGCTTTAAAGACAGCATACTCATGCAAGAGTTGCTTCTTCTTTTCTTCTTTTGTGTCAGCATTACCACCATGTGCTACTTCAAGAGCTTCCCAAAGCTCTTTTGCAGACTCAAAGCGTTTGTACTTGTGCTGATTCTCATGACCTAGGGCGTGTTTCAAGATGTTCAAGATTTTCATGTCCACCCTCTTCTTGGCTATATCTTCAACAGCTACAGCTCTCCCATCTCCAGGCTTTTCCAACTTATCAGCTTCAGGACAATTAGGAACAGCTGTCCTTGTGGCAATTGCAGCAGCAATCTTTGCTGCTTTGTCGAATGTGTTCCCATATTCGACAATCTCCCAAAGAGTGTAGTCATGAATGGCTATATATTGCTCAAAATTTGACTTCCAAAGCTCAAAGTTCCTGGCATCAAACATGGGAATTTTGATCCTAGGGTTTGAGGAGTTGTTTTGTAGCACGGCAGCAGGTTGATCTGTGCCAGACATGGTGTTTTTAGGGTTTTGAGAATTTTAGGGTTTTTAGGGTTTGGTGTTTTAGGGTTCTTGCGTTACTTAAAGATCAAAAGTTTCTCAACAAGCTCTGATACCACTTGTTGATCCCAAACTTAGATTGATTAAGCTTTGTGTATACGAGATTAGATCAACTACTACACGTAGAGAAACCTTTGCTTATGAATAAAGTAACAAAGTGTTATGCGGAATTAACACTTGATCTAAAACACAAAGATGTTAAAAAAACTTTCACTTGTATTAGAATGATCGTGCTTGATTACAATGAAAGAGTTTAACTTGCGAATACTTATGAAAACTTATATTAACTTTAACCTAAAAGATCTTCTTTTATAGAACAAGAAGTCTTGTACAATAAGCTACGAATCAACTATTCTAGGTAAAGATAAACATAGAAAATACATTGTCGTCTCTATCCTTACTAGAAGTATTCTAGAATATAATATACGTGTAGCTCACATCTTCCATCAGTGCTTGTCTTCAATCTGTCAACGCTTGACTTTAACTTGTCAACGCTTATGCTATCAGCGCTCAATTTGCTCTTGTCAACGCTTGAGTTGTTCTTGTCAGCGTTCAAGTGATCTGGCCTTAATTTATTCCCAACAGGTATCACTAGGAAGACCACCCGAAGAAGAGGGCTTACACATGATAGCTTCAAACATTTTTCCCATTCGGTCTTCAAACTTAGATTGCCTGGCATCCGCTTTTAACAATTCTTGCTTAATCTCATGTTGACCTTGCTTCATTTTTTGTTGATTTTGTTGGAGTCTTTGAACATTTCCTTCCATTTTATTAGCATGAGTTTTAAGTTCATTAGCAAGTTCGTTTTTAAGCTCGTTTTTCAACTCGGACCTTAAGCTAACCATTTCACGTTGCATATTATCAAACTTAGCATCATTAGCCTTTGCATAATTCAAAATTCTCCTTGAAGATTTTTGGTGTGATCGTTTTGAAAACCTTGAGTAGAAGTTTGAAAATCACGGTTTTGGTTTTGGCTTGAAATTTGCCCATTTACACTTTGATAATTACCCTTGTTGTAATTCCTTTGATTTCCTTGGTAATTTCCTTGGTTGTTGTTGCGATAGTTATTAGCATTTTGATTTGGTGGAGCTTGATTTTGGCGGGAACCTTGACCGATTTGGTTATAAGTTCCTGTGGCTACATAAGCACTCGAAGTGTTACCATCCGCGGTAATGCACTCGGAAAGATCATGAGCTCCACCACACGACAAACAACTCTTAGAAACCGCTTTAACCAAAGCGGAATTTGAAGCTTCTTGAGCTTTCCAATGGGACATAAGGCTAGCAAATCTATCAAAAAACCGATTTTCTTCATTTGCCTCATCATGTAAAGCATTAATGCTACGAGACGATGACGAGCCCAATTTGGCAACACTCGGTGTGTTACGAGGGCTATAAACCTTAGACCTATTCTCAATTATGACCAAAGCTTCTTCAACCGTTTTTTTTACAAAAAAAATTACCACCCGCGGCGGCATTTAGATAATCTCTCTCATGATCGTTAAGTCCATTGTAAAACGTGTCAATTTGGTGTAAGTCGGAAAAACCGTGATGAGGACATTCATGTAACATCTCCTTAAACTTATTCCAAGCCGTTGAAAAACTTTCATTTGATTCTTGTGAAAATTTAGAAATCTCGTTTTTCAAATGCGTAGTCTTAGAGGGCGGAAAAAATTGGTTCACGAATTTCGAAACGAGATCCTTCCACGTCAATATAGAATTGGGTGGCTCTTTCTCTAACCAAATTTTAGTGGGCCCCGCTAAGGAATACGGAAAAAGCATCATCTTAATCGAGTCATTCGAGACATCCTTGAATTTGCAAGTGGCGGTAAGACGATTAAATTGGCGGATATGGTTGTGAGGATTGTCCTTCTCATCACAACGGAATTTGTTGTTTTGGATCATCGACAACAAACCCGTTTTCACCTCAAAATTCTCCGCAAGGATAGCAGGAATCACAATAGCTTCTCCATAACCCTCGGTGGGTGCTTGAAGTAACTCCATCATAGTTCGATTTGCCATGGTTGGTGCTTCTCGTACAATGGGTTCGTCAACTGGAGACTCCTCACTAGAATGAGTTGGAGTGGGAGTTTTGTTCTTTCGTCTACGTGCACGTTTTGCTTGATTACGAGTTAGCATAAACGTCACGTACAACGAGGAGACGAGCAAAGAAGATTCTTTTTGGTGTTTTTAATTTTTCAATTTTTTTGTGGTTTTTGATTGTATTAACTTTTTGGAAATTGGTGAAATGTATTAAGTAGACAAAAATCTACAAATCTCCTCCTTAATCAAATCTCTCGATTAAAGAAGCCTCAAGGAATGAAAACGATCACGTGGAGTGAACGCCTTCGAGGACTTTAGAACGATGGTGGAACACCAAATCGTTCAAGAGGGTTTAATCAATAGAAACCAAGAAAATATATATGACATGTAATAATAATTTGGGCGGCAAAACCCTCGATTAGCTATCAAAATCAAATGCGCACAAGCAAGCGGAGGAAACGAGGCGGCGCGAAGCACTTAAGAGCCTTTTTCCTTTAGGTCGTGAAATACAACCGCCTTATACCCACCTTATAGTTCGTATTTTTCAAAATCGAGCTTCTCGAAAGTATTTATCTATTTTTGCCTTTTTCTTTGGTTTGAGATTCGAATACAATGATTGGACAATGACCTCCCAAGTCAAGGTTGTGATTTCTCACGTACTTGGAGTACTTGTGAATTTATTATTCTACGTATACAATATAGTAATAGTATTCACACAAAAACCAAAAAACGATAATACGTATTAGTAGAGTGCTACTAATACAAATACTATTTATGGTTATATAAACAAACAACAATGGTTCAATCAAAACACAACACGCCTCCCCGGCAGCGGCGCCATTTTGATATAGTGTTTTTGTACCCTTTAGGAAAAGAGTGTTAGAAATACGTTTTTACGTATTTATGAAGGATCGGTCGCTCCAACGATAATTATGTAATGGGCTCGTGATCTACTTAATTAGTGTATAGTCCATATAGCCCACATGTAGGGTGGGCTATATATATATATCCCCTCCTAGCATGTTAGGAGGGGTTGTTGATTGTCATTTCACTTAATCATTATTCATTTTCACTTTCTCTCTCTAATCCCTCATCTCTTTCCTTCATCTTCTTCTTTATTAATCAATCAATCAACCATCCAAATCCATCAAATCCATGATATAGAATAGGCCATTAATCTCGTAGACCTTCAATTGGTATCAAGAGCCAAGGTTTGATTGGCTTATTCTAGCTTTTATTTTCTTTTTGATTTTGGTGGGTTTTGATTTTATCATGCTTTTACATTAAAAAGTTTGTATTTTTCATATAAAAAGTTTGTGTTTTTATGTTTTAGATCATAAAAAGTTTGTATTTTTTCATAAAAAGTTTGTGTTTTTATAAAAAGTTTGTATTTTTTATTTTTTTAATCACAAATTTAATCATCAATTTCTATAAAAAGTTTGTATTTCTTCTTGTTTTTTTTAATCTATCAAGTTTATCAATTTCTAAAAATTTTTATCAATTTTATCCTTTTTTTATTTTTTTAATCAGTTTCCACTTTAATTTTTTCTATTATTAGTTTTCTAAATTTTTTATCAATTTTTATCCTTTTTATTTTTTTTAATTTTTTTTAATCAGTTTTTTATTTAAATTTTTTTTTTAATCAGTTGCGTCGTTTATCAGATATCTGTTATCCTTTTTCGTTTATCCGTCATTTTTGGTCAAGTTATCAGTTATCAGTTTTCAGTTATAATTTTTGTATTTTTTCTTAATTTTTGGTCAACTATCATTTCTGTCCAAAATTTGTCCCATCAAAACTGATCCTAAAGTTCAGAATCAAACTAAAAGTTCCGAATCAATCTCTAAGTTCCGATTCAAACCCAAAAGTTCCGGGTAAAAGTTCCGGGTGAACGAAACTTCCGGGTGAAGAATAAGTTCCGAATCAAACAGAAAAGTTCCGCACCAACCACTTCCGAACCAAACACTTCCGATTCGGAACTCTTCCGACTCGAAATCTTCCGAATCAAAATCTTTCGATTCGGAACTCTTCCGATTCGGAACTGTTCCGAACGAAACAAAGTTCCGAACGAAACAAAGTTCCGAACGAAACAAAGTTCCGATCGAAACAAAGTTCCGAACGAAACAAAGTTCCGAACGAAACAAAGTTCCGATTCGGAACTCTTCCGAACAAAGCATCCTATTCAAACTCAACGGGCAAATCATCGTCTTTTAAATTGACTCATTCCCTCGACATCAAAACAAAACAACAGACTCCCTCTCTCGACTCAACAGAATCCTAAAACTTACACTCTCTTCACACACTCGACTCCCTCGACCCTCGACTCCAACCCTACACTCGACTCAACTAACACAACATCACACAAAAACAGCTTCTTTACCCCACCCTCGATAAGACCCACAAACAACAAACTCTCAATCCACCATCCAGACTCACACAATTTACCCAACAACCTCACAAACCCACACCCTCTCGACTCGACTTAAACTCTCGTTACATTAACCAACCACCCACACCCACAAACTCTTTTCACTCAACCGACACCCCCCACCCTCGACTCATCTCATCAAAACAAGACCCCCAACCTCTCAAACCAAACTGACTCCCTAGACTCCCTCTCTCGACCAGACACTCTCTCGTATCACCAACAAAACCCATTAACACAAATCCCTCTCAAACTCACATCTCCCATCCGACTCTCTCGAAAACCCTCTCAACAACCAACACAGAAAGACGCTACAGAAGAAGAGGGACTCAACAAAAACATTAAAATAAACCTACCCGAGATCCTTACAGATCTTGAAAGCCTTCATGATTCTCCTTCGTGGGTTACTAATACGAGTTGGTGGGTTTAGGTTATAGATTGATTGGATTCCTTGTTGTTTAGCTTATTTGATTACAGTAATCAAGACAACAATTAGATTGAGGTGAGATTAATTGGATTTAGATTGAAGATTGGTGCAAGGTTAGTTTGAAGATGTGGCTGCGTATGAGAGGATTTAAATAGGGGCAGAGGAAATTAGATTGTAGATGAGTCAACTATGAGAATTTTTAGGGCAATTCTTTTATATCCCCACATATATCTTTGATTTGGCACATACTATTGTGTATTGCCACGTTTTGGTTCCATTTTTTTTACTAGTCCACTAGTCAAACAAGTGGGTATTTCTAAAAAAGCCACTAGGCCATTATTTATTCATTTTCTAGATATTCACATTTCATTTATTCACACGTCTCTTTCAAGTGCTAGGAGTTGTGTAGAGGTGGCCACGTTTGTCTATCAACTGGTATTTAATTTTTTATTTTTATTTTTTTATTTTTTATTTTATTTTATTTTTTTAATTTTAGAAAGTTTCTTTTTTTTTAAGATTGAATTAATCATTATTTTAGAAAATTTTCATTTTTTTTTTTTTTTTTTTTTTTTTTTTTTGGATATTAACTTTTCATTTTTTAATAATCCATTGATATTTTTATTTTTATTCAAAATTTTATTTTGAAAATTTTGTACTATTAAGTTATAATCGGGACAAGGCAACGTGACGGGATATATTTTTAGCAAATACGGATTTTTGATCGGGTTTAATTCATAATCGTTTGAGCCGACAACACTTTTTGAGCCGAGTCGTATTGTAAAAACCCGACAACAACAACTTCCACATCATTTTTCTTTCCTCGATTTTCAATGGATTTCTTGAATTCGACATCGAACAAGGGAGAATTGCATCAAGTGCAAGCCAACGCTAGAGAAAGTGGCATCACTTCATTTCAAATGCTTCAGTCTCATCTGGTCACTCTTTCGAGGATTCAAGGAGGGAGCGAATTTGTGACAATCTTTGGTCAAGATCGTCATATATTCATGGACTCAATGTTCACCACTTTGACCGAACTCGCCGAGCAACTCAACCGTGACAACTTTAATCACTCTGCATCGGCACTTGCATATAAGACTCTTGTGACACAACTCACGCCTTTCCTACAATTCAATATCATCAAGTCTGAAAGTTCAGTGATCTGCCAATCATTTCTTCAAGATACACATACCGAGCTTCGAGTTTTCCGTGATACAATATTGAAACTCATGACATCGGTCTCGTCTTCGATTTATGAAAGATCTCAACTTCAGCAAGTGTATGTTAATGGAGCGCAAGAATCAATGACGCAGATGCAAGAGGATAATGGTCATACGGTTGACAACTTGGAGCCTCACGATGGCACGAGCACAGAATCAGGAGGACAACATGATGCCAGTGGCACGTCAGGGAATGTTCACGAGATTTCTCTTGCTGACACCGTACCCGTTTATGACGAAGAGCCTGCAAACATGGTACAATGTAATGTGGTTTATGATGTTTATGCTGATGATATGCTGCATATTGAGGATTCTGAACCTAATTATGACAAACATGGGATGGAAACGAGTGATAGCAATACCACTTCTGATTCATCCGATGTAAGTCATAATGGGGGAGAGATTGTTCAGAATGCTAAACATCATGATAATTATCCTATAACTGCCTCGTTAACTGATTCTGATTCCAAGATTAAAGAGCTCGAAACGATCGTAGCTCGGAAATCAAAAGATCTTGAGGATGCCAAACTTGAATTTTCTAAGAAAACGGACAAATTTGAAACATACTTTGAAAAACTTGAAAAGTCAAACGTTGTTCTTGAAAGAAAATTGGATCAAACTGTTCTAGATTCTAAAGCTGAAAAGGATAGTCTTTTGAAACAAATTCAACTGCTTGAATCTAAGTTGGCATCCCAAGATAACTTGCTCAAAGAGAATGAGACTTTAAAAGCCCAAGTACAGGAAAAGGTTTTTGCTATAGCTGCATTGAAAAACGAGTTAAGGAAAAGTAAAGGACCTAGTGTGGACACTAAGCTTGAAAAACCATCAATCTTAGGGAAACCGCCTACAAATCAGTTCGTCAGACAACCGTTTGTCAGACAACCTACTGCATTTAGATCCGAGCGATCACAATCCTCGAGACCGCGGTTTGCCTCCCAAGTTGATTTGGGACATACTTCTAGAACAGTCACTCCACCAACTAGGCCTAATGTGAGTAAATCAGTTTTAGCAAGACCTCATCACATGATTGCCCCTAGTTTCTCTAAGAATAGTTCTATGAACACGCCTAGAACTAGTTCAACTGATGTGCGCCATGATTTTGGTCAAAGGGAAGCTATTCAAAAGACACATGTAAGAGATAGCAATGTCCAACCTAGTCAGATGCCTTCTAGATTACCCAACACTGCTAACCGTAGCATGACGTCTCCTAGGAGCATCGATCAATCATCTAGGAATTACTCGGACATTAAATATGCTACTTGTAAAACATGTAGAAAATGTGTCTTTACGGCAAATCATGACTCCTGTATCAAGAAATTACTTAATGAGGTAAACTCCCGTGCTAGACTTAAATCCCAGTGGGTCGCTAAAATCAAACCCGTTGGTAAAATGTGGCGCCCCACTGGTAGATCTTTCAATCTTGTAGGAAACGAGTGCCCTTTAACTAGGATAGTCTCTGATTCTACGAAGACTACTAGGGAGGAAATTGCAAAGGATGATACATCACTTAAGCCTGAACTTAAGATTTTCTATAAAAGGAAATGTTTGCCCACTAAGACAAGTGAATCATCTCCTCAGGCCACCTCTGACACTAGAAAAGCCAACTGTGAACCCCCACGTGCTTCAAAAATAGATATCTCTAACCCATGCAAAAGTATACAAACTCCTAATGAGAATGCAGGTACCAAAGTTGATGTTCCAAAAGAACGAAGCGGTCCAATCGTTGTATACTGTTCAACTAAGGACACTCTTAGAGTTTGGTTGCTGAAGAAGCAGATATCAGAAAAACAAATGTCTCAGGGGATTCATGGTTAAGCTGCACAAGGACTTACAGTCACATAACAGACTGTAACTCGATCTCCAAAGACAGGAAAGTTCATCCCGATGATGACTTATCCTAAAAACGAGAAATTAATTTTTCTCGGGCATGAGCTTATATCAAAAACATTCCAAGTTTTTAAGCTCATGCACAATGACTTACAGTTAAATGTCAGACTGTAACTCGAACTTAAAATAAAGGAAAGATTATCTTTTATGATAACTTATCCTCATAACGAGAAATTCACCTTTCTCGGTCATGAGCTTGTATTAAAACATTCGAAGTTTTAAGCTCTTAAAGGAAAGTTTATCTTTTAAATAAGAGAACTTTTCCTTATAACGAGAAATTAACCTTTCTCGGTCATGAGCTTTCCGTTAAAACAGTCAAAGTTTTCAAGCTCATGAAAACAACTTCTAAGTAAATGTCAGCTTAGGACTCGTTCTTCAGATAAAAGGAAAGTTTATCGCCGATGATAAACTTATCCTTGACAACGGGAAGTTTACAACTTCTCGGACTTGAGCTCGTTTTTATAAGATATTCAACATCTTAAGCTCAAGTAATTGGTTTTTCAAAACTTTGAACACAATTTTTCGAGAATTTCTCAAAAGGTTTTTCTAAATCTTTCAAAATTGTGTGTTCAAAAATGTTTTGATAAAACGAGCATGTCTTCTGGAATCGATAATATTTACGAACCTAGAAATGTCATTCAATAATGACACGGGGTTGTAAATAAAGTTCGAGCAGAAGTTCAAACTTTTAAAACATGCTCAAAATGGTTTGCTATTATTTCAGATAGTAACCCGCTTTTCATAATCAAGTCAAGCATTTCACCGGAAAGCTTTGACTCAACAACGGGAATTAATTTTCTCGGGAACGTGACGAGGAGACCAACATTCGTGAACAAGAACCATGTGAATCTTTCATATGATGTTCTCCATCATTCAGGTCCAACCTCGTAAATTGCTAATCTTGTGAATTCATTATCATATATGATCTTTGCATGTAATAAATACCTTACACTTGTGTTTAAAAGGTATTTAATTTACGTTTCAGCACACCCTCATTAATTTGAGGGGGAGCTTGTGTAATTTATGAAGATAATTGGATTTGCATTTTTCTTCCCAAATTTTCTTAAAATGCTATTAAATCAATTGATATTAAAAACATCGATTGGGTTAATATTTTTAATATGGGGGAGAAAATGTGATTTAATATGGGATATGATCAATCATAAATGGTTTGACTTAACGTGATAGCTCATCCCGACATGTGCAAAATGTTTTCGGATATCGTGGCATATGTTAAGGGGGAGCAAAATGGATTTGCACTTCAAAATGGATTTCATGGTGACATAAACTTACCCAAAACATCTCTATTCACGACGGTGAAGATTGTGGTGACATAAGGATGGTAGGATAGGTTAAAGTCCAATGATTTCTCTAGAACCGGAGGAATCTTCCCAAGGACATTCCATAGCTAGAAATAGTAGTCCTTAGGAAAGATGGAGAAAGATTGTGAACGTAGCTGAATGCCGACCAAGTACTTAAGTTAGCACTGGAACAATCACAACAAGGTGCTAGTGATGACGTATTGGTAAGCATTGAAGGGGTTGAAGAATGAAAAAGAATTGTAAAGATAAAGGGTGTAAAGAAAGAAGCCCTCCTTACAACTTTAGGCAGAAACCGGGTCAATACATATGCTATTGAGATCATTTTTGTTAATGATTCTCGATATTGAAGAAAGACATCATGGACCCAGTGATGCAATGCACAACCCTTCCTAGCTAACTCAAATATCTCTCAAAAGGTATTTGTTTTAATCACACGGAGATCAGCACGTTATCTATTGATTTATTCACTCCGAATAAATTGGTATTGAAAAGGTGGCACTCCTCTCCAGCCTCCGATCACTAAAAATCCAAAATGCACGATCGAGTCTAGAGCCATTTGAGATCATCAAATATCTCATTAGGACACACTTTCATATTTTCTTGCTTCTTCACACACTGTGAAAAGTAAGAAAGATCTTAAGAGTCCTACGCAAAATCTACATGATCTTGCCTGAACATCCGAGTAATACGAAAGTATTTACAATGAAGATGGAAATCCTTCTTGAGCGAACATCAAAAAGCTCATGGTAGGTGACTTGTGCGATTCTTTATGAATCAAACTTGTGATAACTGGAAAGCAACAGTGGTTTAATTCTTAAATGAATTTAAACACGTTCCAGGCCTCTACGCAATATCTTAATGATCTTGCCAGAACATTCAGAGTAATACTATTAAGTATTTACAGTGACGAATGGAAATCCTTCTAGTGTTAACATCAAACAGCACTTGGTAGGTAACTTGCAAGATTCTTTATGAATCAAGCGAGTGACAACTGGAAAGCAACGATGGTGCGGTTCTTAATTGAACTTCACTTGTTCCAGGAACATGAATTGACGGCTTCAAATCATGCGGATAATATTATCCAAATGATTCACTCTTTACGTTCGCAGTCAGCTTTGGACGGTCGAGTAAAGAGAACGGGTTTACCCGCGAAATCTTGTCAAGGAGGTTCTTTATTGAAACTACCTGCCACAAGTACGATATTTAATATCGTCCAACGGTCTTCACCGACCGGAGGTAAATTGCTACCGAATTAGAATGAAATGTTCAAGGCCATTTCATCCGTGTATATTGTTTTGTTGCTAACTGTCTTATGCAGCGTAACAAGAAGGTGGCATTGCGGTGTACAATCCAGAAGAAGTCGTCACCACATGCTTATACTACATACAATTAGTACTTCAACAAATTCAAGAAAGCCTGAAGGTCAAGTCTTCCGCTGTATCAAACTCTGAAGCTTTCAAGAATTTAAAAGTATAAGTATGTGGAACATGAAGTCACAAAGAGGCAAATATCACAAGTGAAGAATGCACAAGGTCAAGGCAAGGAAACATGCTCAAGACTAAAGTCAAAGATCACATCAAGCATATTCACAAGAACAAGATCGAAGACTCAAGCATAGATGCTAGGTTTAAGATTTTGTAAAAAGATGTGACCTCCCTTAGGGGGAGATTGTTGGAAATACGTTTTTCCCAATAAAGTCTCGGTCACATCTTAGTTAGCATAGATCACGAGTTATAGACTATTTAGAACTTTGTTTCTTGGAGCGACCTCCCTTAGGGGGAGATTGTTAGAAATACGTTTTTACGTATTTATGAAGGATCGGTCGCTCCAACGATAATTATGTAATGGGCTCGTGATCTACTTAATTAGTGTATAGTCCATATAGCCCACATGTAGGGTGGGCTATATATATATATCCCCTCCTAGCATGTTAGGAGGGGTTGTTGATTGTCATTTCACTTAATCATTATTCATTTTCACTTTCTCTCTCTAATCCCTCATCTCTTTCCTTCATCTTCTTCTTTATTAATCAATCAATCAACCATCCAAATCCATCAAATCCATGATATAGAATAGGCCATTAATCTCGTAGACCTTCAAAGAGCAACAAAATAGGGCAAGTAGGCACGATGATTTAGGAAAACCGTGTGTGAATGACCCTAAGTGAGTTCGTTCTCGAGGAGGCTAGTGTGTTGTGTTAAGAATTGATTAATGATGATTTTATTGTTACAAGAAGAAAAGAGAATAGAAATAAGAAAGAAAAGAAAGACGGTTACGAAGACGGATTAAACTACGACGAAAAAGGCGTTCACGTAAAACCGTAGAAAACTACAAAATTAAAATTTTTAACCTAAAAATTCCTAAAAATTACTAAAAATCCACAATAATAATCTAAGGGTTTACAAAAAATCCAAACTTGCTAAAACCTTTTAGTTAATTAGATAATGACTTTTTAATGCTAATTAAAGCCCTAAAAATCACAATTAATTATTAAAAAGTCCCAAACAAGATTTTAAAGTTTTTAAACCTCAAAAATGACCTAATTAAGCTAAAAAGTATTTTTTAAAATTTTAAAACCAAATAAAACTATTTTTAAATACTTAAAAACTATTAAAATCAATTAAAACTTAAATTAATTCTAGAAAATAATTGAAAAGTCCTAAAAAGATTTGGAGAGTTACAAAATTACTAATTTACTGTCTACAATCTAGGAAAAATTGAAAAAAGTAGAAAAAACAAACTTTTAATTTTTAATAATAAAATAATAATAAAATAATCAAAAAATTCAAAGTTTACTAAAAAATTCTAAAAATTTACCAAAAATCCTAAATAATGTAACTAAGACAGAAATGCAATTAAAAGTTTCTAAAACCTATTTAATAATTTTATATTAAATTTTAAAGTTAGTTAAAAACCCTAAAATCAAATAAAATTAAAAATAAGACTTTTTGAAAACTTTTTTAGCTATAAACCTCAAAAATATAAATCAAAACCTAAAAAATATTTTTTCAGATTTTTAAAATAACTTTTCCTATTTTCAAATTACTTTTCAAAATTTAAATTAAAAATAATCCTAGAAAATAAATCAAATACGAGAAAAATAAACTTTTAACACCAAAAGGTCCTAAACCTATATTAAAACAAAAGAAAAATACTAAATGGAAAAAAAACTTAAAGGAATAAGCTGAAATCAGCTTAAAACTAAGCTGATTGTTAAATAAGCCACAACACAAACAATCCTTAAATATTAAACGTTGCAAAGAGTTACCAGTCAAAGACCCTAGGGCAATTGGTAAACGCGTTGGTGTGTGGGAGGAGTGGCGCAGGTTCGAGTCCTGGCCACGTCCTTTTTGCCTTTTATATATTTTTTTCTTTTTTTAACTTTAAAACCTCAAGCCTAATACTCCTTAGATTACAAAAACACAAATACCAATCCAAAATATCAAAGATTAAGCCCTATTGAGTGAAAAACGTGCCCAGTTTAATTTTTTTGAAAACACAAAGAACAAGTTTCTTCACTTGTGTAGATATGGAACAAGAGGACTTGTTTCTGATTTTTGTGGTGTTTTGTTGGACAATAGGGGCACCCCTATACTCAGTTGAGTATAGGGAGTCAATTAAAACACAAAATCAAACAGGTCTAAGCACAAAATCAAGCACAAAATGAGCACAAAAGTTACTGAATATGCTTATGTTGACTGATGAATAGTATGCTGGTTCAAATGCCATAAAAGTGAGATTCCAATGCTCAGATCATGCATACAAGTTCACCAAACAGCATATAAGCAATGCACAACCCTAAAATGACCTATAAACTAACACTTAATCAAACTTGGTTGGCAAAATTTCACAAAAAATCAAGCACAAGAGCAGTTACTGGATTAAGCTAGTTTATACCTTTTTTAAACATGCAAAAGTGTTCAATATCCTATCAAACTGACATACAAGAGCATATATCACTTAACAAGCACCAAAGAAGTGTGTGAGACAGGTTTTAACTCAAGATTCAAATCATTAAACTCAGTTAAATAGCTAATCCAAACACTCCTTAAGATTCTGAATATGACATTTTTCAAAGCAAATCAACTCCAAACCTAACCAAACTGAATCAAACCTATCCTAGCATGCATATTACAACAAGTAAACTCAAATCAAACCACAAGAACACACATAAACAACTTTGCACAAAAAATCATACCCAATCATAAAATTTCTGAAAACTAAAAACAAGGTCAAGGATTTTACCTTGAGGGACCTACATCCAGGTCCCTCAGTGGTTGCTTAACCACCTCCAAACAGGCCCGGGCCTGTGCAGGACTCTTGGACAGCAACAAGCTTCAATGAGAAACCTGCTAAGATCAATGAAAACAAGCAACATATACCAACTTCTGATTTTTCTAAAAATCTCTTAAACCTTTTCCAAAACTTTCTCAAATGTTTTCCCTTTGAAAACACTTACACAAATTAACTTTCAAACCTGAAAAACAAAACTTGAACTCAATTTTCACCAAAAATTTCCCAATTTCAGAAACCCTTTTTCTGAAATTTTCAAACACTAAGTGTTTGAACCAATTCAAATGGAACTCAGTATTCTAGCTTAAAAATGTTTACCAACATTTATAGAACAAAAGGAATTACACTTTTTCTTAAAAATTACCAACTTTATTAAATAAAAAGGAATTACAAAGTTTTGCTAGAAAAACTAGAACAAAGATAGAGGTCACATGCGACCTCTATTTATACAAATGAAAGGAAGATTCTAGTATGCATAAACCCTAACAAGTGGACTGCCTAAAATGCCCCTGAGTCTTCATCTTGAAATTTAGTCAAAAATCGCCCATGTGATTTTCTGAAAAGCTCTTGTGATGTCCAGCTGTAAGGAAGTGATCTTCAACGTCTATTTGTGCTTGGGGTCAAAGGATTCATTGTGTGTCGTTGGTTTGGTCGGGTTTAGGGTTTTGAGGGAAAGGGACGGGGCAGGGGAGGGTCCCACAAGACACATGGGTGTGTCTTGTGTTGGTTTGGGATGTGGGTTGTGGTGAAAAAACGTTGGATTAGTGATCTGGAGCATTTGGGGGAAAACCCCTTTGGTTTTAATGATTTAAGTTTTTAGGGTTTATGGAATTAAGGGTTATAGCAGGTAAGGGTTTAATCCAAAAAAGGAAAGGATTAATTTTAAATATGGTGTTTGGTGGGAAATAAGGGTTGACCATTTGACCCTTTTTAATAAGTTGGTGGGTTGTGGGTTGGACAGGTTGGGTCGGGTAAAGGGTTTGGTAATATGGGTGGGTTATGGTGACGTGTAAGGAGGGGATTGGGTGGGTAGGTTTGGCTGTTTGACTGAAATGGCCCCCAAGCTTTCTTTTCTTCTTCACTTTGTATTAATTAGCTCCAAACTTCATTCCCTTTGATTTCAACTTTGGCAGTTTGACATTTTTGGCACATAATGTTTTGCAAACTTAATATAAGGACTTCAAATGTAATAAATGCAATCTTCAAGGGCCAATCTTGTAATATCTTCATTCCTCAAGGACCATTCCTGCAAAACTTGATTTCTTCAAGGTCTTAACTTGCCAAAACTTCAAAAATGAGGGACCAAAGTTACCAATCTTCAATTCTTCAAGGTCCATTTTGGAAATTCCAGATTTGGGTTCGGTTCATTGTGCGGCTTCGTTTCCCGTGTTCGTTTTTGAATAATTCTTGTGATCTTTTGCCATTTCCTCAATATCCGTACCTAAAATACACAAGCAACAAACACGAGCATATATTTGGCAGTTTTAATGATATTTTATGCATTTTAAGCCCGATTTGGACGATGAGACTATGTATAAAAGCAGTCTCATCATCTCCCTACTCTTTTGTTTAAATAAATGCAATAAGTAAGGTCGTACGATTTAAAAGGTTACTTAGCTTCTAGCCCAAGATCGTTTAAAAGTTGCTCGTGTTCGTATAGAGTTCATAGCCAAGGCATAACTTATTGAAGCGGGATGCAAAGATTGGCAAGTTCTAAAAAGGCCCTAACAAGGCATGAGGAGCTCCATTTTGTTTCTGAAGATCCAAGATGATGTGAAGTATCATTATTCTAAAATAAATATGAAGGATCGAGACACACGACGAGAATCAATATACTCCCCTAAAGATCATGGAGAAGTCTATCCAAAAAGACCCTAACAAGGTATAAGGATAAATATATCTAAGCCCTAAAAGGAGGCGGATCGTTGTATATCAAAATCCCAAATAAAGATTGAAGAAAAATGATGAAGTCGTGGTCCAAGTTTGAAGAAATTCCATATATGAAGAGAAGACCATTATTTCAAGAACGTCTTCCAAGATTTGAAGTTCAAAACACATGCCAAATATCGGCCCGAGAAAGGTCTCAAATCGTGAAACGATTTATGCCAAGATATGAACTTAAGAAGATTACGAGAAGCTGTTTTAAAAGATCGTGTCCTTCGGCTAACTATCGATTAAATCGTGCTACTTTATTTTCGGCCTTAATAAGTTATCGAAATAAGTCAATGATGTATCCTCGTGATCATTAAGACAAAATAAAATATAAGGGATACCAATTAGGAATAAGGGAGTCTAAGTGCGTAATTATCACTCATGCGTAATGATTGTGTTGCTAACTTATAATGACAATGATCTCGTTACATGCTTAGCAGGGAATCAAGTGAAAATCGAGGGTGACAAACTTATCTCTATGAGGCATTCACGTGTTCTTATTCTTTGACCCTAAAAGTCACTAAATCGTGATGAAAACAATGCATTATGTCTAAAACACGTCTAGTAGTTTATTTAAGTTTACGTTTTCAATAAATGTCACCTAAAAAACAATTTTGGAAGTGCTATGATACTTAATTCTAGAATTACATAGGGACACGGCAATGGTTTAGTATAGGGGAGTGATGAGACTGATTTTATACATAGTCTCATCTTCCAAATCGGGCTTAAAACGCTTAAAATATCATCAAAACACCCCAAAATATGCTTGTGTTTGTTCATTGTGTATTTTAGGTACGGATATCGTGAAATCAACAAAATATCACAAGAATCAAGCAAAAACGAACATGGGAAATGAAGTCGCACAAAGAACCGGACCTGAATCATAAATTTTCATTGAAGTCCTTGAGGTTTTGAAGTTTGGCAAGATTGGTCCTTCATATTTTGAAGACTTGACATTTTATACCCTTGCAAAACTCAATATTGCATATTAGGTCCCTAAAATGTTAAGATATTGCATTAATGACCTTTAAAGAATTCATTTATTACAATAAATGCCCTTGTGACAAGTTTATAAAGTTTTTGGTGGCCAGAATGAGAAAAATGAAACTTTCATATAAAGGGACATTGGGTTTTGGCTGTTTTAATACCAAGTGACAAAGACAAGGGAGTCTAGGGACCAAAATGGGACAAACACTGAAACTTATCCCAGCCAACCATCCAGCCATGTCATCCTCCACCACCAATTAGCACCAACCACCTCATTCCCACTTCACACGTCACCATCCACTACCCCAAAAAAACCAGATTTATTTAAATATACGTTTTGAAAAAGTATTATTAATACTTTTTCCCACTAAACAAAGTCTAATCCCCCTCACCCTGATTAAACCACCTGTTCATCACCACCCCTAATCACATAAACCCTAAATCCTAATTTCCACTAATCAAAGGGATAATCCCTAATCTTTTCCAAATCATTGATTAAGCCCTATCTCACCATAACCCCACCCAAAATAACCCACCAGACACAACCATGTGACACCCCCAATGGTCCCCTGCCTATCACTTTCCCTCAAAACCCTAGGAGGGGACAAGATTAATGGTGTGATCTTATTCCTTGGCCCCAAAGGCCTGATAAACGGCCATGATGCAAAGACTAGAGCTGTCCATCCAGAATATCACATGTGAACCAAGGTTGACTGAAATTTCAAAATTTGTCCAAGGGCAGCTTAGGAATTTTATGAATTAGGGTTTAAGGTCTCTAGATAGTTCTATTGTAGCTTATAAAAGGAGAAGCCAACATGTGGCATTCCTTTTGTTCCAGTTTTTGTATAAATTTTAAAATATTAATGAAAATGAAATTTTTATTTTTATGCAACACTGAGTTCCAAGTTTATTAGTTTTCTTAGTGTAATCATTTACTATTATTTGCAAAATTAGTTTCAAGGTTTATCAAGTTTTCTTCATTTCCCAAAAGATTTTCAGAAAATCTGTTTTCTTGAAGATATTTGGACCCAAGCTCATGTTTTTGGGGTTTTGTTGACGTGACAACTGAAATAAAACTCCAAGGATTGAGTTTTGTTTCAGTATGGTTTCAAAAGATTGGTTTTTCAAAAAGTGTGGTTTCAAAAAGTTTGGTTTAAAATCTGGTTTCAAAAGTTTTTTTTACTTTGGTTTATAAGCTACAAGCTATAAGTTGGTTTAGACAATAAGCCAAGCTGATTGCCTTGTAAATTTCTATCAGTTCATCACCCTATTCTATTGTGTGTTTCATTTTTTTAGGTGGAAGATATATTGGGTGTTGTAGATTCTTGTTATCCACCACCATCACTCTCTTTACATCACAGCTTTTCACAAACCCTAGCTCAAGCCTCCTGCTTGATGGAGATTGCTTTTCAGCCATAGTGGGGCCCGGATGTGGGTCACACAAGGTAAAATCCTGGGATTGAACCCTCCTAATGGTTTGAATTTGATGCTTATGTGTTTTATGTTAATCTGTTGATGTGGTTAGTTTAAGTGTTGGATTATGCTTATATGATGTTTTGAAGTTAGTTAGAATAGGTTAGAAACTCATTGGTAGTAATTGGTGTTGATTCTGTTTGTTAAAAGTTGGTTTTAAGTCAATAAAGAGTCTTTGGGATTAGGTTTTGGGGTATGCAGTTGACAACTGATTGGTCTAAAACCTGTTTAAACACACTTTAACTAGGTAGTACTAGGTTGTTTGGTGGTTTGGTTTGAGTAACATAGAAGAAATCAGACATTGCATGCTTAAATATTTGGTAAAAGTAGCTAGGTAAAAATCAGTAGACTAAACCTAGCTTGTTCTAGTACCTTGTGTTTCCAAACTTTGTAGTTAGTTAGAGTTCTTGTTATTATAGGGTTTAGAAGTTGTTTGTGGTGGTTTGGGTGGGACTTGAGTGAGTTTTGGCCAACCAAAACTCACCCATAGGTCAATCAGACCAGCAAAACACTCACAGACCCTTACAAGCATCACAGTAACTGTAATTTGGCCCTTTTGTGATTTTCTTGTTTTGAACTTGTTGTTTTTATTGTTTTGTGACTCCACACAACCCAACTGGTTGTGGGTGTGCCTTTGGTATCTAACAAAACCCAAAAACAAGCTTGAAATCCACTAAAAGGTCCCAAGACCCGTTTTCTGCTTAGAGCAATGGGAAGAAATTTTCCACTGCTGGTGTCTAAGTTCCCACTACTTAGCAAAAAGACAAGAACCCCCTAGTTGTCACTTTCAGTTGGGGTTTTTTTTGTCTGTAGTGACCAAAATTTGTCTTTTTTCTTTAATTTCAAATTTCCCTGCTTTGTTATTTTATTTTAAAATTTTTCATTAAGTTAGTTTTTATATTACTGTTCATTTGCTATTTTTTAGGTTTATTTCAATTTAAATTAGTTTATTTAAATATTGTTTTTATCTTTTAGTGCAAAAATTTAATATTCTTCAGTTTTTCAAATTTTCTTAGTTTCAGAAAAATAATTTAAAATTTTTAGTTTAAAAAGTTTCACTGTTCACTCTTTTTATTAATTTTTTAGATTTAATTTTAGTTTAATTAGGTTTTAATGAAAACTATTTCGTCTTTTAGTGTAAAATTACTTTTTTCAACATTTTCTTTTTTTTTGCTGTTAAGTATTATAAAATAGGATTTTTGAAACAGTAAGTTTATTTTTAGCATTATTTTATTATTATTAATCATTATTAGTTTAAAAATTGTTTTTAGTGTTTTAAAAATAGAAAAATAGTTTCTAAAAATTAGGAAAAATACTTTTTGGTCTTTAAATAATATAAGTGAGAAATTAGTTAATTGTATTTAATTTTAGCACTTTAATTAGCATTTAAAATTGAATATTTAATTAATAAAAAGTTTTAAAATTTATTTATTGAATTTTTATTCTTATTTATATTATTTTAAACTTAGTTTTCATTTTTAATTAATTTTTAGCTTTACTTTTTAATTTTGTCGCGTTTTACGTATTTACATTCGCGTTTTACGTCATACGTCGTAGTGTAATCGTAGTCGTAGCTCGTCTTTTATTTTCTATCTCAAACCTAAAAATGACACTAATCCAAACTTGGATTTTATATAATTGGCACACAAATCATACACCTCCGCGGAGAACGAACTTGGAATTTTCGTCTTCAC
Source organism: Glebionis coronaria (assembly GCA_025667525.1). Lineage (NCBI taxonomy): Eukaryota > Viridiplantae > Streptophyta > Magnoliopsida > Asterales > Asteraceae > Glebionis > Glebionis coronaria. The sequence goes on from CM046875.1 coordinate 205,852,082, forward strand.
GGTTTTCCTAAATCGTGTCGATTAATACTTTCCTATAATACGTCTTTTTCCTAAAAGCGTATTTTTACTACATCAGTCAACAAGGCATAAATCATGAAGCTGAGAAAACATGCATTCATTACAATTCCATCATCTCAAATTAGAATTCACTTTGCACTTAGGCTTCTATAGAGAGGTAGAACCTTTTGTCTTAGCTACATGATTTTTTATTCAAATCTGAAATAATATTCCTAGGGTGAACTTCTACTTTCTTCTTCATAGTGCTACTATTGGAAGGCTTAATCCTATTGATGTTGTAAATTAGCACTTGTTTAGGAAAACAAGGCAATTAGGACAAGTATTAACAAGTAGTTTAGGAAAACCACAAGTTATGACCCTAAAATGAGTTCGTTCTCAAGGAGGCTAGTGTGTTATGAGTGTAATGATTTGGATAACTTCGTGATTATACTTGTGAGAAAGAAAAATAGAAAGGGGATAAGAAGAGAATGACGGTTACAATGTCGTATTAAACTAAGACGAAAAAGGTGTACACGTAAAACCGTAAAAAGCAATAAAATTAAAATTTTACCCTAAAAATTCCTAAAAATCAGTAAAAATCCAAAAAAATATTCTAAGAGTTTACAAAAAAATCCAAACTTGCCAAAACCTTTTAATTAATTAAATAATGACTTTTTAATGCTAATTAAAGCCCTAAAAATCAATATTAACTATTAAAAAGTCCAAAACAAGATCTTAAAGTTTGTAAACCTTTAAAATAACCTAATTAAGCTAAAAAGTATTTTTCAAAATTTTATAACCACTAAAAACTATTTTTAAACAATTAAAAACTAATAAAACTTAAATTAATTCCAGAAAATAATTAAAAGACTCTAAAAATATTTGGAAAGTTGCAAAATTCCTAATTAAGTTTCTACAATCTAGGAAAAATATAAAAACTTAGAAATCAGACTTCTAATTTTTAACAATAAAATAATATTAAAATATTATTAAAAATCCAAAAATCATAAAAAATTCTAAAAAGTTGCAAACTAGCTTAATTTAACCTAAATAACTCAGAAATGAACTTGAAATTACCTAAATACCCTTAATGGGCCTAGAAAATAGGCTAAACCCAAAACAGATCCTTATTGGGCCAAATTTGAGCCCAATATAAAAATGTGGTCCGAATAAGCCCAAAAAGCACTACTTGACTCAAAATTTGATTTTAAACAACTTTTTCCAAAGGCCTAAAAGCTGAAAGTGTGAAATAAGCTAGCTTATATCAAACATCTTATTCTTAATGGGCTTTTTGGCCCATTAAGCTATAACCTAATGCCATAAGCTAATTAGACACACGAGCTTCTTTTGTCCTAAATAAGACTTCTGTAAAAAGAAATTTGAAATAAGCCCAAGGAATAAGCCCGAAAATGTAATAAGCAATCTACAGAAAACGACAAAATAGTCGTTTTTGAGTTCTAGGCCACCCCAAAAGCTGATTCAAGTTTCTAAAGCTTTTAAATGACTTAATTAAGCAAAATCAACAAAGAGTTTTCAAATAAGCTGACTCAATAAGCTGGAAAAAGCAAATAAACACTTATGTAAAAGTCAAATAAGTTGGTTTTCTAGCAAAAAGTCAAAGTCAAAGTCCAATAAGATCCAGTCTAATCAAATGGGTCAAATAATGAAGATCTATCACAAAAAATAAGTTGTTGCAGGTCTGGATAAGCTAAAATATCTTATTGATAAGCTGATGACAAATTAACACTAGCAGGGGCTAGTTTTGGGTGTTGAGCAGTGGAAACGTTTTCCACTGCTTGACTTGTTTCACTTTTTGTCTTTAGTGACTTTTTTGGAGATTCAGATTTCACAAAGGCACCCAAATGATCTTTGGATCAAAAGGAGTCAATAACAATAAAAAAAATCACAACCACTATCACCCAATTGATACAGTTAATTTAATAAAGCACCAGATCTAGCCCAGACTTGAACAAATAAGCAGAACAGGTTCAATAAGCACTTAGAGCAATATTCAGCCAGCTAAACTCAACCAAATGCATACACAAGCTATTATAAACTCAAATGAACAAGTCTAAACAGGTTTCATGCAATGATTCAAAGTATTAAGCAAGATTCAAGCACCTTAAGTTACTGATGAACACAAGAACATGCAGTCTTACACTTTGCTGATGTATTTGACCAACAAGCTAGATTCAAACCTCAAGATCTATCAAATAAGTTATAATAATGATGTTTTAAAAACTTTCAACCCTAAGCATGCACAAATACTAGATTTCACAAAAATCTTAGGTCAAAAACAGTTAAACTTAACAAGTTATAGCAGATTGTATGATTTGAAGTTTCAAACCCAAAAACATGCAGCAAAACACTCTCAACCAAGCATATATCAGATATAGAGCACAAACACAAACTTTCCACAACACAATAACAAGATTTGAACTTAAACAGGTAGTCCCAAACACCCTTTTAACTTTTCAAAGCAAATTTTAAACAAGAAAAAGTGTGATTCAGTTTACCCAATGACCAATCTAGCATATAAACAACATTATCATGCAAGACTAAGCAGATTTAAGCCAAGAAATCAACAAGAACACCAATAGAGCACAAATCCACAAAAAATCCAATGTTTATCAGATTTTCAAGGTTTTAAGACAAACCTCATGGATGTACATCCACACCCACGAATTTATGAGCTTATGTGCTAGCAAGAACAAGCCCAAGCTTCCAATAACAACCCTGCTAAGATTCAACAAAGTTAGAAGAAAAAATCAAAAACAGAAAGGTGACTTTTTGGAAAATAAACTTGATTGATGCAACCTTGTTACCCCACACTTGATTATCCCCAAGTTATAAGCCTCACCACACCTTAATATCACAATTAGGATGCTATGATCAGCCCTATAACCCAAGAATTCCAAGGTTTGAACAAGAACTTAGCAAAATATCAAATTTTGATCCAATGTGTAATTTCTTACACAAGGTTTAAAAAACTTTTTAAGGTCCAATTACAGTTAACAAATATCATAAACAAGCTTAAAATAAGGTGGTACTTGGTCTTTCTTCAACACACTTAACACACTTTCATTAATAGAAAAGAGGATTTACAAGTAGTTGAACAAGGAAAAACCAAGAGCAGTTGTGAAAATGAGACCCTATGGCTTTATATAGAGCCTTACATGTGAACTAGGAACAGATAAAAACACTAAACCCTAATGCTTGAAGTCCCAAAAATGCCCTTGTGGAGTTTGAATATCTTGGAATCATGTGACGGATTCTTGGCTATTTGTGGAGCTGGCAGCTGTAGAAAAGTGATCAAGGGTCTCCAATAAGCTTAGAAACAAAGCTGGATTGTGGGACGTTGATTTCCTGTCACTGTTTTGTCTCCTTGCCCAAAGGTGTGGCAGGGGAATCTCATGTGGGACTGAGGAGTGAGGTGGCAAGTATTTTTGAAGTTGGGATGGGATTAATGGGTCATTAATCACCAATCTGGAGGTTATTGGGTGCTAATTTCAAACGCATTAAGAAAACCCAAATTTGTGAAGAACATGAATAGTGCAAGTTTTTATCTGTTTAAGTTTTTAAACATTGTGTTTAACGCGTTTTAAATAAACTAATCCAAGATTAGTTAAAGTTGTTGTGAGTGGATAGCTGAGGTGGATGAATGGTGAAAGGGGATTGGTGGATTTTGGTGAGTGGGGCACGTGTCACCCCCTCACTTGTTAAGGTAACAATCTTGTCTGGCCAGTATTAGTCCTTCACTTCCTTCCCTTTTGTCATTTCAGTTATAAACTCTATCAACGCCCATTTCCTTCTTTAACAACTTTTCATTTTTCACACTTTTGTCCAAAACATTTTGCAAAGTGAATTCAGGGGTAATTCTTGCCATTTTGTGATTCTTGAGGGATTGATTTGGCATTTTCTTGATGGATAATGGTCTTAACTTGTATGATTGGCATTTTGGAGGACTGAAATTGCCATGTCTTTATTTATGAGGGACCATTCTTGCCAAATGTTGAAAGTCAAGGGTCCTTTTTGTAATTTTGGGATTTTCAAAGGACCAAACTTGTAATTTCTTGTATTTTGAAGGACTTCATGATATATTTGACTTTGTGGAGGATAATGGTTGATAATTTAGCTTTGTTAAGGGACCAAACTTGTTAATTCTTCAAAGTAGAGGGCCCTTTTGTAATTTTGACAAACTTTAGGGACCAAACTTGTAATTATGAAGATACAAGGGTATAAAGTGTCAATTATTCCATATTGGAGGACCCTTCTTCATAATTCTTCAAATCTTCAAGGGTTTTCTTGGGAAAATTCTTCAATAAGGCTTGGTTCATTGTGCGGTTTCGTTTCCCGTGTTCGTTTTTGCATGATTCTTGTGATCTTTTGTCATTTTCTCAATATCCGTACCTAAAATACACAAGCAACAAACACAAGCATATATATGGGTATTTTGATGATATTTAATGCATTTTAAGCCCTTTTTGGACGATGAGACTATGTATAAAAGCAGTCTCATCACTCCCCCATACTAAATCATTCCCGTGCCCTCACGCAATGCTAGAATAAAGTATCGTAGCACCTCCAAAATTCATTTTATTCACTTTATTGAATGATAAACTAGCTTCACTACTACTATTTCTACTACTACTTGCGTTTTAGACATAATGTATGATTTTCATCGCAAAATGGGACGTTTAGGTTCATAGAATAAGAACACATAAATGCTTCGTTAGAAATAATTTCATCGTTCTCGATTTTCACCCCAATTCCATGCCAAGCGTGCAACGAGATCATTGTCATTATAAGTTAGTAATGCTAACACTACTCATATGCCCTAATCACGTACTTATCCTCCCAATTTCCTAAGTTGTATCTCTTATATTTTATTTTGTCTTGAATGTTTCACGAGGATACATTGTTTGACTTATGCGATAATAGAGATTTAGGTCTAAAAATAGAGTCCTAACGGTGTAACCAAGACCATCAAATCAATAACCCCTCCCAATAGACAACGATGTCAAAAAGTTAAGTCAACAAGAAGAATCGATAAACACGGTTTTATAACGGTTTTGAACATGAGACTTATTACCAAGACTTTTATACGCCCCCTAACGGAAGGGCCTTATTATCTTTGGTTTACCTCTATCTTTTATTCAACTTCGCCATGAAGCTTTTATTATGACTTCGGTCTTGCCTTGCCTTTTATTATCCACCTCATCGGTAGTTTTATTAGCCAAAGACGTATATCCTCACGCTAAGGCGAATTTTGGATCTTTAAAGCTTCGAATATTAAGGCTTGATTCACTTTCAATTTTGCATAGATTTTTCGGCCTTGAGGGGCTTCAAATTGTTTGCTTGATTTAGGTGAGCACTTGAAATCTTATTATTGGGTGAAGCTTTTGATTATTCGGGTGCCAATACTTCAAAACCGTGACGCTGGCGATACCTTAATGTCTTCCCAATTTAATTACACGGAAGCTACTAGAAAAGACTAGAAACCCAACAATCCCAACTAAACCGCTAAGTTAATATTTATTAAGCAAAAAATATTTACATGCGAAGGGAGAATAAGCAAACAACGAGAACACATGAGTTTTTGAAAGAATACGAGTACGCTACGTTTAACATAGTAACTTATAATTAACCCTATCATTTCTCGTCCTCACTTAAGAGACTTAGCCTAATGTGAAGTTAAGGAATCAAAGCTAAGTGCTCAACAAACACGGTCAAGTCAAAAATTACTCTTATTCTCGCCATCGGAAAACCTATATTCGTGTCTTCAAACACTTATAAAACATGAGAAAAATTTTAAAATTTGGCCATTTTTAGCCTTATTTTGCAACAAAAACGATAAACAAAAAGATAAACTTTGGAAAGCGTGAAGGTTTGGCAAGGTAAGTATCTATTCACCCCCCCATACTAAAGTTAAACATTTTCCTCAATGTTTCAAGTCTAGGGGTGCAAACACCCCCATACTAGAGACGTAGTCGAATGCCTAATCTAGCATGGAAAGGGTGTAACCGTTAAATTTAAAGCCGTTTATGAAGTGTGCTAAAAACCTAAGGTTAGAACATCAAAGGATATATCATGGATATCGAGAAATTCTTCAAAGCAAACGATCGAGTGCTCACGTAAAATGAACACGAGAGGCTCCAATCGTGAAGATCATGATCATCTAAAAACCACAATTCACAAACAACCACGAGACAACGAGTTTGAAGGGAACAAATCCCCACACGTTACTATATTAGAAAGCGATAATATATACATAGGATAAGCATGGGACTCCCCCACGAGGCACCTCGTTTTTGATTACCGAGTCATGAGCTTGACTCGATCCCCTCAATACTAATTATCATTGGGGAAAGTGATTTGGTCGAGGTAGTTCAAGGATGGAACTTCCCCGCCAAAGTAGTGCTTCAACCTATGTCCATTCACCTTGAAATTGGGGCCATCATTTTGAGCTAGCTCGATGGTCCCATATGCAATAACTTGAGTCATGGTGAATGGACCGGACCAACGGGATTTCAACTTACCGGAAAAGATTTTCAAGCGAGAATTAAAAAGCAAAACTTGATCCCCAATGTTAAAAACCCGGTTTTTAATTTTAGAATCATGCAACTTTTTAGTTTTTTCTTTATAAATTAATGAATTTTCATAAGCAATGTCCCTCAATTCATCCAATTCATTTACTTGCATTTTCCGGTGTTTTCCCGCGGTCTCCATATCATCATTACAATGCTTTAGGGCCCAATAAGCCTTGTGTTCTAATTCGATAGGCAAATGACAATTTTTCCCATACACAAGCTTATAGGGAGTGCACCCAATGGGCGTCTTATGAGCGGTCCTAAAGGACCATAAAGCATCGTCCAACTTATCCGACCAAGATTGTCGGTTTTCCCCAACGGATCTCTCCAAGATCCTCTTCAACGCTCGGTTTGAAACCTCGACTTACCCACTCGTTTGTGGGTGATAAGCCGTAGAAAGCCGATGTGTAACCCCATATTTCCTTAGGACCCTTTCGAATTGGTCGTTACAAAAATGGGTTCCACGGTCGCTTATGATTGCACGAGGGGTTCCAAACCAAGAAAACAAGCTTTTCAAAAACTTGACTACCACACGAGCATCATTGGTGGGCAAAGCCTTAGCTTCCACCCACTTAGATAGGTAGTCAACCGCAACGAGGATGTACTTATTACCACGAGATGATGGGAACGGCCCCATAAAGTCTATACCCCAAACGTCAAAGATCTCACACACTTGGATGATATTTTGTGGCATTTCATCTTTTTGTGAGGCTTTTCCTTGTCGTTGGCATGAGTCACACGACTTCACAAGATCTTGTGCATCTCGGTAAATAGTAGGCCAAAATAAGCCGGCATCAAACACCTTCTTAGCCGTGAGATTAGCACCGTGGTGACCACCCGTGGGTCCCTCATGGCAAGTTCTAAGGATATTATAAGCTTCGGTGCCAAATACACAACATCGGATGATTTGATCCGCACAAGTTCGAAACAAGTAATGGTCGTTCCAAAAGTATAACTTGACGTCACGAAAGAATTTTAGTTTTTCTTGAGTCATCATACCCTTGATGATGAAGTTACCCGCTTGGTAATTTGCAAAGTCCGCAAACCATGGGGTGGAAGAATCAAGCTTGGAATTCACTACATCAAGTGTCTCGAGCGGAAATGTTTCGGTTATTTCCTTGGGCTCGTAAACACTTTGGTGAGGATCTTCCAAACGAGAAAGATGATCGGCCGCTAGATTCGCGGCTCCTTTTTTGTCAACAATTTTGTGGTCAAATTCTTGAAGGAGGAGAATCCAACGAAGTAATCTTGGCTTTGCATCTTGTTTAGCCATGAGATACTTGATAGTCGAATGATCCGTATACACTATGCATTTCGTCAAGACGAGATAAGGTCGAAATTTCTCAAATGCATACACCACGACAAGGAACTCCCTCTCCATTGTAGTGTATTTAAGTTGAGCCTCGGTCATCGTCTTGCTAGCATAGTGAATAGGCAAGAAGTGCTTTTCATGACGTTGCCCCAATACGGCCCCAATAGCGTAATCACTAGCATCACACATGAGCTCAAAGGGGAGGTTCCAATTGGGAGCAACAAGAATGGGAGCTTCGGTAAGTTTTCTCTTAAGGATTTCAAAGGCTCGTACACAATCTTCGTCAAAGACAAAACGTGCCTCTTTTTCAAGAATATGTGTAATAGGTCGAGAGATCTTTGAAAAATCCTTGATGAATCGACGATAAAAGCCCGCGTGGCCTAGGAGACTCCTAACTCCCTTAACGGTTTTGGGATGAGGTAATTTGGCGATGACGTCTACCTTAACTTTATCTACCTCAATCCCCGCTTTCGAGACCTTGTGCCCTAAGACGATTCCACTCTTAACCATAAATGACACTTTTCCCAATTGAGCACAAGGTTGGTTTCCTCACAACGTTTCAACATTCTCTCAAGATTCGACAAACACCAAGTGAACGAACTACCAAACACGGAAAAGTCATCCATGAAGACTTCCATCGTCTTCTCGATCATGTCATGAAAAATAGCCATCATGCACCTTAGAAAGGTTCCCGGTGCATTGCAAAGTCCGAATGGCATTCTACGGTTCCATATGGACACGTAAACGTAGTTTTTTCTTGATCACGAGGATCGATGGGAATTTGGATGTAACCGGAAAAACCATCTAAAAAGCAATAGAAATCGTTTCCCGCAAGACGCTCCAACATTTGATCCATGAAGGGCAAGGGAAAATGGTCTTTTCGAGTGGCTTCATTCAACTTACGATAGTCAATGCACACTCTCGATCCGGTCACGAGTCTAGTGGGAATTAACTCGTTGGCATCGTTTGGCACAACGTTCATTCCTCCCGTTTTAGGGACACAATGAATAGGACTCACCCAAGGGCTATTGGAAATATGGTAAATCATTCCCGCGTCAAGGAGTTTAAGGACTTCCTTTTTGATGACGTCGTGAATTTTGGGGTTCACCCTTCTTTGACATTGGATTGCGGGCTTGTAATCCTCCTCCATTAAGATTTTTTGGGTACAAAACTTGGGATCGATTCCCTTAATGTCGGATAACTTCCACGCAATTGCCCCTTTGTGATCCTTTAGAACATCGACAAGTGCGGTTTTTTCATCATTCGAAAATTCCTTCGCAATAATAACCGGCAACTTGTCTCCCTCCTCCAAATAGACATATTCGAGATGAGGAGGTAAATCTTTTAACTCGAGGATAGGTGGTTCCTCAAGTGAAGATTTGGGCTCGATACTCATAACCTCCTAGGGTGGAGGAAATGGGAAATCGTTAAGAAAATCCTTGATAATAGAGAAGTCCTCATCGTTGTCGAGGTCTTCGTTACAAGTACGTGTAATATCGAATTCTTCCAACGTAAAACCACCACCTTCAAATGGAGTGAAGGTTGGTGTCGAATTATCAAGAATTGGATCTAACATAGTGGGATTGCCACTAGTTTCTTCATCACCAAAACCTAGAACTTCTTGTGAAAATTCCTCGCACACCACGTCGATCATATCAACGAGGTTTATGGTTGCAACGGAATAAACATGAGAAATTTGAGAGTTTTGAGTTGCGTTTATAACAAGTTCCTCGTCGTTGAAACGTAAGGTGATCTTTCTAGCATGAACATCGATCAAAGCCATAGACGTATCTAAAAACGAACGACCTAAAATAAGAGGAACTTAAGGATCCGTGGGGATATCAACAACGATAAAGTCTACGAGATAGTAGAACTTCCCCACTTTCACAAAAACGTCTTCCGCCAATCCACATGCGGGAATCGTGGAATGGTCGGCCAACTCGATAGACATTAGTGAAGGAGTAAGATTAGGAAGATTGAGCGACTTGAAGATTGAAAGTGGCATCAAGTTAATGCTAGCACCAAGATTGGCAAAGGCATAGCATTCCTCCATATCTTGGATTGCACAAGGGATCAAAAATTTACCGGGATCACCGAATTTTTGAGGTATGCGATTAAGATAATAAACCGACGAAAAACTAGACAATTGGTGCAATTTCTCCTTGTTGTTCAACATACTCTTAAAGTTGGCGGCAAATCGAGGCATCATGACCAAAGCATCGACGAAACTCACATTAAAGTGCAAATCACGAAACATTTTCATAAAAAGATTAAATTGGTAATTGTCGCGCTCTTGATGTTTCTCCTTTCTAAGTCTCGATGGATAGGGCAAAGGTGGTGTGTGTTGAGGCATAGGAATAGCCTTTGGAATCTCGGGTTCCAATGTTGGTAAAGGGTCAACCGTAGGTGTGGCATGAGTGGTCCTTCGTGGGATTGGGACATGCTCCTTTTGGACCACCACCTCGGGTTCTTCCTCAATTGCTTCCTCCGTAGGAGCAATTGGTTGAGGAGTCGGTTCCTTAAGTGTCTTACCACTATGTGTGGTAATCACTTTCATCTCACCCTTAGGGTTTGATACGGTGTTGCTAGGAAGACTACTCGAAGACGGTTTACACATAATTTCCTCAAACATAGATGAGATTTTATCTTCGAACTTGGATTGCCTCTTCTCGGCTTTGACCATTTCTTGTTTTATCTCATGTTTCCCTTGTTCTATTTTTTGTTGGTTTTGTTGTAACCTAGTTACGGTTCCTTCCATCTTGTTGGTATGGATCTTAAGTTCATTAGCTAACTCATTTTTCAACTCTTTCTTCAAGTCGTTCTTAAACTCGGATCTTAGGCTAATGATTTCTCTTTGAATATTGTCAAACCTAGCATCATTCCCATTAGCGTATTCAACAAACTCATTTGGAAGATCTTTCAACGTTTGCAAACCTTTGTTGTTGTTTTGAAAATCATTTTGATTTTTATTTGAAACTTGATTATTAGCCTCTTGATTACCATAATTTCCCTTGTTGAAATTGTTTTTGAAACCAACTTGATTGTTGCGATAGTTGTTGTTAGCATTTTGATTTGAACCAAAACTCGGTGGAGTCAATTGATTAGAGCGGGTAACTTGACCGTTTTGGTTGTAAGTTCCCGTGGCCGCGTAGGCACTCGAAGTGTTACCACCGTTGGTAATGCACTCGGAGAAATCATGACCTCCACCACAATACATGCATGAAACCTCGACCGCTTTAGCCGTAGCGGGAGCACTTGGTTCACCAACTTTAAACTCAATCAAAAGTCCTTTAAGCTTATCAAAAATCTTGTTTTCCAAGTTCACCTCAATTTGGCAAGCATCAATGGTAGTAGACAAAGAAGGTGAAGCCGAAGACGAAGCCTTACGAACACTAGACGTGCTACGAGGACTATACACCTTAGATCTATTCTCAATTATCACCAAAGCTTCCTCAACCATTTTACACAAAAAACTTACCACCCGCGGCGGCATTAAGATAATCTCTTTCATGATCATTAAGTCCATTGTAGAACGTGTCAATTTGATGCAAATCGGAAAAACCGTGATGAGGACATTCATGTAACATCTCCTTAAAACTATCTAAGCCGTTGAAAAACTTTCATTAAACTCTTGTGAAGATTTTGAAATCTCGTTTTTCAAGTGCGTAGTCTTAGAGGGCGGAAAAAATTGGTTCACAAACTTAGACACGAGATCCTTCCACGTCAATATAGAATTGGGTGGCTCTTTCTCTAACCAAATTTTAGCGGGCCCCGCTAAGGAATACGGAAAAAGCATCATCTTAATCGAGTCATTCGAGACATCCTTAAACTTGCAAGTGGCGGTAAGACGATTGAATTGGCGGATATGGTTGTGTGGATTGTCCTTCTCATCACCACGGAATTTGTTGTTTTGGATCATCGACAACAAACCCGTTTTCACCTCAAAATTCTCCGCAAGTATAGCGGGAATCACAATAGCCTCTCCATAACCCTCGGTGGGTGCTTGAAGTAACTCCATCATAGTTTGATTCGCCATGGTTGGTGCTTCTCTTACAATGGGTTCGTCAATAGGAGACTCCTCACTAGAAAGATTGGGAGTGGGAGTTTTGTTCTTTCGTTTATGTGCACGTCTTGCTTGATTACGAGTTAGCATAAACGTCACGTACAACGAGGGGATAAGCAAAGAAGATTCTTTTTGGTGTTTTGTATTTTTTAATTTTTTTTTGTTTTTGATTGTATTAACCTTTTTGGATTTTGGTGAATGTATTAAGTAGACACAAGTCTACAAATCTCCTCCTTAATCAAACCTCTTGATTAAAGAAGCCTCAAGGAATGAAAATGATCACGTGAAGTGAACGCCTTTGATGACTTTAGAACTTGATGGAACACCAAAACGTTCAAGAGGGTTTAATCAATGAAACCAAGAAAATATATATGATACTTAGTAATACTTTGGGCGGCAAAACCCTCGATTAGCTCTCAAAACAGAATACTCACAAGCAAGCGGGGAAACGAGGCGGCGCGAAGCACTTAAGAGCCTTTTTCCTTAGGATATATTTTATAATATCAGCCTTATACCCACCTTATAGTTTGTATTTTTCAAGATTGAGCTTCACGAAAGTATTTATCTATTTTTGCCTTTTTCTTTGGTTTGAGATTCGAATACAATGATTGGGTAATGACCTCCCAAGTCAAGGTTGTGATTTCTCATGTATTTGGAGTACTTGTGAATTTATTGTTCTACGTATACAATATAGTAATAGTATTCACACAAAAATCAAAAAACGATAATACGTATTAGTAGAGTGCTAATAATACAAATACTATTTTGGTTAGTATATAAAAACAACAATTCCAAATCAAAACACAACACGCCTCCCCAGTAGCGGCGCCAAAATGATGTTGTAAATTAACACTTGTTTAGGAAAACAAGGCAATTAGAGTAAGTATTAACAAGTAGTTTAGGAAAACCACAAGTTATGACCCTAAAATGAGTTCGTTCTCAAGGAGGCTAGTGTGTTATGAGTGTAATGATTTGGATAACTTTGTGATTACATTTGTGAGAAAGAAAAATAGAAAGGGGATAAGAAGAGAATGACGGTTACGATGTCGTATTAAACTAAGACGAAAAAGGTGTACACGTAAAACCGTAAAAAGCACTAAAATTAAAATTTTACCCTAAAAATTCCTAAAAATCACTAAAAATCCACAAAAATATTCTAAGAGTTTACAAAAAAAATCCAAACTTGCCAAAACCTTTTAATTAAATGAATAATGACTTTTTAATGCTAATTAAAGCCCTAAAACTCAATATTAACTATTAAAAAGTCCAAAACAAGATCTTAAAGTTTGTAAACCTTTAAAATAACCTAATTAAGCTAAAAAGTATTTTTCAAAATTTTAAAACCACTAAAAACTATTTTTAAACAATTAAAAACTAATAAAACTTAAATTAATTCTAGAAAATAATTAAAAGACTCTAAAAATATTTGGAAAGTTGCAAAATTCCTAATTAAGTGTCTACAATCTAGGAAAAATATAAAACTTAGAAAATCAGACTTTTAATTTCTAACAATAAAATAATATTAAAATATTATTAAAAATCCAAAAATCATAAAAAATTCTAAAAAGTTGCAAACTAGCTTAATTTAACCTAAATAACTCAGAAATGAACTTGAAATTACCTAAATACCCTTAATGGGCCTAGAAAATGGGCTAAACCCAAAACAGATCCTTATTGGGCCAAATTTGAGCCCAATATAAAAACGTGGTCCAAATAAGCCCAAAAAGCACTACTTGACTCAAAATTTGATTTTAAACAACTTTTTCCAAAGGCCCAAAAGCTGAAAGTGTGAAATAAGCTAGCTTATATCAAACAACTTATTCTTAATGGGCTTTTTGGCCCATTAAGCTATAAGCTAATGCCATAAGCTCAAATTAGACACACAAGCTTCTTTTGTCCAAAATAAGACTTCTGTAAAAAGAAATTTGAAATAAACCCAAGGAATAAGCCTGAAAATGCAATAAGCAATCTATAGAAAACGACAAAATAGTCGTTTTTGAGTTCTAGGCCACCCCAAAAGCTGATTCAAGTTTCTAAAGCTTTTAAATGACTTAATTAAGCAAAATCAACAAAGAGTTTTCAAATAAGCTGACTCAATAAGCTGGAAAAAGCAAATAAGCACTTATGTAAAAGTCAAATAAGTTGGTTTTCTAGCAAAAAGTCAAAGTCAAAGTCCAATAAGATCCAGTCTAATCAAATGGGTCAAATAATGAAGATCTATCACAAAAAATAAGTTGTTGCAGGTCTGGATAAGCTAAAATAGCTTATTGATAAGCTGATGACAAATTAACACTAGCAGGGGCTAGTTTTGGGTGTTGAGCAGTGGAAACTTTTTCCACTGCTTGACTTGTTTGACTTTTTGTCTTTAGTGACTTTTTTGGAGATTCAGATTTCACAAAGGCACCTAAATGATCTTTGGATCAAAAGGAGTCAATAACAATAAAAAAAATCACAACCACAATCACCCAATTGATACAGTTAATTCAATAAAGCACCAGATCTAGCACAGACTTGAACAAATAAGTAGAACGGGTTCAATAAGCACTTAGAGCAGTATTCAGCCAGCCAAACTCAACCAAATGCATACACAAGCTATTATAAACTCAAATGAACAAGTCTAAACAGGTTTCATGCAATGATTGAAAGTATTAAGCAAGATTCAAGCACCTTAAGTTACTGATGAACACAAGAACATGCAGTCTTACACTTTGCTGATGTATTTGACCAACAAGCCAGATTCAAACCTCAAGATCTATCAAATAAGTTATAATAATGATGTTTTAAAAACTTTCAACCCTAAGCATGCACAAATACTAGATTTCACCAAAATCTTAGGTCAAAAACAGTTAAACTCAACAAGTTATAGCAGATTGTATGATTTGAAGTTTCAAACCCAAAAACTTGCAGCAAAACACTCTCAACCAAGCATATATCAGATATAGAGCACAAACACAAACTTTCCACAACACAATAACAAGATTTGAACTTAAACAGGTAGTCCCAAACACCCTTTTAACTTTTCAAAGCAAATTTTAAACAAGAAAAAGTGTGATTCAGTTTACCCAATGATCAATCTAGCATATAAACAACATTATCATGCAAGACTAAGCAGATTTAAGCCAAGAAATCAACAAGAACACCAATAGAGCACAAATCCACAAAAATCCATTTTTTTATCAAATTTTCAAGGTTTCAAGACAAACCTCCTGGATGTACATCCACACCCAAGAATTTATGAGCTTATGTGCTAGCAAGAACAAGCACAAGCTTCCAATAACAACCCTACTAAGATTCAACAAAGTTAGAAGCAAAAATCAAAAACGGAAAGGTGACTTTTTGGAAAATAAACTTGATTGATGCAACCTTGTTACCCCACACTTGATTATCCCCAAGTTATAAGCCTCACCACACCTTAGTATCACAATTAGGATGCTATGATCAGCCCTATAACCCAAGAATTCCAAGGTTTGAACAAGAACTTAGCAAAATATCAAATTTTGATCCAATGTGTAATTTCTTACACAAAGTTTAAAAAACATTTTAAGGTCCAATTACAGTTAACAAATATCATAAACAAGCTTAAAATAAGGTGGCACTTGGTCTTTCTTCAACACCCACTTAACACACTTTCATTAATAGAAAAGAGGATTTACAAGTAGTTGAACAAGGAAAAACCAAAAGTAGTTGTGCAAATGAGACCCTATGGCTTTATATAGAGCGTTACATGTGAACTAGGAACAGATAAAAACACTAAACCCTAATGCTTGAAGTCCCAAAAATGCCCTTGTGGAGTTTGAATATCTTGGAATCATGTGACGGATTCTTGGCTGTTTGTGGAGCTGGCAGCTGTAGAAAAGTGATCAAGGGTCTCCAATAAGCTTAGAAACAAAGCTGGATTGTGGGACGTTGATTTCCTCTCACTGTTTTGTCTCCTTACCCAAAGGTGTGGCAGGGGAATCTCATGTGGGACTGAGGAGTGAGGTGGCAAGTATTTTTGAAGTTGGGATGGGATTAAGGGGTCATTAATCACCAATCTGGAGGTTATTGGGTGCTAATTTCAAACGCATTAAGAAAACCCAAATTTGTGAAGAACATGAATAGTGCAAGTTTTTATCTGTTTAAGTTTTTAAACTTTGTGTTTAGCGCGTTTTAAATAAACTAATCCCAGATTAGTTAAAGTTGTTGTGAGTGGATAACTGAGGTGGATGAATGGTCAAAGGGGATTGGTGGATTTTGGTGAGTGGGGCACGTGTCACCCCCTCATTGGTTAAGGTAACAATCTTGTCTGGCCAGTATTAGTCCTTCACTTCCTTCCCTTTTGTCATTTCAGTTATAAACTCTATCAACGCCCATTTCCTTCTTTAACAACTTTTCATTTTTCACACTTTTGCCCCAAAACATTTTGCAAAGTGAATTCAGGGGTAATTCTTGCCATTTTGTGATTCTTGAGGGACTGATTTGGCATTTTCTTGATGGATAATGGTCTTAACTTGTATGATTGGCATTTTGAAGGACTAAAATTGCCAAGTCTTCATTTATGAGGGACCATTCTTGCCAAATGTTGAAAGTCAAGGGTCCTTTTTGTAATTTTGGGATTTTTAAAGGACCAAACTTGTAATTTCTTGTATTTTGAAGGACTTCATGATATATTTGACTTTGTGGAGGATAATGGTTGACAATTTAGCTTTGTTGAGGGGCCAAACTTGTCAATTCTTCATAGTAGAGGGCCCTTTTTGTAATTTTGACAAACTTTAGGGACCAAACTTGTAATTATGAAGATACAAGGGTATAAAGTGTCAATTCTTCCATATTGGAGGACCCTTTTTTATAATTCTTCAAATCTTCAATGGTTTTCTTGGGATAATTCTTCAATAGGGCTTGGTTCATTGTGCGGCTTCGTTTCCCGTGTTCGTTTTTGAATGATTCTAGTGATCTTTTGTCATTTTCTCAATATCCGTACCTAAAATACACAAGCAACAAACACAAGCATATATATGGGTATTTTGATGATATTTAATGCATTTTAAGCCCTTTTTGGACGATGAGACTATGTATAAAAGCAGTCTCATCACCTATCTTTCTTTACTCGAGATCCTTTAGCCTTAGTAGACGCAGTTACTCCTGTAGAAGGCAAGGGAACATTAGTGGCAGATTTTGATTTAGCCTTGATGGGTGTGTTAAAAGTAGGCTTAGCTCCTGGGGTCTTATTGAATGGAGTCATGGCTATGGTGGGGGGTTGGTGTTTAAGTGGTGCAGAACTCGATTGTCATACGAAGTTAAGATATGCTAGGCAACATTGAACCTGCTCAATATATATGTGAGCACTGTTATAATCGTTTTTCGTGGGATCAAATTCATATAATTCATCTAAAATATCCCTTGTAAGAAGCACATGCGTAATTACATTTTCCATATAATCTATATAAGATAGGGAATTGTTCTTAAGGTACGGGTTCTTATAAATCACCACTTCTTTTGTTTTTAGAGCACTAGAAGTCGGGGCAGAGATGTAGCTGCATTATCAACAACTTCTTGTCCTTTAAGTTGAAGTGTCTCCTTAAATTCAACTAAAACCATGTTTTTGTCTATGAGCTGAATATTTAAGTCAGAGATTTCCTCATACTTTTGGTTCAGTTGGTCAACAAGTGACTTTTGCTCTGCCGCATTAAAAGCGAAGCGTTCTTCTATTGAACCATAAACTTGTGAGACACCCTGCTTTACTTTTTCAAACTCCCATATCATAGAAGTAATTCTATTTTCTAAGGCATGGTTTTTATTCTCTGTAACCTCTAGTTCCACTTTCTCTTCTAATGACTCTCTCTTAAGTCTCATAATTTCTTCCTCTAATGCCTGAACCACCTGAATCATCTTGTCACTTGTCTCAAAGTTGTTTTCACAATCACTTGTTTTGGAAAGAGTTTCATTTTTAGATTGTTGTTCAATTTAAGAGATATACAATGTTGTTGAAGCTCGTCAAAACTTTTTGAAAGTGAGTTATAAGAATCTTGAAGCTTTAAAAATTCAGCGTTAGATTCGTGACAAGAATGATTATCTACATCATTTACATGTTCAACAATATTCACAGAGAGATCATGCACATCATCACATTTGTTCACATCAAATATAATGTCATTAGCACAATTAATAGTCACAACTTGCATCACATCGAGGGAAACCACTTGGTCCAAGAATAGGTCATATTCGGACAAAATCTTTTCTTTCTCAGTTAAATGTTCCTCCTAAGCATCATCCATTTCATGGAAAACTTTTTGAACTTCAGCCATTTCGAAATTTAGATTATCTCCGAGATCTAGAAAGCCCTCTTTAAGATTCTCTACAAACGGAACGATCTCTTTCTCAAACACCGATTTCATGTGTTCAAAAGCCCATTCTCCGTCGGTTTAAGTCGTTGGAGTCGTACATTCCTTAATGACCTTGTCAAAACCGATAAAGTATCGTCGAATCTATTTCAAGCTTAACTATACTATACTTAACGGTGGAGGACCCTTTGGAATTCCTTGGGTTCATTTGGGTTGACAAGTGTAGGAAATATACTAGGGTTTTCTCTAGTGGACATCTAAGTTGGTGTAGTGATAAATTCCTTTTGTATATTAAAGCGAGTTCTAAAATCCGTTTTTGCATACTCTTGATTAAGTTTATCATAATCAAACTTAGGATATTGCAAAAGCATTTGTGACCGATTCTCTTCAACTAGTGATGTATACTCTGGATCATCCGGAATAGCAA
The DNA here is from genome assembly GCA_025667525.1 of Glebionis coronaria. Lineage (NCBI taxonomy): Eukaryota > Viridiplantae > Streptophyta > Magnoliopsida > Asterales > Asteraceae > Glebionis > Glebionis coronaria. Next base: position 205,870,791 of record CM046875.1, read on the forward strand.
TCGCATCTAAGACCAAACCTAATTTTGTTGCATCATAAAGTCTCGGGTTGTGGTTAAAAGCTTGCTTTGCATAACCCGGGTTAGGTGACAGGTCTGTTAGACGCGATAGAGTAAATTCTTTAAAAGATGAATGAAACAAATGTACTAAGTGTGAAGGGTAGTATTGTTTTAAAAGCAAAATTTAAATCATTTTAATTTTCTCAGACGCGTTAATTTTCGTTTCAACTTTTTTAGACTCGAGAGTTTCGAATCCGTTTGCAGTTTTTGAAAATTAGTAATGACTAACTCTTTTTCTTTAAGTTCTTTTGAAAGATTTGCTCTTAAATGTTCAATTTCTAGTAAGTGATCCATATGGATTTTCCTAAACTCATTAGACTCTGTATTAGTTAAGGTGTGGGTGGATGAAGTTAATTACAAGGTGTGAACCTTTTCCTTATACAAAGTAAGATCGGCATATAAGGTCTGATTAACACTTAGGGTTTCAAGAACCGCAGTATTCATTTGGCCAAGCATAGATGCGGACACAATAACCAAATCTTGTTGAGCAGGAGAATTCGTATTCGTAATAGCTCTCGGTTATGTTTCACTCAAAGTCTGGGGACTTGCATTGATATTGCTATCATTGTTTGTCTCCTTGTTTGAATTACTAACCACTGAAGGCTCTTCCGGATACTGAGACACTTGCTCAACTTGATAAGGTACAATACTAGTATCATTGGCAGTATTTGGTACCTTAGAGATTTGGTCAGACCCATAGAGCGAGAGATTTGCCATAAGAGCTGCCTTGGCGGTGTTGTAGTCATCACAGTCTGAATCATATGCATCAAGATCATCGCATTGATATGCTGCATTGTGAGTGAAAGCTGTTGTGATTCCTTCATTGTCCGCAACTCCTGTATCTGCTAGAAACGATAACTCAACTTCATCTAGCTCACGGCCATTTGCTTGAGCTTTGACCAACATGAACTTCTCCTCAAACCACGAAGCATCCCTTCTCCTTTTGGGTTGCTTACACTCCCTAGCCATGTGTCCTTTCCCTTTGTAGTTGTTGTAAAACCCGCATGATTTTACCATGAACAATACACTTAGTAAACGTATGTACATATTAAAACTTTCCTTTTATAGCATGAACACGTGTTACAATTAGTAGTTACTAAAGTTATGTACGTATTATTATTACGACAAGTATTAAGTACGTGATAGTACACGATAGTTATCAACAATAATAATTATAATCAAGAACATGAAATCATGAACGTAAAAATCACGAACATGTAATTACGTACTTAATTTGTAAAACCCGCATGCTTTTACCATGAATAGTACACTTACGATCGTACATACAAGATTAAAACTTTCCTTTTATAACATGAACACGTATCACGAATATGAATTACAAGAATTACGTACGTGTTATTACACGATAAGTATTAAATACGTGTTAGTACACGATAATTATTAACAATAATAATTATATTCACGAACATAAAATCATGAACATGAAATCACGAACAGATAATTATGTACTTACGTAATTATTAATACGATGAATGTCGTTACATACTAGTAATTATAATAACATGAATAATTAATAATTACGTAACACGTAAACCCGAATAATTAACACGATTATTCTTTGTATATTAAATCAAACACAGTAAGTCATTACGAACGTAATAGTTACGTTTAAACGTAAAAGATAACCATGGGGAAAATTTACGACATTCAATACACGGTTACGTGCGTCATTTTAACAAGACATGGATTAAATAAAAGTATAGGTGTTTGTTTGGGCTGTTTAGACAAAGAAGGAAAAAAGGAAGGACTTGGGGCTCAAGGCCCAAGTGGGTTTGTTCGGCTTAACAAGAAACAGATGGGGAGGGGGTACATATTTTTTATACTTTTGGAAAACATAGCAAACATACAGAAAACCTAAAACAAATCTTCAGCCGTCACTTTTGTGACCCTCACTGCCCACGAATGGAAGAATAAGAACCAGGAAAATCGAGGCTTAAATGTTTAGGAGATCAAGATGTTTGATTCATGTTTTGTCAATCTTAAAACCCTAAACAAGTAAGAAACCCTAATTCCATTTGTTATATGTTGTTCTTTTATTAATGGATCATTGATTTCGAGTTCTAAAAGATTATTACATGTTAAACGAGATGAATTAAGGGGGGTGTACGTTTGGGTGCCGCTGTGTTGATTTAGCCCACAAACCGAGATCATCTATGGTCTCGGTGGTACATTAACCCTACCAGCCATAACCCAAACATGGGTGTTGGCTCGGTTTGTTCTGATGGGGGAAACACAGCCGAGCAGGGGAAACCACTGGCTGCGGCCAGTGGTGTATTTGTTCTAGCAGTGGGAACCGATACCTTGTTGGTCTCGGTGGGAAATCTATATCAAGCTGGGGGAAAAGACCACTGCTAGTGGGAATTCAGGCCTGGCAGTGGCAGCAGCAGAAACACAAAGGGGTGTTTGGCTGGGGGTTTTGGTCAAGGTGTTTGGCTATGGCTTTAATAAACAGGTTAATGGGCTGGTTGGTTCGGCTTATATGTAAACACAACAAGGGTTTCACGGGTTTTCACAGGTTCGGTTTACGACACGTTTCATAAAATAATACACGGGTTCGGGTTATTATTTTTACAAGTTTAATTAGCTTTACATGTATATTACATGTATATTAATTTACAAGTAATTAAATTAATTTAACATGACCTGTAAATAATTTAATTAAAACATGGACTTAGGTTTATTATTATTACTTAATAATACACGATTTTAACCTAAGTATTTTATTATTTAAATTAGACAATAGTAATTAATTAATTATTAAAACATGACATTTAATTAATTAATTTCCAGGACTTAGGTTATATTAATATAATTATTAATACATGTTTTAGCCTAAGTATTTTATACACTTAATTTAATTAAATCATGTTTATATTTAATTAAATCTTATAATATATAGTTTATTTAGTTTACATGTATTAATTAATAAATTATACTATTTAATCACATGACTTAGAATATTAATCAGTAAAACTTAAGCTTATCTTTTTAGCTTAATAATCCAGCTTAATTCTATTTATGGAAACTTTCTATTTTTTAGAAACTTAATTATTTTAAGCAGCTAATCTATTTATGGAAACTTTCTATTTTTAGAAACTTATTTGTTTTAAGCAGTAAATCTATTTTTGAAAACTTTCTATTTTTGGAAACCTTCTATTTTAAGAAACCTACTATTTTTAGAAAGTTACTTATTATTACGCAACAAGTATAATAATACAAGAAATACAAGTAATACTTAATCAGAATATACATAATACATGATAAACACAACATAATCTAAAATCAGTGAAACATGACATGAACATATAAAAGAAGCTAAGACATGATATAAAATCAGTTACGTACCCAGTTATCAGAATACTTATACACGTATATTATTTATGTAGCATTAGTGATATCAAAGTAGGACTCTCTTCCGTTCGTCTTCTTCGTTCACTGGACACAAGGTACGGATTCTCCGTCCTTTCAGTATGGACATTCTTCCTTATTAGGATTCCCCGTGCAGCCAACTGTTTTCCCCAGTATATGTTTTATGTGTTTTTGAATTGCTTATGTTTAATTAGATACCTAAAGCCATATACATGCATGACCAGTTTCACCTAGTTATGGAGGTACCATAACCATAACACTTGAGGTACCAGTGTTATGACTCCACCACGACGGAGTGATAGCTCGTGGCGTCCCTTCAGCTTCTGGCCATATTATTATTATTATCATGTGGGGCGTATGGGTGCATCCTAGTTTACATGTTTTTAGCAGTTTATTCAGGTGAATGTGGTGTTTGCCTTGCATCCTTCACAAGGAGCTGATCCCTCCTACCCAAACTAGTATATTAAATTAGAGGCAGCCCCTCTAATTTGCATGACGAGGTCACCCATCCAAGTATTCATGCACGTTGATATTTCATGACCTATATTGGCTTAATGGTTAACATGTTAAACAGTTTTTATAAGATAAACATAAGGCTTTCAAACTATAAAACCAGTTTTATGAACATGTTCCAGGTTTTCCAGGACTTAATCAATTCCACTACTATATGTTTTACATGCTATATTATTCGTTCCATGCTTCTATATCCGTGCACTGAGCGTTATGCTCAGCCGTTACTTTCCTTTCCATGTCCTAAAACGGCAGGTACCCAAGGACAGACTCGAGTAATTGGAGGACATGCATAGGATGGAAGCTGCCATAGACTTCTTCTCCTTTTGCCTTCATATACTTATGCTTGTTTAGTCTTTCATTCATTTCATTTACTTTATTTATGTTTTGGGCTTATGTTTGGGAACCGATGTTTGATTCCGGTTTTCCCTATGGTCATGTATGTTTTATTACATATTTCCTTGCATGCTTTGATGACACGCCATAATTACGCGTAACGGTCCACTTATCAAAGTGGGTCGTTACAATTATGGTATCAGAGCCCAAGGTTTCGACCTGTAGGCTCTAAAACATGACCTATGACTAGTGGGTAGTCACCAGGAGCTTCCTAAGCCAACGTTTGTTATTCCACGTATTGATGTTTTCAGCATATTGTTGTTTTAACCATGATGTTTTCAGCACCTTGATGTTTTAATCTTGATGTTTTCATCGATATTGTTTCACTGATATGGATAGACAACCGTCATTCATATTTAGTTATGTGTCATTGTTTCATGCATGATGTTCCTCGTGAACTGTGATTAATGTGAACTGAACCCCAGTAGTTCATAATTAGTCACATAAAATTTTTTTTCTTTTAAGTTTTGTCAGCTGAGTTTTAGTTAATTATTTCATGTATCATTGTCGCAGGTTTATGACTAAGTAACGGTTGGTACAGGACCGGCCCTATTTAGTCGCATGTGCTGTTACCGAAACTTTTAACTTTGGGACCGACCCATAGGCGTCCCCTCGTCATGTCTTTTGTTTTGGGATCGACCCATAGGCGTCCCCTCGCGCATATTAAAGTTTTTATAAACTGCATCATGTATTCATGCACTGTTTTTTATGCATAAAATTTTTCTCATGATTTATTGGCATAAATTCTTTTTATGTCCCCTCATAAGTTACTATATTTTTACGTCAAGTAGGTTTTCATACTGTCATGGTTAACTTCAGCATGTTAATTATGTTATACACTCCTTCATGTTAGGTTGCTTCATGTTTCTTCATGATGATTACGTCTTACGCCTCTTTTGTTGTTTATGCTTTCATACAAGACACTGTTGGTATTCATTTAAATCTTACTTTCATGATAGTCATGGTTGGTTTTTATTAATCTTGCCTTCAGGAAAATCATCGTTGAAATTCGTTTAACCACACGTTAGCATTTCTCTATGCAACCAAAATGAGGTATGTACTGGCATTGCCAGGTTATCATGATGGTCTTTCTAACCGTTTAACCAGTTATTTTCCTTTAAATCATGTCAGACGATCGACCCCATACCGATCATTTCATGTGCATTCCATGTGTACCCCATGTACCGTATTCCATGTGCGCATTTCACTTGCTGATACTCTACAAATTGCTGATGCCGCTCATAGCTTGGAGATGTTATTAAGGGTTGATGCTGCGGATTTTAGAGACGCTATGGGATGCTGATGTTGTTCACAACTTGGAGATCTTACAAGATGAAGACAAAGGCGTTAGATCAAAGCGATCGGACGAGATGATGCTTCACCACCAGACGATTTCCAACAATCATTGTCCCTAATTCTTAGTTACATATCACACGTCATTCAGTTGTCGTTTCAGTCATATGAGTGATAACCGGTACCAACCGGCCACTCAGCTGAATAGTTACATGAATCACCGTCATGAGAATGACCGTTATGGAACTAACAGACAAGACGATAGTAATCACTACAGTGACAGCAACTATCCTAGCAATTGCAACTGAAGCTCCGGCTACGGACGTGATCAGAAACACAAAGGATCAGTAGTCCAACCGATCTACCAATTCTGGCATAATAACCTAATATTTGTAGTTCTATTTGTTTCACATTTCGAGACGCATGTCAAGACATCAGTCAAGACACATGTCTCATGTATACTTTCCGAAGACACATGTCAAGACACTAGTAATGACACATGTCATGCCTATACTTCCAAGACACGAGTCAAGACACATGACTCACGTCAAATTCTAGAACATCCCTAAGAAATTCAGGATACCCTAAAAGGGTTATATCCATTTTGAGGTGCCATGTATTAATCAGGCCACAAGAATTTCAGTACCATCACCAGCGTATTAGTGAGATCTGTCACGTTTACTCGATGACACTTTCATTTCTTGCACCCATATTTCATATATTTATGACCATAAAGGACGTCATTCGTATTCCCCATGTATACGAAAGTGTTCCTTCAGCCTAATGATGAGTTCCAAGCTGCTAACGCATTACCTCGGACATACACGAGGTGAATTTAATCTTAAATATTAGACTACATAAAACACACCCCGCTACGATTCATGATTTTGTACAGTAATGTTCAGGCTCCTGAATACATTCAGCATGGTTTTCCATCAGGAAAATCTGTACAAATTATCTTTGCTTTCCAAGCACATGCTTTGTTAGCCACGACTGCTTAAATTTTCTAGCTGTCAGTTAAGACACGACCACTGAAGTTCCTTTTACGCATAACCAGCCGATTATACCAAAATCTTCACATACATTCCAGAAGAACCTTCAAGGAGAAGGACGGTAACATGAGATTATGTGTCGACTACCGTTGATGTAAACAAATCACCATTCATAACCGTTATTCTCCTCCACGTATTGAAAACATGTCCAATTACTTTAGGGTGTTAATCACTTTTCCAAGATCGGACCCATGATCATACTACTAATAGTGACGAGTGAAAGAGCAGGACATGTCCATGACTGCTATTTGTACACGACTCGGTCTGTTAGATTCATGATTTTGTTTTAGTCTCATAAATGCTCCAACAGCATTATGGACTTAATAAATCGAATTTTCATGAACTCATAAACAAATTCATCAGTGTTTTCTTCTAGGACGGCCTGATTTTCTCTAAGTCTGGAGAAGAGCAGGAAGACCATATTTACACTATGTTGTAAATTCTACGACAGGAGAAATTTCACCCTGGAAATTTTCTAATATCAATTCTGTTTGAATACAGTGACATGCTGAATCATATGGATTCGCACGGTGCATCTTACCATGACTCAGCTTAGGCATTAAGGTGAGAACCCTACACTACATTAGGAGTTCCAAGAAAATCCTACGCTAAGAAAAGCCTAATTTCGGAGACTTATAATTCTGCAAATTTCTATGTATCAAGTTTCTACGAAGCAAGATATAGTTACTTTCTTATCTAAGTGCCTGACATACCAACAGGCTAAGATAGAACACCAAATGGACTTGTGTGTTTTTCCATCATCAGAAATTGTGAACAGAAATGGGACAAGATCTCCATGGATTTTGGTTACCAGATTAACGTAAACTCAGAAGAAGCATGATGCTATCTGGGTTATTGTCAACAGTTTGATCAAGTCTGCAGAATCCTTACATCCACAAGGATTTCAAGAACCAGCAGATAGATCAGACATGTTCCAGCTAAGGCTCATCCGATCACTTGGCAATCCGTCAGCTATCGGGCCAGACAAAGGTTCGCAGTTGTGCTCCTTATTTACGTTCACATCCATGTTCTAATTTCACGACTTGCTTTCACGACTTGCTTTCACGACTTGCTTTCACGCTCACGTTCATGACACTATTCACGTTCATGATTGTATCCTGGTTTACGATTTCACGTTTATGTTCTTTCTGGGAAGGTTTGCAAGAACTGGAGAGATCAGACTCAAGCTTAGTATAACTCCCTATTCTCAGATAGACGTTTCACGTCACATTCCACGTCTCACCTGGTAGGGTTTGGCATAACCGCAGCCGTATTCCATGTTCACGATATGTTTCACATGTCATGTTCATTCCACGTTTCCCATATCACGTTCACGATATGTCACACGTATCATTGATCACGATATGTTGCCATATTACACTCACTATATCTCCACGTATCACGTTCAAAAATTTTCACGTATCACGTTCAAAAATTTTCACGTACTACGTTTCTATATGTCTCGCGCATCGTTGCTAATTATCAGTTAAGTTAGATTGTTTTGCACCATAACGTTTCAGTTACCCTTGCACGTTAATTCTTTTTCCCTCGATCAAATTCAGGGGATCTATCTTGCGTTGATAACCATGAACTCTTCGTGTTTTCAAGTCAAGGTCAGGAAGACCAAGATTTATCATTTGTGTTAAGATCTTGTGGAAGAACTGTTCCGAGAGGGAAGCCACTTGGAAACGCAGGAGTCCATCCGGATTTTATCCTCTCATCATTCCATAATTCGGGACGACTCTTTCGGCCACGCCACGTTCCATGTCCTTTTAAGCTATGTCACGTTTCACGTCACCTTCTTTTCCTTTTATCTTGCATACCCTTCCAGTTTGAGTCGGGTATGTTACGCTTCCAGCTACGTTATCTATAATTCGGGGACGAATTATTATTTTTAGGGGGGAAGAGTCATAAAATCCGCATGCTTTTACCATGAATAGTACACTTACGATCGTACGTACAGGATTAAAATTTCCTTTTATAACATGAACACGTATCACGAATATTAATTACAAGAATTACGTACGTGTTATTACACGATAAGTATTAAATACGTGTTAGTACACTGTAATTATTAATAATAATAATTATAATCACGAACATAAAATCATGAACATGAAATCACGAACAAATAATTATGTACTTACGTAATCATTAATAGATGAGTGTCGTTACATACTAGTAATTATAATAACATGAATAATTAATAATTATGTAACACGTAAACACGAATAATTAACACGATTATTCTTCGTATATTAAATCAAACACGGTAAGTCATTACGAACGTAATAGTTACGTTTAAACGTAAAAGATAGCCATGGGAAAAATTCACGACATTCAATACACGGTTACGCGCGTCATTTTAACAAGACGCGGATTAAATAAAAGTATAGGTGTTTGTTTGGGCTGTTTAGACAAAGAAGGAAAAAAGGAAGGACTTGGGCTCAAGGCCCAAGTGGGTTTGTTCGGCTTAAAAAGAAACAAACGGAGAGGGGGTACATTTTTTTATACTTTTGGACAACATACCAAACATACAGAAACCCTAAAACAAATCTTTAGCCGTCACTTTTGTGACCCTCACTGCCCACGAATGGAAGAACAAGAACCAGGAAAGTCGAGGCTTAAAGGTTTAGGAGATCAAGATGTTTGATTCATGTTTTGTCATTCTTAAAACCCTAAACAAGTAAGAAACCCTAATTCCATTTGTTATACGTTGTTCTTTTATTAATGGATCATTGATTTCGAATTCTAAAAGATTATACATGTTAAATGAGATGAATTAAGGGGGTATGCGTTTGGGTGCCGCTGTGTTGATTTAGCACACAAACCGAGACCATCTATGGTCTCGGTGGTACATTAACCCCACCAGCCGCAACCCTAACAAGGGTGTTGGCTCGGTTTGTTCTGACGGGGGCAACACAGCCGAGCAGGGGAAACCACTGGCTGCAGCCAGTGGTGTATTTTTTCTAGTAGTGGGAACCTAGACCTTGTTGGTCTCGGTGGGAAATCTATGTCAAGCAGGGGAAAAAGACCACTGCCAGTGGGAATTCAGGCCTAGTAGTGGCAACAGCAGAAACACAAAGGGGTGTTTGGTTTGGGGTTTTGGTCAAAGTGTTTGGCTATGGGTTTAATAAACAGGTTAAGGGGCTATTTGGTTCGGCTTTTATGTAAACACAACAAGGTTTCATGGGTTTTCACGGGTTCGGTTTACGACACGATTCATAAAATAATACACGGGTTCGAGTTATTATTTTTACAAATTTAATTAGCTTTACATGTATATTAATTTACAAGTAATTAAATTAATTTAACATGACCTATAATTAATTTAATTAAAACATGGACTTAGGTTTATTATTATTACTTAATAATACATGATTTTAACCTAAGTATTTTACTATTTGACAATAGTAATTAATTAATTATTAAAACGTGACATTTAATTAATTAATTTCCAGGACTTAAGTTATATTAATATAATTATTAATACATGTTTTAACCTAAGTATTTTATATACTTAATTTAATTAAATCATGTTTATAGTTAATTAAATCTTATAATATATATTTTATTTAATTTACATGTATTAATTAATAAACTATACTATTTAATCACATGACTTAGAATATTAATCAGTAAAACTTAAGCTTATCTTTTTAGCTTAATAATCCAGCTTAATTCTATTTATGGAAACTTTCTATTTTTAGAAACTTAATTATTTTAAGAAGCTAATCTATTTATGGAAACTTTCTATTTTTAGAAACTTATCTATTTTAAGCAGTAAATCTATTTTTGGAAACTTTCTATTTTTGGAAACCTTCTGTTTTAAGAAACCTGTTATTTTTAGAAAGTTACTTATTATTACACAACAAGTATAATAATACAAGAAATACAAGTAATACTTAATCAGAATATACAGAATACATAATAAACACAGCATAATGTAAAATCAGTGAAACATGACATGAACATATAAAGCAAGCTAACACATGATATAAAACCAGTTACGTACCCAGTTATCAGAATACCTATACACGTATATTATTTATGTAGCATTAGTGATATCGAAGTAGGACTCTCTTCCGTTCGTCTTCTTCGTTCAATGGACACAAGGTACGGATTCTCCGTCCTTTCAGTATGGACATTCTTCCTTATTAGGATTCCCCGTATGCAGCCAACTGTTTTCCCCAGTATATGTTTTATATGTTTTTGAATTGCTTATGTTTAATTAGATACCTAAAGCCATATACATGCATAACCAGTTTCACCTAGTTATGGAGGTACCATAAACATAACACTGGAGGCACCAGTGTTATGAATCCACCACGACGGAGTGATAGCTCGTGGCGTCCCTTTAGCTTTTGGCCATATTATTATTATTATCATGTGGGGCGTATGGGTGCATCCTAGTTTACATGTTTTTAGCAGTTTATTCAGGTGAATGTGGTGTGTGCCTTGCATCTTTCACAAGGAGCTGATCCCTCCTACCCAAACCAGTATATTAAATTAGAGGCAACCCCTCTAATTTGCATGACAAGGTCACCCCTCTAAGTATTCATGCACGTTGATATTTCATGACCTATATTGGCTTAATGGTTAACATGTTAAACAATTTTTATAAGATAAACATAAGGCTTTTCAAACTATAAAACCAGTTTTACGAACATGTTCTAGGTTTTCCAGGACTTAATCAATTTCGCTGCTATATGTTTTACATGCTTATATTATTCATTCTATGCTTGTATATCCTTGCACTGAGCGTATGCTCAGCCGTTACTTTCCTTTCCATGTCCCAAAATGGCAGGTACCCAAGGACAGACTCGAGTAATTGGAGGACATGCATAGGATGGAAGCTGCCATAGACTTCTTATCCTTTTTCCTTCATATAGTTATGCTTGTTTAGTCTTTCATTCATTTCATTTACTTTATTTATGTTTTGGGCTTATGTTTGAGAACCGATGTTTGATTCACTGAGTTTTAGTAAATAACAAAAAGGAAAAAACACTTTTCATTCACAGAGTTTTTCAAGAAAATAAAAAACCCTAGCCTCTTCCTTTTTCTCTCTTTGGCCGGCGGGAAGAACAAACACCAAGGGTGTTTGATTTGAGTTTTGATTAAATTAAATTCAAGGATCGTGTTCGTGTTATTGTTCTCCACTCATTACACGCATTCGGTAATCCGTAAACCCTTTTATTTTTATTCTTTTTATTTAATTATGAACACATGAAAATGGATTAAATAAACAATAATTAAAAACATGTTAAACAAAGCATGAGGGTAAACTAAGATCAAGGGGAGCGGTGGTGCCAAAGCTGGCTGTTAGCCCTTTGGCGCCAGCCCTCCGTTGGCGCACCGTACCCCCCCCCTCGCGCCAACAGAAACAACTCGCGTTATAAGCCCCCCCCCCCTTTTTTTTAGTTATAAAGTGGGGTATTTGTGGGCCTAGTATACCCCTTTGGCACCACTTTTTCTCGTGCCAACGGCTCCCCTGTAAATGTGGTGCCAAAGGGTTTCTCGTGCCAAAGCCCCAAAATCCTACGTGGCGGTTTTGGCACCACCTTCTCGTGCCAACGACTCCCAGCTCTCTAAGGGTTGTGTTTGGGTTTGGTTGTCCGGCTGACACTCAACCGAGAGCCCAAGGCTCTCGGCGTGTCTTGGTCTCGGTCAGAAGCAGTAGAAAAGGGACCCCGACTCGCGTCGGGGTGTCCTTGTGGTTCGGTTGGGGTCTCAGCATCAAGCAGCCACCACCACCGACACACAGCCGGTGGCGGCGTGGGTCAAGAAGGGGGAACGCGACGCAGCAGGGGGACCACTGGCACACATCGGGTGGGAACCTACTGTTGGTCAGCGGCCAGCCGAGAGACAAACCACCGGCAGTAGTCGATGGTGTTTTACCCGAGCAGTGGCAACCGGCCGAGCAGGTTTGCCACTGTTAAAGGGTTGTTTGTTTGGTCCGGTTCAAGGGTTTATTCGTTTCGTCACGACATGTCTAAATTAAATTCACGGGTTCGTTTCATGACTAAACTTGTACAAGTATTTTATTTTTACAAGTTATTATTTTTAACAAGATATTATATTAATTGAACATGACTTATAATTAATTTAATTAATCATGGACTTAAGTTAATTATTATTTATTAAATAATACATGTTTTAACCTAAGTATTTATTTATTTAATTTAGACTATAGTATTAATTAATTATTAGACATGGAATATAATTAATTAATAAACATGACTTAGGTTATAACTAATAAAATATTAATACATGTTTTAACCTAAGTATTTTATACACCTTAATTTAATTAAATCATGCTTATATTTAATTAAATCATATAACATATAGTTTATTTAATTAACATGTTCTTATTAATAAACTATACAAATAATCACATGACTTATGTTATTTAACCAGTATACTTAAGCATATATTATTAGCTTATTAATTCAGCTTATTTCTAAATATGGAAACTTTCTAATTCAGAAAACTTACTATTTTTAGACATTTTCTATTTTTAGAAACTGATCTATTTTAAGAATTTAATTTATTTTTGGAAACTTTCTATTTTTTTTAAACTTTCTATTTTAGGAAACCTGCTATTTTTAGAAAGTTACTTATTATTACACAACAAGTATAATAATACAAGAAATACAAGTAATACTTAATCAGAATACATAGAATACATGATAAACACAGCATAACATTAAAATCAGTAAAACAAGACATGAACATATAAAACAAGCTAGGACATGATATAATCAGTTACGTACTCAGTAATCATAATACGTATACATGTACCCTATTTATGTAGCGTTAGTGAGATCGGAGTAGGACTTCCTTTCGTTCGTCTTTTCCGTTCACTGGACATAAGGTACGAATTTCCCGTCCTTTCAGTATGGACATTCTTTCCTTATTAGGATTCCCCGTATGCAGCCAACTGTTTTCCCGGTATTGTTTTATATGTTTGATTACTTATGTTAGTTTAAGAGCCTAAGCCATATACATGCATGACCAGTGTCACCTAGTTATAGAGGTACCATAACCATAACACTGGAGGCACCAGTGTTATGACTTCCCCACGGTGAAGTGATTGCTCGTGGCGTCCCTTTTCAGTTTTGACCATTATATCATATTATCATGTGGGGTGTATGGGTGCATCCTAGTTACATGTTTATCAGTATTATTATAGTGAATGAGATGTGTGCCTTGCATCCTTCACTAGTAGTTGATCCCTCTGTAGAATCATATATTCATAGGATTGTATATGTGTTATGATTATCTAAAGAAGAGATGGAGAAGAAAGATCTAGAGATAGAAAGCTAGAGAGAGAAAGGAGAGAAATAAGAGAAAGATGGAAAGATATTGAATGACTAAGTGCTCAACCCCTCCTAACATGCTAGGAGGGGTATATATATAGCCCACCCTACATGTGGGCTATGTGGGCTATATGTTAATACATTGGATCACGAGCCCAATACTTGAATAAATCGTTGGAGTGACCGATCCTTTCTAAATACGTAAAAACGTATTTCCAACAATCTCCCCCTAAGGGAGGTCACTCCAAGTTACAATGTCCTAAATAGTCTATAGCTCGTGATCTATGCTAAGAATGATGTGACCGAGACTTTCTTTGGAAAAATGTATTTCCAACAATCTCCCCCTAAAGGAGGTGACATTCGATCTTGTTCTTGTGAATATGATTGATGTGATCTTTGACTTTAGTCTTGAACATGTTTCCTTGCATTGACCTTGTGCATTCATCACTTGTGATATTTGCCTCTTCGTGACTTCATGTTCCACATACATAAACCTTTATAAATTCTTGAAAGCTTCAGAGTTTGATACAGCGGAAGACTTGACTTTTAGGCTTTCTTGAATTTATTGAAGTATTAAGTGCAGAAAGCATAAGCATGTGTTGACGACTTCTTCTTAATTGTACACCGTAATGCTACCTTCTTGTTACGCTGCATAAGACAGTTAGCAACAAAACATATACACGGATGAAATGGCCTTGAACATTTCATTCTAATTCGGTATAATTTTATCTCCGGTCAGTGAAAACCGTTGGACGATATAAAATATCGTACTTGTGGCAGGTAGTTTCAATTTAGAACCTCCTTGACAAGATTTTGTGGGTAAACCCATTCTCTTTATTCGACCGTCCAAAGATTACTGTGAACATAAAGAGTGAATCATTTGGATAGAATTATCTGCATGATTGAAGCCGTCAATTCATGTTCCTGGAACAAGTGAAATTCAATTAAGAATCGCACCATCGTTGCTTTCCAGTTGTCACGAGCTTGATTCGTATAGAATCTTGCAAGTTACCTACCAAGTGCTGTTTGAGATTAACACTAGAAGGATTTCCACTCATCACTGTGAAAAAAATAGAGTGTCACTCTGAGTGTTCTGGCAAGATCACTAAGATATTGCGTAGAGGCCTGGAACGTGTTTAAATTCAGTTAAGAATTAAAACATTGTTGATTTCTAGTTATCACAAGCTTGATTCATAAAGAATCGCACAAGTCACCTACCATGAGCTTTTTGATATTCGCTCAAGAAGGATTTCCATCTTCATTGTAAATACTTTCGTATTACTCGGATGTTCAGGCAAGATCATGAAGATTTTGCTTAGGACTCTTAAGATCTTTCTTACTTTTCACAGTGTGTGAAGAAGCAAGGAATTATGAAAGTGTATCCTAATGAGATTATTGATGATCTCAAATGGCTCTAGACTCTAACGTGCATTTTGGATTTAAATGATCGGAGACTGGAGAGGAGTGCCACCATTTCAATACGAATTTATTCAGAGTGAATAAATCAATAGATAATGCATTGTCTTAGTGTGATAAAAACAAATATCTTTTAAGAGATATCTGAGTTAGCTGGGACAGGTTGTGCATTGCATCACTGGGTCCATGATGTCTATCTTCAATATTGAGCATCATTAAAAATGATCTCAATAAAAAAAATGATCTCAATAGCATATGAGTTGACCCGGTTTCTGCCTAAGTTGTAAGGAGGGCTTCTTTCTTTACACCCTTTATCGTTACAATTCTTTTTCATTCTTCAACCCCTTCAATGCTTACCAATACGTCATAATTAGCACCTTGTTGTGATTGTTCCAGTGCTAACTGAAGTACTTGGCCGGCATTCAGCTACATTCACAAACTTTCTCCACCTTTCTTAAGGACTACTATTTCTAGCTATGGAATGTCCTTGGGAAGATTCCTTCGGTTCTAGAGGAATCATTGGACTTTAACCTATCCAACCATCCTTATTTCACTATAATCTTCACCGACGTGAATAGAGATGTTTTGGGTAAGTTTATGTCACCATGAAATCCATTTTGATATCCAAATCCATTTTTCTCCCCCTTAACATAAGCCACGATATTCCAAAACATTTCACACATGTCGGGATGAGCTATCATGTTAAGTCAAACCATTTGTGATTAATCATTTCCCATATTAAATCACATTTTCTCCCCTATATTAAAATTATTAACCAAATCGATGTTTTTAATATCAATTGATTTAATATCATTTTAAGAAAATTTGGGAAGAAAAATGCAAATCCAATTATCTTCATGATTTTCACAAGCTCCCTCTCAAATAAATGAGGGTGTACTTGAAACATAAATAAAATACCTTTTAAACACAAGTGTAAGGTACTTATCACGTGCAAAGATCATATATGATAATGTATTCACAAGATTAGCGATTTACGAGGTTGGACATGAATGATGGAGAACATCATATGATAGAATCACATGGTTCTTGTTCACGAATGTTGGTCGCCTCGTCACGTTTGAAGTTATCTCTTGACTCCATGTGTACGATTGATATCGTTGTCTTGACACCAATATGTGAACTTGGCAGTTTCAGCGCCAAAGATTCTGAATGCTGGACAATTGCTCCCCCTCAATTGTTGACCCGTGTTCTATTGAAAGAGTTGTAATCTCCATTTGAGTAGTCGCATCGTCGAGTATGTAGATATCAATTGTAAATTGCTATGATTGGTGGAGATGATAACTTCATAAAAACAAGATTTCTCTTGTTTTAACAAATAAATGCACTAACACGTACATAAATTCGTGTTAGATTGTGTTATAACGAAAACACAATCCCTTACATGGTTATAAAGTAAACAATGCCCGAGAAAATTAATTCCCGTTGTTGAGTCAAAGCTTTCCGGTGAAATTCTTGACTTGAATATGAAAAGCGGGTTACTATCTGAAAAAATAGCAAACCATTTTGAACATTTTTTAAATCATTTAAACTTCTGCTCAAACTTTATTTATAACCCCTGTCATTATTGAACGACATTTCTAGGTTCGTAAATATTATCGATTGCAGAAGACATGTTCTTTTTATCAAAACATTATTTAACACACAATTTTGAAAGACTTAGAAAAACCTTTTGAGAAATTCTCGAAAAAATGTGTTCAAAGTTTTGAAAACCAATTACTTGAGCTTAAGATGTTGAATATCTTACAAAACGAGATCAAGTCCGAGAAGTTGTAACCTTCCCGTTGTTAAGGATAAGTTACCATCGGCAATAAACTTTCCTTTTAACTGAAGAACGCGTCCTAAGTTGACATTTACTTAGAAGTCGTTTTCATGAGCTTGAAAAACTTTGAATCTTTTAACGTAAAGCTCATGACCGAGAAAGATGAATTTCTCGTTAAGAAGAAAAGTTCTCTTATTTAAACGATACACTTTACTTTATGAGCTTAAAACTTGGAATGTTTTAATACAAGCTCATTACCGAGAAAATTTAATTTCCCGTTACGAGGATAAGCTATCTTTAAAGATAAGCTTTCCTAAAAATGAAGTTCGAGTTACAGTCTGATATTTAATTGTAAATCATTGTGCATGACCTTAAAAACTTCAAATATTTTTAATATAAGCCCATGCTCGAGAAATAATAATTTCTCGTTATAAGGATAAGTTTATCATGGGCGATAAACATTCCTTTCTTTGAAGTCCGGGGAATAATCTGATATGTGATTATACGCCACTGCCACGAGCTTAAAACTTTTGAATAGTTTTAATGTAAGCTCGTGTCCGAGAAAATTTAATTTCTCGTTAATGAGGATAAGTTTATCATCGGCGATAAACTTTCCTCTCTTAGAATCGTGGGTTACAATCTGACATGTGACTGCAAGCCGTTGTGCATGAGCTTAA
Source organism: Glebionis coronaria (assembly GCA_025667525.1). Lineage (NCBI taxonomy): Eukaryota > Viridiplantae > Streptophyta > Magnoliopsida > Asterales > Asteraceae > Glebionis > Glebionis coronaria. The sequence continues at coordinate 205,888,681 of CM046875.1, forward strand.
AAAACTTTGAATGTTTTTAATATATGCTCATACCCGAGAGAAATTAATTTCTCGTTGTGAGGGTAAGTTATCGTTGACAAGATAAACTTCCCTTTATTTGAAGTCCGGGTCATTGTCTGACATTTAACAATGAACCACGAGCTTAAAAACCTTTGAATGGTCTTAGTGTAAGCTCGTGTCCGAGAAAAATTAATTTCTCGTTTTTGAGGATAAGTTTATCATCGGCGATAAACTTTCCTTTATCTGAAGATCGGGTCATCGAGCTTAAAACCGTTGAATAGTTTTAATGTAAGCTTGTGTCCGAGAAAATTTAATTTCTCGTTTTGAGGGTAAGTTATCGTTGACGAAATAAACTTCCCTTTCTCTGAAGTTCGGGTCACAGACTGTGATTTGAATGTGAGCCACATACATGAGTTTAAAAACCATTGAATAGTTTTAATGTAAGCTCGTGTCCGAGAAAATTTAATTTCTCGTTTTTGAGGGTAAGTTATCGTTGACAAGATAAACTTACCTTTCTTTGAAGTTCGGGTCATCGTCTGTCATTTAACGAGTAGCCATCGTGCATGAGCTGAAAAACTTGGAATTTTTTTTATATAAGCTCATGCCCGAGAAAAATTAATTTCTCGTTTGTGAGGATAAGTTTAACATTGGCGATAAACTTTCTTTTATTTGATGAACGAGTTACAGTCTGTGATGTGACTATAAGTCCTTTGTGCCCGAGCTTAACCGCAAATCCCTAAGACACTTGTTTCTTAGATATCAGTTTCTTCAGCAAACAAACTCTGAGAGTGTCCTTAATTTAATGGTATACAACGATTGGAACGCTGTGTTCTTGTTGAACGTTAACCTTGATACCTGCATTCTCATTAGGAGTTTGGATGCTTTTATATGGGTTAGCGATATCTATCTTAGAACCATTCGGGGATTCACAATTTTCTTTTTTTGTGCTAGAGGTGACCTGAGGAGATGATTCACTTATCTTAGTTGGCAAACGTTTCCTTTTATAGAAAACCTTAAGTTCAGGCTTAAGTAATGTATCATACTTCTCCATTTCCTCCCTAGTAGTCTTTGTAGAATTAGAGACTAACCTAGTTAAAGGGCACTCGTTTCCTACAAGAGTGGAAGTTCTACCAGTGGGGCGCCACATTTTACCAATGGGTTTGATTTTAGCTACCCACTGGGAGTTAAGTCTAGCACGGGAGTTCACCTGATTAAGTAAGTTCTTGACACAAGAATCATGATTTCCTTTAAAGACACATTTCCTACATGTTTTACAAGAAGCATATTTCAAGTCCGAATAAGATCTAGAATTCCTAGGTGATTGATTGATGCTCCTATGATATGACATGCTACGGTTAGCAGTGTTGGGTAATCTAGAAGGCATCTGACTAGGTTTGAAATTCCTATCTCTTACTTGTGTCTTTTGCTTAGTTTCCCTTAGACCAAATGTATGGCGAATGTCATTTAAACTATTTCGAGACGTGTTCTTTGGATTATGTCTAGGGATACTAGATGCAATCATGTGATTAGGTCTTGAAAAAGCTGTTTTAGTCACATTGGCCCTAGTTGGTGGAGTGACTGTTCTAGAAATATGACCATATCAACTTGGGAGGCAAACCGCGGTCTCGAGGATTATGGTCGCTCGGATCTAAATGCAGTCGGTTGTCTAACGGACTGAATTTGAGGCGGTTTCCCCAAGATTGATGGTTTTTCAAGCTTAGTGTCCACACTAGTTCCTTTAGTTTTCCTTAATTTGTTTTTCAACACAGCTATAGCAAAGACCTTTTCCTATACTTGAGCCTTTAAAGTCTCATTTTATTTGAGCAATTCATCTTGGGATGCCAACTTAGATTCTAGCAACTCAATTTGTTTCAAAAGATTATCCTTTTCAGCTTTAGAATCTATAATTTTTTGATCCAATTTTCGTTCAAGAACAACGTTTGACTTTTCAAGTTTTTCAAAATATGTTTCAAATTTGTTCGTTTTCTTCGAAAATTCAAATTTGGCATCCTCAAGATCTTTAGATTGCTGAGCTACGATCGTTTCGAGCTCTTTAATCCTATTTAAAGAAGCATTCATAAGGCACTTATCATGATGTTTAGTATTTTGAACACTTTCTCCCCCATTATGACTCACATCGGATGAATCAGAAGTGGTATCGCTATCACTCTTTTCCATCCCATGTTTGGCATAATTAGGTTTAGAATGCTCAACATGTTGTATATTGTTGAAACTTGGCTCCTGAAAAGTTGGTGCTTGTGACTTGCTGCTCGTTTCATACTTTCCTCCTGATTCCTTGCCATTTCTTACTGTGACGACCAAATTGGCACCCATTTCTTGCACCGGGCAGGTCTGGTCATCTTTTGACAACAACTTGGAGCGTGTCTCTCTCTCATGTTCATGAGGTTTTGTTTTATGTAATGATTTAGACGACTCCTTGATACTTTGAGTCTGACCTTTTTCAACCGTATCTCGTTGTAATTAACTAACCTTACCTCAATACACTTCTCAAGTATATTGATGTTATTGAGTAAACCACTTTTAAAGGTTTCAGTCTGGTAACCCGTATGCAAGTTGAAAATCTGGTGAAGGATTGGAGTCGAATAGTCGAAAGGAGGTTCCATTGTTGAGGCAAAGAATTCCTTAAACTGTGTGCGAAGGATTTCTTGACATATCTTCGCTTTAACCTCATGAAGAGTCTCTCTTTCAAATTTCAACTGTAACTCATCCAAATTGTTGAAAATCTTCTCTTTGTAATTATCCACTTTGCCAAAGAACATTTGAACTAAGGCTAGATGTTCAGTCATGTTGTGCGGATAGAGAATTGCAATGTGTGTCTTGAGCTCGTGAAAGAATTCTAATGTTTTTTGACACAATTTGATCTCTTTGAGTTGCATGTGTTGCAGTTCTCCCTCGTGAACTGTCAAATTCAATGATTCCATTGAATTTTGATGAAAGATAATTGTGGTCGTGGTTGATTTCGGGATTTTACAATTCGTGAAGAAACAGAAAAATTGAATTCTCAGGATTTTAGAAACCGACGAAGAACTCGTAAAAGTTCTTGGAAAAAAACTTGATTGGTGATATAAAACAATGCTTGAAATCCTCTAAGTTTATCTAAAGTTCAATTCTTTGTAAAACCGAGATAAAGCGTTCTCGTTTAAGCACTGTCGTTTGAAAAATAAAATATAAAAACCCGAAAACCAATTCAACCACGTTTACTTTAACGAGAAATAACAAAACCCACGTTTACTTTAAATGACTTGTTGTTGGACAAGAATATTACGTTTACTAAATGTGACGTTTATATTGTTCGTTATCTGCAATGTACCCAAAACACGTGCTTTTTCAATCTACACAGCCGGCCCACAAATTAACTTATTCTGAATAGTGTTTTAAAAACATAACAAATTCACTCATGGAATTGTATGATAAAAAAATAACCTTGCTTGAACTTCTCGAAACTGATTTTGAGCTTTAAATTTGGTGACAAAGAAAACCATTAAACCTGGGTTCCCAAAGAGACAGTGATAGGTGTGTAAACACCCATCCTTTTTACCACTTAATTACAATAATAACCGAGTCAAAACGTGTATTTTATGTCATTTATGTCGGAATTATGCGTGATTTGTGTTTTTGTTGTGATTTAGGACGAAAAGGTGAAAAGTGGAGAAAACACGGGCATTCACGGGCTTTTATCGAAGAAAAAGACGAAAGACGAAGTCAAGAAATCAAGAGTGCAAAAAGAACGGAAGTCCAAGACCAATTCTGAACATTTATCAAAGAAAAAGTCAAAAGACGGAAGTTTACTAAAAGCCGAAGAACTCAATTCTAATTTATTGAAGAATTACAAGACGAGTTTAAAGAAATCCCGAGACAAAGTTATTAAAGTCAAAAGATTAAGAAGATTAAGGACTTAATGACGCAATTAAAGAAAGAAGAAAGAGGGGAGGAAGCTTCCTAAGCACCTCCCTAATCCTCCTATAAAAAGATTAGATTTTCCTTCATTTGTTCTGGTTGGCTAGTTTGACAAACTATGCTCTTCCACCTTTCATTTTTGCATTTTACTTAATTGTCATTTAATTTCTTGTCTTGCACCTTTACTTTCTTGCCTTTAATTCAAGTAAGTGTTCTTAATTTTGTTGTTTAATCTTATTTACCTTTGATCAAGCTTTCTATTATTCATCTCATTCTACCTTTCTTAATTTTATTTTACCTTTGATTCACAATCATTGATTTTGATTCATCTTAGTGTTCATGTGATTAAAAAGTTTATATTTTTGTTCATCTATAAGTTTAATACAAATTGAGCTTTGAGCTTGACATGCTTATTGGCTTAATTTTGTATTTATCTTATTTACTTTTTTTTAGTTTTCTTAAAAGTCTAGTTTTATTAAAGTTTGATTTCAAAGTTTTGCTTGTTTATAGTTTTTATAAGTTCTTATTCGTGTTTATTTCGTTATTTTCATTAAATAGTCATTTAAGTTTCGGTTTCAACTTATTGAAAAATAGCTTATTTGATTGCTTATTAAAAGTTCTTCCAATCGGAAAATGGTTTCCCCTTTCCGATCAGCTTTCCGATTTAGCCTCTTTTATTCCGACAAGTATCACCTTTATTCCGATCACTAGATCGGAAAAGGGTTTTGCTTATTCCTATTGGGATTCCTTTTTGGTATTCCGATTGGACTTGTTTTTCACAACATTCCGATAGGACTAGGTTTGCCTTCTTCCGATAGCATAGATTTTCTTGCATTCCGATTAGTGTCATTTTTATATATTCCGATAGCTTTTGTACTACACATTCCGATGGCTTTGTTTACTGCATTCCGATCAGCATTCCTTTTTATACATTCCGATAGTTTTGTTTTTAAGCTTATTCCGATTACATCATTCCGATAGGGATTCCGATATGGATTCCGATTGCCTTTCCGACGGGATTCCGATTAGACTTTCCGATGGGTTTGAGTTTTGTTTTTAGTCTATTTTAATTATGTTTTGCATTTTTATTTGATTGTCAATTTACTTTTCGTTAAGTTTTTATTTCTCGTCATGTTTTTAATTTCTCGTCATTAATTTCCCGTCAAGTTTTTACCTTTCAGTATTTCTTTTTACCGTCTTTATTTTATTTTATTTTTAATGTTTCAAGTCTTTGTTTTTAATTAGTGTAGACAACGACAACCATTCTATTTCTTTTCTACCTAGAACAACTGAGTCGCACTTTGAACCGGAAATCAATTCGAGAAGATACCGAGAAACGAACTTTTCAACCATAAAAAATCTTTGTTCAAATGGCGCCGCTGCCGGCTCTTTTCGTTAGGTTTAAAGGTTTTAAGTGAGAGACGCGTTGGCTTTTGGGATCCGTTCACTCGTGAACGTTATTTTTCGTGTCAAAAATTTTTAAAAATCCAAAAACATTTGAAAAATCATAAAAAGCATTTCTTTTTCAAAGTTTTGCACCAAAAATATTCTTCTTGCTTATCTATTTTTCTTTATGGATTCTTATGTCCATTGCGTCGGGTGTGGGAGACGATTATACGGGAACGACTCATGTCAATGGTGTACATGTGAGCGGTGCGGAAACGATATCGACAACACACAATTCGGATTTTGTCCATGGTGCAACTCGACTAATTCGTCCTTTCATAATCCACCTCTTGTTCCCCCGTGCATCTATTGTGAAGCGATTCTCATTGGCATGTTTCGTGCCCGGTTCGATACCCGTATGATCACGGGCAAGAACCGGGTTACAATTATGACAATGGTAATAGCTTTCCACATGACACACCCGGTTTTTCTCCATACCCATGGTGCTATATTTGTGGGGGCCCTCACGATGCTTCTTCTTGTGATCCGTCGAAGGTCTTTGAGAAAGTTTCGTGCTATCATCCCAGTGTGTATAACTTTGAGCCCCCACATTACACCCTCAATCATCAATCCTCCCAATAAATTAGTCTTGACCAACAACTCACTTCTTTGAACCATGTTCTAGAAAGTTTAGCTCAAATCCGAGCTGACTTGCATCAGGAAAGGCAACCTTTGCTTGATGTGGATGAAATCTTGAAATCCACCAACACCTTTTTGAGCCAATTTGGTCGTTTTCCCTTCTTTTCTACACCAAAATGTTTAATTACAGCGTGGGATAGAATTGGTCTAATTGAACATACTCGGGGAGATGAACAACAAAAATTGCTTCATGAGCTTCTTAAAGATGTGGAGGTTATCAAGGAAGAGTTAGCCGACTATGTCACTCCTAATTGGAATGGTCCCGTCTATTATGATGATGATGACGACGATGATGTCTACGCTCTCGACCCATCTACTGAAGTTGCTACTCCTCCTCTCGATATTCCTAATGCATCTAAGGATGATGATTCATTGAGTGAGATTACTGATTTTGGTCTTGATAAATTCTTTGATGATGAAGTGTGTGACATACCGACTACTATGGAGCCTGAGGACGACGTTGCTCTTACGGAAGAGGTCGATCCTAATGATGACGATTTTTCTCCACGCTATGAGAATTTCACTTTTAAAATTTCTCAATCTCCACCGGGAGATGCGGGCGATGACGATTTATTCTCTTCGGCTTACGAGAAGTTCACCGATGAACTTGCTCTTGAAGATGAGGTGGAAGACGTGTTTCTCCGCGATAGATTACGGAAAGTGCATCTTCTTATTGCTCAAATCGAAGAGTTGACTTCTCTTCCTCTTTCCGAGTCTTTACCTCCATCTATTCCTCCCGTTGAAGATAATGACCCATTGCTGGAAGAAATCGACATTCACTCCATACCTCCAGGTATTGATGATGATGACGCAGAGGGGGATATTATTTTTGATAATTTGCTGCAGGAAGGTATTGTCCCAAGTCCCCCTCCCGAGCACCTTTCATCCTCCCCTTTAGCCACTATTTCGGAGGATGAGTGCTTTGACCCGGGAGGTGACATTCACTATTTCATGATTGATAACATTACGGCTTTGCCGAGTGCTCAGCATCCATTATCTTTCGGGGATGACAATGTGCTTACTTTACCCACCCCACCTCCCGTGGATCTTGATTTCACATACTTTTCGTATGTTGAAAGATCTTTTCTCCCATTTAAGACTTATCCCCCCGCCTATCCTTTGTTGATGTCAACCGGGAACGAGGACAAGGTCTTTGATCCCGGTATTACATTCGAGGCTTCCCCATGGACCATTTAATTCGGGGACGAGTCAGGCTCGTGACTCGGTTAATCTAAACAAGCGCTCTTCGGGAGGCAACCCGATTATCTATCTTTCTCTGTTTTCAGCATAAGTGTATGGGGGAGCCCCGTTGGTGTTTCTTGTTTTCTTTCTTATCGTGTGCAGGGATTAGAGCTTCAAAGAAACACTCTTGATGACTTTTGACGAACCGTGATTCCGTGTTCCCGTCTTCCCGGTTCTATCCTAATCTCTTTTCGATTCACTATTTTATATTTTCCAATATTAAAATAGGAATCTCTTTAGTTGTCCTTTCCTTAGCAAGATTTAAATAAAGTGCACAATGTCCTAAGTGTAGGGGATTTTACTCCCACATGCTTAAACATTGAGGACAATGTTTATCTTAAGTGTAGGGGGGACTTCTATCGAAGTTAAGTGGCCTTTCCCTTGTATTTGTCCTCATTTTAACCGGAAAATCAATTTTTTGACATTTTTCAAAATTTTTGATCTATTTTGGCCTATTAGTTTTTCCCTTTGTATAGTTATTTTCTTTCTTTGCTAGAATAAATTTTTAATAAAATGGTTGTAATTTTCAAACGTTGTGAATCTTTTGACTCAACCCGAGTTTACTTATCTAAGTTTACTCTAGCTAGTATCCTTAACATGTTTAAGTCAAGTTTTGCTAGGCTTTTATATAGGGAGCTATAAAACGCGAAAGTCTTAACTCTCACGGGTTAAGAACAAGAAATTTTCGCAAGTTCCTAAAATTGATCCTAGATAGTTGTTTATCAAGGGAACTTTAAAATGCGAATTCTAAAACTTGAAAAAGTCTAAGAGTTTGCAAGATCCTATAGACGACTCGAAAACCCAAAACTTTGATTTAATAGGCTAAGCATCTACGAGTCTCATTCCTTGAGATTTTAAATTGTGGAGAACGAGAGATGATAGAGTCAATTATAAGTTTGGTATTCTTTCGTGAATTTATGTGAGTTAATTATAAGCCTATTCTCCCATCGCTTGCTAATAAATTTATCTGCAATAAATAAGGTTGTACGATTTGAAAATTTACTTAGCTTCTAGCCCAAGATCGTTTAAAAGTTGCTCGGTATGGATTAGAGTTCATAGCCAAGGCATAACTTATTGAAGCGGGATGCGAAGATTGGCGAGTCCAAAAAGGTCCTAACAAGGCATGAGGGCTGCAGTTTGTTGCTAAAGATCCAAAAGTGATGTGAAGAATCATTTATCAAAAATCAATATGAAGGATCGAGACACACGAAGAAAAGTAGGAACTCCCCAAAAGATCATGGAGAAGTCTATCCAAAACGGCCCTAACAAGGTATGAGGATAAATAGATCCAAGTCCAAAAAGGAGGCGGATCGTTGTATATCAAAGTCCAAAATAATGATTGGAGAAAAATGAAGAAGTCGTGGTCCAAATATGAAGAATCTCTCAAAACTTCAAGTGAAGAAATTCCTATTATGAAGAGAAGGCCATTATTTCATGAACGTCTCTCAAGATTTGAAGTATGAAGTCGCTGCCAAATATCGGTACGAGAAAGGTCTCTAATCGCGAAGCGAGTTATGCCAAGATATGAACTTTATGAGGTCCCGAGAAGCAGTTTTAAAAGATTTTGTCCTTTAGCTAACAATTGATTAAATCGTCCCACTTTATTTTCAACCTTAATAACTATCAAAATAAGTCAACAATGCATCCTCATGATCCTTCAAGACAGCAATAAAATATAAGTGATACACCTAGGAATAAGGGAGTCTAAGTAAATAATTGGCCCACATGAGTTCGTGTTAGTTTGCTAACTTATAATAACAATGATCTCGTTTTTAAGCTTGGTTTGGAGAAAGTGAAAACTTGAGGATGATGATCATTCATGACATTTTCAAAACCCTAAGGTATGTTTTTGATTTCTTTACTTACTTTGAATGTTTATAATTTTCTATCTCTTTAATAAAGGCCAATATGGATTGATTGTGATGAAAAGTGTAAATGTGCTTTATAACTAATGCATTGCATGAGGACATTGCAATGGTCAAGTGTAGGGGATTTGATAGGTGTGTAAACACCCAACCTTTTTACCACTTAATTACAATAATAACCGAGCCAAAAAGTGTATTTTATGTCACTTATGTCGGAATTATGCGTGGTTTGTGTTTTTGTTGTGATTTAGGACGAAAAGGTGAAAAGTTGAGAAAACACGGGCATTCATGGGCTTTTATCAAAGAAAAAGACGAAAGACGAAGTCAAGAAATCAAGAGTGCAAAAAGAACGGAAGTCCAAGACCAATTTTGAAGATTTATCGAAGAAAAAGTCAAAAGACGGAAGTTTACTAAAAGCTGAAGAACTCAAGTCTAATTTATTGAAGAATTACAAGACGGGTTTAAAGAAATCCCGAGACAAAGTCATTAAAGTCAAAAGATTAAGAAGATTAAGGACTTAATGACGCAATTAAAGAAAGAAGAAAGAGGGGAGGAAGCTTCCTAAGCACCTCCCTAATCCTCCTATAAATAGATTAGATTTTCCTTCATTTGTTCTGGTTGGCTAGTTTGACAAACTATGCTCTTCCACCTTTTATTTTTGCATTTTACTTAATTGTCATTTAATTTCTTGTCTTGCACCTTTAATTTCTTGCCTTTAATTAAAGTAAGTGTTCTTAATTTTGTTGTTTAATCTTATTTACCTTTGATCAAGCTTTCTATTATTCATCTCATTCTACCTTTCTTGATTTTATTTTACCTTTGATTCACAATCATTGATTTTGTTTCATCTTAGTGTTCATGTGATTAAAAAGTTTATATTTTTGTTCATCTATAAGTTTAATAAAAATTGAGCTTTGAGCTTGACATGCTTATTGGCTTAATTTTGTATTTAGCTTATTTACTTTTTTTTTGTTTTCTTAAAAGTCTAGTTTTATTAAAGTTTGATTTCAAAGTTTTGCTTATTTATAGTTTTTATAAGTTCTTATTCGTGTTTATTTCGTTATTTTCATTAAATAGTCATTTAAGTTTCGGTTTCAGCTTATTGAAAAATAGCTTATTTGATTGCTTATTAAAAGTTCTTCCAATCGGAAAAGGGTTTCCCCTTTCCGATCAGCTTTCCGATTTAGCCTCTTTTATTCCGACAAGTATCACCTTTATTCCGATCACTAGATCGGAAAAGGGTTTTGCTTATTCCGATTGGGATTCCTTTTTGGGATTCCGGTTGGACTTGTTTTTCACAACATTCCGATAGGACTAGGTTTGCCTTATTCCGATAGCATAGATTTTCTTGCATTCCGATTAGTGTCATTTTTATATATTCCGATAGCTTTTGTACTACACATTCCGATGGCTTTGTTTACTTCATTCCGATCAGCATTCCTTTTTATACATTCCGATAGTTTTGTTTTTAAGCTTATTCAGATTACATCATTCCGATAGGGATTCCGATAGGGATTCCGATATGGATTCCGATTGCCTTTCCGACGGGATTCCGATTAGACTTTCCGATGGGTTTGAGTTTTGTTTTTAGTCTATTTTAATTACGTTTTGCATTTTTATTTGATTGTCAATTTACTTTTCGTTAAGTTTTTATTTCTCGTCATGTTTTTAATTTCTCGTCATTAATTTCCCGTCAAGTTTTTACCTTTCAGTATTTCTTTTTACCGTCTTTATTTTATTTTATTTTTAATATTTCAAGTCTTTGTTTTTAATTAGTGTAGACAACGACAACCATTCTATTTCTTTTCTACCTAGAACAACTGAGTCGCACTTTGAACCGGAAATCAATTCGAGAAGATACCGAGAAACGAACTTTTCAACCATAAAAAATCTTTGTATCAGACAGACACGTAACCCTTTCATTTCACATTTGCACAAACACAAGTCGGTAGGTCGATGATATTCGTACGCACATAAAACGTTAAAATATATAAATAAAATATATGAAACATGGCCTGACCAATTTACTCCCACCAAATTTTGGTAATAGTGTGCAAGTGGTAGGAATATTAAAAAAACACAAAAACAAACTACTTAGTAACGTCCGCCCTAGTTTCCTCCGTCATATATCTTTGACTCTTCAACCTTTTCTTTATACTAATCTCAAAACTCAAAACACATATAAATCCTCCGTCCCTATTCTTGAATTAAATTCCAGTCACCAAATCCTTTAACATCTACAAAGAAAAACACAAATCCCACACCAATCCAAATCCTTTATCATCTACGAAATCATTGAATCTAATCAAATACCCTTAAAATTGAATGAAAAACGAGGCTGCACAAGAAAAACGACTTCAAGATCTTTTAATTAAGGTCTCGGGTAGGTGTTTTTACTGTTTTTATTTTTGGTTTCGAGTTAGTGATCAATGATAGTTATTTTATGACTGAGATCTACCTTGTGCGGGTGAAGAGTCGAAAGTCTTTCGTTTTCTTTGTGGGTTCGAGAGTCTTGTCGAGAGTTTGATTTTGAGTGTGTGTTGGGATTTAAGAGAGTCTGTGGTGAGACGAGGGTGTGATTCTTGTCGAGTGTTGGTTAGTGGAGTCGAGTGATGTGAGTCATTCATGGGTCGAAAGAGAGACAGACCTTGTTCGAGGGTGTTTTGGTTTAGTCGAGTGTTGTTTGTGTTTGGATGTGTCGAGGGTTTGTGTATCGAGTCTCGGTTGAATGTTGAGTTATCAGCCTGTTTGGTTGTGATGTTGGAGTCGAGAGAGGTCTGGTTTGTGTCGAAAGTGTAGTGTCAAGCGAGTCTAGGTGTGGAGTCAGTTGTGGGTCTTTGTGGTTTTGTTGGTTTGTCAGTCGAGTCCATGTTTAGAGTCTAGGTGTGTAGGTCCTTTTGAGTCCGATCGTAAGTCGAGTCGTGAGTCTTGATTTGTAGGTTCTTTTGAGTCCGATCGTAAGTCGAGTCGTTAGTCTGATCGTAGGTCCGATCGCAAGTCGGATATCGGAAGTCGGCTATCCCAAGTCAGCTATCGCAAGTCGAGATCGTAATTGAGATCGTAACTTCTGATCGTAAGTCCCGATAGTAAGTCCCGATCGTAGTCCCGATCGTAGTCCCGATCGCAGTCCCGATCGCAGTCCCGATCGCAGTCCCGATCTCAGCTTAGATCGTAACTTGGCTATCGGAATATTCGATCGCAAGTAGAAACCCCAGGTTTATGCGATCGAAATATTCCGATCGGAATGTGATAAACCTGAAAACTTACTATCGGAGTACTGATCGGAATGACAAACAATTATACTCGATTAGACAAAGTTGATACATTGATGAAACAGATGTACCAGGTACAGGTGACAATACTAAAAGCAGTAACAAACAGACAAAAATCTGGACACAAATTGTGACAATAACAGTTGACAATAGTAAAAGTAGTAATAAAGTTGATACTATTTGGACAAAAATTGTGACAATAACAATAAGATAAGAAACAGTAGGATAATTTTTTTTTGTATAAACGAATCAAGATTGTCACTTTATAAAAAATTTTTGACCACCAAATCAATAGATAAAAACACGCAAATCCGAAGAATCAACCAAAGCTCTTGATACCAATTGTAGAATCATATATTCTTAGGATTGTATATGTGTTATGATTATCTAAAGAAGATATGGAGAAGAAAGATCTAGAGATAGAAAGCTAGAGAGAGAAAGGAGAGAAATAAGAGAAAGATGGAAATATATTGAATGACTAAGTGCTCAACCCCTCCTAACATGCTAGGAGGGGGTATATATATAGCCCACCCTACATGTGGGCTATATGGGCTATATGTTAATACATTGGATCACGAGCCCAATACTAGAATATATCGTTGGAGTGACCGATCCTTTCTAAATACGTAAAAACGTATTTCCAACACCCTCCTACCCAGACTATTTAATTAGAGGCAACCCCTCTAATTGCATGACGAGGTCTCCCCTCCAAGTATTCATGCACGGTGGAACCTCATGACCTATATGGGCTATTTGGCTAATTAATACAGATTTTCATAGAAACATAAGTCTTCTCAAACTATAAAACCAGTTTTATGAACATGAATACAGATTGCTTAGAACTTATATTATTCCGCTGCTATTAGTCTTATATGCTTATGTTATTCCATGCTATGCTTGTATATCCGTGCACTGAGCGTTATGCTCATCCATTTTCCTTTCATGTTCCCAAACGGCAGGTACTCAAGGGCGCTCGTAGACTTTAAGCGTAAGTGCATATGGATTGGAAGCTATCTAGCCTTCTATACTTTATGCATTTCATCATACATTTTGCTACTTATTTCCTTGGACATTGTTTAGTCCTTTTCCTTTACAGTACTTATGTTTGTGTGTGATGAGCTTATTCTTGGGGTACCGATGTTTGTTTCTGGTATTTCCTATCATGGTCATTTAATGTTTTTAAGAAATTCACCTTGTATGCTTTGATGACACATCGCAATCACGCGTGACATTCCATTTACCAAAATAGGGTGTTTCAATTATGGTATCAGAGCCAAGGATTCGACCTGTAGGCTCTCAAAACACAACCTGTGATTATTGGGTAGTCACTATGGTCTTCCTTGAACTGACAGTCGGTTTTCATGCATTCATTGTTTTCATGTGTTCATGTCATATGTCATTGTCGCAAGTTTATGACTAAGTAATAGTTGGTACAAGACTGGCCCTATTTAGTCGCATGTGCTTTTATCGAAACTTTTAACTTTGGGTTCGACCCATAGGCTTCCCCTCACCATGTCTTTTGTTTTGGGTGAACTGACCGTAGGCGTTTACCCTCGCGCATATAAAAGTTTTCATAAACTGCATCATGCATTCATGCACTGTTTTCCTACATAAATTTGTTCTCATGATTTATTGGCATAAATTTTTTTCATGTATATATACTATGTTTTATCAGTTTAATCATGCATTTTGTTTTATACTGTCAGATGGTTCTCACACTCGAGCGGGAACAAATCAATGCAACAGTCCAAGCTACGATGCAGGCTTTTCCTCCTCAGTTAAGGAACGATATCAGGGCCGAGGTGTAAGCTGCCAACAATCAGCACCAGCACCAGCATCCTAATCCTCCTCCTCCTCCTCCAGCAACACTCGTCACATGGCTAAAGAGATTCAACAAGCAACGTCCTCGATCCTTCGAGAGAGCTGACAGCCCTAGTGAGGCTGAAAGCTGGTTAGCTCATATCGAGAAGATATTTGATGCAATGGACTGCGACCCCGTCTTCAGTCGAGGTTGACCTGTTATAAGTTCAAAGGCAACGTACTGGGATGGTGGAAGGCAGTGAAGCAGTCGGAGGGAGGTGACAACTGGGTGGTTCGCTTGACTTGGGCTCAGTTCAGGGAGTTAGTGATGGGACAGTTCTTCCCCAAGGCTGAGCAAGACAAGTTGAAGAGGGTGTACCACGGGATCAGGCAGAGAGCTGGGGAGAACAGCAACGAGTTCATGCAGCGCATTCTTTGTTTGGCTGGTTTTCTTGGCGCAGCAGCAGGTACTATAAAAGAGCAAGCATACCACTTTCGTTGGGCTCTTCGTACATCGGTCGCCAACAACCTGGTGTGTGCTACCTTCAACATGGTGGCACAAGTAGCCGATTTAGCACGTAAGATGGAGATGCTGCAGGAGAGAGAGGAATTCGGGGAAGTAGAGAGGCCCGAGAAGAGGTAGAAGACTGGGGACCTGTCTCAACCGGCTACTCAGGAACAGCCTACTCAGCCCAAGGGTAACGGTCAGACTCAAGACCGTTCTTCTACGAATAGGCGTGGCGGTAATGATAATTACCGTAACAACGCTGGAAACTCCAACAGCGGCAGGAATCATGGTAACGGGAGGGAGCAGGACCGAAGAGGTTTACAGCCTAACCGTACAGCTATCACTGGCTCCCAGCCAGGAAGGGCACCTGCTAGAGGGTATACTCACCCTCTCTGCACTACCTGCAACCGTAGGCACCCAGGGTCATGTCGCTGCGACAGCGATGCCTGCTTCAAGTGTGGCCTTACTGGCCATCGCATGAAGGACTAGGGCAAGGGCGAGATGGAGGGCACATCTGGACATGCCGATTCCAAGCCGCCTCCTACTAGTGGGCGGGCGTACATGACTTCTCACGATCAGGCCAACAAGTATACATGTACCATCACTAGAATCTTGTATATGTATGGTCAAGCTGCATATGTTTTATTTGACACGGGTACTACTCACTCGGTCAATTCTACTACTTATGCCAAGAATGTTAGGATAACCCCTATGCCATTAGAGAATTTATTAAACATCTCCACGCCTTTAAGAGACTCTGTACGCATAACCCATGGTCACAAGAGCCTTCCCCTAGAGTTTGACGACAAGATTCGTCTTGTTGACGCACTTCCATTGGATATGTGCGATTTTGACATGATATTGGGCATGGACTGGCTATCCAAACATCACGCCACCATTGACTGCCATACATATCGGGTCATCTTCGGTGATGTAAATGCACCAGATTACATTCACAACGGGTTCGTACCTGGAAGGTCTGTACAAATAATTTCGACCTTACAAGCACGTGCACTACTGTCACATGGTTGTGAGGGCTATCTTGCTACTGTTTATGATTTGGAGGCTGAATCTCCATCTATCCAGAATCAGTCGGTCGTGTCAGAATTCCTGGACGTGTTTCCAGAAGAACTTCCAGCCATACCACCTGCTCGTGAAGTGAAGTTTAATATTGAGCTCATCCCAGGAGCTGAGCCAATTTCCAGCGCTCCTTATCGCATGGCTCCCATAGATCTGAAGGAGTTAATGGAACAACTGCAGGAATTATTGAAACGTGGTTTCATTCGACCTAGTGCTTCTCCATGGGGCGCACATGTTCTGCTCGTAAAGAAGAAGGACGACAGCATGCGTTCTATGCATAGATTATCGTGAGCTTAACAAGATCACCATCAGAAATAGATATCCGTTGCCACGCATTGATGACTTGTTTGACCAATTCCAAGGGGCCAAACATTTCTCCAAGATTGATCTAAGGTCGGGCTATCATCAGTTACGGGTTAAAGAGCAGGACATCGCCAAGACTGCTTTCCGTACACGTTATGGGCACTACGAATTTGTAGTTATGCCATTTGGCCTTACCAATGCTCCGGTTGTTTTCATGGATCTGATGAACTGTATCTTGCATGAGTTCCTGGACAAGTTCTTCATTGTCTTCATTGACGACATTCTGATTTTCTCTAAGTTAAAGGAGGAACACGAAGACCATCTTTGTACTGTACTACAGATACTTCGCCAAAAGCAGTTGTATGCCAAATTCTCCAAGTGCGAGTTCTGGTTAAACAAGGTGGCGTTCCTAGGCCACATTTAATCAACAGAAGGAATAACCATGAACCCAGCAAAGGTTGAGGCTATTACCAAGTGGCCAAGACCGACATCAGCGACTGAAGTTCGTAGTTTCTTAGGCTTAGCTGGTTACTACCATAGGTTCATAGATAACTTTTCCCGTTTAGCACTGCCATTGACCAAACTGATGCGGAAAGGGAAGAAATTCGTCTGGACTGAAGAAATAGAGAAGAGCTTTGAAGACCTAAAGCAGAAATTAGTATCTGCACCGATTCTTACTCTCTCATCTGGTACAGGTGGATTTTAAATCTATAGTGATGCTTCAGGGAAGGGACTTGGCTGTGTTCTCATGCAACATGGGAAAGTGATTGCATACGCTTCACGACAGCTTAAGCCTTATGAGGAGAACTACCCTACGCATGACTTGGAACTTGCAGCAGTCATGTTTGCATTGAAGATATGGAGGCACTACTTGTATGGAGAATCATGTGATATCCTCATAGATCACAAGAGCCTGAAATACATCTTCACTCAACGTGAGCTGAACATGAGACAGAGAAGATGGTTAGAGCTGTTGAAGGATTATGACATTAATCTGCAGTATCATCCCGAAAAGGAGAATGTAGTGGAAAATGCACTTAGTAGAAAGTCCGGTATGATCAACGGCATTAAGATTGAGGAAGAGATTATAAGAGACTTGAAGCGACTAGACATTGAGATCATACTACGTGGACAACAAGGTTACTTGGCTAATCTTAGAGTGGAACCTGAGTTACTCTCTAGGATCAAGGAAGCTCAGAAGGATCTGGGCGATCATTCAGAACTTGGATAGGCAAATGGAGTTTCGGTTGGATGACGATGGTATCTTATGGAAGGGCACCAGACTTTGTGTTCCTGATGATCTTACTCTTAGGGAAGCGTTATTAGCTGAAGCTCATAGCTCCCCATTCTCCATTCATCCTGGTTCAACCAAAATGTACCACGACATCAAGCAGTACTTTTGGTGGAGTGGTATGAAACATGATGTTGCTACTTATGTCTCCAAATGTCTTACCTGCCAGCAGGTTAAGATCGAGCATCAGCGGTCTAGTGGTCTACTACAACCGTTAGACATTCCAGAGTGGAAGTGGAACAAGATCACCATGGATTTTGTTACCGGTCTTCCGTAGACAAAGAGGAGGCATGATGCAATTTGGGTTATCGTTGATCGACTTACTAAGTCAGCTCATTTCTTACCGATCCGCAAGGATGATCCGGTCAACAAACTCGCTGATACTTACAAAAAGGAGATCATGAGACTTCATGGTGCTCCATCCAGTATCATCTCGGATAGACCACCTCGGTTCACTTCGCGATTTTGGAAGAGTGTGCAAAAAGCTTGGGGTACAAAACTTAAGCTTAGCACCGCTTTTCATCCTCAAACATACGGACAATTGGAGCGGACGATTCAGACATTGGAAGACATTCTCCGAGCATGTTCATTGGAGTGGACAAGAGACTGGGATGATTATACTTGTTTGGTAAAGTTTGCGTACAACAATAGTTGGCACGCCAGCATTAAGTGTGCACCATTCGAGATGTTGTATGGCAGAAAGTGTCGCGCCCCAATCTGCTGGGACCAAGTTGGTGAGCAAACACTTGAAGAACCGGAGATGATAGAGTTGACCAACGAGAAGGTCGCTGTAGCCAAGCAGAAATTACAGAAGCTCATACACGTCAGAAGAGTTATGCCGACAAGCATCGTAGGGACTTACATTTCAACGTAGGAGATCATGTCTTTCTTAAGGTATCACCGGCACGTGGTGTTCAACATTTTGGAATCAAAGCGAATCTGAGTCCTCGATTCATCGGACCGTTTGATATTATCGACCGAGTCGGTGAAGTATCTTATCGTTTAGTTTTACCTCCGCAGCTTTCTCACGTTCATGACGTTTTTCATGTGTCCTTACTCAGAGGGTACAGTTATCATCCCTTTCACATGGTTCAGTATCCACTGAAACTGATTCGTGAAGATCTTACCTTCATAGAGGAACTGGAACGAGTTCTTGACAGGCAACAACGAGTATGAGGAAGAAGACGATTCCATTCGTCAAAATCCTTTGGAGGGATCATACCAAGCAGGAAGCCACTTGGGAAACAGAGAATTCTATCTGGGCTTCTTACCCTCATTTCATATTTTAAATTCGGGTATGTTCCTCTTTCAGTTTCTTTTATCTATAATTCAGGGACGAATTATTCTTTTTAGGGGGAAGAGTTGTAAAACCCGCATGCTTTTACCATGAACAGTACACTTAGTAAACGTACGTACATATTAAAACTTTCCTTTTATAGCATGAACACGTGTCACGATTAGTAGTTACAGAAGTTATGTACGTATTATTATTACGACAAGTATTAAGTACGTGATAGTACACGATGTTAATGCAAAACCATGCCTAAAAACATTGTTAGTATTAATTAATCTTTCTTAGTTTTGATCACGACAAATTAAAAAGACATTGATTGTCAAACACAATCATAAAACGAATTATCTAACAAACACTATCATCAAGGTAATAATCATTACACTAACATATCTTAATCATGCTTAGTGATCATAAAAGTGATTAGCCTTAAAACTCACCTTTGCCAAATGTAACAAAAGATTTTTAATAAACTTTATTTTTAAGAAAATGTTTTATTAACATGAAAATGTAAATTTCAATATGGCATATTCCAAATGCCATAAGAATATCCTTTGAAGGTTTAAACAACCTCAAATATTTCAAATTCCCTAAAAGAAAAAAAGGAGCGGACTCTACGTCGGCGGTACATTAGCACCTACAGCGGTTCCTTATCGATAAGGAACCACGGGGTCCAGTAAGGAACCGCGGCAGATATAGCCGTTGGATGTTTGTCTTATAAACAGTGGATCAAATCTGCATTCTCATCAACCCTTTTTGGACATCTCTTTCAGTCTTCCTTCTCCTATCTAATCCTAGTCATTTGTAAATGACCACTTTAAGTATGTTTACTCATGATTATCCTCTTGATCTCCTTCTTTACCTTGTCCAAAGAGAAGATCACTCACACACTTGTGATGTGATTAAAGATGTAGCATTTATGAAGATCACCTTCTCCTAAAGATCTAGTCATGTTCATCATTTGTTTATTTGTGTCTTGTGTAGATCCAATGTACTTGTGAATACTTGCACTAGTTGTGTTCATCCAAGCTATATGTGAATACTTGGATTAGGGTTGTGTAAATCCATTGCACATGTGTGTGCTTGGATATGTGTTATGTAGATCCAAGCTACATGTGTGTACTTGGATATGTTTAGTTGAGTTGTAATTAGTTGTGTTAGTTCTCACTAAACTATAAAGTGATGTGGTTGTGTCTTGTGAGTTCTCACTAAACTATAAAGTGATGTGGTTGTGTCTTGTGAGTTCTCACTAAACTATAAAGTGATATGTAGTTGTGTTGTATGAAGTTCTCACTTAGCTTCAAAGTGAAGAGTCGTGAAGATAGGTTCTAGCTTTGGATTAGAACTCGACATCTAGCCTTGTGTCAGAAAATGGTGAAGTAGGCAACGTTGTAAAGATTGGTTCTAGCTTTGGACTAGAACTCAACATCTAGCCTTGTGTCGTAAAATAGTGAAGTGGGTGACGTTTGTATAGATTGATCCTAGCTAATATTAGGTCTCGACATTTTGCTTAGTGTCAGAAAATAATGTAAGTGATGTTGTAAGGTTTTCTCCGCCAAGAAGGGAGCTTGTGGATATAGTGGAAATCTCGACTAAGGTGTACTCGAGGAGTGGAGTAGGAACGAGGATAGAGCCTCGTTGCCGAACCACTATAAATCTTGGTGTCTTCCTACTAGGTTGTTTCTTTCCTTACTCATTACTTATATTCATTATCATTATACTTGCTACACATTGTTAATACATTAGAATTGAACCTAACCATTATGCAACTAGCTTTCAAGTAAAAGATAGTTTTGTGCACTCACCTAATTGAAAGGAATTTTAATTAGGAGATAAACCGATTAGAAACTATTCAACCCCCCCCCCCCCCCTTCTAGTTTCTACAGTTGGTATCAAAGCGATGGTGACACAAGATCTTTGAAGTATATTGTACTTTAAAACTTGGATCGATCCATTGTCTCCTCAAATTAGAAGGTTAAGTTATACAAAAGTTTTTCTTTGGTCAAAACTATTTTTGTTGAAAATAAGCCTTTTAAATCATTAATATTGCATATTACCTAAATTAGTAGTATTAATGCATTTTAGTTTTACTCTTGAACTATATCTACTAGTTTGCATCTTGTTATGTGTAGGTACTCATGAAGATAAATCATTCTATTGATTGCGGATTGAGTCACTTACACTTGTAGAAGACTCATCTTCTTTGATCTCCAACATCATTGAATGATGATATCAAGATGGGTAGGAGTGATACTAGTCTTTGAAGACTTAGTAGTCACTATTAGTCATTGTTGGGCTTTGCATCGATTCCTTGAAAGCTTGGAATGCAATTTGTGTCCAAGGTACGCTTTCGTTCTTCCACACGCCCTATTGGTCATTCTTTTGATCATTAATTGACTATATGCTTGTTCTTGGCATCCTTGCCTTGACATTTATTTGTGATTTGTGATTCTTTCCTTTTTCCCTCTCAAACCTTCATTGCTTGGATACTTGACTCACTATGGAGATGTTGGGTGAGTTAGTAGAAGCTTAAAGTATCAAGCATGATTTCCATGGTTTGCAACCTTACGGTTAGTAGGCCCTATATCATGTGTAACTTGTGCAATTAAGCTCATCTCTAGGATGATTGGTGAATCCCTTGATATACCAAACTACTTCATTAAGTTGTAGGTGGATTTTACACATTTGGAATTGAAATATTCCAAGGATATTGTTATTGTTTATTCTAAGCAATAATTATCTGATCATGTGGGAGAGAAAGTGAATCTATACTTCGCTCATGTTTTGAAATAGAATAAGACTACTCTTGAAAATGATTTTATTCTATGCATCAAAATTGCTTGGTATAATTCATTACCAAAGCCGTTTAGACTTTTGCTAGAAATGCACGTCTTAAACCACTATATATGACACAAGCTCTTCACCTCCTCAATTTGAAGAATGTCATTTGTCTCTTTAGCAATGTTCTTAGTCTTGATTCACTTCCCTTGACTCCTCTCCCTTTGCTTCTTTGCTACGAGTAGTCGTTTTTTCGTTTTGGTCTTTTCCTATCTCGATTCAACTAGTAATCCTTCAACAAGGGATTACTACCTAGTGTTGTGGTGATCCAATGATATCATAAAAGGTTTAAGATATATTTTTAAGTATTTTAAAATTTTTGGTTTTCAAAAATTCATTGTTCTTCTTTGATAAAAACCTGCCTCTGTAGGCGGTTCTTTATCGCTGGCGGTTCAATAGCGCGGTTCCTTATCGATAAGGAACCGCGGGCAGATCTTTTGTCAGAGCGCCAACTTTATTAAAATAACTTTTTCAAACAAAACCTTCTCTCTCCTTCACACACAGCCGACGGTTTTTCTTGTTTTTCCACCATTGTTAAAGCTTCAAAAATATTCAATCACTCAAATTAATTGATTCAAGTTTGTGGGTTTCACTCATCCATCATCAAAGATCAATTAATTGTAAGTTATTTCTTTCAATTTCATCTAATTTGTTCTAGGGTTCATACATTCATAATTGGGGATTTTTAAAATTGACATTGAATTAGAACCTTACTAGGAATAAGAGTTGACATAGTATCGTTACTATGATTCCTTAGGTTCATATTCATTAAGATTTCACTAAAACCCATTTGTAGAAAAAATCCGAATTTTGACTAAATAGTTTGATTGATTGATGGAATTGATATGAACCCATGAACAAGTTTGTAATGTCATTGTTAAATGCTTACTTAAAAACCTTGTTTTGAAAAACCAATGTTCTAGTTCATTATTGATTTTACATAATTCATATGTTTTGATCAATGATGAAATGGGTACATTGTGAACATGAGAATGACAAGGATTAATCCTTTGTTTAGCTATTGATGAAACACATTCTCATCTTTTGAATTTTGTTTTTATTTTTTTCATATGAGTGATTGGAAAAATATTTTTGTTTATTGTATTTAGGTACAAATCATGCCTTCAAGATACCAAAGAGATCATCAAAACACTAGACGATATATGCCAAACCTTTCTCAATTTTTTGCTTCTACCCAACTCTAAAACTCCTATTCATCTCTTTCAAAATGTTGTTTCCATGAGGGTAGAACTATCAATGAAGAAATTACGGGTTATGATTATATCAAATCTATGTTTGAGCCTACGGGGTTTGATTGTTTGCTTTACATAGATGAAGAGATATATCCCGTATTTCTTTTGGAGTTCTTTAGCACCTATTCTATCTTTGAGTTCAATGGTAGAATATTCATTAGATTCTTGTTGAATGATCAAGTCATTCGATACTCTCTCGAAACCTTTGGTCAAATTCTTGGTGTGCCATTTGAAGGTACTTATCGTTTCACGGACAAATGAAGACTTGATGCTCTCGATGAATCCACCGATAAACCTTCGAATGACCACAGTGAAGTTGATCTTGATTTTATCCTTGAAATCATTTCTAAAGAGCGTGATGGAAACATTATGAGAAGCCTTCATTCTAATAAACGACTTGTGAATCGTTATGAGGTTCTCTCAAGCGACCTTAAGGATTATATGGTTTGTTGGGCCGAGATCCTTAGGGAGAATGTATTTTGTCTTGGTGGGAACCGGTATCACATTCCAGCGTATATGGTGCATATGCTATTTTGCATCTTTACCGAAACCAAGTACAACTTGGCATACTATATCGCTCGACAAATCAATTATGCTATCTCCAAGCCCAAAACAAATCTTCCCTATTCTATGCATCTTACTCGCCTCTTTAAGAGGGTTGTTCATGATTTTCCCTTCCTTCACTTCTCTCGCTTTCAACCGGTTCAACGGGTGATGTTACCTATTCAAGAGGTATATGAAAGAAAGCCTAGAAGTGATAAACATTCAAGAAAACATGATCAACAAGAGTCCGATGATGAGGACACCTACATGCCAACAAGTGATGGTGATAGCATAGGTACTAGTGCTCATGTCGGCTCTTCAAGTAACTCCCGTAAATCCACAAACTCATTCGTGGATGGACTTGAAGACTTAGCTCCTCCTCTTCACCATTCCACTAGTGAAGTACCGGAAGACCTCAACATGGAGTGTCTCTACCGTGAAAATCTTAGGACTCGAGGTGATTTGTTTGATCATCGAGTGGAGTCAAGAAAGGGATTCAAATACTTGGGGAATTTGATCAAGGGATTTGGCAAGAAGAGAAGATAAAGACTTTGATTTAATTCAAGGAGAACATGTTGTTAAGCATGTTATGTGTTGAACATTTGTTTTCTTTTCTTCTATGTGTGGATATTAACTAATACTACTTGTTTGGATTACTAACTATTTTAATCCTTTATTAACTATGTAGTCGTTCTTTCGATTTACATAGCTTTGTGCTCATTATGTGTTTGTTAGCTTCCTAGATTTTGATTCATAGTTAACTTTGGCTTGCTATTTACCTGTGTGAAATCTGGGCTGACCAAAGTTTGAGGAAGTGCCACTTTTGAACAACTCTGGATGTGGTTCCAAATCAAACCCGCGGTTCCTTAGCGATAAAGAACCGCGGACCTACATAAGGAACCACCTGTCCCTGTTTCGACATAATCTTTGCTTTACACTGTTTTCCTTAATCTGTGTAAAACTTTGATAAATTTTTTTGAAAAACCTACACTTTCCTAAACTAGGGTACCTAATTTCATTATTCACCTAAAATGATTTTAACCCATTACTAGTTTGGATCATTCCCTTCTCTTCTTAAACCCTCTCATGTTGATTGTGTTCTTCATCCCTTCAACTCTTCTCTAAACCTTAACACACAACCATGATGTCCACTAGAACATCCACTTCTTCCAAAACTTTCTCCTCAGAAAGAAGCCTCAAAATTAAGATTAAGATACCTAACATTGGTTCTTCATCTTTTCACACTCCCAAAAATGAGATCTCTCCCATTCTCGTTTCATCTTCACCTTCACCACTCCTTCCTCCATGCAAGACAAACTCAACCCATGGTACTAACCATTCACATGGTTCTACCTCCTCTTAATTCCAATCAAGAATGAATGAGATTTCTTCACCTTTCACCCTTAGTCCTCCTTTGGATGGGATTTCTCAACCTCAACCTTTACAAAGTATCCCCTTTGTACTTGAGCCTTTGGTCACCTATCCTTTCACTCCACTAAATTCTCACATCTCACCCTTGGACACTATGCCTCCACCACCTCCTCCACCCTCTAACACTAATGCTCCTATTTTGGGCATTCCTATCCCTCACTTCATGGGTGATCCTTACTTCTTTGGGTTCTTAGAAGCTCATGGTGTAAATTGCCCATGTTGCCTCTATAATAACTACATCATTCAAAACCTAAGGATGTAAAAGCTTGGTCTTCATAGAAGGTTGCATGATTTCTTGCTTGTCTTGTTCTCCATGCCTCCTCCTAGGAGATGAATGATGGTTTTCAAAATAACATGTTTTTTAAAAGAAGTTCAAGCCAAAGAGATCTATGAGTTCAAGACCTAGTTTTTAGATATCTTTGTAGTAGTTAATTGTCTTTTTATTTCTTGTATTTCCTTTCTTTTCCCTCATAATTTTCTCATGTGGATGATTTATGGATTTAGTTTTTATGTGCTTTAATCTATGTGATCACATTAAACAACTTTAATTTATTTAAAATTGAACCTAAATCTATTACAACCTCTAAAAACATAACTTAAAATTGGATCAAAATGTTATCTAAATAATTTTTCACCCTTTGTCAAGACATTATTTGTGAATGTGTTGCTTTTATGCAACCCTAGCATACTCTAGTGCTAAAATAGGTAAAAATCCAAGATTTGCAAAATTTTGAAAAAGTCTTATTTTTCTCCAAAACTTTTGAAAATCGAGGTTTGCTGTCCACTGGATGCGGTTCCTTAGCCCCCAGGCGGATCCATATCGGTATGGAAGCGCGGGCTATTTTAAATAACCGCGCCTAGTAAATCCGTTCTTAGCTTAGTTTTGGTCTTTCTATTTTGACCATTGTTTTGGTTAAGATTCTTTGTTTATCCAATTTGGCTAAACATTTCCTAAAACCTTTCTTTTTCATTTCAAATCTTTGCTTTGTCTATTTTCTTTAAATTCTTCTCTTTTTGGAGTTCTTTTCTTCATCCCTCATAATGCCTACCTCTTCTTTTCCTAACCTTGACATTTCTTTGTCACAAACCTCTGAACCTAAAGTTTCTTCTTCTAAGCTTTCAAAGAAACCGAAAATCTCGGTTAAACCCATTTGGATAAAAAAGAACAAGAATGCTCATGATTCTTCTTCTCCAAAATCCTCCAAGAATTCCTCTTTCTCTCTGATTCAATATTGGAATGAGACTTACTCTATAAATCCAATTACCGGAGAAAAGTAAATTCTTCTACCACCACCAAAACCTTTCACCTCTTCTCAACTCAATGACCTATCTTCTTTCCCTAACCTTACAAGGGATTGTGAAAACATCTCTTATCCATTATCTCCCTCTCCACCAACCTCTAATTTTGATGGACCTCCCCCATCTAACGACTTTGTTTTGCATCATGGTTCCTCGTGTGCTTGTTGTCGTTTTCAACAAATTGAACTTGCTCATATCTATGACAAGCTAAATTTTCTCGAATTCCTCCTCACTCGACCTCCTCTCAAAGTTTTCATTCCCGTGAACAAAACTTAGAATGATGCTTCGTCGTCTTTCTTTTCCAACTAAGGCACATTTTGTACTTTAGTTGTTTGATTCAATAAAACTTAAGAAATCTTATAAGATTATCACTATTAGAGTAGCTTATGCTTTGTGGTCTATTTTCCATATTTTTTGCTTTAAATATTCATATTGTGTGTATGAATATTTCTCTTGTATGTTATTTCATATTTATGTGATATGAATGTTATGTGTGTTATCTTTCCCACTAGTTCTATTTCACACATTGGTTAAAGAGCTGATCATTGTTAAAAATTAAAATTAATTATGGGTGATTCCATAATATCTAAATTTTAACCCATTGACATTTTAAATCATCTTTAATTGGTTCGGATATTTCTTTTCTTCCTTTATTCCACCAATTGAACTATGATGTTGTCAATACACACTCTTTGGACATACTTAGCAAATGCTTGTTTCTATTTTTGAGATTTCTTTTCCTTCTCCCTCTCAAGTTAGTTAGTAAGTAGTGCACATACATACATTGTTGTTTCTTGTCTTTCTTCTAACCTTTGTGTAGCATGTCACCTTAGCTCATTTACTTGGTGCCCCAAGCAAGGGGGAGTAAGCACCAAGAGGGAGCTACTAGCAAAAGTCCGGTTCTTTTCTTCTTCAAAGACTTGTGCTAACCTTTTTGCTTCGACAAAGGGGGAGAAATGATAGTGATAAACTCATTAATAATTCGAATAAACTTGTATTTTACGCAAATGAGTTTATAGTTTGTCGTCATCAAAAAGGGGGAGATTGTTAATGCAAAGCCATGCCTAAAAACATTGTTATATTAATTAATCTTTCTTAGTTTTGATCACGACAAATTACAAAGACATTTATTGTCAAACACAATCATAAAACGAATTATCTAACAAACACTATCATCAAGGTAATAGTCATTACACTAACATATCTTAATCATGCTTAGTGATCATAAAAGTGATTAGCCTTAAAACTCACTTTTGTCAAATGTAACAAAAGATTTTTAATAAACTTTATTTTTAATAAAATATTTTATTAAAATGAAAACGGAAATTTGAAGATGGCATATTCCAAATTCCATAAGAATATCCTTTGAAGGTTCAAACATCGTCAGATATTTCAAATTCACTAAAAGACAAAAGGGAGCGGACTCTTTGCCGGCGGTACCTTAGCACCTACGGCGGTTCCTTATCGATAAGGAAACGCTGGGTCCAATAAGGAACCGCAGGCAGATATAACCGTTGGATGTTTGTCTTATAAATAGTGGATGAAATCAGCATTCTCATCAACCCTTTTTGGACATCTCTTTCATTCTTCTTTCTCCTATCTAATCCTAGTCATTTGTAAATGATCACTTAATCTGTTAAGTATGTTTACTCATGATTATCCTCTTGATCTCCTTTTTTACCTTATCCAAAGAGAAGATTACTCACACACTTGTGATGTGATTAAAGATGTAGCATTGATGAAGATCACCTTCTCCTAAAGATCTAGTCATGTTCATCATTTGTTTATTTGTGTCTTGTGTAGATCCATTGTATTTGTGAATACTTGGACTAGTTGTGTTCATCCAAGATATATGTGAATACTTGGATTAGGGTTGTGTAAATCCATTGTACATGTGTGTGCTTGGATTTGTCTTGTGTAGATCCAAGCTACATGTGTGTACTTGGATATGTTTAGTTGAGTTGTAATTAGTTGTGTTAGTTCTCACTAAACTATAAAGTGATGTGGTTGTGTCTTGTGAGTTCTCACTAAACTATAAAGTGATGTGGTTGTGTCTTGTGAGTTCTCACTAAACTATAAAGTGATATGTAGTTGTGTTGTGTGAAGTTATCACTTAGCTTCAAAGTGAAGAGTCGTGAAGATTGGTTCTAGCTTTGGATTAGAACTCGACATCTAGCCTTGTGTCGGAAAATAGTGAAGTAGGCAACGTTGTGAAGATTGGTTCTAGCTTTGGATTAGAACTCGACATCTAGCCTTGTGTTGTAAAATGGTGAAGTGGGCGACGTTGTGTAGATTGGTCCTAGCTAAGATTAGGTCTCGACATTTAGCTTAGTGTCGGAAAATAATGTAAGCGACGTTGTAAAGTTTTCTCCGCCAAGAAGGGAGCTTGTGGATATAGTGGAAATCTCGAGTAAGGTGTACTCGAGGAGTGCAGTAGGAATGAGAATAGAGCCTCGTTGCCGAACCACTATAAATCTTGGTGTCTTCCTACTAGGTTTTTTCTTTCCTTACTCATTACTTACATTGATTATCATTATACTTACTACACATTGTTAATTCATTAGAATTGAACCTAATCATTATGCAACTAGCTTTCAAGTAAAAGATAGTTTTGTGCACTCACCTAATAGAAAGGAATTTTAATTAGGAGATAAACCGATTAGAAACTATTCAATCCCCCCCCCCCTTCTAGTTTCTACACACGATAATTATCAACAATAATAATTTTAATCACGAACATGAAATCATGAACATAAAAATCACGAACATTCAATTATGTACTTAATTAATATAATACGATTAATATCGTTACGTACAAGTATTTAAATATAACACGAACATTTAATTATAACACGAAAACATGAACGTACGAACACGTAAATTAAAACACGGGGAAAACTTCGGTTTTTTCCCTTGTAGGCCCTACAAGCCGCGACACCAAAGAGAAAAGGGGCCAAGCCCACTTGAGTTTTAGTAAATAACAAAAAGGAGAAAACACTTTTCATTCACAAAGTTTTTCAAGAAAATCAAAAACCCTAGCCTCTTCCTTTTTCTCTCTTTGGCCGGCGGCAAGAACAAACACCAAGGGTGTTTGATTTGAGTTTTGATTAAATTAAATTCAAGGATCGTGTTCTTGTTATTGTTCTCCAATCATTACACGCATTCAATAATCCTAAACCCTTTTATTTTTATTCTTTTTATTTAATTATGAACACATGAACATGGATTAAATAAACAAGAATTAAAAACATGTTAAACAAATCATGGGGGTAAACTAAGGGTTGTGTTCGGGTTTGGTTGCTCGGCCGACACTCAACCGAGAGCCCAAGGCTCTCTACGTGTCTTGGTCTCGGTCGGCAGCAGTGGACAAGGGACCCCGACTCGCGTCGGGGTGTCCTTGTGGTTCGGTTGGGGTCTCGGTAGCAAGCAACCACCACCACCGGCACACAGCCGATGGCGGCGTGGGTCAAGCAGGGGGAACACGGGGAAGCAGGGGGACCACCGACACACAACCGGTGGGAACCTACTGTTGGTCAGCGGCTAGCTGAGAGACAACCCACCGGCAGCACGCGGTGGTGTTTTACCCGAGTAGTGGCAACCGGCCGAGCCGGTTTGCCACTGTTAAAGGGGTGTTTTTTTTGGTCCGGTTAAAGGGTTTATTCGGTCCGGTTCACGACATGTCTAAATTAAATTCGCGGGTTCGGTTCATGACTAAAATTGTACAAGTATTTTATTTTTACATGTTATTAGTTTTAACAAGATATTAAATTAATTGAACATGACTTATAAATAATTTAATTAATCATGAACTTAGGTTAATTATTATTTATTAAATAATACATGTTTTAACCTAAGTATTTAATTATTTAATTTAGACTATAGTATTAATTAGTTATTAGACATGGAATATAATTAATTAATAAACATGACTTAGGTTATAACTAATAAAGTATTAATACATGTTTTAAATTAAGTATTTTATACACCTTAATTTAATTAAATCATGCTTATATTTAATTAAATCATAACTTATAGTTTATTTAATTAATATGTTATTATTAATAAACTATACAAATAATCACATGACTTATGTTATTTAACCAGTAAATTTAAGCTTATATTATTAGCTTATTAATTCAGCTTATTTCTAAATATGGAAACTTTCTAATTCAGGAAACTTACTATTTTTGTAAACTTTCAATTTTTAGAAACTGATCTATTTTAAGAAATTAATTTATTTTTGGAAACTTTCTATTTTTGGAAACTTTCTATTTTTGAAAACTTTCTATTTTAGGAAACCGGCTATTTTTAGAAAGTTACTTATTATTACACAACAAGTATAATAATACAAGAAATACAAGTAATACTTAATCAGAATACACAGAATACATGATAAACACAACATAACATTAAAATCAGTAAAATAAGACATGGACATATAAAACAATCTAGGACATGATATAATCAGTTACGTACTCAGTAATCAGAATACTTATACATCTACCCTATTTATGAAGAATTAGTAAGATCGGAGTAGGACTTCCTTTCGTTATTCTTTTCCGTTCACTCGACATAAGGTACGGATTTCCCGTCCTTTCAGTATGGTCATTCTTTCCTTATTAGAATTCCCCGTATGTAGCCAACTGTTTTCCCAGTATTGTTTTATATGTTTGATTACATATGTTAGTTTAAGAGCCTAAGCCATATACATGATGACCAGTGTCACCTAGTTATGGAGGTACCATAACCATAACACTAGAGGCACCAGTGTTATGACTTCCCCACGGCCAAGTGATTGCTCGTGGCGCCCCTTTTCAGTTTTGGCCATTATATCATATTATCATGTGGGGCGTATGGGTGCATCCTAGTTGCATGTTTATCAGTATTATCAGAGTGAATGCGATGTATGCCTTGCATCCTTCACTAGGATTTGATCCCTCCTACCCAGACTATTTAATTAGAGGCAACCCCTCTAATTGCATGACGAGGTCTCCCCTCCAAGTAGTCATGCACGGTGGAACCTTATGACCTATATAGGCTATTTGGCTAATTAATATAGATTTTCATAGAAACATAAGTCTTTTCAAACTATAAAACTAGTTTTATAAACATGAATCCAGATTGCTTAGAACTTATATTATTCCACTGCTATTAGTCTTATATGCTTATGTTATTCCATGCTATGCTTATATATCCGTGCACTGAGCGTTATGCTCATCCATTTTCCTTTCATGTTCCCAAACGGCAGGTACTCAAGGGCGCTCGTAGACTTTAAGCGTACGTGCATATGGATTGGAAGCTATCTAGCCTTCTCTACTTTATGCATTTCATCATACGTTTTCTACTTATTTCCTTGGACATTGTCTAGTCCTTTTCCTTTACAGTACTTATGTTTTTGTGTGATGAGCTTATACTTGGGGTGCCGATGTTTGTTTCCGGTATTTCCTATCATGGTCATTTAATGTTTTTAAGACATTTACCTTGTATGCTTTGATGACACACCATAATCAGTCGTGACATTTCATTTACCAAAATAGGGTGTTACAGTTGTAGCAGATAATCATCTTCACTTTGCCAGTAGTGTTTCCTCTTGAAGCAGTGTTATATGGGCGTGCACCGGTATTTGATGAACTTGGTCTCCCCTGAAGTGGTTTCACCATGACCCTACCGTCTTGAATTGTAGCTTGTTGACGAGAGTTAGAAGAAGTTCTCAACTGATTGTTTGTTGGAGATGGTCCTTTGTAACCTCTTTTGTTCAACGTTTGAGTGATATAGGCAGACATTTGTGCTAGTACATCAGTAGGATTCTCCCCTTGTTTGAACTCAGGAATTGGAACCTCATCATCGAAGTAGAAAACTGGTGCTGGTGGATCTGCATAATCACTTGAGGGAGTACTGACATGTTGTGAATGGTAGGGTTGAAGAACTTCTGGTTGCTCGTATGTGATAGCAGGATTTGTAGGTGGTTGATAAGGAGATTATTGTTGTTAAGCATATGGTGATTGATGTGAGTCTCTTTGTGATGACGATGCTGGTAGTTAATATTGTTGCTGATATGATGTAGGTGGTTGTGGTAATATCGAATACTTTGGAAAGGTGAGAAATTCGTTTGGACTGATGAGCGGGAGAAGAGCTTTGAAGAACTCGAGCAGCGGTTAGTATCTGCACCTATTCTTACTCTCCCATCTGGTACAGGTGGATTTCAAATCTACAGTGATGCTTCGGGTAAAGGATTGGGCTGTGTACTCATGCAACATGGGAAAGTTATTGCATATGCATCAGGTCAGCTGAATCCTTATGAGGAGAATTATCCTACCTATGACTTGGAGCTAGTAGCAGTAGTCTTTGCACTTAAAATCTAGATACACTACCTATATGGTGAATCATGTGATATCTTCACTGATCACAAGAGTCTCAAGTACATTTTCACTCAGAGAGAGCTTAATATGAGGAAGAGAAGATCGTTGGAACTACTCAAGGACTACAACATCAATCTTCAGTATCATCCCGACAAGGCGAAGGTAGTGGCAGATGCTCTCAGCAGGAAGTCGGGTATGATTAAAGGCATCAAGATACAGGAGGAAATCATACGTGACTTAGAGCGACCAGACATGTAAATCTTAGTAAGTGGACAACATGGGTAATAGGCTAATCTGAGAATTGAGCCAAGCTTAATTTCTCGGATCAAGGCAGCTCAGAAAGATGAGAGATTTGGGCTATTATTCAGAATCTTGATCGGCAGACAGAATTTCGTGTAGACGAAGAAGGCATCATATGGCAAGGAACTAAGTTATGTGTCCCGGATGATCAGACACTCCAAGAATCTTTATTAACTGAAGCCTACAGTTCTCCATTCTCTATTCATCTAGGATCCACCAAAATGTATCATGACATTAAACAACATTTCTGGTGGAGTTGCATGAAGCAGGATGTTGCTACTTTCGTATCCAAGTGTCTAACCTGCCAGCAGGTTAAGATCGAGCATCAGCGGGCTAGTGGTTTACTGCAACCGTTAGAGATTCCCGCATGGAAGTGGGACAAAATCTCCATGAATTTCATCACCGGACTTCCGCTAACTCAGAGAAAACATGATGCTATATGGGTCATAGTAGATCGTTTAACCAAGTCAGCTCATTTTCTTCCAATTCGCAAGGACTTCTCAATTAGCAAATTGGCAGATATATTCCTTAAGGATATTATACGACTACATGGAACACTGTCATACATCATATCAGACCGATATCCTCGTTTCACGTTAAAATTGGAAAGGTATGCAGAAAGCTTGGGGAACCAAATTTAAGCTTAGCACTGCATTTCATCCTCAAACCGATGGTCAATCGGAGCGTACCATTCAGACCTTAGAAGACATGTTGCGGGCGTGTGCATTGGAATGGATAGGAAGTTGGGACGACTACATTTGTTTGGTTGAGTTTGCCTACAACAACAGTTGGCATGTAAGTATTAAGTGTGCACCTTTCGAGATGCTTTATGGCAGGAAGTGTCGTGCTCCAATCTGTTGGGATCAAGTTAGAGAACGAATCCTTTGAGGACCAAAAATGATAGAGGTGACCAATGAGAAGGTTACCATCGCCAACGCGAAGCTATAGGAAGATCGAGCTTGACAGAAGAGCTATGCTGATAAACATCGTAGAGATGTATCCTTTAAGATCGGTATTATGTTTTCCTTAAGGTATCACCAGCACGTGGTGTCAATCGTTTTATACTCAAGGGCAAGCTCAGTCCTCGTTTCATTGGACCGTTTGAAATCCTTTAACGTGTCGGTGAAGTATCATATCGTCTAGCTTTACCTCCCCATGTATCCTTACTTAGAGGTTACAATTACCATCCATTGCATAAGGTTTCGTATCCATTCGAGCAGATTCGAGAGGATCTATCATATATTGAGGAACCCGAGGAAGTTCTCGACTGTCAGGATCGAGTCATGAGGAGGAAGACGATTCCATTCGTTAAAATTCTTTGGAGGGATCATTTCGAGCGGGAGGCCACTTGGGAAACGGAGGAGTTTATCTGGACTTCTTACCCTCATTTCCAGTTTTGACTCGGGTATGTCATTTTAAGCTTACATTTATTTTCAGCTTATGTGTCATTCCAGCGTTTGTTATCTCATCAGCTTAACGTATCTCCAATTCGAGGACGAATTATTATTTTAGAGGGGAAGAGTTGTAAAACCCGTTTTTAAAAACACTAAGATCATTAAATGCACGAATTTACGGTTAAATTTAAACTTTTTAATTAATTAATATACGACATGAATCATGAATATTAATACGAACATTAAGTATATTAATTAATTACTGTAAGTATTACGTATGTAAACACGAATATTAATGCACGATAAGAATTCACGTATAAGATTAAGAATCATTCAAGAAGCAATAACACGATAATTAAACACGAACACACACGATAATATTTAGACAGGAAAAACGAATATGAAAACTAAAGGGGTGTTTGTTGGCTTGCGGCTAGAAGAGGAAGGGAACGAGAGATGGGTCAAGCCCGACCTATGTAATTTTTACTAGATATTAAACAAAAACAGCAGCGGATTTTCATAAATCACTTTTACAGAAAAATCACAAACCCTACCTCTCCTTCTTGCTCTTGCCGTGACTCACATCAAACCCACAAGGACGATTCGTTGTTTTTTGGATCATAAATTTTTACGGTATTGTGTTCGTGTCTTAAACCTTTTCACGCATACGGTATCGCTTGATCTTTCATCTTTTAATTTATTTTCTTTATTATAGATCAATAAGAACAAGAATAAAAAACATGTTAAATGAAAGATTAAACATGAGGATCGGGTAGTTATGTTATGTTTGTTTGGGTCTTGATGGTGGCTTGTTGGCCAAGCCATAGGCACCACACCCTCAAACGGGTGCTGTGGCTTTTGGACAGCAGGGAACCGAGACCCCCATGGGGCTCGGTGTGTCTCGGCATAGGAAAAGGGAACCCGACGCAAGCCGGGGTTGGTTTGGTTCGGGTAGCAGCATCAAACCAAGAGCCATTGGCTCTCGATGGTAGGTTGTTGGTTCAGACGAGGCACGACAGCGGGGACCACAGCCGTCGCGCTGTGGTACTCGGTTGTTGGTCTCGGGTTTCGGGGCTCGGGTACTTGACAATTTTTACAAGACATGTCATTAAGCCATTTATGTAAAATAATTTATGATATGTTTTATTAATTAATTTTATTAATTAATTTATGATTTAATTAAAATAAGACTTAGGTTATGTTTTTTTATTTAAATAAAATCATGTTATGTTATATGTATATTTAATTTAAATAAACTTATGTTAAAATAACTAATAATTTAATTATTCATGTACACTAATTTAATTAATTAAAACTTAGTTTAATTAATTAATATCTTTTAAGGTAAAGTTTAATTACATGGCACATGTAATATTATTAATTAATAATAACTTATGATAAACATGGAATAACATTATTAATTAATAATAATATGTTAAGCCTAAGTATTTATTATTATTAAACTTTACAATATAATTATACATGACATAATATAGGCTTATTGAACTATATGTTATATCATTTAATTAATTAATAAGCATACAATTAAATTATAGAAATATATTAATTATGGAAACATGTTAATTATGGGATTATAATAATTATGGCAACATGATAAATATGGAAACACACAAAATATGGTAACATGTTATTTATAGAAACATGCTAAATATAGAAACATTCTATTTTTAGAAACTTTCTAATTATGGAAACCTTCTATTTTTAGAAACATACTATTTAAGCAAACTTACTATTTTTGGAAAGTTACTATATATGGA
Source organism: Glebionis coronaria (assembly GCA_025667525.1). Taxonomy (NCBI): domain Eukaryota; kingdom Viridiplantae; phylum Streptophyta; class Magnoliopsida; order Asterales; family Asteraceae; genus Glebionis; species Glebionis coronaria. The sequence continues at coordinate 205,924,531 of CM046875.1, forward strand.
AACCTGCTATTTTTGGAAAGTTACTATATATAGAAACCTGCTATTTTTAGAATGTTACTCATTATGATATAACAAGTACTGTAACACATAAAACAGGAAACACATGAATCTAAAACACATGAAACTATAGGAAACACATGATTTAAACATGAAATAATAAGACAAGACAAGAACAAGTATAGTAAGTATGAACACGTCAAGTAAACTAATAACAAATATGTATAAGTAAAACCGACACTTATTCATGTCACTTTATTATGTAGCTATCGTGAAGCCGGAGTGATCTTCCGCGTTCGTTTTCGTCTTCATTTACTAGACATAAGGTACGGATATTCCGTCCTTCAGTAACGACACTCCTTTCCTATATTAGGATTCCCCGTTTGCAGCCATCTGTTTTCCCCAGTAGTTTACGTGTCTTAAACACATCAATATATGTTCTGATTATTTTAGATTGCCTGAGCTATATACATGTATGCCAGTTTCACCTAGTTATGGGGGTTCCATAACCATAACACAGGAGGCACAGGTGTTATGACTCTTCTACGGTGAGAGTGATTGCTCGCAGCGTCCCTTTACGTTATTTGGCCTTTGTTACTGTTATGTGGGGCGAATGGGTGCATCCTAGGACAAGTAGTAAGATTTCATGGTAACTACGGTGTGTGCCTTGCATCCGTTACAGGAGTTGATCCCTCCACGCATATTATATATTAATTAGAGGCAGCCCTTCTAATTTCATGACGAGGTCACCCCTCTATGTATTCATGCACGTTGATATAACATGACGTATATGGGCTCTGGGCATATTTAAAATACATATTTTCATAATAAACTTGACATAAGTCTTTTCAGAAATATAAACCAGTCTTATGAATTTAAACCAGGTTTTCCAGGACATACACTTATTCCGCTATTATGCATTTCATTTCATTGCATGCTTATGTTTATGCTTTACATTTCATTGTCATATATCCGCACATTAAGCGTATTGCTCATCCGTATTTTCTTTCCATGTCTCAATACGACAGGTACTAAAGGGCAAAGCTAGGAACCAAGAGTACGTGCATGGGATGAGGCGCCAGTCTTCTTTCATTCTTTAATGTATTTACATACTTTTGCTTTGTTGAACGTTGTTTAGTCCTTTCCTTTACATTCTATAGTTATGCATTTCCTGTGTGGAGCTTATGTTGGAACCGATGTTGTTTCCAGTTTCCATTATGGTCATTTAATGTTTAAATATTTACCTTGCATTCTTTGATGACACGCCATAATTATTACGTAACGTCCCATTTATCCAAATGGGGTGTTACAGTTTTAACAACACCACTTAAAATTTTCTCTCCTACAAAATGGAGGTCAATTTTAAGGTGCTTAGTCCTTTCAGGAAAAATAAGGATGGCTGCTATTTTAATAGCAGAATTGCTATCACAAAACAGATCCATAGGTAAAAGATTATAACAGTTTAGATCTTTCAAGATTTTAAGGATCCATATGACTTCACTTGTAACAGAAGCAAGAGCCCTATACTCTACTTCTGCAGAAGATTTAGAGAGAGTATGTTGCTTCTTACTTTTCCAAGAAATCAAATTACCATTAAAAAATACATAATAACCAGTCATAGACCTTCTTATCACAATACATTTAGCCCATTCAGCATCAGAAAAGGCTTTAAGAGACATACTAGAGTTTTTTGCAACATGAATACCAAGACCTGGAGATCCCTTTAAGTATCTGAGAATTCTAAAAGCAATTTTCAAATGAGACCTCAAAGGAGAATGCATAAAATGACTTAAACAATGCACAACATATGAAATGTCATGCATAGTGTTGGTCAAGTAAATTAGTTTTCTCATAAGTTTCTAATAATCTAATATATTTTCAAGTGAAGTATCACTTTCAGAAGCCTCATTATAAAGCTTTGCCATTAAAGGTGTCTTAGATGGTTTGCAAGCTAGCATTCCATATTCAGACAAAAGATCTAAACCATATTTTCTTTGGTTCAAACAAACACCAGAATTGGTATTAAAAACTTCAATCCCTAAAAAATATTACAATATTCCCAAATCTTTGATTTTGAACTTTCTTTTCAAAAAAATTTTTAAGCTGTCAATTTCCTTTTTATTATTACTATTGACAGTAATATTATCCACATAAACAAGAACAAAAATAAAGACATTATCACTAGACTTAGTATAAAGAGAATAATCAGATTTGTTTTGAACAAACCCATTCTCAATAAGCACATAGGTGAGTTTAGAGTTCCACTGTCCAGGAGACTATTTAAGTCCATAAATGGACTTTTTCAATCTACAAACAAGTTTATAATTATCAGTATAGAACCCTTGAGGTGGTTTCATGTAGACAGTTTCATCCAACTCACCATACAGAAAAGCATTATTGACCTCAAGTTGATAGATAGGACATGACTGATTAACAGCTAAGTTAACAAGACACCTAATTGTCACCATTTTCACAACAGAGGAAAAAGTTTCTTCATAATCAATACCTTCTTTTTACCCACAACCCATAGCAACAAGTCTAGCTTTATACCTTTCTATTTCACCACTGGATTTAAACTTAAGTTTCCAAACCCATTTAGAATTTAAAACAGTCCTACCGGCAGGTAATTTAACTAAATCCCAAGTGTCATTCTCAAGTTAGGCAGCAAATTCTAAATTCATAGTATCAAACCAATGTGGGCTTTGATATGCTTCATAGAAATTCATAGGTTCACTACTTTTATTTAAGTGAGTGACAAAGCATAAAAAATCCCCATTGAGTTTAGAATACCAAAAAAAAATTCAATCCCATACTTGACTTTTGAATTAACAAAAAAATCATTGTAGTTTTTAGGAAAGACAGAAGGTCTTGAAGACCTTCTCAAAACTTGACCACCCTGAGCATTAGTATTAGAATTATCTCCGAAATTTTATCCCATGTTTTGGCCATGGAAGGGAAAATTGAGATTAAATTCTAAATTTCCCTTAGAGTTTTCAGTATCATCAAGTGTGGCAGCCTCATTCGTATTCAATCTGACATCGCTAGTATCATTGCCAGACATAATGTTTCGAGTGTCACCTAGACTTGAAGGTGGGCCACTAGCACTTGATGACTCAAGGTCACCATTATGTTTCTCTAATACTCTCTCATCATCATCAGGAAGCTCAGAGTTTTCTAAGTCAAAAAAAGGTTAACACTTTATCATATTGAAAAACATCTAGATTTTTGTTATCATTCTTCTTTTCATTAGAAACAGAATCCTTAAAAGGAAACATAGATTCAAAAGACTTAACATCTCTTGATACAAAAAACTAAAGTCTGTCAAGACTATAAAGTTTATAACCCTTTTGAGAATTAGAAAAACCCATCATAACACATTTTTCAGACCTACTAGAGAGTTTATCATGACTATTTAAAATAGTGTCAAAACAAAGACAACCAAAAGTTCTAATATGAGAGAGATTAGGGGATGAGTTATAAATCATCTCATAAGGAGATCTACCATTTAACACAGAAGATGGCAAGCTGTTAATAAGATAAGTAGTAGTTAGAACACATTTAGTCCAAAATCTCAAGGGTATTCCCCCTGAAACATAAGGCATCTAGTAACATTCAAGATATGCCTATGTTTCCTTTCAACCACCCCTATGTTGTGGGGCATAAGAACAAGAGGTCTGGTGTACAATCCCTTTTTCTTGACAAAATTTCTGAAAGTTTGATTCACAAACTCAGTTTCATTATCACTTCAGAAAATATCTATGATCAGTGTGACTGGTCACCTTATAAGGACACCATAAATCCAAATGAACAAGTTCACCAAGCATTTTAGTTTTATGATCACTAAAAGAAAATGGTTATCTAGTTTGTTTAGCTCTTTGACATATTTCACAGGAATCGGATTGATTAGATTTGTAATATTCAAAGAATTTTTTAAAACATTTAGAGCGGGGTCAGCTGGGTGACCTAATCTACAATGCCACTCAGGTTTAGACAGAGAACAAGTAAGCACATTAGAATGATTCATACACTTAGTACCTTCTATATCTAAATAGTACAAACCACCAAATTGCCTACCAGTCCCCAAAACATTTTTGAGATTCAAATCCTGATTCACAAAAAAACATTTGTTTTCATCAAACACAACAAGAATCTTATTATCCGTAGCAAGTTTGTGCACATAAATTAAAGTGATACAGTAATTAGGTATAACAAGAACATTAAACAAAACTAATCCATATTAAAGTTTTAGATTGAAAATTTTAGAGATGATGGCCTCAGTCACATTGGGATGAGCCACCTTGATATTAAGGTGAGAAATATCAAACACATTTTCCAATTCAGTATCATTATTGGTCATATGCTGATTTGCCCCAGAATCAACAATCTTCCCATTATACCCAAGTTTTGATTTGATGTTGGTGTTAGAACAATTTTTTTTCTATATTATCATTGAAAATTTTAGTGTTGTTAAAATAAATAGCTGCCATGTTGGCATAAACCCCTTTTCCAGAATCATTAGCATTACCCTTGTTATATTTTATAAAAGAGAGAAAAGTAGCAAGTTGTGCATCTGTGAAACCAGATGAAGAGGATGTCCCAAAATAAATTTTAGAAACACTTTTCCCTTTGAAACTTTGCCCCCCTTTTATCTTCCTAAAGTCAGTAGGGTAACCAATGATTTTAAAGCATCTATCAATATTATAACCACAATTATCACAAACAACTTCAGCATTAGAATTACCAAAAAGTCTAAACACATTGTTGTTAGTGTATTAGGCCTAAATCCGGTGGTGCTAGTGCTAGGTTTAAAATTCCCATTGTTGCTATTGTTATGTCTGAAATTACCACTATTAGTACTCTCAGTTTGAAATTTGTTTATAACAGTCCCATTAGAAAGAAAAGCAGATGTTTGAGTTCTTTGAGAAGATCCAGCAAGAGTGCCAGAAGCTACCCTGTGAGATTCCTCACTAGAGATTATAACATATGCACCCTTAACATCTGGCAAAGTCTCTCTAGATAGAATAGAACTCCTAATACTCAGATAAGAATCATCAAGACCCATCAAAAATTGCATAAGTTTCAACAATTGATTGTGTTACTTAAATTCACCAGCAGCAGTACATAAACAATTAGGCAACTCAATCATAGCATCATACTGTTTCCAATAAGCATTTAGTTTATGATAGTAATCAGACAAGTTAGACCCATTCTACTTAAGTATATTAATCTTATGATGATGATTGAAAATCATAAACCCATCAACTTAATGGCAAGTTTCTTTTAGCTCATTCCAAACATGTTTAGCCCTTTTTAAAAAAATATGACCAAGGAATAACTCCTCAGAAATGGAATTCAAAATCCAACCAAGAACATCAACAGTCACCTTATCCTATTGTTTTCCCAAAATCTCATCAGTTATGGACCTTTTACATGTACCGTCAATAAAACCAATTTTGTTTTTACCTTCTAAAGCAAGTAACATAGAAGTAGCCTAACCTGATAGTTTTCAGTTCCCTTTAATTTAACAGTGACAAAAGTTAACACAGCAGTATCATTAAGGTGTAAATGTAAAGGGTTACTTAATCAACCTTTTCATTCATGCGAGTGCTCTTAAGCTGGGGCCGGCTAACACTAGCAGTGGGGACTACTCCTGTAGTAAAAGACACACGTCTATTAGTGTTTCTAGAAGTCTGAGGTGATTGACTTTCTTTGTTTTGTGTGGGTTTAGTGGCCAATCTATACATCCCTGGTTTAACCACATTTGTGTTCTTAATGCTTTGTGATCGAATATGTGTTTTGAGAGTGTTTTGTGGTAACCTATCCTTCCCATCCGTCTTGGGGGAAAACGCAGGTTTCGCAAATGCAGAATTAGAGAAAACAGATGGTTTTCCCAAGACAGAGGGTCTAGTCACTTTTTGAGCATTGGGTTGTCTTACAACAGGTTTCTTAACACTAGGTTCCACAATCTTCCCACCCATCTTAGCAACGAGTTTCTGCAACTCTGCTATCGCTCTGTCCCTATCTTGTAACTGAGCTTTCAACCCTTTAATTTCCAAATTCTGTTCGTTCATTTCTCGAAACGTTTGGGAAAGTTTTTCTTGCAATTTATTATCATGTGGAAAACTACCAACGTCTTTTTGCAAAGCAAGTTTAAGAGAATGACAATGTTTTTGAAGGAAATCAGTTTTGTGTTGAAGGAACTCAAAAGCCTTTTTATCAACATTTTCTTTATGTTTTGAAAGCTCAAGTTCAAGACGCTCACACTCTTTGATTTTATCAAGATATTTGCATGCAACATCAGAATATTCATCGATATCAGCACAATATTGAAGAGTAACACACAAAATATCTTCGGAGAGACATTCTTCTAAGAGTAGATCATATTCGTTTGAAAATTCTAATTTGTCATTTTGAAGGTCATCAATTTCTTTTTCAAGAGACTCAACATATTTCAAATCATCAAACATTTCAGACTGAATTAAATTTTCAAACTCAAGAACATGTTCTTTTATTATCTTCGTATTTGGTATTAAAAGTTCTTTCACAAGCACAGTTATGTCGTAAGGAATCTCGGTTTTCCACTTATCCTTTTGACGTTTCTCCCAATCGCTTGCAACAATTGATTGAACATTATTAACGTGGTGTTTAAGAAAACCACGTATTTTTCTACTTTTGCTTTTAGAAGCATCTAGAGGCAAATAGTTAATATATTTAAAAACATTAGTTTTCCTCTTAGTGGCAAAAGCTCTAACACCCCCAAATTTACACGCAACGGAATACATCTTTGGGTGCTAAACAATGATACAACAACACATAATTTATAAAGAACGACTCGAAAAGAGACGTTTTAGATTTATCGTTCCTAAAACATTTGTCAGAGTAGCGTAGTCCCAAGTAACCGTTACCAAAAGATAAGTTAAAACAACATATTGGTTTGTTTTAAAAATGGAACGATAAATAAATCAAAGAGTTTGAACAACAAAAGCAGTGCACAACTTCATTCCCCGTGACCTCCAAGCTTCCACTTCTTGATTACCTGAAATACATGTGAGAAAAACTATCAGCAAAAATGCCGAGTAAATCTATAGGTATATGTAATCAATTTGAACACAAGCAAAGATTATAAGTTTGTGGCATGCTTATAAGCATCAAATAATAATTTGCATCAACAATGATAATTGTATATAGCATAAATTGCAATAAGCTCATGGAACCGAGCCCTTAGACACTCCCATATCAGTCTAATAAGACGAGAGATTTATTAATTGTCGGTTACCTCTAGATTTTTGGTACATTGCCGTATACCTGACTTCTCAATACAATATGTCCAAACAGTGCGGAGGTCGGGCCTAAGCTTCTATGACAAGTCCACACAAACTGAACCGGGGCGGCTTCCCCCATATATCTATAAATTGTACTAGCGGTTAACCCATCATAGGTTAATTAACGGTCCATAATTGAGGTTTTAACAAAGGCAATCACTTAATGCAATTTAAAGGCAACCACGGGTCCATTCATAGAGGGACAAAGCATACCATAAAAATCTTGTGTTCTAAGTTTATAAAAACATGTATTCCCCCTCGTGGGTTTAAAATCATTTAATAACTAGTATAAAGCGAGGCTATAGACTCACGTTGATAATGAAAGGCGGATTATCGGCTACGGGAGTGCTTCGGTCACGGAAACCTATATAAATAATAATCGGTCTTAGACTCTTGTCCAATGACTTTTATCAAAATAACAATATACATATGATGATTTTGTACATATGATGATGATCAAGTGGGTTTATATATCCTTGTTTACTCATTTTAGTGTTTACCTTTTGGTAACTTTTTACTAGTTTACTAGTTTTACCTACTTACCTATTTTAAGTCCTAATAAGCTTAGTATAAGTTCTTTAACTTGTTTTAATCTATTTTATACCTATATTATCAGTATCTATACTTTCCATGTTGGGCCCAAATGGGTTAAGCCCAATAAGTTCTTTTTATAAGTGTTTAACTTATTTAGTCCAATTATTAGTCCAATATGCTTAGTTAGCTCGTTAATGTCCGTATGTCCTATAGTTCGGGTTTTATCGGTTTTTACTTGTATTAGTTACTTATATATCAGTATATGACTTTTAAAAACTTTACATTAGACGGGTTTGATCGTCTAAGTTTTAATTGGCGAAAAACGTTAATTTTACGGTAATAGCCGAAAAAGTCGTAAAAATCAAGTTTATAGTTTTTATTACTTATAAGTATTATTCCACTACCATTTATATAATTTATCCATTTATTTAACCTTTTACATATTTATATAAATAAGTTTCATAAGTTAGTGGGTTTTTATTTTATATTTTATACAATAAAATTTGAGTGCTAATATAATAATAATAAACATTAATTCTCAAAATCTGATTTTTATTTTCATCTTCACTAATTTATCATATCTAGAGTTCTATAATGAATTAGAAGCTCATTTTTGGGTGGCATGATCTTCATATTATGTGCTACATTTAACTTAGTTATAGCTACTGCTCATTTTAAGTTTATCTATGCTTAACAGTCCCTACAAAACAGCTTATTCAGAATATCACACCTATTTTGTTTTGATCATATCTCACTCATTATAATGATTCCATTGCATGGCCAACTCTCACATGTGTATAACATCTTGTACATACTGTAAATGGATTATACCATGCAAGTTTATCAGTTCAAGTTTTAGTTACATACTGTTTTTATATAGCCAACTAAATAAGCATGATTTTAGCCTTATTTCTCATGGTTATTAACATTTTTAAGCATATTTATCAACACTTGATCCCCACACAAAATTTTTATCATCATATATACATCATATACATATACAATAAGAAAGAAAATACATTTGTTCTTTACAAAAATAACAAGAGAAAATGGAGAGGATGATCTTCTTTACCAACCAAGTGTATTTCTTGTTTTTGGAAGACAAGAACTTGATGAACACCAAAAGTAACTCCAAGATCATCAAACACCAAGAACAATAGTTGAGAAATCAGCCCTAGGACACAAGCAAATCACCTCCTATGTTGTTAATATGGCCACCAAATGATCAAGGATTCAAGATAACCCCATGATAGAGCTAGATAACATGTATTTCATGGCTAGAAAAGATCAAAAGGGGTGTTTTGTGCTTCAAAGTGGATGGAAAAGGGTGAGGTTTTTGAGAGAGAATTGAAGTATTTTGCATGTATGGAAATGGTATTTGTGAGTTAGTTGATGGTTTTAGCTAGGAAGTGGAAAGATGTAAGCTTAAAGTGTAAGCTTAGTTACACTTGTAACTATTTAGCTAACATGATGCCACATCCTTAGATGTGGTGTCATGTGCCATCCCATTTAATCTAGTGGGGTGGGACAATGTATTTTGTCCCATCTCACTAGTTTACGGGTATTACTCGATTCTAGTTTTCTCGATTTGCGTGCCCTCGGGTCGTTTTACGAAAAATGTTTTTATAAATTATGAATCAACGTCACAAAGCGAATCCAATAAAAATTGTCTCATCAAAAACGGAGTTCAAAAACGTAAATACGTAATCCTAAGGTTTCCGGTTTAGTCGTAAATGACGCTAAATTATGCACGTAAGCAAAAATTTAAATCCGTAAATTGTGAGTTCGTCAACAAACAAAAAAATATGTTTCAAAATATTATACGAGAAAATATTTCACTACCTGAAAATGTTAGGTTGTACTTTTTAAAAGTTTAAACGCACACGAAAAATAATAACATAACGACTCGATACGTAATTGAAACGATATCGTCGAAAGTATTAAATATCGAAACTATCGATAATAAAATATAAAAATTTTGGCATCCATCGGTATCGCGATCTAGTAGTCCTCGTTGCTCGTCAAAATATTAAAATATAATATTTAATATCGGTTTCAACTTAAACCGTTAAACATAATAATATTTAACGTTATAAAATACTTCAAAATAATTGAAAAAAGAATTAAATTATGACCTTATTTTTACGGGTTTAACATCCTCACCACCTTAAGGGAGCGACGTCCCGGCGCTCAACTCGCCTCACTTTCGCCAACGCGCATTAAAGTCTCAATAAATATCGTCGTTGAAAGTCAAAAAGATATTACATAATATGTGTTCTACATGATCGGACGTCATCGGATGATGCGTCTCAAGTTCTCACAACTTACGATCATTTGACTAGATCACACACCATATAAATACATAAAAGAAAAGGCCGATCATAAACATCGAGTATAGATCTCCACCATTAATCATCGAGAAAACCTTGAACGAACCCTTGATAATAACCACTTGATCACAAGAGTCTTTCCACTTGCGGTGTCGGCTTCAACATGCTCCTCGAGGTTGTAACAAATTTATTAACTCCATTCATTAAGAGATTCTGTCCTCAATCATTCCACAAGTACACGCATAAATCCTGGTGACACTTATCGTTTCTTCTTATACACTGCTTCCCGAGATTCATTTTAAACTCAGAATAAAATAGTAATCTTCAATACGAGGAACAGAACGAGATAAAAATGACTTCAATAAACGCATAAACGAACAAGATGTGGTAAAATGATTTAAGATTAACGATCGACGAGGGATCTCGAATCACGTAAGCGTAAAACATAATAATTCGCAATACTAGAAAAATGAGAGCGAAGAATGAATTAAATATTAACATTAAAATAACGTTTGTCACAATTATCCGTCCCGGATTTGGTATTACCTTAAAATTCAGTTGAGGTACTTTCTTGATAAAGATGATACATCAAAAATAGAAGTAAAATAGTTTCAAAATTTATTTGGTCGTCTTAAGAAACTTTGAAAGAATGACGTAAATTTATTAATTATACTCATATTGATGGTTACGATTTAGAAAATATAATTTCCAAATTAAATCATTGTTAGGAATATAAATTAAACCGGTTATTTCATTACATTAAAAATAAAGTATGATAAGTCAATTAGTTCAAAAGGTAGAACAAAATTTTATTTTTAAACATTAGTTTTAGTTATACAGAATATGATGTAATAATTTGACCTTTTTCTTATGATGGTTATTTCGATAATTGAAAATCATTGGAAAATGTATAAAAGTTCCATAAAAATTTTATAATACGTTGTAGAAATACATAAAGGTGTTTATTATTTCAAAATAAATATAGGATATATTCGGGCTTCAAAATGTGACAAGATAACAAACGAATACGAATGGAAATAATGGTCAACAATTAGTACCAAAATCTGCGGTACAAAAGAGGACGAAGCAGATGTCGTATGAATTCTTAAAGAGAATAATAAAATAAAGGCGTCGATGGTAAGACGATAAGAAATAATAGATTAAACAAGTTGTCAATTTTGTTAGTGCGGTCGGTGGTTCACCAACATCAGCTCGTTAACTTAGCGGTGGTCGATACATGATCGGAAATAAGATCCATACAAAAATTTTAATCAAGGAAAATTCCTAATAATCACTTGTAATTAAAACAAATCAAATGAACGATGTTAGTGTTTAAAGAGAGAAGTCAAAGCACGGTTCACAAGAGTGGGTTTCGAGACAAACGAGAGTGACGGACGTCATCCTGTATATACGGAAATCACTCTAGTGATAATTCATTATTCACGTGCGGAGACATTCCAAAGATCTACCCAGTCGCATAAAGAAGATTGGACGAGAAGGAAGGATAAAACATCGAGACTTTCAAGTCATTTATCAAAAGTCAGTAATTAAACGAACGGTCAAAAGAAATCAGTTATAAGACAAAATGAAGTAACAAGTGAAAAAGCGATAGTCAAGTAAAAACGTATTCGTAAGCGCGTAATTCGTTTAAGAAAAGGTAAGAAAACGTATGCGGATGCATAGAAATTGCGCCACTTGCATAAATTATAAAGGTTTTCAAAACTTCTTTTCATTTTATTTCATTTTATTTATCTTTATCATAAATACAAGTAAAAAGTTGATTATTATCAAGATTTTTAAGTAGACTACTATTCAGCTTAGCATGGCTCCTTCTAAATTAGACATAGGTGATCAGGCCATGTATAATTTAGGAATAGCAATGCAGTGCTCAGTTTCGTCGAAAAGTATTACGTTTCTTATGTTTATATATAAACCATGCCATTTGTAAAATGGAATATAAAAATAGTTTATAAATTTATAGGATACAAGTAATTTGTGAGATACTTAATAAGCAACTTTTAATCTTACGAAAAGTATTTTATAAGACCAAAGTAAAAATAATTGGTGAAAATAATCGTAAAACGATATCAGATTTATTTATAATATGACATTATGACAACGTAAAAAGTAGTCAAAGTTTTGCAAAAAGTGGTAAATAGTAGCTCATAAAACAACCAATGAAATGGTTACAAGTTGTTAAGTTTTCAAAGGGTTATAAGGTTTAGACGAAAACGTCATGAGAAACGCGATAAGAATGTCAACGAAGAATGTGAAGGCAAAACTTCAAAACTCAACTCAAATCAGTGGAAGGTTAGAAGAAAACGAAAATAAAATAACATCGAATGACAAATGAGTCATATATATGAAAAGAATAAAACAATCCACATGTGTATTCTTTGTAAGATACTCGACACAACATGCTTTTAAGAAAGTATGTTATTCGTTTTTAAATTACACCATTAATCCGGTAATTGCTAATCCTGTACTGTTTCTATTTTTAAATATTTTCACATGCAACTAGTATTCGTTAGTTGTAAAATAATATTTGTTAAAATTTTACGATCTCAAATGAAATCAAAACAGCTTAGAAACAATTAAAACTCATGTTCTGAATTTTCTATCAGATTTAACTTTTAAATATGAGCCGATTAATTGACCCGATAAACGACATCTCCAAGACTCAGAGTCTAAAGCATTTGGATGCAAAACGACGTTTCAGACGACTTTCTAGTTTTACCTGAGACCTGAAAACCAATGTAAAATGACCAAAATACCCCTGCAAGTTCTGTGCAGGTTTGACTATTTTATTTTAAAAACGCAGGTTTTACTTTTAAGTTTTGACATGTTTATACTGCCCCTACAGTTTCTGCATAAAGTGTATTTTTCGACACTTCTTAACGGATCAAAATATATACATATATACACACATGTCTTGTGGATTTTATAACAACGAAAAATAAATCTCGTAATAAGCATCAAATAAAATATAGCATGATGAATGACAGAAAATGTTTCAAGGTATTCAACACGAAATTTAGGATGCAAGACGGTGAAAGACGTTCGTAATTTAGATTTCAAAATGCAATGTAGGCAAATCTCCTTGGTGCCACGATTGTCAAAAACACAAAACATAACAAGAAAAGAATGGAACATTAACATGCTACACTCCGGGAGCGAGAAGGTTAATGAAAAATAAAATGATACAATTTTATATAAGTAAAATCGTATTCCAATTCTAGTGCCATAATCTAGACGATGATTTATAAAATAACAATGACGTTATCGAGATATAAGTGAACAATACACTTCGGAGTCGATACATATAAATGTCAATAAATAGCGGTTAGTCTAATCCAAAGACACATTGAGCTACACAATGGTCTAGAAATTTACGTTAAAAGACGTCTAGGCACAAATAGCCGGAAGACGATTTGAATATCTATATAGATATCTCAAAGGGTTAAACAATGAAAGTAACGCGCGCAGATGGAGGTATGTAAGGTCATAATATAAAATTTTTGCAATAAAAGCAATTTATATACTTCAAAAATATATACAGAAAGATCTTGAAAATTCATTGTATTTATTTAAGTTAATCATTAATAAATGATAAACTTTTATCGAAAAGTTTAACGACATAAATACATATCGATAAAGGATTATAGTATTTATTTAGAAATACTTAGCAATAAGGCATACATAATAATGTATACTAAAGTTGTAATCCCAGAAGTAGCTTGAACCTGAAGTCACGCGAAATCATGTGCACCGACTCTTTGAAAAATAAAACCGACAGTTATAGTTTAGGTTTTTAGAAAAAGACCTAGTTCTCTATAACTCATGGCTCTGGTACCAATCTCTAACACCCCCAAATTTACACGCAGCGGAATACATCTTTGGGTGCTAAACAATGATACAACAACACATAATTTATAAAGAACGACTCGAAAAGAGACGTTTTAGATTTATCGTTCCTAAAACATTTGTCAGAGTAGCGTAGTCCCAAGTAATCGTTACCAAAAGATAAGTTAAAACAACATATTGGTTTGTTTTAAAAATGGAACGATAAATAAATCAAAGAGTTTGAACAACAAAAGCAGTGCACAACTTCATTCCCCGTGACCTCCAAGCTTCCACTTCTTGATTACCTGAAATACATGTGAGAAAAACTATCAGCAAAAATGTCGAATAAATCTATAGGTTTATGTAATCAATTTGAACACAAGCAAAGATTATAAGTTTGTGGCATGCTTATAAGCATCAAATAATAATTTGCATCAACAATGATAATTGTATATAGCATAAATTGCAATAAGCTCATGGAACCGAGCCCTTAGACACTCCCATATCAGTCTAATAAGACGAGAGATTTATTAATTGTCGGTTACCTCTAGATTTTTGGTACATTGCCGTATACCTGACTTCTCAATACAATATGTCCAAACAGTGCGGAGGTCGGGCCTAAGCTTCTATGACAAGTCCACACAAACTGAACCGGGGCGGCTTCCCCCATAGATCTATTAATTGTACTAGCGGTTAACCCATCATAGGTTAATTAACGGTCCATAATTGAGGTTTTAACAAAGGCAATCACTTAATGCAATTTAAAGGCAACCACGGGTCCATTCATAGAGGGACAAAGCATACCATAAAAATCTTGTGTTCTAAGTTTATAAAACCATGTATTCCCCCTCGCGGGTTTAAAATCATTTAATAACTAGTATAAAGCGAGGCTATACACTCACATTGATAATGAAAGGCGGATTATCGGCTACGGGCGTGCTTCGGTCACGGAAACCTATATAAATAATAATCGGTCTTAGACTCTTGTCCAATGACTTTTATCAAAATAACAATATACATATGATGATTTTGTACATATGATGATGATCAAGTGGGTTTATATATCCTTCTTTACTCATTTTAGTGTTTACGTTTTGGTAACTTTTTACTAGTTTACTAGTTTTACCTACTTACCTATTTTAAGTCCTAATAAGCTTAGTATAAGTTCTTTAACTTGTTTTAATCTATTTTATACCTATATTATCAGTATCTATACTTTCCATGTTGGGCCCAAATGGGTTAAGCCCAATAAGTTCTTTTTATAAGTGTTTAACTTATTTAGTCCAATTATTAGTCCAATATGCTTAGTTAGCTCGTTAATGTCCGTATGTCCTATAGTTCGGGTTTTATCGGTTTTTACTTGTATTAGTTACTTATATATCAGTATATGACTTTTAAAAACTTTACATTAGACGGGTTTGATCGTCTAAGTTTTAATTGGCGAAAAACGTTAATTTTACGGTAATAGCCGAAAAAGTCGTAAAAATCAAGTTTATAGTTTTTATTACTTATAAGTATTATTCCACTACCATTTATATAATTTATCCATTTATTTAACCTTTTACATATTTATATAAATAAGTTTCATAAGTTAGTGGGTTTTTATTTTACATTTTATACAATAAAATTTGAGTGCTAATATAATAATAATAAACATTAATTCTCAAAATCTGATTTTTATTTTCATCTTCACCATTTTTATCATATCTAGAGTTCTATAATGAATTAGAAGCTCATTTTTGGGTGGCATGATCTTCATATTATGTGCTACATTTAACTTAGTTATAGCTACTGCTCATTTTAAGTTTATCTATGCTTAACAGTCCCTACAAAACAGCTTATTCAGATTAGCACACCTATTTTGTTTTGATCATATCTCACTCATTATAATGATTCCATTGCATGGCCAACTCTCACATGTGTATAACATCTTGTAAATACTGTAAATGGATTATACCATGCAAGTTTATCAGTTCAAGTTTTAGTTACATATTGTTTTTATATAGCCAACTAAATAAGCATGATTTTAGCCTTATTTCTCATGGTTATTAACATTTTTAAGCATATTTATCAACACTGGATCCCCACACAACATTTTTATCATCATATATACATCATATACATATACAATAAGAAATAAAATACATTTGTTCCTTACAAAAATAACAAGAGAAAATGGAGAGGATGATCTTCTTTACCAACCAAGTGTATTTCTTGTTTTTGGAAGACAAGAACTTGATGAACACCAAAAGTAACTCCAAGATCATCAAACACCAAGAACAATAGTTGAGAAATCAGCCCTAGGACACAAGCAAATCACCTCCTATGTTGTTAATATGGCCACCAAATGATCAAGACTTCAAGATAACTCCATGATAGAGCTAGATAACATGTATTTCATGGCTAGAAAAGATCAAAAGGGGTGTTTTGTGCTTCAAAGTGGATGGCAAGGGTGAGGTTTTTGAGAGAGAATTGAAGTAGTTTGCATGTATGGAAATGGTATGTGTGAGTTAGTTGATGGTTTTAGCTAGGAAGTGGAAAGATGTAAGCTTAAAGTGTAAGCTTAGTTACACTTGTAACTATTTAGCTAACATGATGCCACATCCTTAGATGTGGTGTCATGTGCCATCCCATTTAAGCTAGTGGAGTGGGACAATGTAGTTTGTCCCATCTCACTAGTTTACGGGTATTCCTCGATTCTAGTTTTCTCGATTTGCGTGCCCTCGGGTCGTTTTACGAAAAACGTTTTTATAAATTATGAATCAACGTCACGAAACGAATCCAATAAAAATTGTCTCATCAAAAACGGAGTTTAAAAACGTAAATACGTAATCCTAAGGTTTCCGGTTTAGTCGTAAATGACGCTAAATTATGCACGTAAGCAAAAATTTAAATCCGTAAATTGTGAGTTCGTCAACCAACACAAAAATAAGTTTCAAAATATTATACGATAAAATATTTCACTACCTGAAAATGTTAGATTGTACTTTTTAAAAGTTTAAACGCACACGAAAAATAATAACATAACGACTCGATACGTAATTGAAACGATATCGTCGAAAGTATTAAATATCGAAACTATCGATAATAAAATATAAAATTTTTGGCATCCATCGGTATCGCGATCACTAGTAGTCCTCGTTGCTCGTCAAAATATTAAAATATAATATTTAATATCGGTTTCAACTTAAACCGTTAAACATAATAATATTTAACGTTATAAAATACTTCAAAATAATTGAAAATAGAATTAAATTATGACCTTATTTTTACGGGTTTTACAAAAGCTTTTTTCCATTGAATTCTTTTTTGTTTGCATTCTAAAAATAATTCCTCACGAGACTTCTGTTTTTGTGTAGTGAAAAGACCATAAACACCGTTTTCATAAGCATAGTTATATGGTTTCACAAAATCTTTATTGACCGGTGATCTACTCTCGTCATCCCAAAGGGACGTCTCTTCACAATCGATGTTAGCTACTGGGCAGTCATTATCAGTCCATTCGGACTCATCAAGATATAAGTGAGGGTTCGCAGCTTGAGCTTGTTCGAGGTACTTGGGGGTGGCAAAGCTAGGTTGACCCTTGAAAAACGACCGAGGTGCTATCATTCTTACGGTTTGAATAGAGTCATGTGTATTATAAACAACTTTTTTCAAAAAATCGACTTGTTCTTCGAGATCCTTTACTTTTTCAGTATCTTTGCTTTGTATATTTTTGAAATCTTGTTTTAATGTTTCAACCTCTTGTTTCTTCTCGTCAAGAATTTTAGCAGAATCGGTGGTGTTCATAGAAAACCTCTGTTCAAGTTCATTAACTTTTGTAGTGGCAAGGTACGTTTTTTGACGTTCATCACTTAATAAAACATTAAATTGACGTTTTTCTTTAGTTAACAAAGCAAGAGCTTCATTGTATTTATTTTCAAAATCGTCCTTTTTAACGTTGATGACACGACTTTTGTACCCCTCAAGCTCGTTGGTCTTTTGAAGAAGCTCAGCCCTATAACTATCAATAATATCACTAGATTTTATAAGAGCGGCTTTGCATTCTTCAAAGTTTTGAGTGAGCGCTGCGTTTGCCTTCTTTAATTGCTTTTGATTCTTTCTATTTTCATTGACATCTTTTTGTAAACTAGCAATTAAATTAGCAAGCGCGACACGCTCCTCGTCATCATACTCATTTGCATGTTGATCATCCTCAAACTCATTATTGCACACGTCTGATGAATCGGCTGTGGTATTGCTATCAACCGTTTCCATCATACACGTGTCAGTAATTGTTGTTGGTAGATCACTATGCTCATGTGTATCACCAAACACATTATATTCATCATCATCTTGTACCTTATCAATTAGCTCGGTATCAAAGATAGGACCATTGTCATCTTCAGTGACGTTAAGGACCTCATGAATCTTTGCCATGTATGAATAATGTGCCTCGAGTTCTTGGTCGGAGAGTTCATCATCTGTGTCGTCAAGCATTTCTCCTTCCTCAGCTGATAACTTGATTCCAGCTTCCATTTTCTTGCACAACATCATCTTTTCCTTATGATAACCAGAATCTTTAACCCTCTTTGGCTGCCTGCGTTCCTTAGCCAAATGCCCAAAACCTCTGCAGTTAAAACACTGAATCCCACTTTGTTGCACAACTTGAGTCCCAACAGTTTCCCGATTTCCAACAACAGTAGCTACCCTCTGACTATCATACTTAGGTTGTCGATCATACTTTGGAGGACTCGCAACACGTCTTCGTGTGTCATACCTTGGAGGACTCTGTGCATGGGTGTTCCTCGAGTTTGAAGATGTTCGAAGGTTGTTGTTGGTGGGTTTGTAGATTTTCTTATATTGCTTCATAACGAAAGCCATTTGTTGCTTGAATTCCCTATCCTTTTGAGCTATTTCTTCATCACTGTCTTCTTCGGATGATTGCTCAGGTGTGGGTGATTGTGCTCTTGCAACTTCTTTGCCTCGGGATCCTGTTGGAACATGTAACTTGGAGACAATGGATGATCGTGGTGATGATGATTGAGTAGAGTAGGTCTTTGAAGTACGGGAGTGATAATCTGGGTAATGTTGAGTGGTAGACACCAAAGCAAGTGGATTGGAAATCTTTGCAACTCGTTCAGCTCGAAATTCATTTGCCTCATTTTGAAATTGTTTCAAGATGTCAAAGAGCTTGTGATATGAAACTTCGTCTAACTTTTGTTGTTGTTTCACCAAGGTGACAAACCGTGTCCACTCTGGTTGAAGTTGCTGTAGAAATTGGACATCGACTTGCATGGTGGAAAGTTGCAAGTTGTTTCGGGTCATATCATTCATCATCTTGTAGAATCGGGAGTAATAAGAATCAGTTGATTCCCCATCCTTTGATGTAAACTTGCCAAAGTTCCAAAACATCTTAGTTTTCACATCTTGTTTGTTAAGTGATTCACCTTGTTGCAATCTTTCAATGGTTGTCCACATTTCTTGAGCAGTAGGACATGCGTCAACCGTAAAGTATATCTCATCTCCAATGCCACTGAGAATTAAGTAGATTGCTTCCTTCTCTGCATCAAACCACGCATGGTTCTCTGGGGTGAGGTCGGTCCTCTTTTCATCACGTTCATATGCGGGTTGTGCGTCACTTGTGTCTGTGGCTGGTACTGCAGGAACTTGAATCCTTGAGAGTTTATAGGGTCCTTCCAAAATACATTGCCTTAAAGCATCACCGTTAGGTTTTGTGTCAAGGTAACGTATAAAACGGGATTGCCATTGATCATATCGACCCGACACAAGCATTGGTAGTCTTTCTTTGTTACCTGCCACCATTATGTTGTTGTTCGTCACACGATATTCGGCAGTAGAATCCATCTCAATATTCTCTTAAATGATAAATCGAATGTGGATCTTAAGTAGTTGTGTTGTGATTGTTTGGTTGTTGAAATTCCGAAAATTGCGATTTTTTCTCAGCCCGACAATAAATTCCTCAGTCCGACAGAACGGTAGACCTAAAAAATTTGTAATCACCAAATTTTGAAATTGAGCTAGAAATGTCCTAAAACTTCGTGTAAACTACGTTCCGAAACTAGTCTAGATGGTGGTTAAATCTAAAAAAATACTCAAACAAAATTTAGTTAAACATGTCATCGGAATGTGCCATCGGAATGCCCATCGGAATGTTGCTTAGATCGGAATTTCCTTTAGATCACAATGTGCACCTGTCGGAATCCTTAGATCGGAATGTTCTGATCGGAATGTTCAGATCGGAATGTGTACTTGTCGAAATCCCAGATCGCAATGTATACTTGTCGGAATACCAGATCGCAATGTTCAGATCGGAATATGTTCAGATCGGAGTGTTCAGATCGGAATGTTCAGATCGGAATGTGTCTAAAACAAATTTGGCAGAGTAACGACTCAAAAATTCCCTTGAAACCGTCGGAATCCCAGATCACAATGTACGATCGGAATGTCCAGATCAAAATAAGGTATCGGAATCCTTAGATCGCAAAGTAGAACCTAGTGGTTATTGCGATCTGACCTCAAAATACTTGTACTTTCCGATGGATACCTTTGCAAGAATTTCGGAAAGATGAAAAAGAAAGAAATTTTCAACTTTTGATCAAAAAACTTGAGTTTTAAGCCAAAAACCAAGATACCCAAATCACTATGGTACGAATAAAGAACTTATACGACGTGAAGAACACTAAAAAAACATGAAAAATCTTGAATTCGTGGTAGAAAGAAGGATTAAAGCAAATAAATCAAATGAAAACGCAACAACCAATCACAAAACTACCCCATGGCGATTGATACCAATTGTTGTCCCTAATATATGATGATTCTAGCACACGAATTTATGAAAGAAAGGTAGATATGAGATGAATGTTAGAGAGAGAAAGTAGTGAGAGAAAGTAGAGAGAAAATAGTTGGAGAAACTTGTGGAATGTTAGATTAGGAGAAAAATGAAATGACCAACACCCTTCCTAACATGCTAGGAAAGGTTTATATAGCCTTTGCTTACATGTAGCTTAATGGGCTATATGATCATGGGTCGGGTTTTCCTTTTGGGCTTTGGTTACTTATTAATGAACCTTAGCTTAAAGTTAAGCCCGTAATAACACGACTAATATACTACCTATTACAACGTTCTAAAATACGATACATAATAAACATATGACCGAGCATTCTTGTTTGGCTCAATATTTTGAGGCTAACAAATTGTATGAAATACTATGACTTGGGACCTATGTAATTTGATATTTATGAATGGAAAAATGCTTTATTATTAAACGAAGCGATTTTTAAGCGTTGTCTATGATGTGAGTAATGTGCTATCCCGTAACACCAACGACTCTTCCGCTGTATTGAATTGTGTATATTTGGGGGTGTTACAGATGCCTCAAAGACGTGGTCCTTCGAAGGTGGTGAAGACGAGTCCATATTTGTCATTGTCGTGATGGCACTAACGTCGCCCTTCAGAATTGGTTGCTTACTTTGTTCACCGAATATATCCCAAAATGATTTTTCATCCATAAATTTACGAATACCCTTTTGAATTAAGTAAACGTATTCTTTATCATTAAAATCCTCATCTTTAAAACCGTTCATTTTCATCCTTTCAAAACATGCATCTAATCTCAATTTTTCGGCTAAAGTATGAGCTATGATATTATAAAATTTTGAAATATCGGGTTTTGAAACCTCGGTTTTATCATGATCATTTGAAACTTGGGATCTACTCGTGAGAAAGTCCATTTTATCCTCCCCATATCTCATAGTAAGTCTCCCCTCGTGAACGTCGATTACGGTTCGAGCCGTCGATAAAAATGGTCGGCCTAAAATGATGGGACATTTAGGGTCACACTCGTAAATCGGAAATGATGAAATCCGTGGGAAAAACAAACTTTCCAACTTTAACATAGACATCCTCGGCTATTCCAATTGGTATAAGTGGTGTAAAATTTGCAAGCTCGATTGTCATGTTCGTGGGGGTAAGACTAGGAAATCTCATCAATTTACAAACATAATGAGGCATGAGATTGATGCTAGCACCTAAATCGGAAAGGGCTAAACATCCCTCAATCTCGGAAAAATCACAAGGTAATAGAAATTGGCCCGGATCCTCTTCCTTTCTCGGCATATGCCTTTTGGGTTTTTTAAGAAGGATCGATGCCCAAGTTTCTTCAAGGGTTACTTTGGTAAGGTCGATAAAGCTCTCTTTTTGAACCGTGGATGGAATTTGAGGTACACGAGGGTGTGCACTCTTTTCCTTGGTCACCACGTTCACCCCATCGACTTTAGAACATGAAGGCGTCTTAGAAGTCGAGGGTTGAGAAGAAGGAACAACTCGAAATCCATCAAGTTTAGGGGTAATCACACGACTTTTTCCACGAGACGAGGCGGCTTTACATTGTTCCTTCGGATTTGCAACGGTGTCACTAGGTAACGAACTCGATGAAGCACCCAAGGCCTTGTTCGGAATAGCCGAAAACATCTTTTTTATGTCGATTTGTCCTTGTTCAATTTTGTTGTTTTGTCCTCCCAACGTGTTTGAAAATTCGTTTTTCATATCACCAATTTGTGTTTATAATCTCTTCATATTAGCGTCATTTGATTTAACGTAGTTTTGAAATCATTTGAGCCATTATAGTTTTGATTGAAAGCTTGGTTTTGAATCCCTTTAAAATTGTTCCCTTGATTAGCGTTGTTTGAAAAATTTGAATTTTGCCCATTGTTAAAATTACGGTTTTGATTGTTGTTGTTAAAACCTCGATTTTGCCAATTCAAATTTTGACCTTGATTATAACCTTGATTACCATGATTATTTCCTTGAAAATTGTTACGGTTTTAAAAATTATTGCCTTGATTGTTGTTGTTCGTTTGTTGCGATGGACCGACGTTATTTTGATTTTGATTTGAAAAACTGTTGTTTAACGCGTTTACACTGGATGTTTGGCCATCCGTAGCCGCACACTCGTAATAATTATGTGGTCCACCGCAAAACGTACACGAAGCCTCAACCGCTTTCACCATAGCGGGAGCGTCTTTCTTTTGCATCTCGATGAGAAAAGACGTAAACACATTCGTCAACTTGTCGACTTTCGCATCAACCCTCTCAATGTTGCGATTAGAATTACTAACATTGGCGAAATTGGCAACACTCGATGCGTTGCGGAGTTGGTAAACCTTGGATCGATTCTCGATAATCATTAATGCATCTTTCGGAGTTTTACACAAAAAGTTGCCACCGGCGGTGGAAATTCAACGAATCTTGTTCTTGAAAACCAAGACCGTTGTAAAACGTATCGATTTGGTGCAACTCGAAAAATCCATGGTGAGGACATTGCCTAAGAAATTACTTAAAACGATCCCACGTGTCTCTAAATGATTCATTCGATTTTTGCTGAAATCTCGTAATTTCGTTTTTAAAAAACGTTGTCTTAGACGGTGGGAGAAAATGATTAACGAACTTGGAAACGAGATCCTTCCACGTAATTATAGAATTAGGTGGCTCTTTCTCGTACCAATCCTTGGCGGCACCATCGAGCGAGTACGGAAAAGCATAAGCTTGACGAAATCGGTGTCCACGTTCTTAAACTTGCTCGTGGCCAAAAGCCGATCAAAATTCCGAATATGGTCGTAAGGATTATCGGCTTCACGACCTCGAAACTTCGTAGCTTGTATCAACGAAAGCATTCCGCTCTTAATCTCAAAATTCTCCGCTTCGATAGCGGTAATTACGATCGCGTATCCATAACCCTCGGTGGGTGCTTGGAGAAATTCCATCATCGAACGATTGTCGGCCATCTCGTCTACGGTTTCTTCAACAACGATATTAGGAACGTCGGTTTCTAATTATCGTATACGTCGTCGATTCCTTTGATTACGATTGCGCCGATTCGAAGCGTCGCTAGAATTAGAATAATCCTCTGATCGAGTGCACATGCACTAAGCATAGAATGGGGGGGGGGGGGGGGTAGCAAAGAAGATTCTTTTTACGGTTTTTCGATTTTTCAATTTTTTTTGGTTTTTGATTGTTTTTAATTTTTTGGATTTTTTTTTGTGTATTACGTAGACTCAAATCTACAAATCTCTCATCGAATCGATTTATCGATTAAAGAAGCCTCAAGGAATGAAAACGATCACGTGGAGTGAACGCCTTCGATGACTTTAGAACGTTGGTGGAACACCAAAACGTTAAAGAGGGTTTAATCTTGAAAACAAGCAAATATAATATACGTAGATAATACTTGGGCGGAAAACCCTCGATTAGCCCTCTTTCTCAAAACATGCACAAGCAAGCGTGGGAAACGAGGCGGCGCTAAACACTTAAGAGCCTTTTTCCCTTAGGTCGTGAAATACAACCGCCTTATACCCACCTTATAGTTTGTGTTAATCAAAATTAAGCCTCACGGAAATATTTATCTATTTTGCCTTTAAACTTTTGCTTTGGATTCGAATACAATAATTGAGTGATGAAATCCCAATTAAGGTTGCGTTTTCACGCTTTTGGAGATATTGTAAATTTATTATGATACGTAGTACAATATATTAATAATATTCACAAGAAAAACGAAAACCAATGTATCTACAATATATTAAAAGATTGTTGTGTGTTTAATTTAGGAAAATTAAACACGATTTATTTGGATATTATAATATATTAAGGAGAAATAACAAAAATGAGTATGTACGTTATTTACGCTTTCCAAAAATTGAAAAGCAAAAACGCACTACTCACAGAAACACGATAATAATAATGGCACTAAAAACACCTCCCCGGCAGCGGCGCCAAAATTGATGTAGTAAAAATACGCTTTTAGGAAAAAGACGTATTATAGGCAAGTATTAATCGACACGATTTAGGAAAACCGTGAAGAGGAAAATTCCAAGTTCGTTCTCGGTGGAAGTGTATGATTTGTGTGCCAATTATATAAAATCAAAGTTTGGATTAGTTTCGTTTTTAGGTTTGAGAGAGAAAAATAAAAGACGAGCTACGACTACGATTACACTACGACGTATGACGTAAAACGCGAACGTAAATACGTAGAACGCGACAAAATTAAAAATTAAAGCTAAAAATTAATTAAAAATGAAAACTAAGTTCAAAATAATATAAATAAGAATAAAAATTCAATAAATAAGTTTAAAACCTTTTATTAATTAAATATTCAATTTTAAATGCTAATTAAAGCCCTAAAATTAAATATAATTAAGAAAAATCCCAAAACACTATTTTATTAAACTAATATCTCACTTATATTATTTAAAGACTAAAAAGTATTTTTCCTAATTTTTAGAAACTATTTTTCTATTTTTAAAACACTAAAAACAATTTCTAAACTAAAATAATGATTAAAAATAATAAAATAATGCTAAAAATAAACTTACAGTTTCAAAAATCCTATTTTATAATACTTAACAATAGAAAAATAGAAAATGTTGAAAAAACTAATTTTTTACACTAAAAGACAAAACCGTTTTAACTAAAACCTAATTAAACTAAAATTAAATCTAAAAGATTAATAAAAAGAGTGAACAGTGAAACTTTTTAAACTAAAAATCTTAAAATACTTCTGATACTAATTTGAAAAACTGAAAAATATTAAATTTTTTCACTAAAAGACAAAAACAGTATTTAAATATACTAATTTAAATTAAATCAAATCTATAAAAATAGCAAACGAACAATAATATAAAAACTAACTTAATGAAAAATTTTAAAATAAAATAACAAAGCAGGGAAAATTGAAATTAAAGAAAAAAGTCAAATTTTGGTCACTACAGACAAAAAACAACCCCAACTGAAAGTGACACCTAGGAGGTTCTTGTCTTTTTGCTAAGCAGTGGGAACTTAGACACCAGCAGTGGGAAATTTTTTCCCACTGCCCTAAGCAGAAAACGGGTCTGGGAACCTTTTGGTGGAATTCAAGCTTGTTTTTTGGTTTTGTTGGATACCAAAGGCACCCCCACAACCAGTTGGGTTGTGGGGAGTCATAGAAACAATAAAAACAACAAGTTCAAAACAAGAACATCACAAAAGGGCCAAATTATAGTTACTGCCATGCTTGTAAGGGTCTGTGAGTGTTTTGTTGATCTGATTGACCTATGGGTGAGTTTTGGTTGGCCAAAACTCACTCAAATCCCACCCAAACCACCACAAACAACTTCTAAACACTAGAATAACAAGAACTCTAACTGATTACAAAGTTTGAAAACACAAGGTACTAGAACAAGCTAGGTTTAGTCTACTGATTTTTACCTAGCTACTTTTACCAAATATTTAAGCATTCAATGTCTGATTTCTTCTATGTTACTCAAACCAAACCACCAAACAATCTAATACTACCTAGTTAATGTGTGTTTAAACAGGTTTTAGACCAATCAGTTGTCAAGTGCATATCCTAAAACCTAATCCCAAACACTCTTTACTGACTTAAAACCAACTTTTAACAAACATAATTAACACCAATTACTACCAATGAGTTTCTAACCTATTATAACTAACTTCCAAACATCATATATGCATAATCCAACACTTAAACTAACCACATCAACAGATTAGCATAAAACACATAAGCATCAAATTCAAACATTAGGAGGGTTCAAGCCCAGGATTTTACCTTGTAGGACCCACATCCAGGCCCCACTATGGCTGAAAAGCCATCTCCATCAAGCAGGAGGCTTGAGCTAGGGTTTGTGAAAAGCTGTGATGTAGAGAGAGTGATGGTGGTGGATAACAAGAATCCACAACACCCAATATATCTTCCACCTGAAAAAAATGAAACACACAATAGAATAGGGTGATGAACTGATAGAACTTTACAAGGCAATAAGCTTTGCTTATTGTCTAAGCCAACTTATAGCTTGTAGCTTATAAACCAAAGTAAAAAAAAACTTTTGAAACCAGATTTTAAATCAAACTTTTTGAAACCATACTTTTTAAAAAACCAATCTTTTGAAACCAACATGAAACAAGACTCAATCATTGGAGTTTTATTTCAGTTGTCACGTCAACAAAACCCCAAAAACTTGAGCTTGGGTCCAAATATCTTCAAGAAAATAGATTTTCTGAAAATCTTTTGTGAAATGAAGAAAATTTAATAAACCTTGAAACTAATTTTGCAAATAACAGTAAATGATTACACAAAGAAAACTAATAAACTTGGAACTCAGCGTTTCATAAAAATCAAAATTTCATTTTAATTAATCTTTTAAAATTTATACAAAAACTGGAACAAAGGGAATGCCACATGTTGGCTTCTCCTTTTATAAGCTATAATAGAACTATCTAGAGACCTCAAACCCTAATTCATAAAATTCGTAAGCTGCCCTTGGACGAATTTTGAAATTTCAGTCAACCTTGGTTCACATGCGACATTCTAATGGACAGCTATAGTCTTTGCATCATGGTCATTTATCAAGCCTTTGAGGCCAAAGAATAAGAACCCATCATTAATCTTGTCCCCTCCTAGGGTGTTGAGGGAAAGTGATGGGCAGGGGACCATTGGGGGTGTCACATGGTTGTGTCTGTTGGGGTATTTGGGGTGGGGTTATGGTGAGATAGGGCTTAATCAATGATTTGGAAAAGATTAGGGATTATCCCTTTGATTAGTGGAAATTAGGATTTAGGGTTTATCTGATTAGGGGTGGTGATGAACAGGTGGTTTAATTGGGGTGAGGGGGATTAGACTTTGTTTAGTGGGAAAAGTATTAATAATACCTTTTCAAAACGTGTATTTAAATAAATCTGGTTTTTTTGGGGTAGTGGATGGTGACGTGTGAAGTGGGAATGAGGTGGTTGGTGCTGATTGGTGTTGGAGGATGACATGGCTGGATGGTTAGCTGTGATAAGTTTCAGTGTCTGTCCCATTTTGGTACCTGGACTCCCTTGTCTTTGTCACTTGGTATTAAAACAGCCAAAACCCAATCTCCCTTTATATGAAAGTTCCATTTTTCTCATTTTGGCCACCAAAAACTTTATAAACTTGTCACAAGGGCATTTCTTGTAATAAATGAATTCTTCAAGGGCCATTAATGCAATATCTCAACATTTTAGGGATCCAATATGCAATATTGAGTTTTGTAAGGGTATAAAATGTCAAGTCTTCAAAAGATGAAGGACCAATCTTGCCAATCTTCAAAACTTCAAGGACTTCAATGAAAATTCATGATTCGGTCCGGTTCTTTGTGCGGCTTCGTTTCCCGTGTTCGTTTTTACTTGATTCTCGTGATCTTTTGTTGATTTCACGGGATATCCGTACCTAAAATACACAATGAACAAACACAAGCATATTTTGGGGTATTTTGATGATATGTTAAGCATTTTAAGCCTGATTTGGACGATGAGACTATGTATAAAAGCAGTCTCATCATTGACCATGTTAATGAAATGTATGTTATTAGGAACAATCTTGAATAGACTCCAACGGGGAAGAAATTCACCAAAGTTGGATGGAAATGGCAACCCACTGGTAGGACCTTTACTGCTAATGGAACTAAGTACCCTTTAACTAGGATCATCTCCACTGAAGTTAGGTCTCAGCGTCCTTTAAATAGGAACTCTAGCATTAAGAAATGGAAAAAGCGCCCTTTAAATAGGTTCGCGTCCACTATTGTGCCTACCAGTGAAGAAGTACCTCAGGATCTTAGACAACTAGAATCTAAGCCGACAACTAGGAAGAAAATTTGGAAATCTAAGCACTCTTCTAATAGCAACTCTAAGATAATTATATCTATACCTGCTAACACAGAGGAACAATTAGATTTCGATACATCGTCTTTATCTGGTGATATTTTCAGGTGGTCTAAATCATCCTATGGTACTTAGACTTTGGGTGCTACAAGCACATGACTAGAGATCGCTCGATGCTCAAAAATTTCGTCAGCAAGTTTCTAGGCACGGTGAAATTTGGTAATGACCATATTGCAAAGATCATGGGTTATGGCGAATATCAGATTGGGAATGTCACGATTTCAAGGGTGTATTATGTAGAAGAACTCGGTCATAACTTATTCTCAGTGAGAAAATTTTGTGATTCAAACCTTGAGGTTGCTTTTCGACAACGTACTTTCTTCATTCGTGACTTAGCAGGAAATGACTTGTTAAAAGGTTCTCGAGGGGATAATCTCTATACATTGTCTATTCAAAACATGATGGCCGCTTCTCCTGTATGCCTTCTCTCCAAAGCATCTAAGACCAAGTCATGGTTGTGGCATCGACGGTTATCTCATCTTAACTTAGATGCAATTAACCATTGGCTAAAAACAAACTTGTTTGTGGTCTTCCAAAGCTAAAGTTTAACAAGGATCATTTATGTTCCGCATGTTCATTGGGGAAAAGCACCAAGAAGTCTTACAAACCTAAAGCTGAAGACACAAACTAGGAAATTCTACATCTTTTGCACATGGATCTTTGCGGGCCAATGCGTACGGCTAGTGTGAGTGGTAGAAAATACATCTCTTCATAGTGGATGATTTTTCAAGGTTTACATGGGTAAAGTTCTTAGCGACAAAGGATCAAGAACCAAAGTTTATTATCAAATTTCTTAAGATGATCCAAGTGCATCTTAATGCTTTTGTTCGCCGCATACGAACTGATAATGGAACTGAGTTCGTTAATCAAACTCTGTGGGACTACTATGAAGAGCTTGGCATTTCACACAGAACATCAGTTGCTCGCACTCTACAACAAAACAATGTCGTGGAAAGACGTAATCGTACACTTATGGAAGCTGCTAGAACTATGTTGATTTATGCGAATGCTCCTTTATTCTTATGGGCTGAAGCAGTGGTAACCGCATGTTATACTCAAAACCGCTCTATCATTCGTAAGCGCCATGAAAAATTACCGTATGAGATTCTTCATAGACGTAAACCCGATATATCATTTCTTCATGTGTTTGGGGCACTTTGCTATCCAAATACAAATAATGAGAATTTGGGAAAACTTCAACCGAAGGCTGATATAGGAATTTTCATTGGTTATTCACCTACAAAGAAAGCTTACCGGATTTATCACCGTCATATTGGCAAGATAATAGAAACTATTAATGTCATTTGATGAGCTGACAGCGATGGTATCTGAGCAACACGGCTCTAAACCTGCACTTCATGAGATGGGAACCGGTAATATTAGTTCCAGATTAACTCCCAACAATCCTACTTCTCCATCATTTAAACCACCTAAAAGGCTCTAGTGGGATGAGTTATTTCGACCTATGTTTGATGAATTCTTTGATTCTCCAAGTGATTATTCTCCAGCACCTGCAGTAGTAGCTCCGATTCCCGAAGTTGTTGTTCAAGATAATGGAAATCAATCTGATGCATCTACAGTCACTACTGAATCGGATGCACCATCTCCCAACAATTCTCAAACCACACCCGAATCAACACCCCCGCTCGTTCCTGATGATGTTGAAGAGGATTATGACGATCACGACTTGGAATTTGCTCACTTACAAGAGCTTCAATTCTTTGGTTCAACAATACCCGAAAACCCTAACGGTGCGTCTACCTCAGAGGAAGCTCCTGCAACCGTTCACTCCAGACCACCACGGATTGAAAATCACACCACTAAATGGACAAAGGATCACCAAATCCACAATAGTATTGGTGACATCGATCGACCAGTCTTAACACGCCATCAATTAGAAGAGAATGCATTATACTGCTACTTTGATGATTTCTCTCCGGGTTTGAACCTAAAACTTGGCAACAAGCCATGAAACAATCTTCTTGGATTGAAGCCATGCAAGAGGAAATTAATGAATTCCAACGAAATGAAGTATAGGAATTAGTTCCTTTACCCAACAAAGTCGACATTCTTACTTTGTTGTGGGTACTTAAGGTTAAACTCGATGAGTTGGGAAAAGTTTTAAGGAACACGGCTATATTGGCTTCTCGAGGTTACAAACAAGCATTGGGTATTGACTTTGAAGAATCCTTTGCTCCTATTGCAAGATTGGAGGCGATTAGACTATTCCTTTCTTATGATGCTCACATGAATATGATCGTCTATCAAATGGATATTAAGACGGCATTTCTCAATGGTGAATTAGTGGAAGATGTCTATGTAAGCCAGCCGAATGGATTCGTCAACTCGGAATATCCTAATCACGTGTACAAGCTCAAGAAGGCTCTTTATGGGTTGAAACAAGCTCCACGCGTGTGGTACGATCTCCTGTCGTCTTATCTCATCTCGAAAGGCTTCTCCAAAGGAAAAATTGACCTGCATTGTTCATTCTCAAGGAAGACAACGACATGATACTGGTATAAATTAATGTTGACGATATAATATTTGCTACCACTAATCAAAGACTGTCTGGCCATTTTGATAAAATCATGTCCACACGCTTTAAGATGTCGATGATGGGAAAATTTTCATTGTTCTTAGGGTTACAAATTTCTCAAAATCCCAGAGGCATCTTAATTAATCAGTCCAAATATGCTCTTGAATCTTTGAAAAAGTATCACTTTGAAAACTTTGACCCCGTGGATACTCCAATGGTGGAGAGATCCAAGTTGGATGAGATAGGGATGGGATTGTTGTCGATCCTAAACTTTATGGTGGAATGATCGGCACCCTTCTCTATCTGACTGCTAGCAGGCCTGATTTGCAATTTCCTATATGCATGTGTGCCCGGTATCAGGCTCGGTCTACAAAAAAGCACTTACATGTTGTGAAAAGGATCTTTCGGTACCTTAAAGTAACACTTCATCGTGGTCTATGGTATTCGAAGGACTCCTCTATTGCTCTAATATCATATGTAGATGCGGATCATGTTGGGTGTCAAGATACTATACGTAGCACTTCTGGAAGTGTGCAACTTCTTGGAGATAGACTGATTAGTTGGGCATCCAAAAAGCAGAAAAGCGTTGCGATATCAAGTACAAAGGATGAATACATTACCATGTCCGGTTGTTATGCTCAAGTTCTATGGATGAGATCACAATCGACTGACTACGGTAGTGGATTCAACAAAATTCCGATGTACTATGACAAAAAGCGCCATTCCCTTTGCTGCAACTATGTTAAACACTCCAGGGCGAAGCATATTGACATACGCTACCATTTCATCAAAGAGCGAGTGGAAACTAGAGTGATCGAGCTATATTTTGTCAACATTGAGTATCAGCTGGCAGATATGTTCACAAAGGCTTTAGATCGAGGACGTATCGAGTTTTTGATCGACAAGTTGGGCATGAAATCATTCTCACCGGCGTCTCTTCAGGAGTTGGCAGAAGAATCTGCAGAATAGTGGTGGTAAACTATTCTAGAGTATCCTTTTATCGTGATCATGTATATTATCATATATATAAACCACCAAAAAAATACAAAAATATAAAACCTACAAAAACCATAAAAAATATAAATTCAAGAAAATCCGAAAATATTTTTCATTTTAAAACGGGCATGTCTTTTAGTACGATAATATTTACAGCCTTAGAAATGTCGATTAAAATTGACACGGCGCCCTAAATAGAGTTTGTATAAAAGTTGTACATATTTTGAAACATGCCCATATGGCTTGTAGTTATTTCTGACTTCAACCCTCTTTTCGCATTAAAGTCACGTATTTCTTTGGAAAACGTTGGCTCTCAACGGAAATTAATTTTCTCGGGCAAGGTTTACTTTAAAATCATGCAAGGGATCAAGTTTACTTTATAACTTGGTCTGACACAAATTAATGTACGTTTCAGTTCATTTATTTGTTAAAATAAGAGAAATCTTATTGCCACCAGAATCGTTTCTATAAAACACTAAAATGGAAAAATGTCTTCATGGATATTTGACTCTTTAAACAATGACTACATCTCTTTAAATAGAAAAGGGTCAGTGTTTAAGGGGGAGAAAATATCAAATCTTTCTGGAATTGAATTGGTCTTCAAAAAGTCTTTTAGAAAAATGCAAAACGATTTATGTCTTCTATCATATTTGTTGTGGTATGTGCTTTAAATGTTTGGATGTTATATGCCTTAGGAGATATGCTTTGTGACTTTGTTCCATAAGTGATATAAGGATAGGAGAGTTAGTTGT
Source organism: Glebionis coronaria (assembly GCA_025667525.1). Classification (NCBI taxonomy): domain Eukaryota; kingdom Viridiplantae; phylum Streptophyta; class Magnoliopsida; order Asterales; family Asteraceae; genus Glebionis; species Glebionis coronaria. The sequence continues at coordinate 205,957,575 of CM046875.1, forward strand.
GAGTAAGTTTTCTCGAGAAAGTTAAGAGGTAACGGGAGTTTTGTTCCGTGTTTATACTTGGTTCAAAACAGAGGGGGGGGGGATCAAAATGCAAAAACTGAAAAAAAAAAGGTTATGTTTTGACCAAAGTCAACCCCCCTGTTTCTCTTTCTCATATATCGCAAAACACACAACCCTCCCCCCTCCAATCCCAGCCGCCATTTTCAAATCTCCAAAGCTTTAATCTTCTTTGATAATTTTTGTGATCTATTCTAGGTATTAGTCATTTATATGTTTATCTATTACTTATTTCCTCATATGCTTAGATCCATACTAACGAAACCTATGGATTAGGGTTTCGAAAATTTATTAGGGTGTTTGATGAAATTGGTTGAGGCAAAACATGTGCTTATGCTAGTGTAACACCCCACTTTGATAAGTGGACTGTTACGCGTAATTATGGCGTGTCATCAAAGCATACAAGGATAAATGTCTAAAACATTACATGACCAAAGGGTAAACCGGAATCAAACATCGGTTCCCAAACATAAGCTCAAAACATAATAAAGTAAATGAAATAATGGAAGAGTTAAACAAGCACAAATATATGAAGGCAAAAGGAGAAGAAGTCTATGGCAGCTTCCATCCTATGCATGTCCTCCAAAATGCTCGAGTCCGTCCATGGGTACCTGCCGTTTTGGGACATGGAAAGGAAAGTAACGGCTGAGCAAAACGCTCAGTGCACGGATATAGACATAGTATAAATGACTAAAACATAATAAAGACTTAATAGCAGCGGAAATGTATAAGTCCTGGAAAACCTGGAACATGTTCATAAAACTGGTTTTATAGTTTGAAAAGCCTTATGTTTATCTTATAAAAACTGTTTAACATATTCTACCATTAGCCAATATAGGTCATGAAAATCCACCGTGCATGAATACTTGGAGGGGTGACCTCATCATGCAAATTAGAGGGGCTGCCTCTAATTTAATATACTGGTTTTGGGTAGGAGGGATCAGCTCCTTGTGAAGGATGCAAGGCACACACCACATTCACACTGAGTAATCTACTGAAAACATGTAACTAGGATGCACCCATACGCCCCACGTGATAAATATAATAATATGGCCAAAAGCTGAAGGGACGCCACGAGCAATCACTCTGCCGTGGGGAAGTCATAACATCAGTGCCTCTAATGTTATGGTTATGGCACCTCCATAACTAGGTGAAACTGGTCATGCATGTATATTGTAACACCCCACCATGGCGGAATATGGGGCGCGACGTATGGATATCATCACAACAAACGGTGTCTCTATAGTGAAAACTAAAATGCAACTATAATGTCGTCATAAAATGGTGACACAAATGTCATGACAATATCTCAACAATGCAGGAGTCTAGGTAAGTAGGTAACAGTCCTACCTCTTACCCAAGACAAACAAATAACACTAACAATCACATATAGGTGCCAACAATATCACTACCGAAACAATCAGAAAGAAAATAAACTAAGAAGGAACGGGGATCTCCTTCTAAATGCATTCCTACTCGACTCCAATCCTAGCCACATAATTTCTCACGTTTAACCACGTATCACCTGAAAGAGACACTAAAACACGTCAACATAAAGTTGGTGAGAGTCATAGGTTTAGACTCCAACGCTAAATCAGTTACAAGCTGTGAATAACAACCATCAACACAATAACATATGGACAATGCGCTACAAGTATGCATTAACAACTAGCATTAATGTTCAATCAATCATCACAATACCAAGGCATCACGCCTTACCAACAACCACAATTTCCAAGGCATCACGCCTTACCAACAACCATAATTTCCAAGGCATCACGCCTTACCAACAACCATAATTTCCAAGGCATCATGCCTTACCAAACACCATGGTACCATAGGCGCCCATACACCTATGTACCAATCCCAAGGCCACTACCTTGTCATTAACCATTGGTCCCATAGATGATCACGCTATGTACCTATCCCAAGGCCACTACCTTGTCATACACAAACAAGAACCACATAGCAGTTAATCACATAAAGTACACACAAGTCCATCTCAAATCACAAACACATTCACAGCATCAATTTAGAAAATAACTCAACATAGTGTCTCTTCCATCCCATCTGGAAGTCAAAATCAATAATAAACATGGGACTATGAAACTCACCTGATTGAGCTCCTCCAAGAGTCCGCACACTAGCAAAAGCTAACAAACCAAAAACACATAATCAATACACGAACCAATCACCAAGATGGCTCATCAACCTATGATGGACATCTAACCTACTCCCAAATATACACCTCATCTATATGCTCTAAGCATCCCATTACACCCCTCTGTAAAGCCCTTAACTCGTTTTATTTTATAACACATCCCGTTAACATTTTATCAAAAACAGTCCCAGTTTTAGGTCTCCAAACTGTAAGCCAAACGCCTACCTAAACACACCCATGATCTCTGTAAAGAGAATATTCATACTTTTAAATACGTTAGCTAACACCTCCCACTTGCCCTAACCTTAAAGCTACTGTTAAGGCCCCGATATATTTATATATATTATCGTCATTCCAGATTTACTAATTTTAGACGTATGAAAAGTTTGTTATCATTAGGGGGTCTTACCCTAAACCACAACCTCAGCCCAAGGCAGATACTTACTACTATATATAAACCATCTCTCATGTTCGTTAGAAGATCCCAATGCAACCCTAAGTACCACAAACAACCCAAACTTAAAAAGAAAACAGGCAGAATTCAAAACTGATTTGACCTCCGACTGTTGTAACCTGTTTTTGACCCACTTCTCAACCTCCAATTCAGTTCTCGTTTCTTGATTTATAAAGCCAACTCAGCTCCCTATCCAGGTCTAGCTTGATCGCATCTTGAATATTCCTAGAACTCTAGATATGATCAAAACAATAGACTCAAAATTCTGCCCAGTTTTTAAAAACGGGTTTAACAAAATTAACCTCATTAATTAACCCTAATCCCTCTAATTACAAGACCTAATTTATTTAATCATTAAAATATGATTAATATACTGTTTTTAATTAAACCCTAACCTAAATTCATCATAAGATGTTCATAGAACATTAAAAACAATTTATATGAAAAGGGTTTTGAAGATTTACCTTTAAATTAATGGAAGATGAGAAAAACCCAATTTTTGAAGAACCCTAATTGGCCACCATTGTTAAAATTCGACTATGAGATGTTATGGGGGTGAAAAACCTGATTATTTTGGTTATGGGATGGGTTTGGTTAAGTCCTAAAGGCCTCCTAATCCCATTACAAGTCTATTGGGCCTGTTTTTGGGCTTTTTGGTTATTTTCTTCCTTCCTTTTCTTTTAATCATAATAACCGACCCTCCCCTCTTAGATTTCGTTTTTTATTTATTTTAATTATTAATAAATGTATTAATAATATTAATTTAATTTTCCTTAATTTATTTCAGCTCCTAAAGCCTCCAAAACCTCAAAACCGTAAAACTAGTAAAATTTACGCGTTTTACCGTAAAAGACGTAATATATACACTTTTATAAAAAATCTCAAATTTTGAAATAAACTTTATAACTAAGTCCTAAATGACTTAAACCCATCCCGAAAAATATCCATATGACTAATTACCTCATCCGAGACCTCTAAATGCTAAACCGTAAATAATAAAAATACGATTTTCTATAATACATATACGTATACATAAAACCATTAAATAACACCATCTCACTTCATAGTCACTACCATGTGAACTCATGAACATGAAATCATCACACATCGTTTCACTCACAAGGTACCCCGTACCGGAAACGAAATCCAAACCACAAATTACACACACCAATAAGCACATAAACACGTAAAGACACGTAACTAGCACCAAAATAAAACTAAGTGACGAACCTCAAAACCAGGGTTGTCACATCACTCCCTCCTAATAGAAATCTCGTCCCGAGATTTACTCCTTAGGATCAAACACACAAACAACAAATCACATGAGGATACTTGTTCTAAACGAACTCCTCTCATTTCCACGCGAACTTTAATTCAAGTTTGAAAATACCACATATACAAACCAAAAATAATTAAACTCATTGCCAAACTCTTGACCTCACAGTCAATAAATCTCACAAATGATCTTTGATAAGACAAAGATTCTTATTAACACAAGTCCCGAATAACTGTACATGCAAAATGCATTCTCAAACAACTTTTACCAATCTCAATACACGAAATGTATCATGTATACAACTCATTTCCCCCAGGTAATTCTATGCTCATAAGCTAATGGTCCGATCTTTCCAAAGATCATAAATGGACCTACCAAACTCTACATCAGCACTTCAATTTTACCAAAACATACCACCCGTTACTATGGGTGAAACTTCCTACATAACTATGTCACTAACTCTAGTGGTTTCCTCCTTTTCTACATAGTATCCCTTGTTGCTCTCATCCTTTCCACAAACATCATTACCACATTAGTAGCCTCTTTTACCAATTCTAGTCCACAATAGGGACAACTCACCCTATCCTTTTATATAGTGCCTCAAACGGCATTTATCGACTGCTAGTATGATAACTATCATTATATGAAAACTAAGCCATCGCTAAAGAGTTTCCTAACTCCCTCTAAATCAATCACTCATGCACTCAGTGTAACCCCTAAGGTTGTATATATATCTCAATTGCCCATCCTTTTCCAGTTAGCTAGATATACTCATATCCAATCATGTTCCTCAACTCTCTTTAGTTTGAACCCCAAACTACTTAAAATCCCAATTTCCTTACCAAGTAACCTATGGCGGTCTTTCAAATACCCATTAGTTCTTCCTCAACTCCTACCATACATCACGATGTGAGGCTTCCCTTGCCATAATCCTTCATAAGGCATTCAATACATATTTGGCTAACTTTTACGCAAAACCCTCTATTCCATCACATCCGTACACACTCCTTCCAACTTCTCAACTACGTGACTACTCATTCCTCTTGAAATATGAGATGAATTAGTCAGTCTATCGATTATCACCCAACTCTCGTCACCTTCCCTAATTTCGTCCTTACATCCCCCTTTCCAAGCTACTCCTATCTATGTAGGAAGTATAGTCTACGTCCCTTTTTCCCATATGATTGTCCAAGCCACGCAACATACATGTTGACGCGTTCTCTGCTTTAGACAACTTAACTCGCGCAACCTACATCCTTCATCCAAACCACCCTAATACGTCATCCCTATAGTTCAAGTTCGTCTCAGCTTCACTTCATTCTTCTTATTCCATGTCTTAACAATCATGCTTGCCATTCCCAGATGGTACTTGGCCTTGCAATTTTCTTTCATCACTTAACTCCACCCATCACCTTTTCCAAATGTTCAATCAAGATGATTGAATATGTGTTGGAGACGTTCATGATCCGTATAGATCATTCTCCACGTCTCGTATACAAAATGCCTCTAACATTCTAGGTAGATATAACAGTCCAGCTCCACTAACTAAGTCTATCCAGTTCTTCCAAATCTGCAGTTCCTGCAACTTATAAGCGATCGCCTTTCTTTGCCGTCCTCGTACGCGTCCAAATCCTTGCTCCACGTATCGTCATGCTTTGCGAATTCATCCAGTCCTTCCGATAATGCCAAGATCTGCTCATCATTCAATCTAGCTCTTCAGCCACCAAAATGCTTCCTCGTCCTTCTTCACTTCGCCCCTTGTTGGTTCCACGATATGCCATCATTTCTGACTACTAGTCATGGCCAACTTAATCCTAAAACTCACACTTGAAAATCTCACGTTTAACTCCACTCCAAAACCAACACATAATTCGCCTCACTCCCCTTATTAGATTTGAGTAAATCAAGATGTCGTCGATACTCCCGATGACAACTCGTTTACATACGTTCATGCACACTCGGTTCATTGACTCCATGATAACCGCTAGTGCTTGGCGAAGCCAAATGCATAACCATAAACCCAAAACGTTCATACAACATCCTTAACAGTTTCAACTACGTCCTCCTTGCACCTTCTTCTAGAAGCAATACGAATAAATTTCTACCTCGTTCTACTTGCGAAAAATCTACACGTATTCTATAAGACCAATAGTCCCTCTTATCAGACCACTCACCCGCTTCCACATCACATTTACTACCAAGCAACTCAACCTTTATCCTGAATCCCTTGCAATTTCTAACCACTCTCTATGGCGCGTTACTTATGCCAATATCCATACATTATACAAAATCTATATTCCTCTCCCTGGTACTCCAAAGAGACCATATATTCGTATTAGTTCGTCTACGAACTTCTTCCCTCCCCACCAAGGGCATTCCGACCATTCTCTCATGGCCACCTACTTAATCGTGTAGGCGCGACCAAGTCTTTCATATGACTACCTCAACGCTTCCAAACAATACGAAACCAAAACTACATCCTGAATCCACCAGATATGATCGACGAATCAAACCCACGGATAACTAACGACATTTCACGTGCACCAATTAAAACAAGTCAAAAACCACGAGACTCAAAAGAAAACTCAAACCCAAAACGTGTATCCATTCAAAATGACCCATTTCAACGAAAAATACTCCAAGAAACACCCAATGGCAACCAAAACATATTACGCCCCGCGACATCTTATTTAAACCGTGCAAAAGATCGACTTTTCCAAAAGAATATATATATTTTGTAACACCCCACCATGGCGGAATATGGGGCGCGGCGTATGGATATCATCACAACAAACGGTGTCTCTATAGAGAAAACTAAAATGCAACTATAATGTCATAAAATGGTGACACAAATGTCATGACAATATCTCAACAATGCAGGAGTCTAGGTAAGTAGGTAACAGTCCTACCTCTTACCCAAGACAAACAAATAACACTAACAATCACATATAGGTGCCAACAATATCACTACCAAAACAATCAGAAAGAAAATAAACTAAGAAGGAACGGGGATCTCCTTCTAAATGCATTCCTACTCGACTCCAATCCTAGCCACATATATTCTCACGTTTAACCACGTATCACCTGAAAGAGACACTAAAACACGTCAACATAAAGTTGGTGAGAGTCATAGGTTTAGACTTCAACACTAAATCAGTTACAAGCTGTGAATAACAACCATCAACACAATAACATATGGACAATGCGCTACAAGTATGCATTAACAACTAGCATTCATGTTCAATCAATCATCACAGTACCAAGGCATCACGCCTTACCAACAACCACAATTTCCAAGGCATCACGCCTTACCAACAACCATAATTTCCAAGGCATCACGCCTTACCAACAACCATAATTTCCAAGGCATCAGGCCTTACCAAACACCATGGTACCATAGGCGCCCATACACCTATGTACCAATCCCAAGGCCACTACCTTGTCATTAACCATTGGTCCCATAGACGATCACGCTATGTACCTATCCCAAGGCCACTACCTTGTCATACACAAACAAGAACCACATAGCAGTTAATCACATAAAGTACACACAAGTCCAACTCAAATCACAAACACATTCACAACATCAATTTAGAAAATAACTCAACACAGTGTCTCTTCCATCCCATCTGGATGTCAAAATCATTAATAAACATGGGACTATGAAACTCACCTGATTGAGCTCCTCCAAGAGTCCGCGCACTAGCAAAAGCTAACAAACCAAAAACACATAATCAATACACGAACCAATCACCAAGATGGCTCATGTAGGATTGTAAATCTATACTTATGTTTTTAGAGAGAGAAAGAGATAGAGAGATGGTGGATTACACACACACATAGAGAGAGAAACCGATGTTTTACTATGTGAAAAGTGAATAACCACACCACCCTCTCCATCAAAGGAGAGGGTTTATATACCCAAGCCCATGAGATGGGCTTGGGTTTACATTAGGCCGCCGGTCCATACAATCCATGGGCTCGGTTTTGGGCTTTGTTTAATAAATGTAAATAACTAAACTACGAACTATAACATGGACTATTGTTGGAGTGACCGATCCTTTCTAATACGTAAAACGTATTTCCAACAATCTCTCCCTAAGGGAGGTCACTCCAAACAAGGGCGTTACCCAAGTTACAATAACCTAGCATACTATGATTGTCTTGAGCTCGTAGTCTTCGTCTTTCTTTTTCTTTTTCTTTTCTGGTGAACATGCTGATGTGATCTTTGATATCAATCTTTTGCCTTGATCTCGTGCTTCCATCACTTGTGATCTTCGCCTCTTCGTGACACCATGTCCCACATACTTATACCTTCGTAATTCTTGAAAGCTTCAGAGTTCGATACAGCGGAAGACTTAACTTTTAGGCTTTCTTGAATTAGATGAGATATTAAGTGCATAAAGTATAAGCATGCGGGGACGACTTCTTCTTGGATTCCGCAACGCTACCGTCTTCAAATGCCGCAACATAAGTAGACACGAATGAAATGGCTTTGAACATTTCATTCTAAATCGGTAGCATTTTACCTCCGGTCAGTGAAGACCGTTGGACGATATTAGATATCGTACCCGTGACGGATAGTTTCAATTAAGTAACTTCCTGACAGGATTTCGCGGGTAAACCCGTTCTCTTTATTCGACCGTCCAAAGCTGACTGCGAACATAAAGAGTGAATCATTTGGATAATAATGTCCGCATGATTTGAAGCCGTCAATTCATGTTCCTGGAACAAGTGAAATTCAATTAAGAACCGCACCATCGTTGCTTTCCAGTTGTCACGAGCTTGATTCGTATAGAATATTGCAAGTTACCTACCAAGTGCTGTTTGAGGTTAACACTAGAAGGATTTCCACTCATCACTGTAAACACTAAGGTATCACTCTGAGTGTTCTGGCAAGATCACTAAGATATTGCATAGAGGCCTGGAACGTGTTTAAATTCAGTTAAGAATTAAACAGTTGTTGCTTTCCAGTTATCACAAGTTTGATTCATAAAGAATCGCACAAGTCACCTACCATGAGTTTTTTGATATTCGCTCAAGAAGGATTTCCATCTTCATTGTAAATACTTTCGTATTACTCGGATGTTCAGGCAAGATCATGAAGATTTTGCGTAGGACTCTTAAAATCTTTCATACTTTTCATAGTGTGTGAAGAAGCAAGGAAATATGAAAGTGTGTCCTAATGAGATATTTGATGATCTCAAATGGCTCTAGACTCGATCGTGCACTTTGGATTTTAGTGATCGGAGGCTGGAGAGGAGCACCACCATTTCAATACCAATTTATTCGGAGTGAATAAATCGATAGATAACGTGTTGTCTCCGTGTGATTAAAACAAATACCTTTTAAGAGATATCTGAGTTAGCTGGGATGGGTTGTGCATTGGCATCACTAGGTCCATGATGTCTGTCTTCAATATCGAGAATCATTAAAATGATCTCAATAGCATATGTGTTGACCCGGTTTCTGCCTAAAGTTGTAAGGAGGGCTTCTTTCTTTACACCCTTTATCTTTACAATTCTTTTTCATTCTTCAACCCCTTCAATGATTACCAATACGTCAAAACTAGCACCTTGTTGTGATTGTTCCAGTGCTAACTTAAGTACTTGGTCGGCATTCAGCTACGTTCACAATCTTTCTCCAACTTTCCTAAGGACTACTATTTCTAGCTATGGAATGTCCTTGGGAAGATTCCTCCGGTTCTGGAATAATCATAGGACTTAACCTATCCTACCATCCTTATGTCACCACAATCTTCATCGTCGTGAAATAAATGGGTTTCGGGTAAGTATACGTCACCATGAAAATCCATTTTGATATGCAAATCCATTTTGCTCCCCCTTAACATATGCCACGATTTCGAAAACATTTCGCACATGTCGGGATGAGCCAGCACATTAAGTCAAACCATTTATGATAATATCCCATATTAAATCACATTTTCTCCCCCATATTAAAAATATTAACCCAATCGATGTTTTTAATATCAATTGATTTAATGAAGTTTTAACAAAGGTTTTGGGAAGAAAAATGCATGTCCATTTTATCTTCATGATATCAAACGTATGAGATATGATATCGATTTGTAGCCTGATCACATATTCACCATATTAAAAAAGAGTTGACAAGGTTGGACCTGATAGATGAGAACATCATATGATAAGATCAAATGGTTCTTGTCAGCATATGTTGGTCGCCTCGTCACGTCTGAAGTCATCTCTTGACACCACATGTACGATTGGTATTGTTATCTTGACACCAACTTGTGAACTCGGCACGTTCGACATCGAAGATTCTGAATTCTTGACAATTGCTCCCCCTCAATTGTTGACCTGTGTTCTATCGAAAGAGCTGTAGTCGTCGGTTGAGTAGTCGCATCGTCGAGTATGTAGATACCAATTGTAGATAGCATGGTTGTAGAGATGATAACTTCATAAAAACAAGACTTCTCTTGTTTTAACAAATAAATGCACTGAAACGTACATTAATTTGTGTTAGACCAAGTTATAGAGTAAACTTGATCCCTTACAAGGTTTTAAAGTAAACCTTGCCCGAGAAAATTAATTCCCGTTATGAGCCAAAGCTTTCATAAGAAATACTTGACTTTAATATGAAAACTGGGTTGCAGTCTGAAATAACTACAAGCCATAAGGGCATGTTTTATGAAATATTTACAACTTTTGTACGAACTCTATTTATGGCGCCGTGTCGATATTAATCAACATTTCTAAGGCCGTAAATATTATCGTACCAAAAGACATGCCTTTGAAAAATAAAGTAAAAATATTTTTGGATTTTTCTAGATTTTTCAATTTTTATGGTTTTTATATGGTTTTATATTTTTGTATTTTGCTTTTGTGGATAAAAATATAAACAATATATACAAATGATCACCAAGGATACGGAGAATAGTTTTACCACCACTATTCTTTCGCTTCATCTGCTAGTTCCTTTAGAGTCTCAGGCGAGAAGGTTCTCATTCCTAGCTTGTCGGCCAAAAATTCAATCCGAGCGCGATCTAAAGCCTTCGTGAAAATATCCGCCAATTGATACTCAGATCGGACGAAGTAAAGCTCGATTACTCCATTTTCCATTTGCTCCTTGATGAAGTGGTAGCGAATGTCAATATGCTTCGACCGGGAGAATTGAACATTGTTGCAGCATAAGGCAATTGCACTTTTGTTGTCGCAGTACATCGGAATCTTATTGAAACCTAGAATATAGTCGGTTAATTGCGATCTCATCCAAAGAATTTGAGCACAGCAACCGGACATAGCTATGTATTCTGCTTCCGTACTTGAAATTGCAGCGCTTTTCTGCCTTTTCGATGCCCAACTGATTAGTCGATCTCCTAGTAGTTGCAAAGTTCCACTCGTGCTACGTCTTGTATCTTGACAACCCGCATGATCCGCATCTGCATATGCCATTAGTGCAATAGAAGAGTCCTTCGAATACCAAAGTCCCCGATTAATGGTTCCTTTAAGATATCGAAAGATCCTTTTAACAGTAGCTAAGTGTAATTCAGTAGGCCTAGTTTGATACCTGGCACACATACATATAGCAAACTGAAGATCAGGTCGACTAGCTGTGATATACAGAAGAGTACCGATCATTCCACGGTAAAGTGTCGAATCAACGGCAATTCCATGTGGATCTGCATCAAGTTTAGTTCGTTCCACCATTGGAGTATCCACGGGGTCGCAAGATTCTATCTTATATTTCTTAAGCGATTCAAGGGCATACTTGGATTGATTGATAAAGATGCCTCTGGGACTCTGAGATATCTGAAGACCTAAGAAGAATGATACCTTGCCCATTATTGACATCTTAAACTTGGAAGACATGAGTGTCCCAAACTCGTCGGATAAGGTTTGGGTCGTGGCTGCAAATATAATATCATCAACATATATTTGTACCATAATCATATCTTTACCTCGTTTCTGAATGAACAGCGTGGGATCCACCTTGCCTTTAGCGAAGCCTTGCGTAATGAGGAATTGTGACAAAAGATCATACCATGCGCGAGGAGCTTGCTTCAACCCATAGAGAGCCTTCTTAAGCTTGTACACATGATTAGGATAATTAGGATTCACAAAACCATCCGGTTGTTGAACATAGACCTCTTCCTTGAGTTCACCATTAAGAAATGCCGTCTTCACATCCATCTGATAGACGATCATATTCATATGGGCTGCATAAGCGAGGAATAGTCTAATAGCTTCCAAACGGGCAACAGGTGCAAAGAATTCCATAAAGTCGATGCCCAATAATTGCTTGTATCCACGAGCTACTAGATGAGCTTTGTTCTTCAATATTCCGCCTAACTCATCGAGTTTCACCTTGTAAACCCATTTCAAAGTGAGTAACTGCACTTGATCCGGGCATGGGACAAGTTCCCATACTTCAAGACGTATAAATTCATTAAGTTCTTCTTGCATAGCTTCTATCCAACATGATTGAGTAAAAGCTTGTTGCCATGTCTTAGGTTCAACTTCAGTGAGAAAAGCATCAAAGTGACAAAACAATGCACTTTCTTGTAACTGACTTCGTGTGGATACCGGGCTATTAGGGTCACCAATAATAGAGTCTATCGGATGATCCTTTTTCCACTTGCTGTCATGTTCACGAATCCGTGGATTGGAGTAAACTGTAGTTGGAGCTTCCTCTGAGGTGGACGACCCGACTTGATTAGGATCGGGAATTAGTACACCAAAGAATGGAAGTTCACGCATTTGAGCGAATTCCAAATCGTGATCATCATCATCCTCTTCATCATCAATAGGCATGACGTGGGTAGTTGTTACATGTGTTGGTTGAGAATTACTTGTGGATGGTATATCTTAACCAATTGTAGGTGCAGATATATCTGATTGTGCTTCGGTTGCTGGTGCGACAACTTCGGTTACCGGAGCTATTACCTCAGGTTCTGGAGCAACAATGGTTGGAGGAGTAAAGAATTCATCAAAGAACGGTTGAAACAACGTATCCCATTCATTCCTAGTAGGTGGTGTAAATGATGATGAAGTAGGGTTATTTGGGACAAGACCATAACTAATATTACTGGGTCCCATTTCATGAAGTGCGGGTTCAGAGCTGCTTTGCTCAGAAGCCATTGCTGTCAGCTCATCAAAATCAACATTCATAGTTTCGAGGATCTTGCGAGAGTTACGGTTGTAGATTCGGTATGCCTTCTTTGCGGGTGCGTAACCAATGAAAATACCAATATCAGCCTTAGGTTGAAGTTTTCCCAAATTGTCACCATCATTATTTGGATAGCAAAGAGAACCAAATACATGAAGATATGATAAATCTGGTACTTTTCCATGGAGAAGCTCATAAGGTGTTTTACCATGACGTTTACGAATTAATGACCGGTTTTGGGTGTACACTGCTGTAGATACTGCTTCTGCCCATAAAAACAATGGAGCCTTTGCGTAAATTAACATCGTTCGAGCAGCTTCCATAAGTGTGCGATTTCGCCTTTCAACGACACCGTTTTGTTGTGGAGTGCGTGCAACAGATGTTTCATGAGATATGCCAACTTCTTCATAATAATCACGCAATATTTGATTCACAAATTCGGTTCCATTATCTACACGAATGCGTCGGACAGTAGTGTTGAGACGCACTTGAATCATCTTGAGAAATCCGATGATGAATTTAGGTGCCTCATTTTTGGCTTTAAGAAATTTCACCCATGTAAACCAAGAGTAATCATCGACAATGACGAGGATGTACTTTTTGCCACTAAGACTTTCAACACACATTGGTCCACAAAGATCCATATGTAACAGATAAAGTTTCTCTTGGTTGGTGTCTTCAGTCTTGGGTTTGTATGACTTCTTAGTGCTTTTCCCCATTGTACACGCGGAACACAAATGATCCTTGTGAAATGATAGTTTAGGAAGACCACGAACAAGTTCGTTTTTCGCCAAGTGATTAATAGCGTCAAAGTTAAGATGAGATAACCGTCGATGCCTTAACCATGACTTAGTCTTCGAAGCTTTGGAGAGAAGACATACGGGAGAAGCGGCCATCATGTCTTGTAGAGACAAAGTATACAAATTATTCCCTCGAGTACCTTTCAATAAATCAACCCCTTCCAAATTACGAATGAAGCAGGTATGCTCTCGAAAAGCAACCTCTAGGTTTGCATCACAAAATTGTCCCACAGAAAATAAGTTGTGACCGAGACCTTCCACATAATACACTCTCGAAATTATAACATTCCCAATATGATATTCACCGTAACCCATTATCTTTGCAATATGATCATTACCAAATCGAACCGTACCAAGAAACTTGCTGACGAAATTTCTGAGCTGAGAGCGATCTCCGGTCATATGCTTGGAGCAACCAGAGTCCAAATACCAGAGAACAATTTGGACCACCTGTTTTCAATAACAACAGTAGACAATGCATTGGAAACTATTGGTTCCGGAGTGTTAGCAGATACAGATATAGAATTATCAGAATTGCTAACATTTTTGAGACCCTTAGATTTCCTGCGTTTTCTAATGTGAGTTTTAGCACTTACAGGTTTTACTGTTCCAACTTTCTTAGGTTTTGGATTATTCGCGGGCACTACAGTGGGAGTAGACCTATTTAAAGGGCACTTAGTTCCTACGGTAGTGTTGGTGTTCCTAGTTAAAGGACACGCTTGTGTTTTGGTAGCCTTGGTACTCCTAGTTAAAGGGCACGCTTTCTTCGCTTTAGTGGGAGTGATCCTAGTCAAAGGGCACATATTTCCTACTATAGTGAAAGTTCTACCAGTGGGTCGCCACATCCAACCAACTTGGGTTAACACTTTCCCAGTCGGTTTCCATTCTAATCCATTTTTCCGGGCATGCATCTCATTCACATGGTCAATAAGGCAAGAATCATGACGACTAGAAAACATACATTCATTGCAATTCCAACATTTTAAATTAGAATTCACAGTAGGCTTAGAACGCTGCACAACCGCAGAGCCTTTAGGTTTAGCTACATGATTCTTTTTATTCAAAACAGAAATAACATTCCTATGATGGGCTTCTACTTTCTTCTTCACTTGACTACTAGATGGGGGTAAGATCCTATCATTCTTCTTGTTTCTTTTAAGCTTAGATCTTTGAGCCTTAGTAGTGGTGCTTACTCCTGTAGAAGGCAACACGGGAATATTAGAAGTTGGTTTTGATTCCGCCTTATCTTTAGTGACCAAAGTTTGAGATGGTTTAGTCCTAGGGACCTTGTTAAGTGGTGTGACGGCAATAAGGGTTCTTTTGATTTCACTAGAGGACGATGCTGAGATAGTGGCTGCGTTATCCACAACATTCTTACCTTTGAGAGTACGAAGTGTTTCCTTTAACTCAGCCAAGACCAGGTTCTTATCACAAATTTGTTCCCTCAAATCAGATATTTCCACCGACTTTCGATTCAATTGTTCAATCAATGATTGATTATGTGCAGTGGTATGAGCACATGCTGGCTGTACTGAATCAAAAAGTCGTGTAATTTTCTGTTTTAAGTTATCAACTTTGGACAACATCTTGGAAACTCGATTATCTAGATCAAGTTTAAAATTCTCAGCGGCCTCAAGTACGTTCACACAGTGAAGCTCCTTAGATTTCCCTATGTCTATCAGCAAAGATTTAGCAACCTTGTCACTTGGCTGACGCTGTTTTGATTGTAAATTCAATCGAAATTCTTTTCAAAGTTTGCATCATCGATATTAACACCTTCAAATGACGTTTCAAAGATTTCTTGAATAAATTGTTGCTTGCATTCAAGCCAAATACAATGTGTTTGAATCTCATCAAAACGTTTTGAAAGCGATGAATATGAATCTTGAAGCTTTAAAAATTCAGCGCCAGATTCGTGACAAGTACTATCTACCACAGTATCCACAGATTCAACATTATGCACAATAGAATCATTATCAACACTTGTATTCACACAGACAGAAACTATATCATTAGACATCACTTGATTCAGAAGCAGATCATTATGGCGTGAAACCCGTTCTATTTCAAGTAAACTGTTTTCATAAGCATCTTCCATTTCATTGAAAACACGTCTAACTTCTTCTATTTCCAAAAACAAATCTTGATCAATATTACGAAGACAAGCTTTAACATTGTTTACAAACGGAACAATTTCATCTCGAAACACAGTTCTAGTGTGCTCAAAGTTCCATTCACCTTCTGTTATGGCCGTGGCCGTCGTACGTTCCAAAATGACCTTGTCAAAATCGGCTAAGTGTTGGTGAACCGTATTTAAGTTAACGGACGCCTTACTTACCGGTGGAATTAACTTGGTTAAATCCTTTTTGACGAGTGTAGGAGACGTACTAGGAAGGTTTTCATTTGATAAACTTTGGGGCACAAGAACTGTTAATTCTGCTAATTCCTTTTGTAAGCGAATGCGTGTTTTTTTCGAAAATTGATCTTTGTTATGTTGATCATAATCAATTATATGGAATTTTTAAAGCATTTTAGAATGAGTTTCATCCTCAAGTGATTTTGTCTCCTCAGTACTACGAACATAAGGTGCTTCTTTCGATTTGCCAATTATAGTCATATCATAAAGACCGGGAATATATTCCTGAGCTTGTTTTGCATAACCGGGATTAGGTGGTAAATCTTGAAGACGCTTAAGTTCGAATTCTTTAAATGATTTAGTTAAAAGATGAACCTTTTCTGTGGAAGTGTATTGTTTTAAAAGCTGTTGTTCTTTGAATTTAAGAAGTTTGGTAGCATTAATTTCCGATTCAACCTTTTTAGATTCGAGAATTTCGAAATCCATTTTAAGTTTCTGAAAATCATTGAAAATCGACTCTTTTTCTTTTAATTCATTGGAAAGATTAGCTTTTAATGATTCTATTTCTTTCAAGTGTTCAATCTTTTCAAAACGAAATTGGTCAAATTCAGAACATTTTATTTTCTCTTCTTGAGGGACCATTTCAAAAGTTTTGACCTTTTCTTTATGCAACGCAAGCTCAGCAGTCAGATTGGAATTGGTATCTACGGATTGTCTGAGGGCCATATGCATTTGATCAATTATATGTTTAGGCACCATGACCAACTCATGTTGAGCATAAGATTCCATACCCGTCGTAGCATTTGGTTGAGGTTCACTCAAATGTGTAGAATTGGGTACCACATCATTTGAGTTACTAGTTCCCGAATGTTGTTCGAGGTTGTTATTTTCATGCCCAACTTGATGTTGGTTATCATCAATATTATTAGATGTGGTTGGTACCTCACTGATGACATCAGAACCGTAGTGAGAGAGATTAGCAACGAGAGCAGCTTGGGCAGAGTGAATGTCATCACAATCCGAATCGTATGTATCAAGATCATCCGCTTGATAAGCTGCATTAGAAGTGGAAACAACTGCAATGCCTTCAGTATCTGCTGCCCCTGGGTCTGCAAGAAATGCTAACTCCTCTGAATCCAAAATCTTCCCCTTAGACTAAGCATCAACCAAATACATCTTCTCACGAAACCATGCATCATCCCTTCTCCTTTTCGGCTGAGTGCATTCCCTAGCCATATGACCTTGTCCTCGGCAATTGTAGCAAGTCACAACCTTCTTAGGACCAATAGGACTCCCATTTCCACTAGCTTGAGAATTCACAGCTTGATTGTTCCCAGTCCTTATTGGAGGTCCATATGAATTTTGCCTTCCCTGAATAGGTTGCACCGTCACTTGACCATCTTGTATAGTGGCTTGTTGTCGAGGATTTGATGAGGTGCGGAGCTGATTGTTTGTTGGTGGAAATCCTCGTTGCAACAAGTTTTGACAAGTAGGCGGTGAGATGGTTTAGAACATCAGCTGGCGTATCATTTGGGGTAAAGACCGGTGCTTGGTTTGGTGGAAGTTCATTAGAGTAGAAAGCTTGTGCTGGTTGTGCTTCTATTGAAAAATATCCTTGCTGAGGAGTATAACCCAATGGAGAAGTGTTAGCTTGTGATGGTGATGTTTGATATGGTGGTTGCTGTTGAAAAGATTGTTGATGAACACTTTGTTGATATTCTTGCTGTGGCATCATTGGTGGTTGATAAGATGGTTGTTGTGGTTGCTGATAGATGTGTGGTGGTGGCTGCTGCAAGTATGATGGTTGTTGATAAGTATAAGCCATGTTTTGTTGAGAAACATACATTGCAAGTGGATCATGAACTTGAGGTGTAGACAATCGAGCCTCGATTACATGGCATTCGTGTTGTTGAAGAAAAGCTTGAAGTTGATCCACATTGGTGTTATGCAAGTCCTTAGCCAATTTAACATCCGTCACGTATTTTTTCTATTCTGGAGGAAGAGTGTTCAAATACTTGGTGTTCAATTGAAAGGTAGGGATTGTCATGCCATAGATATTAAGCTCATTCAACAATAGGGTAAATCTCAGATAGTAGTCATTGAGAGTCTCCCCTGGCACATAGGCAAACTTATCAAAAGTATCATAAAGCTTACACTCTCGTTCTTGTTTAGTTAACGAGGTGCCTTGCATGAGAACACGAATTCTATCCCATAACTCTTTGGCAACTTTATGTTTGCTGACGAGTTTGTAGACATCTGGAGGAAGGGCTTGGAGAATGATGTTTGTAGCATACTTATCACATTTATCTTGAATCTTCATATCTCCAGTCAACTCACCTGTTGTACGAGGACGAGTAGTCGTACCTTCCGTCACTGTACCATAATCTA
This sequence comes from Glebionis coronaria, assembly GCA_025667525.1. Lineage (NCBI taxonomy): Eukaryota > Viridiplantae > Streptophyta > Magnoliopsida > Asterales > Asteraceae > Glebionis > Glebionis coronaria. The sequence continues at coordinate 205,976,211 of CM046875.1, forward strand.
ATGGTCCATTGAGCACCGATGCCCAAATTAGATGTCCATTCTCCTTGTTCAAAATATAAAGTTCCATTCGGGAAGCCCATTCCTCATACATAGTCTTCACCAACATTGGTGGAAGATTATCCGTACCCGAGAGGATAGACTTATCCGTAAGAGATGTGTACTCCATTTCAATAAGTCAAGATTTACAAAGTTGATCGAACAATGAAATAAGGTTAAGTGTTTTTCTGTTGAAGTCGAGAAACAATGTTAAAATCCCTTAAAATATGTTCTCGATAAACCAAAAATTCCAAGACAAAATTACACACGATTTCGAAATTTTTTATGGAATAATTTTTGGATTGTCGGAATGTCTAGATCGGAATGTCAGATCGGAAAGTCCAGATCGCAAAGCACGGCTGTCGAAATAAGTCCAGATCGTAATGTAACTTGGTCGGAATGATGGTGGTATCGGAATGCCTAGATCAAAATGCAATGCTATCGAAATGTTCAGATCGCAAAGCCTGTCGGAATACTCAGATCGCAAAATCTATCAGAATACTCAGATCGCAATGCTCAGATCGCAAAGTAGCTGACAAAATTCAAGCAGAGTAACGACTTAAAATACTTCCTTATACCCGTCGGAATCCCAGATCGCAAAGTACGATCGGAATGTACAGATCGGAATAAGTAATAAAACCCACGTATCGCAATGTAGAAACAAAACCCTTTCCGATGGTGATGGTTATTGCGATGGAAGCCCACGTTTCACTTGTACTTTCCGATGGAGATTCTGCTTAAATTTCGGAATGAAGAACACACGACTTTTTGCACTTTTGATCCAAGAAAGATGATGTTTTAACGAAAACCAAGATACCAAGAACACTCTTAAGCACGAATCCCTATGTTATACTACTTTAAATTACGATCAAACACAAAAAATTTGAAGATTTCGGCAAAAACAAACCTATACTCTACGAATTGTTTAGAAAACAATACGAAACACTAAAAACAAACCTTTATTTCATCCCAAGCGCTCTGATACCATTTGTAGGATTGTAAATCTATACTTATGTGTTTAGAGAGAGAAAGAGATAGAGAGATGGTGGATTACACACACACTTAGAGAGAGAAACCAATGTTTTACTATGTGAAAAGTGAATAACCACACCACCCTCTCCATCAAAGGAGAGGGTTTATATACCCAAGCCCATGAGATGGGCTTGGGTTTACATTAGGCCGCCGGCCCATACAATCCATGGGCTCGGTTTTGGGCTTTGTTTAATAAATGTAAATAACTAAACTACGAACTATAACATGGACTATTGTTGGAGTGACCGATCCTTTCTAATACGTAAAACGTATTTCTAACAGCTCATCAACCTATGATGGACATCTAACCTACTCCCATATATACACCTCATCTATATGCTCTAAGCATCCCATTACACCCCTCTGTAAAGCCCTTAACTCGTTTTATTTTATAACACATCCCGTTAACATTTTATCAAAAACAGTCCCAGTTTTAGGTCTCCAAACTATAAGCCAAACGCCCACCTAAACACACCCATGATCTCTTTAAAGAGCATATTCATACTTTTACATACGTTAGCTAACACCTCCCACTTGCCCTAACCTTAAAGCTACTGTTAAGGCCCAGATATATTTATATATATTATCGTCATTCCAGATTTACTGATTTTAGACGTATGAAAAGTTTGTTATGATTAGAGGGTCTTACCCTAAACCACAACCTTAGCCTAAGTGCAGATACTTACTACAATATATAAACCATCTCTCATGTTCGTTAGAAGATCCCAATGCAACCCTAAGTACCCCAAACAACCCAAAACTTAAAAAGAAAAAGGCTGAATTCAAAACGGAATTGACCTCCGACTGTTGTAACCTGTTTTTGAACCACTTCCCAACCTCCAATTCAGTTCTCGTTTCTTGATTTAGAAATTCAACTCAATTACCTATCCAGGGCTAGCTTGATCGCATCTTGAATGTTCCTAGAACTCTAGATATGATCAAAACAATAGACTCAAAATTCTGCCCAGTTTTTAAAAACGGGTTTAACAAAATTAACCTCATTAATTAACCGTAATCCCTCTAATTACAAGCCCTAATTTATTTAATCATTAAAATATGATTAATATAATGTTTTTAATTAAACCCTAACCTAAATTCATCATAAGATGATCATAGAACATTAAAAACAATTTATATGAAAAGGGTTTTGAAGATTTACCTTTAAATTAATGGAAGATGAGAAAAACCCAATTTTTGAAGAACCTAATTGGCCACCATTGTTAAAATTCGACTATGAGATGTTATGGGGGTGAAAAAACTGATTATTTTGGTTATGGGATGGGTTTGGTTAAATCCTAAAGGCCTCCTAATCCCATTACAAGTCTATTGGGCCTGTTTTTGGGTTTTTTGGTTATTTTCTTCCTTCCTTTTCTTTTAATCATAATAACCGACCCACCCCTCTTAGATTTCGTTTTTTATTTATTTTAATTATTAATAATTGTATTAATAATATTACTTTAATTTTCCTTAATTTATTTCAGCTCCTAAAGCCTCCAAAACCTCAAAACCGTAAAACTAGTCAAATTTACGCGTTTTACCGTAAAAGACGTAAAATATACACTTTTATAAAAAATCTCAAATTTTGAAATAAACTTTATAACTAAGTCCTCAATGACTTAAAACCATCCCGAAAAATATTCATATGACTAATTACCTCATCCGAGACCTCTAAATGCTAAACCGTAAATCGTAAAAATACGATTTTCTATAATACATATATGTATACATAAAACCATTAAATAACACCATCTCACTTCATAGTCACTACCATGTGAACTCATGAACATGAAATCATCACACATCGTTTCACTCACAAGGTACCCCGTACCGGAAACGATATCCAAACCACAAATTATACACACCAATAAGCACATAAAAACATAAAGACACGTAACTAGCACCATAATAAAACTAATGACGAACCTCAAAACCAGGGTTGTCACATATATGGCTATAGGTATTCTAAATTAAACATAAGCAAAACAAACATATAAACTTATACTAGGGGAAAACAGTTGGCTGCATACGGGAAATCCTAATAAGGAAAGAATGTCCATACTGAAAGGACGGGAATCCGTACCTTATGTCCAGTGAACGAAAAAGACGAACGGAAGAGAGTCCTACTTCAGTATCACTAATGCTACATAAACACATACGTGTATAAGTATCTGCTTACTAAATACGTAACTGGTTTTATGTCATGTCTTAGCTTATTTTATACGTTCATGTCATGTTTTACTATTTTAAGCTTTAAACTGTGTTTATCTTATATTCTGTCTATTCCGATTAAGTATTACTTGTATGTCATGTATTATTATACTTACTGCGTAATAATAAGTAACTTTCTAAAAATAGCAGGTTTCCTAAAATAAAAAGTTTCCAAAAATAGAAAGTTACCAAAAATAGAAAGTTTCAAAAAATAGAAAGTTTCCAAAAATAGAAAGTTTCCAAAAATAGAAAGTTTCCAAAAATAGAAAGTTTCCAAAATTAGAAAGTTTCCAATAATAGAATTACTGCTTAAAATAGATAAGTTTCCAAAAATAGAAAGTTTCAATAAATAGATTAGCTGCCTTAATTAAATAAGTTTCTAAAAATAGAAAGTTTCCATAATTAGATATAAGCTGGTTAAATAAGCTAATTATATAAGCTTAAGTGTTTTCTGATTATTATTCTAAGTCATGTTGTTATAAAGTATAGTTTATTAATTATTACATGTAAATTAAATAAACTATAGGTTAAAAGTATTTAATTAAATATATCATGATTTTAATTAAATAAAGTAAAATACTTAGGTTAAAACATGTATTATTAATTACTAATAATATAACCTAAGTCATGTTAATTAATTAATTATAGTCATGGTTTTTAATAATTAATTAATTATAAAGTCTAGTTAAATATAAATATTTAGGTTAAAATTCATGATATAATAATTAAATTTATAACCCAAGTCATGTTAATTAAATTAATCATATCATGTTTTATTAATTTAATTTTTTAACATATAACTATTAAAATCATAAACCTTAACATAATCAATGAATCGGATCGTGACTAGAAACCATGAACCGGACCGGTAATCAACACCATACCCTGAACCAAGGTCGGGGTTACCCCTTGTTTGCTGCTGCCGTGGGACCCACACCACCATACCGAGACCATGAGGTCTCGGTGGTGGTTCATAAGCCAAGCCGAGACCCCTTGGGGGTTCGGTTTAGGCGTCGGCTAGAACAAACACCCCTAAAAACCCTTGTTTTGATTTACCCTATAATCATAGACACGTTTTAATAAAAATTTTTAATTAGTTTTTAAAAACATCATGATTTTATGTGACTTATTAAATCAAAACATAAAAGAAAAGGACTAAAAAGGTTATACCGAATACGTGGATCGATCAAGGATGAACACACACGAATGCTTGCACGATTTCCAAGATCAAAATCAACCCGAACACCCCTCCATGGAGTTTATAGGTGGCGGCCAAAAAAAAGAGGAAGAAGGAGGATTAGGGTTTTATTTGTTTTCTAATTTTTGTAAAAATGAAACATGTTTTCCTCCTTTTTCCAAGTTAGCTAATTTTGCATGGGCTAAGCCCATTTCTTCTTCCTAATTTCGCGGTTATGGGGCCCACATGGGGTAACCCAAACATTTTCCGTGTCTAATTAATAAGTGTGTTCTCGTGTTCGTGTTTTACGTGTTTTAATTAGTTATAGATCGTGACTTAATATATTTATTCGTGTTCGTAATAAATATATATACGTAAATAATATTAGTTCGTGATTAAATTACGTTCATGATTTCATGATCGCATGTTCGTGATTATAATTATTATTGGGATAATTATCATGTGTTCATACGTAATAAATACTTATCGTGTTCTAACACGTACGTAATACCTAAAATTCTTATACGTGAAACGTAACGTGCTATAAAAGGAAAGTTCTACTCATATACATATGATCTTAAGGGTACTATTCATGGTAAAAGTATGCGGGTTTTACAACTCTTCCCCCCTAAAAAGAATAATTCGTCCCCGAATTATAGATGACGTAACTGAAAGAGAAACATACTTGAATCAAACTAAGAGGGTATGTAAGATAAATGAACGTGCAGGTGACATGGTAGAAGGAACGCGGAACGTGACATGTCTTGAAAGGACATGGAACGTGACGTGACTGAAAGGACATATCTAATTGATAAGGAAAACGGATAAGAAGTCCGGATGAACTTGTCCGTTTCCAAGTGGCTTCCCTCTTAGAACTGTTCCTTCCCAAGATCTTGACACAAATGCTAAATCTTGGTCCTCCTAACCTTGACTTGGAATACGAAGAAGTTCTTGGTTATCAACGTAAGGTAGATCCCCTAAATTTGATCGAGGGAATGAGAATTAACGTGTAAGGGCAAGTAAAACGTTATTGTGCAAAACACTATAACTTAAATGTTAATTAGCAACGATGCGCGGAACATAAAGAAACGTAGTACGTGAAGAAATTTGAATGTGATACGTGAAAATTTTTGAATGTAATGCGTGGAGATATGGTGAGTGTAATATGAGCAAACATATCGTGATCCATGATACGTGTAACATATCTTGATCATGATATGAGGAACGTGGAATGAACATGACATGTGAAACATATCGTGAACATAGAATATGATGGCGGTAACGCCAAAGGGTACAATGTGAGACATAGAATATGACAAGAAACGTCTATCTGAGGATAGGGAGTTATACTAAACTTGGGTCTGGTCTCTCAAGTTCTTGCAAAACTTCCCAGAATGAGAAAAAAAAATGAACGTAAAATCGTAAGCCAAAATACCATCATGAATGTGAATGGTGTCATGAACGCGAGCATGGAAGCAAGTCGTAGAATTAAAATGAAGACTCGAAGTAAATAAGGAGCACAATTGCGAATCTTTGTCTGACCCGATAACTGAGGGATTGCCAAGTGATCGGATGAGCTTTGGTCGGAACATGTCCGATCAATCTGTTGGTTCTGAAATCCTTGCGGATGTAAGGATTCTGCAGACTTGATCAAACTGTTTGCAATAACCCAGATAGCCTCATGCTTCTTCTGAGTTTGCGTTAATCTGGTAACCAAAATCCATGGAGATCTTGTCCCATTTCAATTCACAATTTTAGATGATGAAAACATCCCACTCTGTTGGTGTCCTATCTTAACCTGTTGGTATGTCACCTACTTAGATATGAACGTAACTGTATCTTGCTTCGTAGAAATTGATACATAGGAGTTTGCGAAACTCCGAGTCTCTGAATCTAGACTTCTCCTAGCGTAGGATTTTCTAGAACACCTAATCTAGTGTAGGGTTCTCTCCTTTACGCATAAGCTGAGTCATGGTAGGATTAACCGTAGAAACCAATGTGATTCAGCGTGTCACTGTAATCAAACAGAATTGACATCGAAAAAATTTCCAGGGTAAAATTTCTCTTGTCATAGAATTTGCAACATAGTGCAGATATGGTCTTCTTGTTCTTCTCTAGGCTTATAGGAAATCAGGTTATCCTCAATGAAAAAACTAATGAATTTGCTATGAGTTCATGGAAACTCATTCTTATAATGTCGTTGGAGCATTGATGAGACTAATTCAAAATCATAAATCTAGCATGACCAAGTCGTGTACGAATAGCAGTCATGGACATGTCCTGCTCTTTCACTCGTCACTGTTGGCAGCATGATCATGAGTTCGATCTTGGAAAAGTGATTAACACTATAAGGTCGATTGGACATGTTGTCAATACGTGGAGGAGAATAACGGTCATGAATGGTGATTTGTTTAAATCGACGGTAGTCGACACATAATCTCATGGTACCGTCCTTCTCCTTGTAGGTTCTTCTGGAATTTATGGGAAGATTTTGGAATACTCATCGGGTTATGCGTAAAAGAACTTCGGTGGTCATGTCTTAACTGACAGCTAAAAATTTTAGCAATCATGGCTAACAAAGCACGTGCTTGGAAAGCATAGATAATTGGTACAGATTTTCCTGATGGAAAACCATGCTGAGTGTATTCAGGAGCCTGAACATTACTGCACATAGTTATGAATCGTAGCATGGTGTGCTGTTCATAGTCCATAATTAGGATAAAATTCAACTCGTGTCTGTCCGAGGAAATGCGTTAGCAGCTTGGATCTCATCATTAAGCTGAAGGAAAACCTTCGTATACGTGGGAATACGAAAGTCGTCCTTCATGGTCATGAATCTATGAGCTATGGTTATAAGAGATGAAAGTGTCGTCAGGAAATGTGATAGTTCCCACTGATGCGCCGGTAATGGTACTGAAATTCTTGTGGCCTGATTAATACATGGCACAACAAAATGGATATACCCTTGGGAGGGTACCCTGAATTTCTTAGAAATGTTCCATAATTGGACGTGAGTCATGTGTCTTGACTCGTGTTCTGGAAATATAAGCATGACATATGTCTTAAATGGTGTCTTGACATGTGTCTTCAGAAAGTATACGTGAGACATGTGTCTTGACTGATGTCTTGACATGTGTCTCGAGATGTGAAACAAATATAACCAAAATATTAGGTTATTATGCCAGAATTGGCGGGTCGGTTGGACTACTGATCAATTGTATGTCTGATCACGTCCGCGACTGGAGCCTCGGTTGCGATTTCTAGGATAGTTTTTGTCAGAGTAGTGGTTACTATCATCATGTCTGTCAGTTCCATGACTGTCATTCTCATGACTGTGATTCATGTAACTATTCAGCTGAGTGGCCGGCTGGCACCGGTCTTCACTCATATGACTGAAACGACAACTGGATGACGTGTGACATGTAACTAAGAATTAAGGACAATGATTGATGAAAATCATCTGATGGTGAAGCATCTTCTCGTCCAATTTCTTTGCTCTGACGCCTTTGTCTTCGTCTTGTAGGATCTCCAGGTTGTGAACAACATACGAATCTCGTAGCGTCTCCAAACGTCAGCAGCATCAACCTTTAGTAACATCTCCAAGTTATGAGCGGCATCAACAATCTTGTAGAATATCAGCAATTGAAAATATACGCCTGAGATGATTCAGAATCGACTAGCGAATACTCGTGAAGTATTGGAAGTGAAATACACATGGATTAAGGTACGTGTAATACACATGAAATACGGTACGTGGAGTACACGTGGAATGCACATGAAATGATCGTTATAGGATCGATCATTTATCATGATTTGAGGAAAGTATATCGGTTAAACGGTTAGGAAAACCATCATGATAACCTGGCAGTGTTAGCATAGACATCATTCGGGTTATATCGAGAAACGTTTAAGTGTGGTTACACAAAATTCAACGATGATTTGCCTGACAGCATGATCAATGAAAACCAACCATGACTATCATGAAAGCAGGATTCAATGAAATCCAACAATGTCTTGCATGACGGCATAATAACAAAAGAGGCGTAAGACGTAATCAACATGAAGACGGAATTATCATGAAGAAACATGAAACGATTAAACATGAAGGAGTGTATAACATAATCAGCATGAAACTGAGTTTAACCATGACAGTATGAAAACATACTTGACATAAAAACATAGTAACTTATGAGGGGACACATAACAAAAAAATTTATGCCAATAAATCATGAGAAAAATTTTATGCATGAAAACAGTGCATGAATGCATGTTGTAGTTTATAAAACCTTTATATGTGCGAGGGGACGCCTATGGTTCGGTCCCAAAACAAAAGACATGGCGAGGGGACGCCTATGGGTCGGTCCCAAAGTTAAAAGTTTCAATAAAACCATTACTTAGTCATAATCCCTGCAACAATGATACATGAAACATAAATAAAAGAAACTCATCTCTCAAAACGTATCAGAAAATTTTTTATGTGACTAATTATGAACTACTAGGGTTCAGTCCACATAGTCACAGTTCACGAGGAACGTCATGCATGAAAAAATGACACATAACTAAATATGAATGACGGTTGTCCATCCATATTAGTGAAACAATATCGATGAAAAACATCAAGGTTAAAACCTGAAGGTGCTGAAAAACATCATGGTTAAAACAACAATGCGCTGAAAACATCAATACGTAGAATAACAAACGTTGGCTTAGGAAGCTCCTGGTGACTACCCACTAGTCATAGGTCGAGTTTAGAGCCTACAGGCTGAAACCTTGAGCTCTGATACCATAATTGTAACACCCTACTTTGATAAGTGGACCGTTACGCGTAATTATGGCGTGTCATCAAAGCATACAAGGATAAATGTCTAAAACATTACATGACCAAAAGGTAAACCGGAATCAAATATCGGTTCCCAAACATAAGCTCAAAACATAATAAAGTAAATGAAATAATGGAAGACTTAAACAAGCACAAATATATGAAGGCAAAAGGAGAAGAGGTCTATGGCAGCTTCCATCCTATGCATGTCCTCCAAAATGCTCGAGTCCGTCCTTGGGTACCTGCCGTTTTGGGACATGGAAAGGAAAGTAACGGCTGAGCAAAACGCTCAGTGCACGGATATAGACATAGTATAAATGACTAAAACATAATAAAGACTTAATAGCAGCGGAAATGTATAAGTCCTGGAAAACCTGGAACATGTTCATAAAACTGGTTTTATAGTTTGAAAAGCCTTATGTTTATCTTATAAAAACTGTTTAACATATTCTACCATTAGCCAATATAGGTCATGAAAATCCACCGTGCATGAATACTTGGAGGGGTGACCTCATCATGCAAATTAGAGGGGATGCCTCTAATTTAATATACTGGTTTTGGGTAGGAGGGATCAGCTCCTTGTGAAGGATGCAAGGCACACACCACATTCACACTGGTAATCTGCTGAAATCATATAACTAGGATGCACTCATACGCCCCACATGATAAATATAATAATATGGCCAAAAGCTGAAGGGACGCCACGAGCAATCACTCCGCCGTGGGGAAGTCATAACATCAGTGCCTCTAATGTTATGGTTATGGTACCTCCATAACTAGGTGAAACTGGTCATGCATGTATATGGCTATAGGTATTCTAATTTAAACCTAAGCAAATCAAACATATAAACTTATACTCGGGAAAACAGTTGGTTGCATACGGGAAATCCTAATAAGGAAAGAATGTCCATACTGAAAGGACGGGAATCCGTACCTTATGTCCAGTGAACGAAGAAGACGAACGGAAGAGAGTCCTACTTCGGTATCACTAATGCTACATAAACACATACGTGTATAAGTATCTGCTTACTAAATACGTAACTGGTTTTATGTCATGTCTTAGCTTATTTTATACGTTCATGTCATGTTTTACTATTTTAAGCTTTAAACTGTGTTTATCTTATATTTTGTCTATTCTGATTAAATATTACTTGTATGTCATGTATTATTATACTTAATGCGTAATAATAAGTAACTTTCTAAAAATAACAGGTTTCCTAAAATAGAAAGTTTCCAAAAATAGAAAGTTACCAAAAATAGAAAGTTTCCAAAAATAGAAAGTTTCCAAAAATAGAAGGTTTCCAAAAATAGAAAGTTTCCAAAAATAGAAAGTTTCCAAAAATAGAAAGTTTCCAAAAATAGAATTACTGCTTAAAATAGCTAAGTTTCTAAAAATAGAAAGTTTCCATAAATAGATTAGCTGCCTTAATTAAATAAGTTTCTAAAAATAGAAAGTTTCCATAATTACATATAAGCTGGTTAAATAAGCTAATTATATAAGCTTAAGTGTTTTCTGATTATAATTCTAAGTCATGTTGTTATAAAGTATAGTTTATTAATTATTACATGTAAATTAAATAAACTATAGGTTAAAGTATTTAATTAAATATATCATGATTTTAATTAAATAAAGTAAAATACTTAGGTTAAAACATGTATTATTAATTACTAATAATATAACGCAAGTCATGTTAATTAATTAATTATAGTCATGGTTTTTAATAATTAATTAATTATAAAGTCTAGTTAAATATAAATACTTAGGTTAAAATTCATGATCTAATAATTAAATTTATAACCTAAGTCATGTTAATTAAATTAATAATATCATGTTTTATTAATTTAATTTTTTTAACATATAACTATTAAAATCATAAACCTTAACATAATCAATGAACCGGATCTTGACTAGAAACCATGAACCGGACCCGTAATCAACACCATACCCCGAACCAAGGTCGGGGTTACCCCTTGTTTGCTGCTGCCGTGGGACCCACCCCACCATACAGAGACTATGAGGTCTCGGTGGTGGTTCATAAGCCAAGCCGAGACCCCTTGGGGGTTCGGTTTAGGCGTCGGCTAGAACAAACACCCCTAAAAACCCTTGTTTTGATTACCCCATAATCATAGACACGTTTTAATAAATGTTTTTAATTTGTTTTTAAAAACATCATGATTTTATGTGACTTATTAAATCAAAACATAAAAGAAAAGGATTAAAAAGGTTATACCGAATACGTGGATCGATCAAGGATGAACACACACGAATGCTTGCACGATTTCCAAGATTAAAATCAACCCGAACACCCATCCATGAAGTTTATAGGTGGCGGCCAAAAAAAAAGAGGAAGAAGGAGGATTAGGGTTTTCTTTGTTTTCTAATTTTTGTAAAAATGAAACATGTTTTCCTCCTTTTCCCAAGTTAGCTAATTTTGCATGGGCTAAGCCCATTTCTTCTTCCTAATTTCGTGGTTATGGGGCCCAGATGGGGTAACCCAAACATTTTCCGTGTCTAATTAATAAGTGTGTTCTCGTGTTCGTGTTTTACGTGTTTTAATTAGTTATAGATCCTGACTTAATATATTTATTCGTGTTCGTAATAAATATATATACATAAATAATATTAGTTCGTGATTAAATTACGTTCATGATTTCATGATCGCATGTTCGTGATTATAATTATTATTGGGATAATTATCGTGTGTTCATACGTAATAAATACTTATCGTGTTCTAACACGTACGTAATACTTAAAATTCTTATACGTGAAACGTAACGTGCTATAAAAGGAAAGTTCTACTCATATACATATGATCTTAAGGGTACTATTCATGGTAAAAGTATGCGGGTTTTATAGCTAGATTAACCATGGGTCATACTCAGTCTTGGTTAGAAAAGTCCTAAGTTTCGAAATCGAACACAATCTGTTAACACCTCGTAATACCCGCCCAGTACATTGCGGAATGTCCATATGAACATTGCGAAGAAACTAGGTTGTGGCATTGCGAAATGTTCGGCTTGTGTGGTATTGCGACATGTATCATATATTGTCATTTCGAAATGTGTGACTGTCATTGCGAAACATGTTTGATTGTCATTGCGGAATGTGTGATAGACATTGTGGAAAGTGTGGATTTAAGACATTCCGAAAGTTGAACTTTTAATACATTGCGAAATGTCTCGTGTGACTGTATTGCGAAATGTTGCCCACTCTGGACATTGCGATATGTGGGATTATAGACATTGCGAAATGCATGTTCAAAGTAGACATTGCGAGATCAGGATTTTTTTGAGACATAAAAATTGGCTATGTGTTTTTCTATCATCATGCTTGTATAACTTTGGTCAAATAAGTTTAACCCAATTTACATGTTAACTAAAAATGACATAGGGTGAATTCTTAGATTACTTAAACAAGCTAAATAATGTGACTTGACCCGTTTCTCCATCCAAAATGATTACATGATGTATGATATATATATATATATATATATATATATATATATATATATATATATATATATATATATATATATATATATATATATATATATATATATATATATATATATATATATATATATATATATATATATATATATATATATATATATATATATATATATATATTCTTTATCTATCATTTGTATATGTTGTTTATCTAAGCAGGAAAATGTCGATCACCGAAGAACAACAACTACAACTAGATCTTGAACTCGTTTCACTCAGTGACAGGCTGCCACTTGTAGAGAACAATCTTCGTCTGAAATATGATTTTGATCCAACTTTTGCAGCCTTCAAAGTCGCAATGGATATCCTGGACATGTTCCCACTGAAAGATGCCTTAAGAGCCACCGCATCAGTTCCTGAAGTTTGCAGGAGTTTTGGGCAACAGCATCAATCTCACAGGGAAGACAGTTATCGAAGAAGACTATTACCTTCAAGATCAATAAGGAGAAAATGATGCTTGACTTAAGTCAGTTTAGGAAGCTGTTCAAGTTCCCTAAGTTAGCCAAAGACGAACAACATGTGCCTTACCCAAAGAAAACTGAAATGCTTAGAGTAATTCGATCTCTGAACTATGAGGGAGAGATTCGTAATCTATCTCAGTTTCACACTTCACACATCGGGCAACCTTGGAAATATATTTTCACCATTATTATCCGGTGCTTCAATACAAAGTTTAGCGGATCAGACACAATGAGACCCCCTCAGGCTTATATATTTTGGGGTCTCTACACTGGAGCTAAAGTGGATTATGCCTTATTACTTTGGGAGGAATTTTGTTACCATTTCACTAACACCAAGAAGAAGTCTGAGCATCTTCCATTTCCACGTTTCACTAAGCTCACCATCAATCATTTCATGAAGAGTACGCCATCCATTGATAAACGAGGAAATTTCTTCTATCACACACCAGCTAGAGACTATCTGATGGAGCATATGAATGTTGATGGGATTTCCACTAAATATTCGCTACGTCCAGCTCTAGTGCCCGATGTCATGATCAATGAAGGGATCAAAGAGAGTGAACCTTACAAACAAATGCTCAAGGATATTGAAACACAGTTGAACAGATCCAAAGAAGATCCATCTGCACAGCAAAAAGGTAAAAGGAAGAAAAACATTGCCAAACGCCAAAAGACTTCTTCCTCAAAAGCGAAAGCCAAGGCTAAAGGCAAAGAGCAACTCCATGATGAAAATGAGGAAGATGAAGAGGAAGAAGATATTTCAGCTACCCTGTCTGAAGACAAAAGGATGAGAATATCACTTCAGAAGAGTAGGTTGGAGGCACTTGCTAAGAAAAGAGGTAGTGGTTCTGGATAAACACTGCTGACGAAATAGCCCGTGAAGCATTTAGGAACCCAAATAGTTCAACTGATGAAGAAGAGCAAGAGATCAGAATAGAGGAAGGTTCCAAAGACCAATCAATCCAAGTTGATGAAAACATAGAGGATTTTATCAACTATGATTATGAAGACCAAACTCTAGAAGGTGGGGGAGAAGACGATATGGAAACAGATTTTATGTACGGGGACGTCAACCTCAGCAAACCGATTCCCACAACACCAGTATTGATTGCATCAGAAGATGCTCACCTGATGTTGACTCCCACCACACAACAAACACCTCCTCTACCACCATTATTCAGCACTGTGGTGACAACCGGTCCCCTGATCGAACCCACAATCGAACAACAAGTACTAACCACCACCTTACAACCAGTATCAACCACCACCGTACAATCAATACCAACCACCGCCCAAACGACTGTCTGAAAACCACCACCAATCATCGAACAACCTGTATCAACCACCACCCCACAACTTGTACAATCCACCACCTCTCTAGCACTTATGGTTACACCTCCACCATCCGCAGTACAACACGTATCATCCACCACCTCACAACTCGTACCATCCACCTCCAATCCATTTCTCACCTTAAAAGATGCAGTCATTCTGAACCTTCAAAAACAGCTGCAAGATCAGGCAAAACATATTGCACATATCGAGACAAGGTTCACTAATCATGATAGAAGACTGTTCATAGCACAAAAATGTGACGAGTCCAAACTTCAGGAGATATACGGCAGCGTCAAAAAACTTATAGAGCAACATCAAGAGTTTATTACAGAAAAGGAAGAACGTGATAAAGAAAACCTTGCCTTCATCGATTCCATTAATGATAATATGACTAACATCATTCAACGTGAAGTCAAGTCATGTGTTCATCAGGAGCTTCCAGCAATACTGACAAAAGGCCTTACAGACCTTGAGTTAATGAAGACCTTGGAGACTTGATTAATCAAGATTGAGTTACCAAAAACAAAGGTTCAACACAAGCTTCAGAGAGCTCTTGCTAAAGCAATATTGGAAGCTTCTCACACATCAACATCTGACGACACTGATGTTTCCCAAACCACAAACAAAAGGAAACGTCAGGTGTCTGAAGCTGAAGATGAGGAGGATGATGAGGAGGTGGAAGATAATTCTGATAAGAATGAGGAAGAGGAAGAGGATGACGAAGAGGAAGAGAACGAGGAGGAAGAGGGTGAGGATGACTGAGAGGAAGAGGGTGAGGACAGTGATGGGGATGACGATGATGATAATGATGACGGTAATGGTAATGGTAATGGTAATGGTAAAGTTAAGGGAGAAGGGAATGGTGATGATGGTAAAGGTGATGATACTGATGGCGAATAATTTGAGAAAAATGACGATGAGGAATCTGAGAAAGGTGATGAGGATGAAGAAGAAAGTGATGCTGGTACAAACAAAAAGTTCTTGATGAAGAACAAAAGGAGTGTGAAAATGAAGACGATGACAGGGATGATGAAACCAATGACAACAGCAAGGAATATTCACCATGCATATCACTAACTAGTGATGATGGCAATCGAGAAAATGGCCAAAATAATCTCCATGGTAACTTCATCTCTAGAGAATCTACATCCAAAGACACATGTATGTCCACTTAACCGGTTCCTACTACTATTTCACCAATAGAACCTGTAGAACCTGTGCACGAAGGTGAACCAATGCATGAAGACGAACCGATATCGTTTGTGGAACATTACTCTCCACCTCCAACAATTGTTTAGCATTACACTGATTTGGATATTGAAGACATAACTCAACCAGATCCTGAGTTTGCTGATACATTCAATGTTGACGAGACTGTTCTAGAGCAGCCCTGGCTTACACAAGCAGCAATTGCACGTACAATCTCTGACCATGAAAAGGCGGATCTTACACAATTTCTCAATAATCCAATCGACTTCTCTGGCTTCCTAGTGGGCAAATATGGAGTACCAAAAATGGAACTAATGTACTTCAATAGATGCTTAAAGATAAATACTTTTGGTCCACCATGAAGACTGTCAAAGAAGAGGGGGTATACCATATGAATGAACTGATGAAAGCAATGAGATCAACAACTTTAGGTAACCATACTCGAGTACTTCTTCCATTAACAACTTCTGTCATTGCTGCAACCAAGCACCTCCCAATGGAGTACTTTGTCAACCATGACCTGGATTACTTAGAAAAAGGCCTGAACAAGTACGCCACATCGTTAACCATGGGCATGGCAGTAAACTTTGATCATGTTCCTTGGATTGAAGATAAGGTTCGTAAGCTATGGAGTAAAGTACTTGTTAAAGAATACGATACATATGCGGAACTAGGTATTTTTCATTGGTATGGTAAGAAGAGGATGGCCTACAACTTATTTAATTGAGAGAAACGATGTAATCTCATAATCTCAAACCGTCGTATTACAAGCATACAGGGAGCTACTATCGATCAGATATTCGGGTATTCATACTTGAAAGAGACTAGATTCAAACGGGACGACAGTAAGATTAACACTGTAAGTGAAGGAGATCTCCGATATTTACGTCTTGAAGATATAGAAGACTTTCTACTTATCCTGGCTCAAGACAAGGTCCCTCACTTAACACCTGAAATTGTCATTGCCTTAAGCTCCAACATTCGCCAATACACTCGAAAAGTTATGATCAAGCATCGGGTAGAAAACTTACAACTTGGTATGGAGAGTTATCAATCCACGCTAAATCTGAAACGTCCTCACACAACGCCTTTGAGTCATTATCACCAGAATTAGAAGCCATATATGGGTACACTTGAACCAGAAATGGGCATATTCTACCTGAATGAAGCAGAGGTCAAGCAATATATGAGACTATCCGAACTGCACAAATTCAGCGATGGAACTCTCCAGCATGTTCGTGACAAGCTATTGATGCTCAATTCCAACTAAGGCCTTCTAGAAGTGAAGTACAAATGGACAGGCAGGTTCATCAAGAGTGTCAAATATACCATCCAAAAGATTGAGGAGAAATTAAGGGAACAACGGTTGATCCGCAGTCTGGAATGATTCGTGGGTGGCAGACCGTATGGAGCTCACCATAGGCTAATGGAATGATCCATTTAAACGTGGTGATCGTACTACATCAGGTCAACTCCATAGACTCACTTGTGAGTATGTATATATCATGTGTGCATTAGGCTTTTGTGGCTTGTTGTAGTGTGAAAGTATGATATTTTTCAAGAATTCCTCACGAGATTCTAAATCTTTCAAAATATATCGTACTCAAGCACTACAACTAACCCTCATTAATTTGAGGGGGGAGCATTAATATGTTCTATGGCCAACAACCGATTTCATTTTGTTACCCAAAGACTAATGAATCCATTAATATCCAAAATATTGATGGTTAACATTTTGGATAAGGGGAGAAAATGGGATTAATGAGTAAATATACGTGGCTAAAAATGAAAAAGGCTTAATGGAAAATCCAACTTGATATGTGCTATGCATATGTTAAGAGGGATCAATTTGTTGTCAAAAACGCTGAAGGTACAAAAACTCTTGATATTTATATCACAAGTACCTCAGTGATGTTAAGGAAGTTTCATGGAGAAAAATACTTACCCAAAACACACTTAACTCAAGATGGTTACGGTAACAAAAGGATGGTAGGTTTAGGTACTAGTCCAATGATTCTTCCAGAACCGGAGGAATCTTTCCAAGGACAATTCCATAGTTAGAAAATAGATGTCCTTAGGAAAGATGGGGAATGGATTGTGAACGTAGCTGAATGCCGACCAAGTACTGATGCTAGCACTGGAACAATCACAACAAGGTGCTAGTGATGATCTATTGGTAAGCATTGAAGGGGTTGAAGAATGAAAAAGAAATGTAAAGATAAAGGGTGTAAAGAAATAATTCCTCCTTACAACTTAGGCAGAAACCGGGTCAACTCATCTTGAAGACGAAAGTATCATGGACCCAGTGATGCGATGCACAACCCCTCCCAGCCAACTCAAATATCTCTCAAAAGATATTTGTTTTAATGTCACGGAGTTCAACATGTTATCTATTGGTTTATTCACTCCGAATAAATTGATATTGAAAAGGTGGCAATGCTCTCCAGCCTCCGCTCACCAAATCAAAATGGCTATTGAGTCTAGAGCCACAGATCATCAAAAGTCTCATTGGGACACAATTTTATAAACAAGAAAGATTTGATATGAGTCATACGCAATATTCTTGTAATATTGCCAGAATATCTGAGTGGTACTAAAGTATTATAATAAAGATGGAAATCCTTCTTGAGCCAACATCAAACAAGCTCATGGTAGGTGACACGTGCAGTTCTTTAAGAACTAATCTTGTGATAACTGGAAAGAAACGGTAGTCTGACTCTCAATTGAGATCAAACTTGTTCCAGGGCCTTTACGCAAAATCCAAGTGATCTTGCCAGAACACTCAGAGTGGCACTCTTTAGTGCTCACAGTGATGAGTGGAAATCCTTCCAGTGTCAACATCAAACAGCACTACGGTAGGAGACAAGCAAGATTCTATTAGAATCAAGCTCGTGAAAACTAGAAGGCAACAATGGTGAAAATCTTAATTGAAATTCACTTGTTCCAAGTTCATGAATTGACGGCTTCAATCATAAGGATAAATTTATCCAAGTGATTCACTCTTTACGTTCGCAGTCAGCTTTGGACGGTCGAATAAAGAGAACAGGTTTACCCGCGAAATCTTGTCAAGATCATTAATTAGAGCTACCTGTCACAAGTACGATACTTATTTATCGTCCAACGGTCTTCACCGACCGGAGGTAAAATGCTACCGAATCATAATAAAATGTCAAAGCCATTTTATTCGTGTCTTATTATGTTGCTGCATTTGAAGGCGGTGGCGTTGCGGTGTACCAGTTGAAGTCATCCTCACATACTTATACCTTTCGCATCAAAGTTTTTCAGCAAAATTCAAGAAAGTTTGACCTAAAAGTCTTCCGCTGTATCAACTCTGAAACTTTCAAGAATTAACAAAGTATCGGTATGTGGGACATGAAGTCACGAAGAGGCGAACATCACAAGAAAGCAAAGACTACACGTGAAAGGTCAAAAGAACATGCTCTAAGCCAAAGTCGGATGGTAATCAACACATATTCACAAGTATGAAGAAAAGAAAATAAGGAAAAGAGAAACTGGACTACGAGCACGAGAACGAAGATCTAACATGCTAGATTAAGACTTTGTAATTTGGAGTGACCTCCCTTTAGGGGGAGATTGTTGGAAATACATTTTTGTATTTAGAAAGTCTCGGTCACTCCAACAATATAGTTAAGGGCTCGTTGTATAGTTTAGTTACATTTTATATTAGCCCGACCCATGAGCATGTTCATGGGCCGGAGGCCCAAGTGCACTAATGGACTTGGATATATAAACCCCTTTCCTTCATGGAAAGGGGTGTTGGTTGTTTCATCATTTTGATATATTACACACATTTTCTCTCATCTTTCTCTCTACTTTCTCTCACTAGAAACATCAACCCTCTTGTTAGATCATAGATTACCAAGATTCTACACGCATCAACTTGGTCAAAGGTAAGGCTAGTGATGTAGTGATTTTACACACCTTTAGGAAAAGGAGGTAAATAGGACAAGTATTAAGTGTCAGTTTAGGAAAACCAAGCACTAATGACCAATGAAGTTCAAGTTCGTTTCCCAAGGAGGCAAGTGCATTGTGTTAAGAGATGATTAATGGTTTGTGATTATATTGACGAGAAATGAAAAGAAGAAAAGAGATTAGAAGAGAATGACAGTTACAATTATGAATTAAACTAAGACGAATAGTCGTGCACGTAAAACCGTAAAAAGTGACCAAATTAAAAATTTACCCTAAAAATTCCTTGAAAATTTCAATAAATCCTAAAAAATGTAATTCGAGTTTACAAAAATCAAAAATCACTCAAACCTTTTATTTAATTAAATAATAATTTTTTTAATGCTAATTAAAGCCCAAAAAATCAATTTAATTATCAAAAAGCCCAAAATGAGATTTTTTCACTTGTAAACCTCTAAAATACCTTAACTAAATTTATAACTATTTTTGAAAATTTTAAAATTAATTAAAACAATTTAAAAACAATTAAAAACTATTAAAAATTAAAATAATTCTAAAGATTAATCTAATGACAATAAAAATATTCTAAAAGTTGTAAAATTCCTAAGTTAATGTATTTGATCTAAGAAAAATGAAAAACTTTGAAAAATCTAAATTTTAATTTTTAACAATAAAATATTAATAAAAATCCAAAATTTATAAAAAATTCTAAAAAGTTGCAAACCTACTTATTTTAACCTAAATAATACAGAAATGAAGTTGAAGTTACAAAAATACCCTAATTGGGCCTTGAAATGGGCCAAAAGTCCAAACAGACCCCTTAATGGGCTTTTTAAGGCCCAATAAGAACAATGTTGTCCAAATAAGCCCAAAATCTCATATCTGAATTAAAATTTGATTTTAAGAACAAAACTCTGAAGGCCCAAAAGCTGAAAGTGTGTTTAAGCTAGCTTATTTCAAAGCAGCTTATTCTTAATGGGCTTTTTGGCCCATTAAGATATAAGCTGATTCCATAAGCTAAAACTTGACACACAAGCTTCTTTTGAGTTACTTAAGAGATCTGTAAAAAGAAAATTGGAAAAAGCACAAGAAATAAGCCTGAAATAAGCCAAGACTCTCTTCACAAAACGACAAAATAGTCGTTTTTGAGTTCTAGACCACCTCAAGTGCTGATTCAACTTTCAAAAGCTTTTAAATGACTTAATTAAGCTAAAAAATCAAAAAAAATTCAAATAAGCACAAGCAAAAAGCCAGAATAAGCAGATAAGCACTTGTTTAAAAGTCAACTTAATGAGTTTTCTAGTAAAAAGTCAAAGTCAAAGTCTAATAAGCTCCAGATCAAATAAATGGGTCAAATGAGGAAGATCTATCACAAAAAATAAGTTGTTGAAAGTCTGGATAAGCCAAATTGGCTTATGAATAAGCTGAATGATGTTTTACACTAGCAGGGGCTAGTTTTGGTGGTTGAGCAGTGGGAACTACTCCCACTGCTTGACCTTTTTGACTTTTTGTCTTATATGACTTTTTGTTGGATTCAAGTTACAAACAAGGCACCCTTGTAATCAGTGGATCAAAAGGAGTCAAGACAACAAAAATATCACACATCGAATCAGCCAACCAGTGCAGTTAATTCAATTTATCACCAGATATGAACATAAGCAGTTATGAACTTAATAAGCTGTTTAAGCAAGATTCAGCCAACCAAATAGCACCAAAAGCATACACAAGCTATAATTAATTCAAATGAACAATAATTAACAAGTTTCATGTACTGTTTCAAGGTCTAAATCAAGATTCAAGCTCACAAAGATTACTGATGAACAAAGAACATGAAGTTATGAACACTTGCTGATATACTTGACCACAAGGCCAGATTCAAACACTCAAATCTCTTAGTCAGGTTATATAAACTATGTATAATCACTTGTTACCCCTAAGCATGCATACAAACTAAGTTTACCAAGTTCTTAGGTCAAAACAAGCAGATTTCAAGTTTTTATAGCACAATCTTAGATTTGATGTTTAAAGTCCAATAACTTGCAGCAATGAGCACTCAACCAAGTGAATAGCAGATACAAACTCAAACAAACCACTTCCTATAACACAATAACAAGTTATGATCTTAAATAGGTTAACCCAAACACCCCTTATCTTTTTCAATTCAAGATTAAACTAGTATAAGTGTGGTTCAATGTTACCCAAGCCCAATCAAACACAATAACAGTTATATAATGCAGTATCAAGCAAGATAAAGTCATAAAAACAACAAGAACACAAGCAAATCACCAAATCACCAAAAATCAAGTATTAAAGTAGATTTTGGGTAAAAGGGTTCAAACCTCATGGATGTATATCCACACCTACGAATGTTTGAGCTGATGTGCTAGCAAGAACAAGCACAAGCTTCCAACAAAAACCCTGCTAAGATTCAACAAGGTTAGCACAATAAAATCAAAAACAGAAAGGTGACAACTTGGAAAATAAACTTGATTAATGCAACCTTGTTCCCACACTTGATTATCCCCAAGTTATAAGCCTCACAACACCTTGATAACACAATATCAGGATGCTATGATCCACTTATAGCCCAAGAATTTCATGGTTTAAATCAAGACTTAGCAAAATATCAATTTTTGATCCTTTGTGCAATTTCTTGCACAAGGTTTAAAAACACGTTTTGAGATTCAAGATTAGTTAACATTAAACAATAACAAGCAGATATAAAGATTGGCACTTGGGTTTTCTTCATAAATTCAAACACTTCTCATTAATCAAGAGCAAGGATTTACAAAAAAGTGAACAAAGGAAAAACCAAGAGCAAGCTGCTATGATGCAGCTTCTATGCCTTATATAGGCTACAAATGAACTACTACAATGCATAAAAACGTAAAACCCTAATGTGTAAAGTCCCTGAAATGACCTTGAGAGTTTTGGCATTTTGCTTGATCATGTGACTGAATTTGGTGTTTTGTTGTTGTTGGCTGGAAAAAGTGTGTTCCAATGGCTTAAAGGAAGCTTAAAAAGTAAGCTTAAATCCTGAATGTTGATTTCCTAGCAAGATTTGGCATTTTCCCCAAAAAACCCAAAGGAGGGTTTATCATGTGAGCACATGAGTGACGTGGCAAGAGTTTTAGAGGTTGGGATGTGTTTAGGGACACCCTAATCTTAATTCTGGAAGAGATTAGGGTTTAATTTCAAGTGAATTAAGAAAACCCAAATCCTGTTCTTGAGTGAATAGTGACATGTTTAATCTGTTTTTGGGTTTAAACATGTTGTTAGGCGCCAAAAATAAACTAATCAGTTATGATTAGTTAATTAAACTGAGTGGGATTCAGGTGGCATGGTTATGAGTTGTGATTGGTTGAAATCTGGTAGTGGGGCACGTGTCACAAGGTGAAAGTTCTAGGTAACTATGGTTGTCTGCCCATTTCAGTCCTTCATCTCTTTAACTCCTTTCACTTGTAATTAAATAAACCATTTCCGGATTTTCTTTGTTATTCAAGTTTTGGTTTTCACACTTTGGCCACAAATACTTTTCCAAAGTATTTTCAGGGGTATTTCTTGCCATTTGTTGATTCTTGAAGGGTTGTTTTGGCATTTTCTTCATAGATAATGGTCTTGACTTGTATGATTGACTTTTTGGAGGACTAATATTGACAAGTCATGATTGTTGAGGGACCATTCTTGCCAATTCTTCAAAGTAGAGGGCCCTTTTGTAAATTTGACAAACTTTAAGGACCAAAGTTGTAATTATGAATAAACAAGGGTTTAAAGTGTCAATTATTCAATATTGGAGGACCCTTCTTGCATAATCTTCAATTCTTCAAGGGTTTTTCTTGGAAAATCTTCATTAGGGCTTGGTTCATTTTGCGGCTTCGTTTCCCGTGTTCGTTTTTTCATGTTTCTTGTGATTTTTTGTCATTTTCTCAATATCCGTACCTAAAATACACAAGTAACAAACACAAGCATATATTTGGCATTTTTGATGATATTTAATGCATCTAAAGCCCGTTTTGGACGATGAGACTATGTATAAAAGCAGTCTCATCACTCCCCCATACTAAACCATTGCCGTGCCCTCACGCAATGCTAGAATAAAGTATCGTAGCACCTCCAAAATTCATTTTTATTCACTTTTATTGAATGATAAACTAGCTACACTACTACTATTACTTCTACTTGCGTTTTAGACAGAATGTAGGATTTTCATCGCAAAATGGGACGTTTAGGTTCATAGAATAAGAACACGTGAATGCTTCGTTAGAAATCATTTCGTCGTCCTCGATTTTCACCCCAAATCCATGCTAAGCGTGCAACGAGATCATTGTCATTATAAGTTAGTAATGCTAACACTACTCATATGCCCTAATCACGTACTTATCCTCCCATTTTCCTAAGTTGTATCTCTTATATTTTATTTTGTCTTGAATGTTTCATGAGGATACATTTTTTACTTATGCGGTAATAGAGATTTAGGTCTAAAAATAGAGTCCTAACGGTGTAACCAAGACCATCGAATTAATAACCCCTCCTAATAGACAAGGATGTCAAAAAATTAAGTCAACAAGAAGGATCGATAACCACAGTTTTATAACGGTTTTGAACATGAGACTTATTACCAAGACTTTTATACGCCCCCTAACGGAAGGGCCTTATTATCATAGGTTTACCTCCATCTTTTATTCAACTTCGCCATGAAGCTTTTCTTATGACTTCGGTCTTGCCGTGCCTTTTATTTAACCTCGCCATGAGGTGTTTATTGTGGCCAACGACGTATATCCTCACGCTAAAAGCGAATTTTGGATCTTTAAAGCTTCAAAGATTAAGGCTTGATTCACTTTCAATTTTGCATAGATTTTTCGGCCTTGTGAGCTTCAAATTGTTTGCTTGATTTAGGTGAGCACTTGAAATCTTATTATTGGGTGAAGCTTTCGATTATTCGGGTTGCCAATACTTCAAAACCGTGATGTTGGCGATACCTTAATGTTTTCCCAATTTAATTACATGGAAGCTACTAGAAAAGACTAGAAACCAACAATCAAGACTAAACCGCTAAGTCAATATTTATTAAGCAAAAAATATTTACAAGCGAAGGGAGAATAAGCAAACAACGAGAACACATGAGTTTTTGAAAGAATACGAGTACTCTATGTTTAGCATAGTAACTTATAATTAACTCTATGATTTCTCGTCCTCATTTAAGAGACTTAGCCTAATATAAAGTTAAGGAATCAAAGCTAAGTGCTCAACACGCACGGTCGAGTCAAAAATTATTCTTATTCTCGCCATCGGAAAATCTACATTCGTGTCTTCAAACACTTATAAAATATGAGAAATTTTTTTAAAGTTTGGCCATTTTTAGCCTTATTTTGCAACAAAAAGATAAACTTTGGAAAGCGTGAAGGTTTGGCAAGGCAAGTATCTATTCACCACTCCCCCATACTAAAGTTAAACATTTTCCTCAATGTTTCGAGTCTAAGGGTAGGATACCCCCATACTAGAGAGGTAGTCGAATGTTTAATCTAGCATGGAAAGGGTGTAGCCGTTAAATTCAAAGCCGTTTATGAAGTGTGCTAAAAACCTAAGGTTAGAACATCAAAGGATATATCATGGATATTGGGAAAGTCTTCAAAGCAAACGATCGAGTGCTCCCATATAACGAACATGAGAGGCTCCAATCGTGAAGATCATGATCATCTAAAAACCACATATCACAAACAACCACGGAACAAAGGTTGGAAAGGTACAAATCCCCACACGTAACTATATTAGAAAGCGATAATATGTACATAGGATAAGCATGGGGCTCCCCCACGAGGCACCTCGTTTTTGATTACCGAGTCATGAGCTCGACTCGATCCCCTCAATACTAATTATCATTGGGGAAGGTGATTTGGTCAAGGTAGTTCAAGGATGGAACTTCCCCGCCAAAGTAATGCTTCAACCTATGTCCATTCACCTTGAAATTAGGGCCATCATTTTGAGCTAGATCGATGGTTCCATATGGAAAAACTTGAGTCACGGTGAATGGACCGGACCAACGGGATTTCAACTTACCGGAAAAGATTTTCAATCGTGAGTTAAAAAGCAACACTTGTTCTCCAATGTTAAAAACCCGGTTTTTAATTTTTGAATCATGAAACTTTTTAGTCCTTTTCTGAATTTTTATAAGCAATATCCCTTAATTCATCCAATTCATTTAATTTCATTTTCTAGTGTTTTCTCGCGGTCTCCATATCATCATTAAAATGCTTAAGGGCCCAATAAGCTTTGTGTTCAAGTTCAATTGGCAAGTGACAATTCTTCCCATACACAAGATTATAAGGAGTGCACCCGATGGGCGTTTTATGAGCTGTCCTAAAGGCCCATAAAGCATCGTCCAACTTATCCGACCAAGATTGTCGGTTTTCCCCAATAGATCTCTCCAAGATCCTCTTCAAAGCTTGGTTTGAAACCTCGACTTGCCCACTCGTTTGTGGGTGATAAGCCGTAGAAAGACGATGTGTAACCCCATATTTCCTTAGGACCATTTCGAATTGGTCGTTACAAAAATGGGTTCCACGATCGCTTATGATAGCACGAGGGGTTCCAAACCGAGAAAACAAGCTTTTCAAAAACTTGACTACTACACGAGCATCGTTGGTGGGCAAAGCCTTAGCTTCCACCCACTTAGATAGGTAGTCAACGACGACAAGGATGTACTTATTACCACGAGATGATGGGAACAGCCCCTTAAAGTCAATGCCCCAAACGTCAAAGATCTCACACACTTGGATGATATTTTGTGGCATTTCATCGTTTTGTGAGGCTTTTCCTTGTCGTTGGCATGAGTCACACGACTTCACAAGTTCATGTGCATCTCGGTAAATAGTAGGCCAAAAGAAACCGGCATCAAAAACCTTCTTAGCCGTGAGATTAGCACCGTGGTGACCAACCGTGGGTCCCTCATGACAAGCTCTAAGGATGTTAGAAGCTTCGGTACCAAAGACACAACGTCGAATAATTTGATCCGCACAAGTTCGAAACAAGTAAGGATCGTTCCAAAAGTAGAACTTGACTTCACGAAAGAATTTTCGTTTTCCTTGAGTCGTCATACCCTTGATGATGAAGTTGCCCGCATGGAAATTTGCGATGTCCGTAAACCATGGGGTAGAAGAATCAAGCTTAGAATTCACTACCCCAAGTGTCTCGAGCGGAAATGTTTCGGTGATTTCCTTGGGCTCGTAAACACTTTGGTGAGGATCTTCTAAACGAGAGAGATGATCGGACGCTAGATTATCGGCTCCTTTTTTGTCAACGATTTTGTGATCAAATTCTTGAAGGAGGAGAATCCAACGAAGTAATCTTGGCTTTGCATCTTGTTTAGCCATAAGATACTTGATAGCCGAATGATCCGTATACACTATGCATTTAGTCAAGACGAGATAAGGTCGGAATTTCTCAAATGCATACACCACGGCAAGGAATTCCTTCTCCGTTGTAGTGTATTTTAGTTGAGCCTCGGTCATCGTCTTGCTAGCATAGTGAATAGGCAAGAAGTTCTTATCATGACGTTGACCCAATACGGCCCTAATACCATAGTCACTAGCGTCACACATGAGCTCAAAGGGGAGGTTCCAATTGGGAGCAACAAGAATGGGAGCTTTGGTAAGTTTCCTCTTAAGGATTTCAAAGGCTCGTACACAATCTTCGTCAAAGACAAAACGTGCATCTTTTTCGAGGAGATGTGTAATAGGTCGAGAAATCTTTGAAAAATCCTTGATGAATCGACGATAAAAGCCCGCGTGGCCTAGGAAACTCCTAACTCCCTGAACGGTTTTGGGATGAGGTAATTTGGCGATGACGTCTACCTTAGCTTGATCTACCTCAATCCCCGCTTTCGAAACCTTGTGCCCTAAGAAGATTCCACTTTTAACCATAAAATGACATTTTTCCCTATTAAGCACAAGGTTGGTTTCCTCACAACGCTTCAACATTCTCTCAAGATTCGACAAACACGAAGTGAACGAACTACCAAACACGGAAAAGTCATCCATTAAGACTTCCATCGTCTTCTCGATCATGTCATGAAAAATAGCCATCATGCACCTTTGAAAGGTTCCCGGTGCATTGCAAAGTCCGAATGGCATTCTACGATAGGCAAACGTTCCATATGGACACGTAAACGTAGTTTTTTCTTGATCACGAGGATCGATGGGGATTTGGAAGTAACCGGAAAACCCATCTAAAAAGCAATAGAAATCGTTTCCCGCAAGACGCTCCAACATTTGGTCCATGAAGAGCAAGGGAAAATGGACTTTTAGAGTGGCGTCATTCAACTTAAGATAGTCAATGCACACTCTCCATCCGGTCACGAGTCTAGTTGGAATTAACTCGCTGGCATCGTTTGGCACAACGGTCATTCCTCCCTTCTTAGGGACACAATGAATAGGACTCACCCAAGGGCTATCGGAAATAGGGTAAATCATTCCCGCGTCAAGGAGTTTTAGGACTTCCTTTTTGATGACGTCGTGAATTTTGGGGTTCACTCTCCTTTGACATTGGATTGCGGGTTTGTAATCCTCCTTCATTAAGATTTTGTGGGTACAAAATTTGGGATCAATCACCTTAATGTCGAATAACATCCACGTAATTTCCCCTTTGTGATCCTTTAGAACATCGACAAGTGCGGTTTTTTCATCATCCGACTTGTCGTCCTCCTCCAAAAATACATATTCAAGGTGAGGAGGTAAATCTTTCAACTCGAGGATAGGTGGCTCCTCAATTGAAGATTTGGGCTCGATACTCATAACCTCCTCGGGTGGATGAAATGGGAAATCGTTAAGAAAATCCTTGATAATCGAGAAGTCCTCATCATTGTCGAGGTCATCGTCACAAGTACGTGGAACATCGAATTCTTCCAACGTGAAACCACCACCTTCAAATGGAGTGAAGGTTGGTGTCGAGTTATCAAGAATGGGATCTAACATAGTGGGATTGACACTATTTTCATCATCACCAAAACCTAGAACTTCTTGTGAAATTTCCTCGTAAACAACGTCGATCATATCAACGAGGTTTACGGTTGCAACGGAATAAACATGAGAAATTGGAGAATTTTGAGTTGCGTTTATAACAAGTTCCTCGTCGTTGAAACGTAAGGTGATCTTTCTAGCATGCACATCAATTAAAGCCATAGACGTATCTAAAAACGAACGACCTAAAATGAGAGGAACTTGAGGATCCGTGGGAATATCGACAACGAGAAAGTCTATCGGATAATAGAACTTTCCCACTTTCACATAAACGTCTTCCGCCAATCCACATGCGGGAATCGTGGAATGGTCGGCCAACTCGATAGACATTAGTGAAGGAGTAAGATTAGGAAGATTGAGAGACTTGAAGATTGCAAGTGGCATCAAATTAATACAAGCACCAAGATCGGCCAAGGCATAGCATTCTTCCATATCTTGGATTGCACAAGGAATCAACAATTTACAGGGATCACCGACTTTTTGAGGTATGCGGTTAAGATAAACCGATGAAGAACTATACAATTGTTGCAATTTCTCCTTGTTGTTTAACATACTCTAAAAGTTAGCGGTAAATCGAGGCATCATGACCAAAGCATCGGCAAAACTCACATTAAAATGAACGTCACGAAACATTTTCATAAAAAGCTCGAATTGGTAATTGTCGCGCTCTTGACGTTTCTCCTTTCTAAGTCTCGATGGATAGGGCAAAGGTGGTGTGGGTTGAGGCATAGGCATAGCCTTTGGAATCTCGGGTTCCAGGTGGTGTGGGTTGAGACATAGGCATAGCCTTTGGAATCTCGGGTTCCAAATGTGGTAATGGGTCAACCGTAGGTGTGGCATGAGCGGTACTTCGTGGGATTGGGACATGCTCCTTTTCGACCACCACCTCAGGTTCTTCCTCAATTGCATCCTCCGTATGAGAAATTGGTTGAGGAGTCGGTTCCTTAAGTGTCTTACCACTACGTGTGGTAATCACTTTCATCTCTCCCTTAGGGTTCGATATGGTGTTGCTAGGAAGACTACTCGAAGACGGTTTGCACATAATAGCCTCAAACATAGATGAAATTTTATCCTCAAAAATGGATTGCCTCTTCTCGGCCTTAATCATCTCTTGTTTTATTTCATGTTGTCCTTGTTCCATTTTTTGTTGGTTTTGTTGTAACCTAGTTACATTCCCTTCCATTTTGTTTTTATGGATTTTAAGCTCAGTTGCTAACTCGTTTTTCAACTCCTTTTTCAAGTAATTCTTAAAATCGGATCTTAGGCTAATGATTTCGCTTTGAATGTTGTCAAACCTAGCATCGTTTCCATTGGCGTATTCAACAAATTCATTTGGAAGATCTTTCAAAGTTTGCAAACCCTTGTTGTTGTTTTGAAAATCATTGTTTTGATTTTTGTTTGAAACTTGATTGTTATTAGCCCCTTGATTCCTATAGTTTCCTTTGTAATTGTTTATAAAACCAACTTGATTGTTTCGATAGTTGTTGTTAGCATTTTGATTGGGAGCAAAACCCGGTGGAGTCAATTGATTGGAGCAGTGAATTTGACCGTTTTGGTTGTATGTTCCCGTGGCCGCGTAGGCACTCGAAGTGTTACCACCGTTGGCAATGCACTCGGAGAAATCATGACCTCCACCACAATACATACATGAAATCTCAACCGCTTTAGCCGTAGCGGGAGCACTTTGTTCTCCAACTTTGAATTCAATTAAAAGACCTTTAAGCTTATCAAAGATTTTGTTTTCCAAGTTCGCCTCAATTTGGCAAGCATCGATGGTATTGGACAATGAAGGTGAAGTCGAAGACGAAGCCTTCCGAACACTCGATGTGTTACGAGGACTATACACCTTAGATCTATTCTCAATTATCAACAACGCTTCCTCAACCGTTTTACACAAAAAATTACCACCCGCGGCGGCATTTAGATAATCTCTTTCATGATCATTTAATCCATTGTAAAACGTGTCAATTCTATGCAAGTCGGAAAAACCGTGATGAGGACACTCATGTAACATTTCCTTAAACCTATTCCAAGCCGTTGAAAAACTCTCATTAAATTCTTGTGAAAATTTTGAAATCTCGTTTTTCAAATGTGTAGTCTTAGAGGGAGGAAAAAATTAGTTCACAAACTTAGAAACGAGATCCTTCCACGTCAATATAGAATTGGGTGGCTCTTTCTCTAACCAAATTTTAGCGGGCACCGCTAAGGAATACGAAAAAAGCATCATCTTAATCTAATCATTAGCAACATCCTTAAATTTGCAAGTGGCGGTAAGACGATTGAATTGGCGGATATGGTTGTGTGGGTTGTTCTTTTCATCACCACGGAATTTGTTGTTTTGGATCATCGACAACAAACCCGTTTTCACTTCAAAATTCTCCACAAGGATAGCGGGAATTACAATAGCCTCTCCATAACCCTTGGTGGGTGCTTGAAGTAACTCCATCATAGTTCGATTTTCCATGGTTGGTTCTTATTCTACGATTGGTTCGTCAATAGGAGACTCCTCACTAGAAAGATTAGGAGTAGGTGTTGACTCCTTTCGGTTTTTTCGTTTACGTGCACGTCTTGCTTGATTACGAGTAAGCATAAACATCACGAACGTGGGGATGAGCAAAGAAGATTCTTTTTGGTGTTTTTAATTTTTCCAATTTTTTTGTGGTTTTTGATTGTTTTTACTTTTTTGGATTTTGTGATTGTATTAGGTAGACAAAAATCTCCAAATCTCCTCCTTAATCAAATCTCTTGATTAAAGAAGCCTCAAGGAATGAAACTGATCACGTGAAGTGAACGCCTTCGATGACTTTAGAACGTTGGTGGAACACCAAAACGTTCAAGAGGGTTTAATCAAATGAAACCAAGAAAATATATATGATACTTAGATAATACTTTGGTTGGCAAACCCTCGATTAGCCCTTTTTATCTAAACACTCACAAGCAAGCAGGGAAACGAGGCGGCGCGAAGCACTTAAGAGCCTTTTTCTTTAGGGTATATTTTATAATACCCGCCTTAAACCCACCTTATAGTTTGTGTTTTTCAAAATTAAGCTTCACGAAAGTATTTATCTATTTTGCCTTTTCTTTCGTGTTTGAGATTCGAATACAATGATTTAGTAATGACCTCCCAATCAAGGTTGTGTTTTCACACTTTTGGAGTACTTGTGAATTTATTGTTCTACGTATACAATATAGTAATAATAGTCACACAAAAAACGAAAACCGATAATACGTATTAGTAGAGTGCTACTAATACAAATACTATTTATGGTTAGTATAAAAATAACAATTGTACAAATCAAAACACAACACGCCTCCCCGGCAGCGGCGCCAAAATGATGTAGTGATTTTACACACCTTTAGGAAAAAGAGGTAAATAGGGCAAGTATTAAGTGTCGGTTTAGGAAAACCAAGCACTAATGACCAATGAAGTTCAAATTCGTTTCCCAAGGAGGCAAGTGCGTTGTGTTAAGAGATGATTAATGGTTTGTGATTATACTGATGAGAAATGAAAAGAAGAAAAGAGATTAGAAGAGAATGAAGGTTACGATTATGAATTAAACTAAGACGAATAGTCGTGCACGTAAAACCGTAAAAACTGACCAAATTAAAATTTTACCCTAAAAATTCCTAGAAAATTGCAATAAATCCTTAAAAT
The DNA here is from genome assembly GCA_025667525.1 of Glebionis coronaria. Lineage (NCBI taxonomy): Eukaryota > Viridiplantae > Streptophyta > Magnoliopsida > Asterales > Asteraceae > Glebionis > Glebionis coronaria. Next base: position 206,008,597 of record CM046875.1, read on the forward strand.
GTAATTAGAGTTTACAAAAAATCAAAAATCACTCAAACCTTTTATTTAATTAAATAATAATTTTTTTAATGCTAATTAAAGCCCAAAAAAACAATTTAATTATCAAAAAGCCCAAAATGAGATTTTTTCACTTGTAAACCTCTAAAATACCTTAACTAAATTTATAACTATTTTTGAAAATTTTAAAATTAAATAAAACTATATAAAAACAATTAAAAACTATTAAAACTTAAAATAATTCTAAAAATTAATCTAATGACAATAAAAATATTCTAAAAATTATAAATTCCTAACTTAATGTATTTGATCTAAGAAAAATGTAAAACTTTGAAAAATCTAAATCTTAATTTTTAACAATAAAATAATAATAAAATATTAATAAAAATCCAAAATTTATAAAAAATTCTAAAAAGTTGCAAACCTACTTATTTTAACCTAAATAATACAGAAATGAAGTTGAAATTACAAAATACCCCTATTGGGCCTTGAAATGGGCCAAATATCCAAACAGACCCCTTAATGGGCTTTTTAAGGCCCAATAAGAAAAATGTTGTCCAAATAAGCCCAAAATCTCCTATCTGACTTAAAATTTGATTTTAAGAACAAAACTCTGAAGGCCCAAAAGCTGAAAATGTGTTTAAGATAGCTTATTTCAAAGCAGCTTATTCTTAATGGGCTTTTTGGCCCATTAAGCTATAAGCTGATGTCATAAGCTAAAATTTGACACACAAGCTTCTTTTGAGTTACATAAGAGATATGTAAAAACAAAATTGGAAAAAGCACAAGAAATAAGCCTGAAATAAGCCAAGAATCACTTCACAAAACGACAAAATAGTCGTTTTTGAGTTCTAGACCACCTCAAGTGCTGATTCAACTTTCAAAAGCTTTTAAATGACTTAATTAAGCTAAATAATCAAAAAGTTTTCAAATAATCACAATCAATAAGCCAGAATAAGCATATAAGCACTTGTTTAAAAGTCAACCTAATGAGTTTTCTAGTAAAAAGTCAAAGTCAAAGACTAATAAGCTCCAGACCAAATAAATGGGTCAAATGAGGAAGATCTATCACAAAAAATAAGTTGTTACAAGTTTGGATAAGCCAAATTGGCTTATGAATAAGCTGAATGATGTTTTACACTAGTAGGGGCTAGTTTTGGTGGTTGAGCAGTGGGAACATTTCCCACTGCTTGATCTTTTTGACTTTTTGTTTTATATGACTTTTTGTTGGATTCAAGTTACAAACAAGGCACCCTTATAATCAGTGGATCACAAGGAGTCAAGAACAACAAAAATATCACACTTCTAATCAGCCAATCAGTGCAGTTAATTTAATTTATCACCAGATAAGCACCAGATATGAACATAAGTAGTTATGAACTTAATAAGTTGTTTAAGCAAGATTCAGCCAACCAAATTGCACCAAAAGCATACACAAGCTATAATTAATTCAAATGAACAATAATTAACAAGTTTCATGCACTGGTTCAAGGTCTAAATCAAGATTCAAGCTCACAAAGGTTACTGATGAACAAAGAACATGCAGTTATGAACACTTGTTGATATACTTGACCACAAGGCCAGATTCAAACACTCAAATCTCTTAGTCAGGTTATATAAACTATGTTTAATCACTTGTTACCCCTAAGCATGCATACAAACTAAGTTTTACCAAGTTCTTAGGTCAAAACAAGCAGATTTCAAGTTTTTATAGCACAATCTTAGATTTGATGTTTAAAGTCCAATAACTTGCAGCAATGAACACTCAACCAAGTGAATAGCAGATACAAACTCAAACAAACCACTTCCTATAACACAATAACAAGTTATGATGTAACACCCCCAAATTTATACAACTCAATACAGCGGAAGACTCGTTGGTGTTTCGGGATAGCACATTACTCACATCATAGACAACGCATAAAAATCGCGTCGTTTAATAATAAAGAATTTCCATTCATAAATATCAAATTTACATAGGTCCCAAGTCATATTATTTCATACAAGTTTTACAAACATTTGAATGGAAATTATAATTTAATTGCGGGCCATGAATTCTTGTCGTCTTCCCGAGAATTACCTTCAAGTACCTGAGATAAAACATGTTAAAAGAAAAGGTCAGCGATAACGCCGAGTGAATTCATAGAGTTTAATAAAATCCATCAATATGATATCAGTATAAGATTATTACTGAAAATCATTTTGTACAAATCATTTTAATAGGCCATAAAATAGCCAAAGTCATTTTATACAAATCTTCATCAAAATCATAATATAGGCGTTTGCCTTAAAAATCATTATACGAGCCAATGTCGTAAAAACATCATACAATACGTCTTACGACGTTGTATGAAAATAAAAACCGTTATATAAATATGGTTATGAAAAACCAAAACACAAACATAATATCAATAGTATGACCCTGTATTGCTAGTCAGGCAATACATCGTAATTCGGTGCGTCTAGTAGTATTTCGTTAGTTGGATTATTATAAGCTACATGACATTGTTACCTTACTATCACAACAACGGGTAGCTAACCCAATACCAAATTTGCCCATCTAAGTTAGCGTGTCGTCACAAAGGTCACGCTATGGAAATCTTCTCATACATAAATTCGCTTACCAATCAATGTGGCACGACGGGGATCAACCGTCAAGGCGCGAACTAGGGTGATCATCCCCAAATAGTACTATTATATGCATAAGCGTCTACCAATCCCGGTAGTTCACAATTCATGCTAATGGGACTTTTAGTGACATAACCTAACTTTAATAATCCATTTTATTTCATCTATCGGGTCCTTTAATCATTTATCGAGTCATACAATCGGGTCATACAATCATTCGGGTCCAAATCATTAAACAAACAATCGGGACAAATGGTGTTCTATTTTATACAAACTAACATGTTATCTCCCTCGCGGGTTTATAAAACATTTATAAAAAAACATTTAAAAGAGTGCGAGGCTATGAACTCACGTTGATGTGGGAAGGCGGGTTATCGGCAATTCGGACGTACGGTACGTGCTTCAATCACGGAAACCTAGACAAATAATACTTGTCTTAGACTCATGTCCAATGACTTTATAAAAATAACAATTATGTATACATATGATGATTTTATATACATGATGATCAAGTGGGTTTACATGTTCTCGTTTACTCATTTTAGTGTTATATGTCGATAACGTTTATACTAGTTTTCTAGTTTTACCTATTTACGTGTTTTAGGTCCAATAAGCCTATTATAAGTTTATTAACTTGTATTAATCCATGTTATACTTATATTATCAGTAGTTAAACTTTACAAGTTGGGACCAAATGGGTTAAGCCCAATAAGTTCTTTTTATGAGTGTTTATCTCATTTAGTCCAATTATTAGCTCAAGTATTAGTCCAATATGTTTACTTAGCTCGTTAATGTCCGTATGCCCTATAGTTCGAGTTTTATCGGTTTTTACTTGTTATACATGTCTATATATCAGTATATAATTTTTATAAAGTTTACATTAGACGGGTCCAACCATCTAAGTTTTATTTAACAAAAACGTTAATTTTACGGTATTAGCCGAAAAAGTCGTAAAAATCATGTTTATAGTTTTATAACTTATAAAACTTAACAAGTTACCATTTTTATAAAATGTCCACTTATTTACCATTGTACATATTTATATAAATTCATTATATGAGTTAGTGGGTTTTAATTTATATTTTATACTATTAAATTTTTTAGTGCTTATATAATAGTATTATACTTTAATTTCCAAAATCTGATTTTTATTTTCACTTTCACCAAAACTGCCATATCTTGAGTTCTATATGGAGATAGAAGCTCAAATTTTTATCACATAAACTACATGATATGTGCTACATTTAACTCTGCTATAGCTACTGTTGAATCATCTTCTAAGTATTTTCTAGAAATCGTCCAAAACTGTGAACTCAGATTTGTACCTTAAACTTGTTTTGATCATATCTCACTCATTACAATGATTCCATTGCATGGCCAACTCTCACATGTGTACAAGACATATAGCTTACTGTAAATGGATTCTACTTCATCATTTTATCAGTCCATGACCTGTTTCTTTACTGTTTTATACAGCCATCACTTTTAAGCAAGATTTTAGCCTTGTTCTTTGTAGTTTTTCACCTTTTTAATCATGTTTATCAACACCAAATCCCCACATAACATTTTTATCATCATATAATCATCATATACATATACAATAGGAAATAAAATACATTTTTACATAATCAAAATAACAAGAAGATGAGGAGGACAATCTTTATACCACCATGATGATGTAGGTTGTGATCAAAACATGGATTTTGATGGAGAAACTTATGAGTAACCAAGACCATCTTCAAGACCACCAATCTTCATAAACTCCTTGTGGAAAATCAGCCCTAATACTCCATGGAAACTCCTCCTTGGATGTTAAAACTTGCACCAATCTTCATCTCTTTGAATGGAGATTAACATATGTAAGTTATAACAATAGTTTGTGGTTAAATTTGGATCAAATGGGGAGTATGGGACGAAATCCTAGAGAGAGGAAGAGAGGATTTAGTTGTTTGCATGTGTGAGAAAAGGAGTGTGTGGTTTTGGCTAGTGGTTTAGCTAGTTTTGATGGAAAGTGGCTTACATTGTAAGCTTACAAGGACAAGTGTGACTTAGTTTGTTAGGTTATTGACACCTAAGGTGTTAGTAGCTTAGTATTGCTGATTTTGAGTGGGGGTGGGACAAGTGTCCCACTTGTCTCATCCCCATTTATTTACGGGTACTCCTTGATTCCAGTTTCCTCGATTTGCGTGCCCTCGGGTCGTTTTACGAAAAAACGTTTTTATAAATTATGAATCAACGCCACAAAACGAATCCAATAAAAATTGTTTCATAAAAAAGGAATTCGAAAACGTAAATACGTAATCCTAAGGTTTCCGGTTTAGTCGTAAAGGACCTTAAAATAAAATCGTAAGTCCTAATCTCTTCTCGTAAATTTGTGAGTTTATGAACCAACACAAATTTAAAACTCCAAAATAATATTCATGGACAAATTTATTTTCTGAAATATTGGATTGTCACCAAAGACGATGTATGTAAACGTAAGCACGTAACGTAGAATCCTCCGGTTTAGACGTAGTCGATACTACTCCAAGACGTAAATCCAAATTTCTTCCCAAAAATAAGTGAGTTCATAAAATAATATTTTCAAATGAATATTGAGAATAAAATATTGACCATAAATTGACAGATTGTCACAGCATTTACCCCTAAACAGGATCATTGTCCTCAAAGATCATCTTACCTTACTACTCGCTTCTTATAGAGTTAAAGCCATATGGGTATTTCCTCCACATTCGGTCTTTTCTCACAAGTGCAATTCATTACAATACGCGAGTTCTATCAAACATAACTACGGGAATAAGATCAGGCTTAATGTTGACTTACATTCTCTATCCATGATGTTCACGGGTTTTTGATGAATGCAACTTTTCGCCGATCTAAGCTCTAAAGAAGAATTCAGATTTTTACTTGATAGATATTCCATCAAGTTCGATTTACGAAACATAATTCACGCAGTTCTTGAAGTCCTAGGGTAGATCCAGCTTACATGCCTTTCAAACCAATCTTTTACATCATCTCAATGGTCCCATACAACGGGGACTTATATCCCATGATTTGTCAGATCATGAATTCATTTTTCCATGTTTAAAAATTATGGCATAACTTTGCTACCCATCTGGTACTTCAAGATCCACATTTCATATTCACATAACCTCTTGCCCACTACCGGCTGTCAATAATCAAATCCTGATTTCAACAATCATTTCAGATCTCGCGGGTCGGGTATTTTGCAAGGTTAGGTTCGCCATCATAGGAAACCTTAAACCTAAAAGACATGTCCAACTCACAATGGGTGTATGTCGGGTGTCTTTATCTCAACTCCGGCTTACAAATGCTCTAACATTTAGATCCTAACAAGATTAGATCTCGATCCTAATACGATAGTTATCAATGATAATCTCTCCAAAGGAAAACGATTATACGGTCTATATCCAAAGGTCAATCATTCAAACATAGAACAGCGCTTATAGTATTTTGTATCGTTACTTTACCTCGTCCCTTCGATTGGGGTGGTACATAGTACTCTCATCAAGGTTTGTTCTCAATGACTTCTGAGCAAATCTCTAGAAATTCGATGCGAAGCGAGGATCTTGATATATAGATGATCGATACAGGCACACTATGTTTATATAACTTCCTTTAAATAAAAGAGTCTATTTCTTCATCAAGATTATATCATTAACGAGAAAGATATTAGTAGATTTGGTCAGTCTGTCGACGATGGCCCAAATCGAATCAAATTCAGATGATGACCTTTGCAATAGTTAAACGTTTACTAATGTATGAGGCGATGTCTGCCTTCATAATTTCCATCAGTACAATTTCTTCAGACAAAGATACTTTTAGTCATAAATGACATAAATAGAATACTTATACTTACAAATTCCAACATAACTATATCTCACAATCCTCCATATTTAGGCAACCACAAGTGGGCTTTTAAAACATTTAACGCTATCAGCTTCTCAATTTTTAATGGTTCATATTAGCCGTGAACCCCTTTTTATTATCTATATTATCTCTTTTTACAATCATCGGCTATTTTTAAATTGTTCGGCAATTTATTTCGCACAATCATTGTTAAGGAACATGTCCTAATTGGTTCTTTATCTTTTCTACATACTGCGTCGGTACCTATATTCATCTCTCATGATGATATAATTATCATGTCCACAATTCACTCAGATATTCTTTCTATATTATGCGTCAGTAATTACGTTCACCTTTCTTAATATTTTCTAAGTTTTAATTCTATCTCGACTATTATTTTTGTCCGTTTTACTCAATCCGTCGTCTAAGGCGACGATAATTATCACAATTAATTAAATATTAAATATTCAATTTTTATGAAATGTAAACATAAAGATGTTAAATTTCTTAGTCCGTCCAATTATATGAAAATGTTTAAAATAATTTGAATTTAATTAACAAGATTTTTGTTGATTTATCGAAAATAATTAATAAGATTCGTAAATGTTCGAAAAACCTTTGTTTATACTTTGGTCAAAGTTTTCTTAGTTGAAAAGCAAAAATTGTCGTTTTAAGTTTTCAGGTTATGGTATAAATGGTTTTACTCAATCCTTCTTAAGTTATCTTGAGGTATACACAAACATTTACCCCTAAACAGAAGTTTAGTTAAATGGTTTGTGTATAAGGGAATAATCCCTTTAAAAATCCTTTGTTAAAACATTTGTCAAAACATATTTCCATTTCTTTTTGGTAAAATCCAAAGTCTTAAAAGGGCTCTTAATTTTTGAAGAGTCTATATGCATATATATTACCATTATTAATCCAACGGTCATTTTATGTAAAGGATTAAGTTTTTAACCCCTAAGCGTTAATGGTTCTAATCTTTGAAAAGTCAATATAGCTTCCATTATCTATTAATCACACGGTTAAATCATATAAAGGATTAAGCCCTTAATCACATGTTAAATATTTAAGGTATAAGTTTTCATTGTTTAGCCAATTCAGGGCAATTTATAACTAATTATTAACTCATTATTATTCTTATATACAAACAATTGGTCCTTAATGATCTCAAGCATGAATTTATCTATTTACAGCCTACACACGTGATTCACCAAATTTATGAATGCCACATGTGCATTGATCAATCCAAACGACATCACATGAAACTCATAATGTTCATTACAAGTACCAGATGTAGTGATTGGAATACATAATCTTTTTCGCTGATGCGAAGTTGATGATAACCATGTTGTGGATCAAATCTTATAAACAAACGCTAGAACCTTGTAAATGATCGAACAAATCTTCCATTTCGAGTTATGGATATCGTTTTCGATTATCAATTTACTCAGTTCACCGTAATCTATAAATATAAGGAATGATAACACCATAGCTCTTCATGATGACAGGCTTGGTATAATAAAATCTTTTTCCGACAACTTCCTCAGTTGTACGATAATTCCTTAAATACAGATGATGCTGACGTACAGTGCACGAGCCACAAGTGCAGCACCGGGAATATAATCAATACCAATTTCAACTTGCCTTAATAACGAAAGTCTAGGTAATTCATCAACAAATACTTCCTAAAGTTTCAAATAACAGAAACATCTTTTAATAATTCAATATTAGGTTCTTCTAGATTACAATGTCTATGACTAATTCACAACCATTTACGGTATAATCCCAAGTCTAAATACAGGATATGGTCATCCATTAAGAATTATTTAGTTCACTTTTGATAATCAACATCTTATCATTTAGGGGAATTCTATTCGAGTTCCCATCAACTAAGACAATTTCGTCATGTCATAATCAATCAATCCATTCTATTGGCATTACTAACTTTCCAGTTTCGTTGCCGTCGATAAGATGTGAACTTCCCAAAAGACTAATAATAACTCATAATCCTTCACAATTTCAGGGATATCAGGAGACATAACTATCATCTAAAGAGTAAGGTCAACGCATAATCTATGCGATAGAATTTCAAATTAGATTCAAACGAAAACATTTAATGAATATGAATATATCCCATGTTTTCATAATTTGAGTACGCATTCGAAAGATCCTCGGATCGTTACCCAGGTCATTCAAATGAAATCAAATCATAAGAAATGATAAGAACGTCAATACATCCAGTCGGGTATCAACACTCAGTAATCAGATACTTTTCCTAAGAATCTCACTACGGGAGAATTGGACAAGAAGGGAATATCAATTGTCAAATAAGACAAATTCCACAGATGAGTAAATTCGATTCAAAAGAATAGATGCTACCGGCACATATGTAGGTGTCCCTAACACTATGTCCTTATTTTACACTTCTTGCAGATCTCATAAAATTTAATCTTTCACAATCTTCAAAGAAAATGTAGTATTTATTCATTAGTTTTACGGTGACTACTAATTAGTCTTGCATGGTCCATTCCCAATTGTATGTAGGCGCGCAACTATGTACAATTTCAAGATCAACGATGCAATACTCAGTTCGTCAAAATGTTATCATCATGTTTATAATAAAAACATTTTCAGGCTTAATTCTTAAATAAGAATCAAGAATATATTTACAAAGGTTTTCTTTGTTATGGAAATAATTAAGTTTTCAAAGCGTCTCATAAACAACTTCATTTTGATAACAATCACATATAAATCTCACTTTGAATAATCCTTATTGTGATAAAAACCCAATTTTCCTCAAGGGATACTGTTTTAACTTATAAAAACAATTAGTGATCTGCAAAAGAGTGATGAAAGCTTGTTCACCAAGAACTAACTACAATATATCAGGAAATGAGCTTAGCCAAATAATCATGAGGTTCATGATCTCGATGGCACTCAAAAGAATAATCCACAATGTAACTCAAATCGAGATGAGTACTTGCTCAATGGTTACATCACTAATGCGAACATTAGGATGAAGCAATAAGAGATAGATAACATCGATACATGTAGGATTTAGCAATCAAAGGTAGTCTTTTTCATTAATCACAAACAAGTCAAAATTGTACCGTAACACATTACGTGTCACTATGTCATACAATTCTCAGAACTCATCCTACCAACTGATATCTCAGTTAAGTTAGGGATTATTTTTAAAAGATACCACAATGAATACTAATCTACAAGAGTCATTAGGTGTTCCATATGTTCCGGAAGATCCATTGGTCCCAATTTAGAAGAAGATTTCTTCAATTTATTTCTTGGACACTGGGCATCCTCGTCAGTGGACAATGGCCTAGAAACAATACTTAACACGAATCAACAATCAATTAAAACCTTATAATTCAATCACAGGACTTAACGACTTCCTCTTAACAATCTCATATTCCATACATGTTAAATTTTTACCTCATTCAAGTTTCAACCAATTTTATACTCAATTCAATATCCTACCTCATATTCCAATACTTTCAATCTTATTTATAAACCTTAATAGGGAAATAAAAGCTCGATATGTATCAACACTTAATTTCCAATCCTATATCTCTTACAACAACAATTATCAAATGAGTCACTAGTATGAAACGACTCACACATTCAATCAGATTTCTCGGAAAGGTACTAGTGGCATGAGGCTTTTGGGTAATGGTTCCAAATGACAGCCTCAAGTGCAACATTCACCCTTTCGTTTCAATTTAAGAATTGGATGAAAATGAATCAGATGACATCTTTCTAGGTGGTAACGTTTTGTCAAACTCCACTCTATAAGAAAAGATCGTCATGACATCGATATCAGTTTTATTCTCGCCAATTCTTCTTCAATATCACAATCAACTAATATCTACCTTTCTACGAATATCAACCATTTGTTGAGATCATAAATATCCACAACTTGGTTTAGATCTAGGATAGCTAGAATTCCTACGAGAATAGCTTCGATTAATTTACTAGGGGATTTAGGGTTTCTTGTGACAATCTACGTCGTATAAATACCTCGTATAATCAAAATAATCATCAAACAATCATGTAATAAAATTACATCATATATATATATAATCCAAGTTATATATATATATATATATATATATATATATATATATATATATATATATATATATATATATATATATATATATATATATATATATATATATATATATATATATATATATATATATATATATATATATATATATATATATATATATATTAAAATAACACTTCTCAGTCTGGCCTTGTCGGTAACTCGGGAATTCTTCGGCACCGTTATAGTCAAAAGATTTTTAGACATTTTTAGAAAAATGTTTATAGTTAAAAGATTTTGAAATGTTTTATTCAAAACCTTGGTTTTAAAAATCTTTCGTTCTCTATAACGAGAGCTCTGGTACCAAACTGTAACACCCCCAAATTTATACAACTCAATACAGCGGAAGACTCGTTGGTGTTACGGGATAGCACATTACTCACATCATAGACAACGCATAAAAATCGCGTCGTTTAATAATAAAGAATTTCCATTCATAAATATCAAATTTACATAGGTCCCAAGTCATATTATTTCATACAAGTTTTACAAACATTTGAATGGAAATTATAATTTAAGTGCGGGCCATGAATTCTTGTCGTCTTCCCGAGAATTACCTTCAAGTACCTGAGATAAAACATGTTAAAAGAAAAGGTCAGCGATAACGCCGAGTGAATTCATAGAGTTTAATAAAATCCATCAATATGATATCAGTATAAGATTATTACTGAAAATCATTTTGTACAAATTATTTTAATAGGCCATAAAATAGCCAAAGTCATTTTATACAAATCTTCATCAAAATCATAATATAGGCGTTTGCCTTAAAAATCATTATACGAGCCAATGTCGTAAAAACATCATACAATACGTCTTACGACGTTGTATGAAAATAAAAACCGTTATATAAATATGGTTATGAAAAACCAAAACACGAACATAATATCAATAGTATGACCCTGTATTGCTAGTCAGGCAATACATCGTAATTCGGTGCGTCTAGTAGTATTTCGTTAGTTGGATTATTATAAGCCGCATGACATTGTTACCTTACTATCACAACAACGGGTAGCTAACCCGATACCAAATTTGCCCATCTAAGTTAGCGTGTCGTCACAAAGGTCACGCTATAGAAATCTTCTCATACATAAATTCGCTTACCAATCAATGTGGCACGACGGGGATCAACCGTCAAGGCGCGAACTGGGGTGATCATCCCCAAATAGTACTATTATATGCATAAGCGTCTACCAATCCCGGTAGTTCACAATTCATGCTAATGGGACTTTTAGTGACATAACCTAACTTTAATAATCCATTTTATTTCATCTATCGGGTCCTTTAATCATTTATCGAGTCATACAATCGGGTCATACAATCATTCGGGTCCAAATCATTAAACAAACAATCGGGACAAATGGTGTCCTATTTTATACAAACTAACATGTTATCTCCCTCGCGGGTTTATAAAACATTTATAAAAAAACATTTAAAAGAGTGCGAGGCTATGAAATCACATTGATGTGGGAAGGCGGGTTATCGGCAATTCGGACGTACGGTACGTGCTTCAATCACGGAAACCTAGACAAATAATACTTGTCTTAGACTCATGTCCAATGACTTTATAAAAATAACAATTATGTATACATATGATGATTTTATATACATGATGATCAAGTGGGTTTACATGTTCTCGTTTACTCATTTTAGTGTTATATGTCGATAACGTTTATACTAGTTTTCTAGTTTTACCTATTTACGTGTTTTAGGTCCAATAAGCCTATTATAAGTTTATTAACTTGTATTAATCCATGTTATACTTATATTATCAGTAGTTAAACTTTACAAGTTGGGACCAAATGGGTTAAGCCCAATAAGTTCTTTTTATGAGTGTTTATCTCATTTAGTCCAATTATAAGCTCAAGTATTAGTTCAATATGTTTACTTAGCTCGTTAATGTCCGTATGCCCTATAGTTCGGGTTTTATCGGTTTTTACTTGTTATACATGTCTATATATCAGTATATAAGTTTTATAAAGTTTACATTAGACGGGTCCAACCATCTAAGTTTTATTTAACAAAAACGTTAATTTTACGGTATTAGCCGAAAAAGTCGTAAAAATCATGTTTATAGTTTTATAACTTATAAAACTTAACAAGTTACTATTTTTATAAAATGTCCACTTATTTACCATTGTACATATTTATATAAATGCATTATATGAGTTAGTGGGTTTTAATTTATATTTTATACTATTAAATTTTTGAGTGCTTATATAATAGTATTATACTTTAATTTCCAAAATATGATTTTTATTTTCACTTTCACCAAAACTGCCATATCTTGAGTTCTATATGGAGATAGAAGCTCAAATTTTTATCACATAAACTACATGATATGTGCTACATTTAACTCTGCTATAGCTACTGTTGAATCATCTTCTAAGTATTTTCTAAAAATCGTCCAAAACAGTGAACTCAGATTTGTACCTTAAACTTGTTTTGATCATATCTCACTCATTACAATGATTCCATTGCATGGCCAACTCTCACATGTGTACAAGACATATAGCTTACTGTAAATGGATTCTACTTCATCATTTTATCAGTCCATGACCTGTTTCTTTACTGTTTTATACAGCCATCACTTTTAAGCAAGATTTTAGCCTTGTTCTTTGTAGTTTTTCACCTTTTTAATCATGTTTATCAACACCAAATCCCCACATAACATTTTTTTTTTTTTTTTTTTTTTTTATCATCATATACATATACAATAGGAAATGAAAAACTTTTTTACATAATCAAAATAACAAGAAGATGAGGAGGACAATCTTTATACCACCATGATGATGTAGGTTGTGATCAAAACATGGATTTTGATGGAGAAACTTATGAGTAACCAAGACCATCTTCAAGACCACCAATCTTCATAAACTCCTTGTGGAAAATCAGCCCTAATACTCCATGGAAACTCCTCCTTGGATGTTAAAACTTGCACCAATCTTCATCTCTTTGAATGGAGATTAACATATGTAAGTTATAACAATAGTTTGTGGTTAAATTTGGATCAAATGGGGAGTATGGGACGAAATCCTAGATAGAGGAAGAGAGGATTTAGTTGTTTGCATGTGTGAGAAAAGGAGTGTGTGGTTTTGGCTAGTGGTTTAGCTAGTTTTGATGGAAAGTGGCTTACATTGTAAGCTTACAAGGACAAGTGTGACTTAGTTTGTTAGGTTATTGACACCTAAGGTGTTAGTAGCTTAGTATTGCTGATTTTGAGTGGGGGTGGGACAAGTGTCCCACTTGTCTCATCCCCATTTATTTACGGATACTCCTTGATTCCAGTTTCCTCGATTTGTGTGCCCTCGGGTCGTTTTACGAAAAACGTTTTTATAAATTATGAATCAACGTCACAAAACGAATCTAATAAAAATTGTTTCATAAAAAAGGAATTCGAAAACGTAAATACGTAATCCTAAGGTTTCCGGTTTAGCCGTAAAGGACCTTAAAATAAAATCGTAAGTCCTAATCTCTTCTCGTAAATTTGTGAGTTTATGAACCAACACAAATTTAAAACTCCAAAATAATATTCATGGACAAATTTATTTTCTGAAATATTGGACTGTCACCAAAGACGATGTATGTAAACGTAAGCACGTAACGTAGAATCCTCCGGTTTAGACGTAGTCGATGCTACTCCAAGACGTAAATCCAAATTTCTTCCCAAAAATAAGTGAGTTCATAAAATAATATTTTCAAATGAATATTGAGAATAAAATATTGACCATAAATTGACAGATTGTCACATATGATCTTAAACACGTTAACCCAAACACCTCTTATCTTTTTCAATTCAAGATTAAACAAGTATAAGTGTGATTCAATGTTACCCAAGCCCAATCAAACAGAATAACAGTTATATTATGCAGTATCAAGCCAGATTAAGTCATAAAAACAACAAGAACACAAGCAAATCACCAAATCACCAAAAATCAAGTATTAAAGCAGATTTTAGGTAAAAGGGTTCAAACCTCATGGATGTACATCCACACCCACGAATGTTTGAGTTGATGTGCTAGCAAGAACAAGCACAAGCTTCCAACAACAACCCTGCTAAGATTCAACAAGGTTAGCACAATAAAATCAAAAACAGAAAGATGACAACTTGGAAAATAAACTTGATTAATGCAACCTTGTTCTCACACTTGATTATCCCAAGTTATAAGCCTCACAACACCTTGATAACACAATATCAGGATGCTATGATCCACTTATAGCCCAAGAATTCCAAGGTTTAAACCAAGACTTAGCAAAATATCAAATTTTGATCCTTTGTGCAATTTCTTGCACAAGGTTTAAAAACACGTTTTGAGATTCAAGATTAGTTAACATTAAACAATAACAAACAGATATAAAGATTGGCACTTGGATTTTCTTCACAAATTCAAACACTTGGCATTAATCAAGAGCAAGGATTTACAGAAAAGTGAACAAAGGAAAAACCAAGAGCAAGCTGCTATGATGCAGCTTCTATGCATTATATAGGCTAGAAATGAACTACTACAATGCATAAAAACGTAAAACCCTAATGTGTAAATTCCCTTAAATTCCCTTGAGAGTTTTGGCATTTTTCTTGATCATGTGACTGAATTTGGCGTTTTGTTGTTGTTGGCTGGAAAAAGTGTGATCCAATGGCTTGAAGGAAGCTTAAAAAGTAAGCTTAAATACTGAATGTTGATTTCCTGGCAAGCTTTGGCATTTTCCACAAAAACGCCAAAGGAGGGTTTATGATGAGACTGCTTTTATACATAGTCTCATCGTCCAAATAGGGCTTAAAATGCATTAAATATCATCAAAATACCCAAATATATGCTTGTGTTTGTTGCTTGTGTATTTTAGGTACAGATATTGAGAAAATGACAAAAGATCACAAGAATCATGCAAAAACGAACACGGGAAACGAAGCCGCACGATGAACCAAGCCCTAATGAAGAATTTTCCAAAGTCAACCCTTGAAGATTTGAAGAATATTGAAGATTAGTCCTCCAAGTTTGAAGAATTGACACTTTATACCCTTGTATCTTCATAATTACAAGTTTGGTCCCTAAAGTTTGTCAAAATTACAAAAAGGACCCTTAACTTTAAAGAATTGGCAAATTTAGTCCCTCAACTAACCTAAATTGTCAATAATGGTCCTCCAAGAAGTCAACAAACAAGTCAAGTCCTTAAAGTTTGAAGACATTACAAAAATAGCCCTTGAAGAATGCCAAAATTACACTTGAAGTCCTTGTTAGAAGTATGGAAAGTTTATGTGCCAAAAATGACAAAAGCTGAAACTTAAAATCAAAGGGAATGAAGTTGTGCCATTTTATTACAAAGTGAAGGAAAGAAAGAAGCTTGGGGACCTAAACCGCCAAACAATCAAACTCACCACCACCTATCATTTTGCCATGTCACCTCCACCAGCCAACCACATCACACCACCTCACTCCCCCTCCCACGTCACACCCCACTCACGATTTAAAACTGATTATATTAATCAGTTTATTCTTTCCCTCCTTAACATATATTTAAAATATTTAATCCCCAAATCAGATTAAACTTTCTCCTTAATCCACCCATAAACCCTAAAAATCCCAGGTCCAATTGACCTATAATCAAAGGGGTTTTTGCTGTAATTATCCAGATCACTAATTCATTCCATCCTCACCCCATCCCACACCCAAAACGTGAACCAAGACCAACCCATGTGGTTGTGGACCCCTCCCCTGCACACGTCTCTTTCCCCCAAACCCTATACCCGACCAAACCAACGCGTATGATGAAGTACTTGGTCCCCAAGGACATTTCAACGTCTCAGATGCATTCAAACATCACAATGAGAGCTGGCATATCACATGGAGCTTTTTGACCCAATTTTTAGTCAAGAACACAAGGGCAATTTGGGATTTTCAAACCATTAGGGTTTTAGCTGTTTAATATTTTATTCAGTATCTAGAAAGATCTGTAGGCTGCTATATAAAGCCATAAGACTTAGCATTTTAGTTCTTGTTCCTGAATTTTTTCCAAGATCACAAGCTTGTAAATCCCGTTTGATTAATGAATGAAATTGGTTAAGTATTGTTGATGAAAAGATTCCAGGATCCTCATTTACATTTCTGTTGTTTAGATTGAGTTCCAAGTTTTATTTTCAAGTTTTTAAAATTTCAGTTTTTGTTCAAAGTTTCTGAAAGTTTGGATTTTTGGCAAAAACCTTGTTCATGGTTTGTTTTTCCAGGTCTTTAAAGTTGTTGTGCAAGTGTTTTAAAGGAAGTATAAGGAAGTTTTATGAAAAGGTTTTTAAAAGAGAAAGAAAAATCACATTTGACTTGAATATTTTGCTTGTTTCTTTTCACTTTTTCTTAGAAGGTGTGATTGAAGGAGTGTTGTTCAAGTGATCTGCATAGGCCCGGGTCTATTGGAGGTGACATTCAGTCACTGTTGGGCCTGGATGTAGGCCCAACAAGGTACTCCTTGTTCCTTGTTTGAATTTTTCTTAAGTTACTGATTTTGTGGAATTTGTATGAAAGATGGTAATTTGTGTGTTTAAGTGTTTGAAATAGCTCATTGGTTGTTAGTATGCATGATTGTAGTGATTGAAATCAGTTTGAGTGTGTTTTGAAAGGATTTAGTTTGAAAAAATTGATTTTCAGTTTGTTAAGGGGTGTTTGGATTTGTGATTTAAGCAAATTTTGTGACAAGTTTGTGAGTTAAAAGCTGTTTAAACACACTCTTTAGGTAGCTAGTAGTTGTAATTTAGCATAAGTTTTCATTTTGGAAGAGTTTTAAAGCATTTTGCAAGTCAAAAGTTTGGAAAATATAGCAAAAATCAGAAACCTGCCTACTGCTTGATTTTTGAGTAATTTGTGCCTTCAACTTGTGAAACCTGCTAGATAATAGGTTGTGTAAGGGTGTGCTTTAACTTATTTGTCTCTTGGTTGATTTGGATGCTAGTTATGAAGGCTTGAATCTCATTTGAATGCAAGTAGTTTGTCATTTGTTCATCAGTCATAATATTTGCCTTATTCAGAAACTTTGGGTGGTATTTGGTGCTTGATTCTGTGTTGTAGCTTGTTTGATTTTGTGTTATTTGACTCCTTATACTCCAAAGAGTATAAGGGTGCCCCTTGTATCCAATCAAACACCACAATCAACAAGAACCAAGCTCCTCTTGGTTAATATTCACAAGTGAATATATCACTTGTGTTCATCAGTCAAAAAGTGAACTGAGCACGTTTTGGTTTCCATTTAAGCTTAATCTTGATTATATTGGACTAGTGTTTGTGTTTTGGTGATCTAAGTAGTATCTGGATTAAGTGTTAAAAGTAAAAAAAAATAAAAAAAAATAAAAAAAGCTCACCTTGCCTGGGCTCGAACACGCGACCTTGCTTTCCAAGGGCTAGCGTGTTAACTAGTGATCTAGATGGCTTTTTACGTTTACATTTCATTTCATTACTTATTTAAGTAGTGTTAGTTTTATAGCTTATTTAGATAACAGCTTTTAAATAAGCCGTTTCTAGCTTATTTCTTGTAGCTTTTTCCTGTTTAGCATTTTTCCTAGGATATTATTAGGATTGTTGACTTTTCTGAGCAAAAAGTTTATTTTTCCCATTATTCATTAATTTATTAGGATTATTTTAAGTTTAATTTTTAGAAAGTCATTTAAAAATAGTAAAAGGTAATTTAAAAATCTGAAAAAATAGTTTTTAGGTTTTTAATCATATTTTTGAGGTTTACAGCTTTTTAGGTTTTCAATTTAGCTTATTTTTGATTTTATAGGATTTTAGGGTTTTTAAGCAACTTTAAAATTTAATATAAAATTATTAAATAGGTTTCTGAAAATTTGGATTGCATTTTTGTTTTAGTTACATTATTTAGGATTTTTGGTAATTTTTTAGAATTTATTTACAAACTTTTTATTTTTTTGAATATTTTAATATTATTTTATTATTAAAAATTGAAGTTTTATTTTTTTTTATTTTTTACATTTTTCCTAGGTTAAGGAAACTTAATTAGGAGTTTTAGCACTTTCCAAATATTTTTTAGACTTTTCAATTAATTTCTAGAATTAATTTAAGATTTAACTGTTTTTAATAGTTTTTAAGTGTTTAAAAATAGTTTAATTTGGGTTTAAAATTTTAAAAAATTGTTTTTAGCTTAATTAGGATATTTTTGAGGTTTACAAACTATTAGATCTTGTTTAAGGCTTTTTAATAATTAAAAGTGATTTTTAGGGCTTTAATAGCATTAAAAAGTCATTATCTAATTAATTAAAAGGTCTTAGCAAGTTTGGATTTTTTGTAAACTCTTAGAATATTATTGGGGATTTTTAGTAATTTTTAGGAATTTTTAGGTTAAAATTTTAATTTTGGCATTATTTACGGTTTTACGTATTCGCCTTTTCGTCGTAGTTTAATTCGTCTTTGTAACCGTCTTTCTCTTCTAATCCCATTTCTTTCTCAATCATATAATCACAAATCAATATCAATTCAATACACAACGCACTTGCCTCCTTGGGAAACGAACTTGGACTTCATTTGGGTCATTAGTGCTCGGTTTTCCTAAACCGACACTTAATACTACCACTATTTGTACTTCCTTTTCCTAAAGGTCGTATTTTACTACAATCATTTTGGCGCCGCTGCCGGGGAGGCGTGTTGTGTTTTGGTTGAACCATTGTTGTTTTTATATAGCCATAAATAGCTAATTGTATTAGTAGCACTCTACTAATACGTATTATTCGTTTTTCGTTTTTTGTGAATACTATTACTATATTTTATACGTAGAACAATAAATTTACAAGTACTCCAAATACGTGAGAAATCACAACCTTGACTTGGGAGGTCATTACCCAATCATTGTATTCGAATCTCAAACCAAAGAAAAAAGGCAAAAATAGATAAATACTTTCGTGAAGCTCGATTTTGAGAAATACAAACTATAAGGTGGGTATAAGGCGGTTGTATTTCACGACCTAAAGGAAAAAGGCTCTTAAGTGCTTCGCGCCGCCTCGTTTCCTCCGCTTGCTTGTGCGTATTTTGATTTTGAAAGCTAATCGAGGGTTTTGCCGCCCAAAGTATTACTAAGTATCATATATATTTTCTTGGTTTCTATTGATTAAACCCTCTTGAACGATTTGGTGTTCCACCATCGTTCTAAATTCATCGAAGGCGTTCACTTCACGTGATCATTTTCATTCCTTGAGGCTTCTTTAATCGAGAGATTTGATTAAGGAGGAGATTTGTAGATTTGTGTCTACTAATACATTCCAAAAAATCCAAAAAAAAAAAAGTAAAAACAATCAAAAACCACAAAGAAATTGAAAAAGTAAAAACACCAAAAAGAATCTTCTTTGCTCGCCTTCTCGTTGTACGTGACGTTTATGCAAACTCGCTCTAAAGCAAGACGTGCTCGTAAACGAAGAAACAAATCAATCACTCCTACTAGTGAGGAGTCTCCTATTGACGAACCCATTGTAGTGAAAGAAGCACCCATGGCTAATCGAACTATGATGGAGTTGCTTCAAGCACCCACCGAGGGTTATGGAGAAGCGATTGTGATTCCCGCTATCCTTGAGGAGAATTTTGAGGTTAAGACGGGTTTATTGTCCATGATTCAAAACAACAAGTTTCGAGGTGACGAAAAGGACAACCCTCATAACCACATTCGCCAATTTAATCGTCTCACCGCCACTTGCAAGTTTAAGGACGTCTCAAACGACTCGATTAAGATGATGCTTTTTCCGTATTCCTTAGCGGGGCCCGCAAAAA
The DNA here is from genome assembly GCA_025667525.1 of Glebionis coronaria. Lineage (NCBI taxonomy): Eukaryota > Viridiplantae > Streptophyta > Magnoliopsida > Asterales > Asteraceae > Glebionis > Glebionis coronaria. The sequence continues at coordinate 206,028,970 of CM046875.1, forward strand.
TTTGGTTAGAGAAAGAGCCACCCAATTCTATATTGACGTGGAAGGATCTCGTTTCAAAATTCGTGAACCAATTTTTTCCGCCCTCTAAGACTACGCACTTGAAAAACGAGATTTCAAAGTTTTCGCAAGAGTATAATGAGAGTTTTTCAACTGCTTGGAATAGGTTTAAGGAAATGTTGCACGAATGTCCTCATCATGGTTTTTCCGACTTGCATCAAATAGACACGTTTTACAATGGCTTGAACGATCATGAGCGTGATTATCTTAATGCCGCCGCGGGTGGTAATTTTTGTGTAAGACGGTCGAGGAAGCATTGTTAATCATTGAGAATAGGTCTAAGGTGTATAGTCCTCGTAGCACGTCGAGTGTTCGTAAGACTTCGTCTTCGCCTTCATTGTCACACACCGTTGATGCTTGCCAAATCGAGGCTAATTTGGAGAATAAGATTTTTGATAAGTTGAAAGGATTGTTAATTGAGTTTAAAGTTGGTGAACAACCCGCTCCCGCTACGATTAAAGCGGTTGAGGTTTCTTGTATGTATTGTGGTGGAGCTCACGATTATTCCGAGTGCATTACCAATGGTGGTAGCACTTCGAGTGCCTTCGCGGCCGCGGGAACATATAACCAAAACGGTCAAGTTCCTCGCACTAATCAATTGACTCCACCGGGTTTTCCACCAAATCAAAATGCTAACAATTATCGAAACAATCAAGTTGGTTACCAAAGCAATCAAAGGAACAATTTTAAGGGTAATAACAACTATGGAAATCAAGGAACTAGTAGCCAATTGCAAAATCAAAATCAAAACCGTAATTTTCAAAACACAAGTCAAGGTCTTCAAAATGTTTACACAAAAGAACTTCCAATGGACTTTTTGAATTACGCCACGGCAAATGATAAGATTTTGGAAAACATACAAGAGCAATTGGCTAGTCAAGCTAGGGACACGGCTAAAAACACTAAGGAGTTGGCTAACTTTGTGAAAGAAAATCTTAACATGAGAAATGAATTGAAAAATGATTTTTCTAATCAAATTCGAGGTCAAAACAACAAGATAGAGCAAAGTCATGCTAGGCTTGAACAAAAAATTGACCAAAAAGCCGCTAGTCAAGATTTGAAGTTTAATAGTCACGATGCTAAGCTTAATGCAATTTTGGAAGCCGTCATGGGAAATAAAGCCTCTACTTCGAGTGGTCTACCTAGTAACACCGTTTCAAACCAGAAGGGAGAGATGAAAGTGATTACCACACGAAGTGGTAAGACACTTAAAGAACCGACTCCTCAACCAATTACTCCAACGGTGGAGGAAATTGAGGAAGAACCCGAGGTGGTGGTCGAAAAGGAGCATGTTTCAATCCCATAAAGTACCGCTCATGCCACACCTACGGTCGACCCTTTACCAACATTGGAACCCGAGATTCCAAAGGCTATGCCTATGCACCAACCCACACCACCCTTGCCTTACCCATCGAGACTTAGGAAGGAGAAACGACAAGAGCGCGACAACTACCAATTTGAGCTTTTTATGAAAATGTTTCGTGAGTTGCACCTTAATGTGAGTTTCGCCGATGCTTTGGTCATGATGCCTCGATTTGCCGCTAACTTTAAGAGTATGTTGAACAACAAGGAGAAATTGCACCAAATGTCTAGTTGTTCGTCGGTTTATCTTAATCGCATACCTCAAAAAGTCGGTGATCCCGGTAAATTTTTGATCCCTTGTGCAATTCAAGATATGGAAGAATGCTATGCCTTGGCCGATCTTGGTGCTAGAATTAACTTGATGCCACTTGCAATCTTCAAGTCGCTCAATCTTCCTAATCTTACTTCTTCACGAATGTCTATTGAGTTGGCCGACCATTCCACGATTCTCGCATGTGGTTTGGCGGAAGACGTTTTTGTGAAAGTGGGGAAGTTCTACTATCCCGTAGACTTTATCGTTGTTGATATCCCCACGGATCCTCAAGTTCCTCTTATTTTAGGTCGTTCGTTTTTAGATACGTCTATGGCTTTAATTGATGTGCATGCTAGAAAGATCACCTTACGTTTCAACGACGAGGAACTTGTTATAAACGCAACTCAAAATTCTCAACTTTCTCATGTTTATTCCGTTGCTACCATAAATCTCGTTGATATGATCTACGTGGTTTGCGAGGAATTTTCACAAGAAGTTTTAGGGTTTGGTGATGAAGAAACTAGTGACAATCCCACTATGTTAAATCCAATTCTTGATAATTCGACACCAACCTTCACTCCTTTCGAAGGTGGTGGTTTTACGTTGGAAGAATGTAATGTTCCACGTACTTGTGACGAAGACCTCGACAACGATGAGGACTTCTCGATTATCAAGGATTTTCTCAACGATTTCCCATTTCCTCCACCCGAGGAGGTTATGAGTATCGAGCCCAAATCTTCACTTGAGGAACCACCTATTCTCGAGTTGAAAGATTTACCTCTTCACCTCGAATATGTCTATTTGGAGGAGGACGACAAGTTGCCGGTTATTATTGCGAAGGATCTTTCGAATGATGAAAAAACCGCACTTGTCGATGTTCTAAAGGATCACAAAGGGGCGATTGCGTGGAAGTTATCCGACATTAAGGGAATCGATCCCAAGTTTTGTACTCACAAAATCTTAATGGAGGAGGATTTCAAGCCAACAATCCAAAGTCAAAGGAGGGTGAACCCCAAAATTCACGACGTCATCAAAAAGGAGGTCCTTAAACTCCTTGACGCGGGAATGATTTACCCTATTTCCGATAGCCCTTGGGTGAGTCCTATTCATTGTGTCCCTAAAAAGGGAGGGATGACCGTTGTGCCAAACGATGCCAACGAGTTAATTCCCACTAGACTCGTGACCGGATGGAGAGTGTGCATTGACTATCGAAAGTTGAATGAAGCCACTCGAAAAGACCATTTTCCCTTGCCCTTCATGGACCAAATGTTGGAGCGTCTTGCGGGAAACGATTTCTATTGCTTTTTAGATGGTTTTTCCGGTTACTTCCAAATTTCCATCGATCCTCGTGATCAAGAAAAAACTACGTTTACGTGTCCATATGGAACGTTTGCCTATCGTAGAATGCCATTCGGACTTTGCAATGCACCGGTAACTTTTCAACGATGCATGATGGCTATTTTTCATGATATGATCGAGAAGACGATGGAAGTCTTCATGGATGACTTTTCCGTGTTTGGTGATTCTTTCACTTCGTGTTTGTCGAACCTAGAGAGAATGTTAAAACGTTGTGAGGAAACCAACCTTGTGCTCAATTGGGAAAAGTGTCATTTTATGGTTAAGAGTGGAATCGTCTTAGGGCACAAGGTCTCGAAAGCAGGGATTGAGGTAGATCGAGCTAAGGTAGACGTCATCGCCAAATTACCTCATCCCAAAACCGTCAAGGGAGTTAGGAGTTTCCTAGGCCACGCGGGCTTTTATCGTCGATTCATCAAGGATTTCTCAAAGATTTCTCGACCCATTACACATCTTCTTGAAAAAGAGGCACGTTTTGTCTTTGACGAAGATTGTGTACGAGCCTTTGAGATCCTTAAGTGGAAACTTACCGAAGCTCCCATTCTTGTTGCTCCCAATTGGAACCTCCCCTTCGAACTCATGTGTGATGCTAGTGATTATGCTATAGGGGCCGTTTTGGGGCAACGTCATGATAAGCACTTCTTGCCTATTCACTATGCTAGCAAGACGATGACCGAGGCTCAACTTAAATACACTACAACGGAAAAGGAGTTCCTTGCCGTGGTGTATGCATTTGAGAAGTTCCGACCTTACCTTGTCTTAGCTAAATGCATAGTGTATACGGACCATTCGGCTATCAAGTATCTCATGGCTAAACAAGATGCAAAGCCGAGATTACTTCGTTGGATTCTCCTCCTTCAAGAATTTGATCACACCATCATTGACAAAAAAGGAGCCGAGAATCTAGCGGCCGATCATCTCTCTCGTTTGGAAGATCCTCACCAAAGTGTTTACGAGCCTAAGGAAATCACCGAAACATTTCCGCTCGAGACACTTGGTGAAGTGAATTCTAAGCTTGATTCTTCTACCCCATGGTTTGCGGATTTTGCAAATTACCATGCGGGTAACTTCATCATTAAGGGTATGACGACTCAAGAAAAACGAAAATTCTTTCGTGACGTCAAGTTCTACTTTTGGAACGACCCTTACTTGTTTCGAACTTGTGCGGATCAAATCATCCGACGTTGTGTGTTTGGCAACGAAGCTTCTAACATCCTTAGAGCTTGCCATGAGGGACCCACGGGTGGTCACCACGGTGCTAATCTAACGGCTAAGAAGGTGTTTGATGCCGGCTTCTTTTGGCCTACTATTTACCGAGATGCACAAGATCTTGTGAAGTCTTGTGATTTATGCCAACGACAAGGAAAAGCCTCACAAAAAGATGAAATGCCACAAAATATCATTCAAGTATGTGAGATCTTTGACGTTTGGGGTATAGACTTTATGGGGCCGTTGCCATCATCTCGTGGTAATAAGTACATTCTCGTTGCGGTTGACTACCTTTCTAAGTGGGTGGAGGCCAAGGCCTTGCCCACCAATGATGCTCGTGTGGTAGTCAAGTTTTTGAAGCAATTATTTTCTCGGTTTGGAACCCCTCGTGCTATCATAAGCGATCGTGGAACCCATTTTTGTAATGACCAATTTGAAAGGGTTCTAAGGAAATACGGGGTTACACATCGTCTTTCTACGGCTTATCACCCACAAACGAGTGGGCAAGTCGAGGTTTCAAACCGAGCGTTAAAGAGGATCTTGGAGAGATCCGTAGGAGAAAACCGACAATCTTGGTCGGATAAGTTAGACGATGCTTTATGGGCCTTTAGGACCGCTCATAAGACGCCCATTAGGTGCACTCCCTATAAGCTTGTGTATGGAAAGAATTGTCATTTGCCTATCGAGTTAGAACACAAGGCTTATTGGGCCCTAAAGCATTGTAATGATGACATGGAGACCGCGGGAAAACACCGGAAAATGCAATTAAATGAATTGGATGAGTTGAGGGATATTGCTTATGAAAATTCATTGATTTATAAAGAGAAAACTAAAAAGTTGCATGATTCAAAAATTAAAAACCGGGTTTTTAACATTGGGGATCAAGTTTTGCTTTTTAATTCAAGATTAAAAATCTTTTCCGGTAAATTGAAATCCCGTTGGTCCGGTCCATTCACCGTGACTCAAGTATTTCCGTATGGGACCATCGAGCTAGCTCAAGATGATGGTCCTAACTTCAAGGTGAATGGACATAGGTTGAAGCACTACTTCGGCGGGGAAGTTCCATCCTTGAACTACCTCGACCAAGTCACCTTCCCCAATGATAATTAGTGTTGAGGGGATCGAGTCGAGCTCATGACTCGGTAATCAAAAACAAGGTGCCTCGTGGGGGAGTCCCATGCTTATCCTATGTACATATTATCGCTTTCTAATGTAGCTTACGTGTGGGGATTTGTGCCCTTCCAACCTTTGTTCCGTGGTTGTTTGTGAATTGTGAACTTTAGATCATGATCTTCACGATTGGAGCCTCTCGTGTTCGTTTATGGGAGCACTCGATCGTTTGCTTTGGAGACATTTCTCAATATCCATGATATATCCTTTGATGTTCTCAGCTTAGGTTTATAGCACACTTCATAAACGGCTATTAATTTAATGGTTACACCCTTTCCATGCTAGATTAGGCATTCGACTACGTCTCTAGTATGGGGGTGTGTGCACCCCTAGACTCGAAACATTGAGGACAATGTTTAACTTTAGTATGGGGGGGTGAATAGATACTTGCCTTGCCAAACCTTCACGCTTTCCAAAGTTTATCATTTTGTTTATCGTTTTTGTTGCAAAATAAGGCTAAAAATGGCCAAATCGTTTATCGTTTTTGTTGAAGACACGAATGTAGGTTTTCCGATGGCGAGAATAAGAGTAATTTTTGACTCGACCGTGCGTGTTGAGCACTTAGCTTTGATTCCTTAACTACACATTAGGCTAAGTCTCTTAAATGAGGATGAGAAATGATTGAGTTAATTATAAGTTACTATGCTAAACGTAGAGTACTCGTATTCTTTCAAAAACTCATGTGTTCTCGTTGTTTGCTTATTCTCCCTTCGCATGTAAATATTTTTTGCTTAATAAATATTGACTTAGCGGTTTAGTTAGGATTGTTGGGTTTCTAGTCTTTTCTAGTAGCTTCCGTGTAATTAAATTGGGAAGACATTAAGGTATCGCCAGCGTCACGGTTTTGAAGTATTGGCACCCGAATAATCGAAAGCTTTACCTAATAATAAGTTTTCAAGTGCTCACCTAAATTAAGCAAAAATTTGAAGCTCACAAGGCCGAAAAATCTATGCCCAAATTGAAAGTGAATCAAGCCTTAATCTTCGAAGCTTTAAAGATCCAAAATTCGCTTTAGCGTGAGGATATACGTCTTTGGATAATAAAACCACCGATGAGGCGGATAATAAAAGGCAAGGCAAGACCGAAGTCATAATAAAAGCTTCACGGCGAAGTTGAATAAAAGATGGAGGTAAACCAAAGATAATAAGGCCCTTCCGTTAGGAGGCGTATAAAAGTCTTGGTAATAAGTCTCATGTTCAAAACCGTTATAAAACCGTGTTTATCGATTCTTCTTGTCAACTTAATTTTTTAACATCGTTGTCTATTAGGAGGGGTTATTGATTTGATGGTCTTAGTTACACCGTTAGGACTCTATTTTTAGACCTAAATCTCTATTATCGCATAAGTCAATGATGTATCCTCGTGAAACATTCAAAGACATAATAAAATATAAGAGATACAACTTAGGAATAATGGGGGAATAAGTACGTGATTAGGGCATATGAGTAGTGTTAGCATTACTAACTTATAATGCCAATGATCTCGTTGCACGCTTGGCATGGAATTGGAGTGAAAATCGAGGACGACGAAATTATTTCTAACGAAGCATTCACGTGTTCTTATTCTATGAACCTAAACGTCCCATTTTGCGATGAAAATCATACATTATGTCTAAAACGCAAGTAGTAGTAATAGTAGTAGTGTAGCTAGTTTATCATTCCAATAAAGTAAATAAAATGAATTTTGGAGGTGCTAAGATACTTAATTCTAGCATTGCGTGAGGGCACGACAATGGTTTAGTATGGGGGAGTGATGAGACTGATTTTATACATAGTCTCATCGTCCAAATAGGGCTCAAAATGCATTAAATATCATCAAAATACCCAAATATATGCTTGTGTTTGTTGCTTGTGTATTTTAGGTACGGATATTGAGAAAATGACAAAAGATCACAAGAATCATGCAAAAACGAACACGGGAAACGAAGCCGCACGATGAACCAAGCCCTAATGAAGAATTTTCCAAAGTCAACCCTTGAAGATTTGAAGAATATTGAAGATTAGTCCTCCAAGTTTGAAGAATTGACACTTTATACCCTTGTATCTTCATAATTACAAGTTTGGTCCCTAAAGTTTGTCAAAATTACAAAAAGGACCCTTAACTTTGAAGAATTGGCAAATTTAGTCCCTCAACAAACCTAAATTGTCAATAATGGTCCTCCAAGAAGTCAACAAACAAGTCAAGTCCTTAAAGTTTGAAGAATTACAAAAACAGCCCTTGAAGAATGCCAAACACTTGAAGTCCTTGTTAGAAGTATGGAAAGTTTATGTGCCAAAAATGACAAAAGCTGAAACTTAAAATCAAAGGGAATGAAGTTGTGCCATTTTATTACAAAGTGAAGGAAAGAAAGAAGCTTGGGGACCTAAACCGCCAAACAATCAAACTCACCACCACCTATCATTTTGCCATGTCACCTCCACCAGCCAACCACATCACACCACCTCACTCCCCCTCCCACGTCACACCCCACTCACGATTTAAAACTGATTATATTAATCAGTTTATTCTTTCCCTCCTTAACATATATTTAAAATATTTAATCCCCAAATCAGATTAAACTTTCTCCTTAATCCACCCATAAACCCTAAAAATCCCAGGTCCAATTAACCTATAATCAAAGGGGTTTTTGCTGTAATTATCCAGATCACTAATTCATTCCATCCTCACCCCATCCCACACCCAAAACGTGAACCAAGACCAACCCATGTGGTTGTGGACCCCTCCCCTGCACACGTCTCTTTCCCCCAAACCCTATACCCGACCAAACCAACGCGTATGATGAAGTACTTGGTCCCCAAGGACATTTCAACGTCTCAGATGCATTCAAACATCACAATGAGACCTGGCATATCACATGGAGCTTTTTGACCCAATTTTTAGTCAAGAACACAAGGGCAATTTGGGATTTTCAAACCATTAGGGTTTTAGCTGTTTAATATTTTATTCAGTATCTAGAAAGATCTGTAGGCTGCTATATAAAGCCATAAGACTTAGCATTTTAGTTCTTGTTCCTGAATTTTTTCCAAGATCACAAGCTTGTAAATCCCGTTTGATTAATGAACGAAATTGGTTAAGTATTGTTGATGAAAAGATTCCAGGATCCTCATTTACATTTCTGTTGTTTAGATTGAGTTCCAAGTTTTATTTTCAAGTTTTTAAAATTTCAGTTTTTGTTCAAAGTTTCTGAAAGTTTGGATTTTTGGCAAAAACCTTGTTCAAGGTTTGTTTTTCCAGGTCTTTAAAGTAGTTGTGCAACTGTTTTAAAGGAAGTATAAGGAAGTTTTATGAAAAGGTTTTTAAAGGAGAAAGAAAAATCAGATTTGACTTGAATATTTTGCTTGTTTCTTTTCACTTTTTCTTAGCAGGTGTGATTGAAGGAGTGTTGTTCAAGTGATCTGCATAGGCCCGGGTCTATTGGAGGTGACATTCAGTCACTGTTGGGCCTAGATGTAGGCCCAACAAGGTACTCCTTGCTCCTAGTTTGAATTTTTCTTAAGTTACTGATTTTGTGGAATTTGTATGAAAGATGGTAATTTGTGTGTTTAAGTGTTTAAAATAGCTCATTGGTTGTTAGTATGCATGATTGTAGTGATTGAAATCAGTTTGAGTGTGTTTTGAAAGGATTTAGTTTGAAAAAATTGAGTTTCAGTTTGTTAAGGGGTGTTTGGATTTGTGATTTAAGCAAATTTGGTGACAAGTTTGTGAGTTAAAAGCTGTTTAAACACACTCTTTAGGTAGCTAGTAGTTGTAATTTAGCATAAGTTTTTATTTTGGAAGAGTTTTAAAGCATTTTGCAAGTCAAAAGTTTGGAAAATATAGCAAAAATCAGAAACCTGCCTACTGCTTGATTTTTGAGTAATTTGTGCCTTCAACTTGTGAAACCTGCTAGATAATAGGTTGTGTAAGGGTGTGCTTTAACTTATTTGTCTCTTGGTTGATTTGTATGCCAGTTATGAAGGCTTGAATCTCATTTGAATGCAAGTAGTTTGTCATTTGTTCATCAGTCATAATATTTGCCTTATTTAGAAACTTTGGGTGGTATTTGGTGCTTGATTCTGTGTTGTAGCTTGTTTGATTTTGTGTTATTTTGACTCCTTATACTCCAAAGAGTATAAGGGTGCCCCTTGTATCCAATCAAACACCACAATCAACAAGAACCAAGCTCCTCTTGGTTAATATTCACAAGTGAATATATCACTTGTGTTCATCAGTCAAAAAGTGAACTGAGCACGTTTTGGTTTCCATTTAAGCTTAATCTTGATTATATTGGACTAGTTTTTGTGTTTTGGTGATCTAAGTAGTATCTGGATTAAGTGTTAAAAGTAAAAAAAAAAGAAAAAAATTGCAAAAAGCTCACCTTGCCCGGGCTCGAACACGCGACCTTGCTTTCCAAGGGCTAGCATGTTAACCAGTGATCTAGATGGCTTTTTACGTTTACATTTCATTTCATTACTTATTTAAGTAGTGTTAGTTTTATAGCTTATTTAGATAACAACTTTTAAATAAGCTGTTTCTAGCTTATTTCTTGTAGCTTTTTCCTGTTTAGCATTTTTCCTAGGATATTATTAGGATTGTTGACTTTTCTGAGCAAAAAGTTTATTTTCCCATTATTCATTAATTTATTAGGATTATTTTAAGTTTAATTTTTAGAAAGTCATTTAAAAATAGTAAAAGGTAAATTAAAAATCTGAAAAAATAGTTTTTATGTTTTTAATCATATTTTTGAGGTTTACAGCTTTTTAGGTTTTCAATTTAGCTTATTTTTGATTTTATAGGATTTTAGGGTTTTTAAGCAACTTTAAAATTTAATATAAAATTATTAAATAGGTTTCTGAAAATTTGGATTGCATTTTTGTTTTAGTAACATTATTTAGGATTTTTGGTAATTTTTCAGAATTTATTTACAAACTTTTTATTTTTTTGAATATTTTAATATTATTTTATTATTAAAAATTGAAGTTTTATTTTTTTTAGTTTTTACATTTTTCCAGGTTAAGGACACTTAATTAGGAGTTTTAGCACTTTCCAAATATTTTTTAGACTTTTCAATTAATTTCTAGAATTAATTTAAGATTTAATTGTTTTTAATAGTTTTTAAGTGTTTAAAAATAGTTTAATTTGGGTTTAAAATTTTTAAAAATAGTTTTTAGCTTAATTAGGATATTTTTGAGGTTTACAAACTATTAGATCTTGTTTAAGGCTTTTTAATAATTAAAAGTGATTTTTAGGGCTTTAATAGCATTAAAAAGTCATTATCTAATTAATTAAAAGGTCTTAGCAAGTTTGGATTTTTTTGTAAACTCTTAGAATATTATTGGGGATTTTTAGTAATTTTTAGGTTAAAATTTTAATTTTGGCATTATTTGCGGTTTTACGTATTCGCCTTTTTCGTCCTAGTTTAATTCGTCTTTGTAACCGTCTTTCTCTTCTAATCCCATTTCTTTCTCAATCATATAATCACAAATCAATATCAATTCAATACACAACGCACTTGCCTCCTTGGGAAACGAACTTGGACTTCATTTGGGTCATTAGTGCTCGGTATTCCTAAACGGGCACTTAATACTACCACTATTTGTACTTCCTTTTCCTAAAGGTCGTATTTTACTACAATCAGTTTATCACGTGAGCACATGAGTGACGAGGCAAGGGTTTTAGAGGTTGGGATGTGTTTAGGGACACCCTAATCTTAATTCTGGAAGAGATTAGGGTTTAATTTCAAGTGAATTAACAAAACCCAAATCGTGTTCTTGAGTGAATAGTGACATGTTTAATCTGTTTTTGGGTTTAAACATGTTGTTTGGCGCCAAAAATAAACTAATCAGTTATGATTAGTTAATTAAACTGAGTGGGATGTGAGGTGGCATGGTTATGAGTTGTGATTGGTTGAAATCTGGTAGTGGGGCACGTGTCATAAGGTGAGAGGTCTAGGTAACTATGGTTGTCCGCCCATTTCAGTCCTTCATCTCTTTAACTCCTTTCTGTAACACCCCATTTTGGAAATGGAATCTTACGCATAATCATGGCGTGTCATCAAAGCATACAAGGGTAAATGTCTAAGCATTATTTGGCCATAAAAGGGAAATACCGGAATCAAACATCGGTAACCCCAAAGTAGAGCTCATCACACACAAACATAAATACTGAAAAAGGAAAGGACGAAACAATGTCCATAGCAAACTGTATTAAAGTAAAGGAAATGCATTAAGTAAAGAAAGACAGTAAAGCTTCCAGTCCATATGCACGTACGTTTGAGATCTACGAGCGTCCCTGAGTACCTGCCGTTTTGGGAACATGAAAAGGAAAACGGCTGAGCAAGACGCTCAGTGCACGGATGTACAATATAGCATGAAATAGGATAAGCATGTAACATATAACAGCGGAAGACTAAGTTCTGAGTAAACTGGTTAAGTATTAAGAAAACTGGTTTTATAGTTTGAAAAGCCTTATGTTTATCTTATGATAACTGTTTTAACATAAATATACCATAGCCCATATAGGTCATGAAAAGGTCACGTGCATGAATACTTGGAGGGGTGACCTCATCATGCTGATTAGAGGGGATGCCTCTAATTAATATACTGGTTTGGGTAGGAGGGATCAACTCCTTGTGAAGGATGCAAGGCACACACCACATTCACCATGAAATACTGAATAAAACATGTAACTAGGATGCACCCATACGCCCCACATGATATAATAATATGGCCAAAACTGAAAGGGACGCCACGAGCAATCACTCCGCCGGAAGTCATAACATTGGTGCCTCCAATGTTATGGTTATGGTACCTCCATAACTAGGTGAAACTGGTCATGCTTGTATATGGCTATAGATTATGCTAATTAAACATAAGCAGTTCAAAACAATAAAACAAATACTGGGGAAAACAGTTGGCTGCATACGGGGAAATCCTAATAAGGAAAGAATGTCCATACTGAAAGGACGGGAATCCGTACCTCAAGTCTAGTGAATGAACGGAAGAAAGACTCCTACTTCTGGATCACTAACGCTACATGAATACACACGTGTATAAGTATCGAATCACTGATTACGTACTGGGTTTTATGTCTCACCTTAGCTTACTTTGTGTGTTTTAGGTCATGGTTTACTGTTTAAAGCCTTAAACTGTGTTTATCTTGTATTCTGATTAACCTGATTAAGTATTACTGGTATTTCATGTATTATTATACTTACTGTGTAATAATAAGTAACTTTCCAAAATAGCAGGTTTCCAAAAATAGAAAGTTTCCAAAAATAAAAGTTTCCAAAAATAGAAAGTTTCCAAAAATAGAAAGTTACCAAAAATAGAAAGTTTCCAAAAATAGAAAGTTTCCAAAAATAGAAAGTTTCCAAAAATAGAAAGTTTCCAAAAATAGAAAGTTTCCAAAAATAGAAAGTTTCCAAAAATAGAAAGTTTCCAAAAATAGAAAGTTTCCAAAAATAGAAAGTTTACAAAAATAGAATTTACTGCTTAATATAGATTAGTTTCTAAAAATAGAAAGTTTCCAAAAATAGATCAGCTGCCTTAATTAAATAAGTTTCCATATATAGAAGGTTTCCATGATTAGATTAGCTGCCTGAAATAGATAGATTTCCATATATAGAAGGTTTCCATTAATAGATTAGTTGCCTTATTTAATTAAGTTTCTATAAATAGAAGTTTCCATAATTAGAATTAAGCTGGTTACATAAGCTAACATATAAGTCTAAGTGTTTATAAGCTTATTTCTTAAGTCATATGATATAGTGTATAGTTTAATTATTATTTCATGTATTTTAATTAAACTATAGGTTAAGCATTTTAATTAAAGTATAACATGTTTTAATTAAAATGGAATAAAATACTTAGGTTAAAATGTGTATTATTATGTATTAATAACATAACCTAAGTCATGTCTAAATTAATTAATTATAGGCATGTTTTAAATAATTAATTAATTATAACTCATAACATAGAATACTTAGGTTAAATTAATATCATGCTAAATTAATAATTAAAAAAAATAACCTAAGTCATGGTTTAATTAATATCTCATGTTATTAATTAATTTATATCCTAAGTTCATAATTCATAAAATTAACATGTAGCATAAATCATGATTTAACCAACAAACCATGAATCGGGCATGAACTCGACCTTGTACCCCGAGCCAAACTCGGGGTACTTGTGTCCCCTTGCTGCCGTGGGTCCCACATGCACCAACCAAGACCAAAATGGTCTTGGTGGTGGCGGCAATAAGCAAACCGAACCCCCCCGGGTTGGTTATACTAGGTGGCCAAAAACAAACCCCCTCTTATAACAACCTTTGATTTTAATTTACCCCAAAACATGTTAGATCAATGTTTAATTATCATGTTTTAATAAGAATATTAATAACATGTTCATGAAAATAATCAAAGATTTAAAAGAATTAAAAAGAAAGGTTTAGAATGATATACCAACACGTAGCTTGAAAGAGGATGATTAAACACAGTTTATAGCAATGATTTTGTGATCAAGATCAATCAACAACCACCTATGGTGGTCCTTAAGGTGGCGGCACAAAGAGAGACCAAGGAGGAGGAGAGGAAAACTTTTTAGGTTAAATGTTATTTTGCTTGAAATGTAAAAATGAAAAGCATATTTACCATAACCCCCCCTTTCTTGTAAAAGTCAATGGGCTAAGCCCATTTTGGTTATGTGTGCCGTGGGTATGGGGCCCCACATGGGGTACCCGTACCTTTTCTCGTGTCCCGATGTTTCGTGTTCGTTCGTGGTTAAACGTGTTCGTGTTTAAAGTGTTTCTGTTTATTTTATCATGTAGTTTATCGTATTATTTACACTCGTAATTAAGTACTTACGTAATTATTTTAGTTCGTGTTTTAACATGGTGATCATGATTTAATTATGTTCACGTGAAATATCTATTAACTGTTTATCATGAGTTTGTACGTAATCGATACTTATCATGTCATACACGTATGCACTTGCTTGATTATTAGCACATGAATGTGATCAATACTAAATAAGGTAAGTTTTAATCTAGAACGTACGATCTTAAGGGCACTATTCATGGTAAAAGCATGCGGGTTTTACACTTTCACTTGTAATTAAATAAACCAAATCTGGATTTTCTTTGTTATTCAAGTTTTGGTTTTCACACTTTGGCCACAAATACTTTTCTAAAGTATTTTCAGGGGTATTTCTTGCTATTTGTTGATTCTTGAAGGGTTGTTTTGGCATTTTCTTCATAGATAATGGTCTTGACTTGTATGATTGACTTTTTGGAGGACTAATATTGACAAGTCATGATTGTTGAGGGACCATTCTTGCCAATTCTTCAAAGTGGAGGGCCCTTTTTGTAAATTTGACAAACTAAGGACCAAACTTGTAATTATGAATAAACAAGGGTTTAAAGTGTCAATTCTTCAATATTGGAGGATCCTTCTTGCATAATCTTTAATTCTTCAAGGGTTTTTCTTAGAAAATCTTCATTAGGGCTTGGTTCATTTTGCGGCTTCGTTTTTGCATGTTTCTTGTGATCTTTTGTCATTTTCTCAATATTCGTACCTAAAATACACAAGTAACAAACACAAGCATATATTTGGCATTTTTGATGATATTTAATGCATTTAAAGCCCGTTTTGGACGATGAGACTATGTATAAAAGCAGTCTCATCAGCTAGTCTTGAAAAGTTCTCCAAGAATCCGCGATAATAACCAGCTAAGCCTAGAAAACTACGAACCTCGGTTGCAGAAGTCGGTCTCGGCCATTTAGTGATAGCTTCAACCTTCGCAGGATCCATAGTAATCCCTTCTGCGGAGACAATGTGGCCTGAAGATGTCACCTTGTTTAGCCAAAACTCACACATAGAAAATTTGGCATACAGTTGTTTCGGACGAAGAATTTGTAGCACAATACGTAGATGTTCTTCATGTTCTTCCTATGATTTAGAGAAGATGAGGATGTCATCGATGAATGCGATAACAAATTTGTCTAAGTACTCGTGGAAGACGCGGTTCATAAGGTCCATGAATACCGTAGGAGCATTCGTGAGTCCGAAAGGCATGACTACGAACTCATAATGGCCATATCTTGTGCGAAAAGCAGTCTTGAGAATTTTCGGCTCTTTCACTCACAAATGATGATAACCGGATCTTAGATCAATCTTGGAGAAAGGCTTGGCACCTTGCAGTTGGTCAAACAGATCATCGATTCACGGTAATGGATAACGGTTCCTAATCGTGATCTTATTCAGCTCACGATAGTCAATGCATAAACGCATGCTTCCATCCTTCTTCTTGACGAAAAGTACCGGTACACACCATGGTGATACACTCGGACGGATGAAACCTCGCTCCAGCAATTCCTGCAGTTGATCTTTTAACTCCTTGAGCTCTACGGGAGCCATGCGATAAGGAGCCTTAGAGATTGGTTGAGCTCCTGGAACGAGCTCGATGTTAAATTCTACTTCACGGATAAGTGGTATACCCGGAAGTTCTTCTGGAAATACATTGGGGAATTCTGAAACAACTGGCTGATCTTGGATCGACGACACTTCATCGGTAATATCCTGAATTGAAGCTTAGAAGCCATCGCAACCATGAGATAGTAAAGCACGAGCTTCTAACGTAGAAATGATTTGTATAGACGTTCCTGGTATGAAACCATTGTGAATGTACTCTGGTACTTGAACATCACCGAAGATAACCCGATAGGTATGACAGTCGATAGTAGCATGGTGCTTGGATATCCAGTCCATGCCTAAGATGAGATCAAACTCACACATATCCAAAGGAAGTGCGTCTACTGGGCGAATTTTATCATCAAATTATAGTGGAAGTTCTCTGTACACTTGAGTAATGCGTACAGAGTCTCGCATAGGCTTAGATATACTTAAAATATTCTCTAGTGGCGTAGAGATTTTATTAATACTAGTGGCATACGTAGTGGATATGACTGAATGAGTAGCACCAGTATCGAATAAAACGCAAGCAACATGACCGTTCATAAAGAGGATGCCAGTGATAGTACCTGAAGACTTATTGTCTTGGTCCTTTGTGGTAGTGTAGACACGCCCCGAAGCTGGTGGATTAGGAAGAGCAGCACTAGAAGTACCAGCAGTATCTCCTTTCTTGCTGTCCTTCAACATGTGTCCTAGTAGTCCACACTTGAAATAAATGCAGGCAGACTTACGGCATGGTCCAGGATGTCTACGACTACAAGTCGTGCAGATGAGGTAGGTGTAAACTCCTGGAGGTGCCCTTGCTACTTGAGAGCCATGCGCGAGACATGATCATTTGGCATAAACATGACTGCACTGAATTTTAAATGATAGTTTACCAGATGAAGACGAGTTGTTGGACTGTTGACCCTTAGCATTCTGGTCACGTCCACTCACAAAGTTCATGTTTATGATGCTGACATGTTAGCATGTAAAACATACAACAAATTAACATAGAAAATCTTAAGAATATAGGGACTTGTTGTTGTTGGACTAGCTGTTATTGTAACGGTAATTGTCATTATCGTTCCTCCTGTTAGATCCATAGAGATCATTTGATTGACCGTGCCCCTTGTTGGCATTCTGATGAGTGGCCGGTTGGGACCGGTCTCCACCCTTCTGCCTAAAGATAGAATTTGATAGGAAAAGGTATAAATGAACATAAAGATTGAAATGAAAAGATAACGTTGGATGACTGAATTTTATACCTCTTCTCTAGACGAGCTTGTTCCTCGTAGTCATCTCGCTCATGTATCATTTCCAAGCTACGTGTTGCATAATTAACTTGTGCCACATTAGTGTAAGTAGCACTAACTAAACGATATACTATCGAGGCGTGTAGAGCCCAGCGAAGGTGCTTCGCTTGTTCATCAGCAGTACCCGCAACAGTGCCTAGAAATGAAGCCAACCTAAGAAACCTCTGCATAACCTCAGTTCTAGTCTCTCCAGTTATCTGGAGAATGGATTGATAGTCCCTCTTGAGTCCCTCTGCTCAGCTGTCCGAAAGCACTGTCCATAAAACAGAGTCTTGAACTGATCCCAAGTCAACGCAGCTAACCAAACATCACCTCCATTTGCTAGCTTGTATGCCCTCCACCAATGCAAGGCATCTCCTTCAAACTAATAGCAAGCCAACCTTGCCTTGTAAACACCATCACATCCCATAGCATTGAAAATTTTCTCCTTATGCGAAATCCAGTTTTCCGCATCAGATGATATCTCAACTTTCTCAAAAGATCTAGGTTTCCGCTTGTTAAACCTCTCAAGCCAAGTGTGTAGAGTAACCGGTGGAGGAGGAGAAGGATTGTTCTGATTTGGAATGTTAATAAGTGTGAAAACACTTATCCTTTTACCACTTATTTCCAATAATAACAAGACCAAAACGTGTGATTTATGTCGTAAAAGTCGGAATTATGCGTGGTTTGTGTTTTTATTGTGTTTTAGGACCAAATTATGAAAAAGGAAGAAAACACGGGATTTCACGGGCTTTTATCGAAGAAAACGGGAAAAGACGAAGTCAAAAGATCAAGAGTGCAAAAAGAACGGAAGTCCAAGGCCTATTCCGAAGATTTATCGAAGAAAAAGTCTAAAGACGGAAGTTTAAACGATGTCGAAGAACTTAAAGTCTAATAGAAGAAGAAAATTAAAAGACAAGTTCAAATCCCGAGACGACAAAGACAAAGAATTAAAGTCGAGTCGAGAAAACGTGAAGAAAGCAAGAAAGAAGATGCAACACGTGCACTCCTCCCACCTTCCCTATAAATACCCTCCTAATAGTCATTAGGAGGGTAGTTAGTTAATTAGCTAGTTTTATTTTTCTTAGTTTTCTCTAGTTTTAGAGAGAGAAAGTCTTAAACTTTCTCTCACTAAATTTCATCTTCTTTCTTAATCTTTCATGATTAAACACTTTGTATTGCTTATTTTTATTAATCAAGTTCATTTTAAGCTTTTTATTCTTAATCTCATTCTACTTTTCTTTGATTTAAGATTGATTTTGGTGCGATTATCAATAGATCCGTGTTGTTCTTAATGATTTCGTACTTAAAAAGTTAATCTTTTGATCATTTCATAAGTTTTCATTTGATTAAGCTTTAAGACTTTTGTGCTTATTGGCTTATTTTTATGATTAGCTTATTTACTTTATAAAAATCTTCCTCAAAAAGTTTATGTTTTTATTGTTAGATCTAAAAAGTTGATTAATTTCGAGTCGGATAAGTTGAGTTAAGTGCTTATTTGATTCGGTTTTGTTGATTCGATTTAGTTTTGGGAATAGCTCAATCTAATAGCTTATTTTCTAGCTTTCTAACCGAATCCCACAATTTTCGGAAAGGGTTTAAAACCCCTTTCCGATTGGCTTTTCCGACCGGACCCCATCTTCACATTCCGATTGATCCAATCGGATTAGGGCTTTGAGTATTCCGATTGAGCACCCTACATTTCGATCACCCTTGATCGGATTAGGGTTTGTAGATTCCGACGGGTGGAAGTTAAGTATTCCGATTTGTCCCTTTTGATTAATTTTCCGATTGGTTGTCTTGTGTCTCATATTCCGACGGTGGTTGTCTAGCTTATATTCCGATTGTAATTCCTTTAATATTCCGATCACGACCAAGTCACCATATTCCGATTTGCCGATCGGAATACATTCCGATCGGGACTCTTTTTGGGACTATTCCGATTGTTTGCATTCGCTTGATATTCCGATCTTAATTTCTTTTAGTACTTATTTTTAGAAATTTTCCAAGTGTTAGTTTTATTTAGTGTGCTATGTTTTTCCATTATTGCCTTTAAGTTTCCAATCATTTATGTTTACTCGTCATTTTAGATTTAATCTTTTAACTTTCGTTTTACTCAACGACACTTTAATCATTTGCTATTAGTTTAAAACAAACAAACCAAACCATTCTATTGATTCACCAAAAGACGATTGAGTCGCACTTTAGACCGGTTTTCAATTCGAAAGGATTCGGACGATAATATTTTCATACCTAGCCAAAAGCGAAGTATTAAATGTTCTGGTAATCATTACAGATATGGTTCCTGATTTGGGGAAGCATGGCTTACAGAGCTGCTTGGACAGCTGTAGCCAGTTCCTTTTCGCGTGTCATGACCATTTGACAGTTTAAAAGAGGAAATGAAATGATTAAGCTGATTAGAACATAGGATAAACATAAGGAATGCATGAAGAGTTTATGAAGTCATAACCAACGAAAACAGACATTGGCAATAGTGGACGCCTATGGGTCGGTCCACGTAACATAATTGACATGAGCAAAGGTGAACGCCTATGGGTCGGTTCACAAAATAAATCGAATGAAAAAGCACATGTGACTAAATATGGCCAGTCCTGTACCAACTATTACTTAGTCAAAAACTTAACATAAAACAATGATGATGCATGAAATGAAATGAGTAAAATGTACTGTCAGTTTTAGGAAGACACTGATGACTACCCACTAGTCACAGGTCAATTTTAAGATCCTACAGGTCAAAACATGGCTCTGATACAAAAATTGTAACACTCTATTTGGATAAATGGACCGTTACGCAATAATTATGGCGTGTCATCAAAGCATGCAAGGTAAATGTTTAAACATTAAATGACCATAAAGGAAACCGGAAACAACATCGGTTCCAAGATAAGCTCCACACACGAAATGCATAAGTATAGAATGTAAAGGAAATGACTAAACAACGTCCAACAAAGCAAAAGTATGTAAATGCATTAAAGAAGGAAAGAAGACTGGCACCTCATCCCATGCACGTACTCTTGGTTCCTAGCTTTGCCCTTTAGTACCTACCGTATTGGGACATGGAAAGAAAATACGACTGAGCAATACGCTCAGTGTGCGGATATATGACAATGAAATGTAAAGCATAAACATAAGCAAGCAATGAAATGAAATGAATAACAGTGGAATAAGTGTATGTCCTGGAAAACCCAGTTTAAATTCATAAGACTAGTTTGTATTTCTAAAAAGACTTATGTTTAGTTTATTCTGAAAATCTATATTTTAAATATGCTCAGAGCCCATATAGGTCATGTTTATCAACGTGCATGAATCCATAGAGGGGCGACCTTGTCATGTAATTAGAGGGGCTGCCTCTAATTAATATATAATATGAGTGGAGGGATCAGCTCCTATAACGGGTGAAAGGCACACACCGCAGTTACCATGCAACCTTACTACTTGTCCTAGGATGCACCCATTCGGCCCACATGATAACAGTAACAAAGGTCAAATAACGTAAATGGACGCTGTGAGCAATCACTCTCACCGCAGAAGAGTCATAACACCGGTGCCTCCAGTGCTATGGTTATGGAACCCCCATAACTAGGTGAAACTAGCATGCATGTATATAGCTCAGGAAATCTAAAATAATCATAACATATACTGATGTGTTTAAGACACGTAATCTACTAGGAAAAACAGATGGCTGTAAACGGGGAATCCTAATATAGGAAAGAAGTGTCCTTACTGAAGGACGAAATATCCGTACCTTATGTCCAGTAAATGAAGACGAAAATGAACGCGGAAGATCACTCCGGCTTCACGACAGCTACATAATAAAGTGACATGAATAAGTGTCGGTTTCACTTATACATACTTGTTATTTAGTTTACTTGATGTGTTCATACTTATTATACTTGTTCTTCTATTGTCTTATTATTTCATGTTTAAATCATGTGTTTCCTATAGTTTCATATGTTTTAGATTCGTGTTTCATGTTTTATGTGTTAGAGTACTTGTTATATTATAATGAGTAAATTTCTAAAAATAGCAGGTTTCTATATATAGTAACTTTCCAAAAATAGTAGGTTTCCATATATATTAACTTTCCAAAAATAGTAAGTTTCCTTAAATAGTAAGTTTCTAAATTAGAAAGTTTTCATAATTAGTAAGTTTTCAAAAATAGAAAGTTTCCATATTTAGCATGTTTCTATAAATAACATGTTACCATATTTAGTGTGTTTCTGTATTTATCATGTTGCCATAATTAGTATAATCCCATAATTAATATGTTTCAATAATTAATATATTTCTATAATTAATTGTATGCTTATTAAATAATTAAATGATATAACATATAGTTTAATAAGCCTATATTATGTCATGTATAATTATATTGTAAAGTTTAATAATAATAAATACTTAGGCTTAACATATTATTATTAATTGATAATGTTATTCCATGTTTATCATAAGTTATTAATAATTAATAATATTACATGTTTTATGTAATTGAACTTTACCTTAAAAGATATTAATTAATTAAACTGAGTTTTAATTAATTAAATTAGTGTACATGAATAATTAAATTATTAATTATTTTAAATAAGTTTATTTAAATAAAATATACATACAACATAACATGATTTCATTTCAATAAAAAAACATAACCTAAGTCTTATTTAATTAAACCATAAATTAATTAATAAAATTAATTAATAAAACATATCATAAAGTAGTTTACATAAATGGTTTAATTACATGTCTTGTATATATTGTCAAGTACCCGAGCCCCAAAACCCGAGACGAACAACCGAGTACCAAAACCCGACGGCTGTGGTCCCCGCTGCCATGCCTCGTCCGAATCAACAGCCCACCACCGAGAGCCAAGGGCTCTCGGTTTGATGCTGTTGCCCAAACCAAACCAACCCCGGCTTGCGCCGGGTTCCATTTTCTTGCGCCGAGACACACCGAGCCCCATGGGGGCCTCAGTTCCCTTCTGTCCAAAAGCCACAGCCCCCATTTGGGGATGTGGTGCATGCGGCTTGGCCAATAAGCCACCACTGAGACCAAAACCCGGTCTAGGTTCGCGTGTAACCCAAACAAACAAACATAGCTACCCGATCCCCTTGTTTAATCTTTCATTTAACATGTTTTTTTATACTTGTTCTTATTGATCTATAATAAAGAAAATAACTAAAAATATTAAAGATCAAGAGATACCGTATGCGTGAAAAGGTTTATGACACGAACACACTACCGTAAAAATTTATGATCCAAAAACAACGAATCGTCCTTGTGGGTTTGATGTGATCCGCGGAAGAGCAAGAAGGAGGGGTAGGGTTTGTGATTTTTTTGTAAAAGTGATTTATAAAAATCCCCGGTGTTTTTGTTTAATGTCTAGTAAAATTACATGGGTCGGGCTTGGCCCATCTCTCATTCCCTTCCTCTTCTAGCCGCAAGCCAACAAACACCCCTTTAGTTTTCATATTTGTTTTTCGTGTCTATATATTATCGTGTATGTTCGTGTTTAATTATCGTGTTATTGTTTCTTGAATGTTCCTTAATCTTATACGTGAATTCTTATCGTGCATTAATATTCGTGTTTACATACGTAATACTTACAGTAATTAATTAATATACTTAACGTTCGTATTGATATTCATGATTCATGTCGTATATTGGTTAATTAAAAAGTTTAAATTTAACCGTAAATTCGTGCATTTAATGATTTTAGGATTTTTAAAAATGGGTTTTACAAAAACTGTAAAGTGGACTCTGCAAATCAAATTACAGAATTCCTAACCAAAGGGTTGGACACAGATTTGCACCAAAAGTTTGTTGAAAAACTTGGTATGGTAAACTTATATGGGTTGTCAGATTAATAGGGGATGTTAAAATATTGGACATAATCTGCTAACCCATGTTAACCAAATGGGCTTATTATGTTTGTTTGTAATCTTTCAGTTATGCTGTTGGACTTGCTGTGCCAGACATACTTGTAGTGAGAGACTAAAGCTGGAACATTGTTATTTCTTTCTCAGCCTAATATGACGCTAAGGTACATGAACACATCCTATGGGCTCAATGGTCGAGTTATTACTTTGTGTTATCTTACTCTAGCCTTGGCTAGGGTTTCATCGTATCGTTCATTTGTATGTGTGTGTTTTACACAGTTACTCTCTCTTGTTTTGATCTTGAAACCCTAGTTTGATCTAGAAACCCTAGTTTGATCTAGAAACCCTAGTTTGATCTCTTTTTTTTTATGCTCTAATATGTAAAATTATTATTATGTATATAATAGAACTACACGTGATTAGCACAGATAGATTTAGTTTTATTTATTCAGTCTTTAATCTTTTAATATTTAAATCTTATTTAATCTATTTAAAAATTGTTTGAAATCTTTTAAATCATGTTTTTATACAGGTTCATTGGTGTTTATATGTTCGTTTATGTTAGCGCGTATTATATTTGTGTATTTGAACTTAAGCCCAAATCTAGAACTATCCTTGTATTTGTATAAACTGCCCTAAAATATTGATCAGTTTTTGCGATGTCTATTGGATACTTGAAGAGGGCATGGTGCATAGCAAGACATTGACTACCAATGGTTAATCCAGTTACGACTTTCAACTTTTATTTTTCAATAAAACTATTGATTAATAGAGATTAATACTGCCTTGCAGAAAAAACTACTTAAAAAACTTATTCCATATGTCTTTTTAGTATAACAAGGAATTAAGCCCGGGCTTCGCTCCGGGTTGTTCAGTGTTTTGTTCCGAGACACTCACTCGAAAGGGCAGTAACCCACAAATCTGAAGGTCTATTAGATGAATTCAAGCGGATCTTTTATGTTACAACTACAATTGGTTTGCCTTGTACTTGACAATTAGCACTCATGTGTTGCAGAACAATACAGATTAGAATAATTCATTACATTGAGAAATGTTCAGCAGAATATTTGGTCTACTAAGCCTTTAAGTAAATGAAAATACTAAAACTATATAGGGAATATAGGTTCTCAAAGAATCCCAGGTTAACTCAGTAGGGACAAAATTGCATTCTAATTTGGATTGTTTCATTTGAGTGCTTATCTGCTCATTCATTTATCAAGAAACTAAAAATTTGTAAATCTAATTGTTGTAGAACACATAGATTGAGCAGCCTACCAAATGAGCCTATTCATTGAGCCCTCAATTATAATGACATAAAATACGCAGTCGAGAGACCTTTGGTTTGTCTTTTCAAGTTGTAATAACCGTGCATCTCCTTTTGCCGCTTCTTTTTCTCTTGTTTCACTTCCTACACATTCCATACATTTAACTCGTGAGAAAAAGGACTTTTTTTATCTACTACGGATGTTTGTGCATGTAATGTATCTATACTCATAAAGAATATAAAAACATAATATATCATTGCAAATTCAACAAACCTACCTATACCAATGTATAATAATACATCGGCAAGTAAATTATACAAACAGACCTATACCGATTAAAGGGTTTTACTGATAAAGTTTATCCTATGAATTCTGGTTATATAGAATAGAAGCAAGTATTAGTTTATAGCCACCTTACTCTAAAGATTTTAGACTAATCAAGTGATCATATAACAGAAAAAATCCAGATATTCGTAAGAAATTGCTAGCTTCAAGAAAATAGCAACAACAAAAACACTAACCTTAGGTATAAGCCAAGATGGGCTCTGCAAAGGTACAAACATTAGTTAATCGAACATGGCATCCTCTAACTATGCAAAACAGATTAAGACACCGACTGTAACTAATGGGAATCAACCTGACCCTCTTTTACCACGCGTTGGAGCAGATCGAGGAGCAGATTGAGTACATCCATGCTTTTACGTTGTTGTGGTTAAAAAACGAAACGTGTTTAAAAACGTTAGTTATTAAAGAAATAGCTGTCGAAAATCGGAAAACACTCGCATTCAGAATGGCCAAAGGCACTGGGTACAACATCGCCTGACGCTACAACCCTGTATGCGTTATACACCGGATTGACTTTGGGAGCTTATTTGGTTTTGTTGTGACGCTTCTTGATTTCGAGAACCTGATGCGTTATACCCCGGAAAAACGCAATTAGTTTTTGTCTTACTTATCTGGCTTTTGACTAACGTTTCATAATAATCTTAGATAAAAGTCTCAAGATCTCACGTAATTGAATTATGTGTGTACGTATATCATGTATTCTTGCATATACATATCAAGAATCTGCTAGCAAGTAAAATAAATCCCATGTATCCGGTTGAAGTTTTTTGGGGGCTTAAAAAATATATCTCGTAAGTATCACAATAAGAAAATATCATATACAACACACCACTTTCTCAACAAAAAGGTAATTAAAACATGCAAACTACTTTATAAATTACATTTCTGTGTTAGCTCCATGTCCTGCATATGTTGGTCAAAATCGGGTTCCTAGCTTCAACCAAATCTACCAAATTTTTGTCTCAATAAAGCTCAATTATCATTAATTCATAATGTATCATAACCTAAGTAATGAATCATAGATTGTGATATGTGTGGATACCATACGTTCGGTCATGGTCCACAACCAAAAGTAGTATGACGATAGTATGTAAGTTGTACTAAGAACATCTAAGATTCTAATAAGTATATTGATCTCCATACCTAAATATGATGTGAGTTCGAAATTATAGCCTCATATTCGTCCCTTTTGTAGTTTCATATTTTGGAATTTGTCGCCTAAAAATGTGACTGTTCCCATCTGTGGGATGCAAAGGCATTTCTCCCGTTTCATTATATCGTGACACCGGTTTTAAATAATTTTTGGATATTCAAATTGCATCGCATTTTTATTATGATTTACAATGGTTTCAAGGATTATAGTTGTGTTGACTCTGCCGTTCGTAATTACCAATTTGAATAAGTGAACAAATGAAACATAAGCCGGAAAGCAAATAAGCCATAGGTTGTGCATATAAGCCGAACCAAATAAGCCATAATCTGCCTATATAAGCCGAGACAAACACCCCCTAAAACTACCCATATATAGTGTATTTTGAGACAAAAGCGCAGATTGTAAATCAATGATTAATGTAAACTACACTATATACAGAAGTTAAAGCACATACAATACTGCAAACCAAAAGTCAATCAACAACCACATAACCAAACCATGTAAACTACACAAAACCGTACCTAAAACTATAAATTAAATAAGTTTTATTAAATAAAATTTGGGGAAACATGCTAACCTAAAGCAACTCCGACCTCTTTTCGATCAGCAATGCCATCTCATTCAAAAACCTTGAGAATGAAACTCGTAAATGAATAAACTCGAAAAAAAATATTTTCTTTATTATAGTACAAAAATCAGTATAATTTTTACAAAAAAAAATTCTAAAAACAACAACAATTATTGAATTAACTAACCAATTTCTTCTATTATGAACAATTAGCAGCAGCGTTGCGATAGATGTGGAAAAAATTGTTTTGATATTTTTAGGTGAGAAAATAATGGTTGAGAAGAAAAAGAATAGGATGTGGTAGATGATTCATGAAGGTGATATATATTGGAGGGTTTTGAGGAAATGGGTCGGTGCCTATCCTCTCACTGAGAGTGTTGGAAAAAAGTATCTTTTATGTAAGCGAGTGGAGAAGAAGAAGAATAGGATGTGAGGGGGAGTATTTGTTTATTAAAAATGTTTGTGAGAGAGAACGCGTGAGATTTTTGAGTTGTGAGATACGAGAAATAGCAAAAACATTTTTTACTAATATAGCGCTCTTTAAGTAAATGTATAATTTTCAAATTTCAATATCTTCTTGAACCCCATGAGATACGAGTCAAATGTATTAATTGAGTGGGGAGGAAGTAAAATGACTAAATTCAACGACACGTGAAACATCAAACAGGTGTACACATCACATACTGATTAAAAAATAAGTATTAGAAAACGAAATTGAATTTGATCATCGCAAACTTTGTAAATATAAAAGATAGAATCATATGCCTATGGAGGCCAACACAGAACAAGACATATGGATATGACAGGAGACAAAGTGAAGCTACTGGGGTTCTGGGCAAGCCCTTTTGTGTTTCGAGTGAAACTGGCACTTAGTCTAAAAGGAATCGAATATGAATACATCGAAGAAGACATCTCAAACAAAAGTCCGATGCTCTTGCAACTGAACCCTGTTCACAAAAAGGTTCCGGTTCTAGTACACAACGGTAAGCCAATCGTGGAGTCACTTGTGATTATTGAATACATAGACGAGATATGGAAAGATCGTCCACTACTTCCAGAAGATCCTATCGAGAGGGCTAGATCTCGATTTTGGGCAAAGTTTGTCGATGATAAGGTAAAAGTTATATCCTACAAATCTCATATTCGTTAATAGGATGGTTATTTATGACGTGAACACATGCATATATCGTAATAAAAATGACAACTTTGTAATTATTTTTCATTAGCATCGTCAACTTTGTAAGTACCTTTCTAAGTTATAATTGTCACCGTAACATGTCATAATGGTGGAATCAATCGTGCAAACTTACTTAAAGCTAAATAACTCCTAACATCGTAATTCCTAACATCGTAATTCATTTTCTGCTACTAGTTTGTGCCCATGATCATTAGGGTATTGCGAGGTACCCAAGACGAGAAAGAAGAAGCTGGAAAGGAAGGGCGTGAGATTCTCAGGACTCTTGAAAGTACTTTAAACGCAAATACTCTCTTCTCTCGAGGAGAAAGTTTAGGCTTTAAGGATATTGCAATAGCTTGGCTCGGAATTTGGGGCCAAGTATTTGAAAAGATTATGAATGTTAAACTTTTTAATGAAGATAACACACCATTGTTGAACAGGTGGTATAGTGATATACTTAAACTGCATGTCGTCCAAGAATGTATCCCTCCTGTCGACAAACTGCTAGCGCACTACCAAGCATTTCACGACAAACTTATAGCAGCTAGAAACATGAAGGCTTGAAGCCAAAACACATGACGTATAGCTAAACCAATAACATTATGACCAGTACGTGGTGGATTTAAGATTTCCAGCTATGTGTGACACGATTTTTGGTTCAGTTTACTTTGTGGGTAGTTCTCATTTTCTTAGGTATAGCTGCTATTTTTTTTCCCTTAATACAATTATTGTTTCTTTCTTTGTCTTAATTCACAATATATGTTATTCAAGATAATATAAAGATAAAAATAAAACTTGGGATTTATATCACATCTACGTCTATGTAGGATACCCAATAAAGTTAAAAACATTATGATATGTTTTGTGAGTTATATTCTTATAATGGGACAAGTACACAAACTAAATTCATTAATTCATTTTAAATTTTGGTGTCCCTCTTTTAAGCAATTGCAAACGCTGCTCTCTTAAATTTTAAAACCTATATACAGTAGAAATTCTATAAAATAATATATTTGAAACCATCAAAATTTATTAATTAAAAGAGTTATTAATTAATCGATAAATTTATAATTATTAATTTATATACTAATTAATATTTTATTAATTTATAGTAGAATACTTAATTTACAAACACCTTTCAAGCTTCCACTTAATTATTATATACAATGTATATACGTATATCAAATGAACGACCCAATTTGAAAGAAACCTTCAACCTCCTACCTTATTATGCTTCTTGTGTTCAATGTATCACTTTATGGACATTAAAAATATTTTTTATATAAATACAAGATCAAAATAGGTTAACACAAACAAATCATACACACAACATGGCTTCTCATCTTAAAGGTGTGAAAAAAAACAACAATCATAGATGAGATTCGAAGAGCATTATGCAAGCACAACAAGGATAATCCAAGTCTCACTCAAAAGCAATTGCAAGAATTGGTTCATAGTAACTATGGTTTGCAGGTGAGTCAAGCGGCAATATCGAATACAGTTAAGCGGTCTTTAGAGTATCTCTCACTTGCTCCCGAAAGAGGCGATGTTAAGCGACACAAACCGGCAAAATTTCCTGACCTAGAAAAATCTCTCTATGAATGGATTCTTCAATATCAAGAACATGTGAATATGACAGGTGAACTAATCATGGAGAAGGCGAAAAAGTTCATGAAAGATATGTATCCAGTGGATACTCCATACTTTACTTTTTCTATTGGTTGGCTTGGAAAGTTCAAAGCAAGATATGGAATTAAAAATTTCCGGCGTTTTGGAGAGAGTGGATCTGTTAAAATGGAGGGCATGGAGAATAAATTAAAATTCATAAGAGACAAAGTTGATCAGTTTGAAATGAAAGACATCTTTAATATTGATGAAACAGGTTTGTTTTTTTTATTATTTTATTTTATATTTTGTACTTTAGTGATGTAATTATTTACATGTTTTGATCTTAAACAGGTAATCGGTGTATTTTGCATTCACCTCATAGCATGTTAATTTAGCATAATTGTATATTTATTTGTTGTTATATATGTATTTTGAGTGTGTTTTGTGATTATGTAGGTTACGAGCGAAATTGAATAAAATGGCCGTTTAATTAATTTTTTGGAGAAAAGACATTGTGAGCGCCGATAAATGAAGAAAAAATATTGAAGAAAAAGATTGGAGCGCCTCGCAATATTTTCGGTCATCTTTTATTTGTCCGGGCTTCGTTCGAGCAATTATTGATGTTGGGTTATTTTTTATTGGGCCAAAGTTATTATATGCCAAAAGAATAAAAGAAAAAAAAAGAAAGAAAAAAACTTTTGGGCCCAGTACCCAATAACACACCGATGGAAGTATATATATATATAGATAGAGAGAATAAAAACAGGGAGGAGAAAGAAAAAACAGTGCAGCCGCCCAGAGTAGTCGAAGATAACAGAGAAAAAAAAGACGCCTAAAAGAAAGTGGGGCAAGGAAAAAAGACGGCGTAGTGCAAAGTTTAAAAAAAAAAGAGTTGACTATTAGACAAAGAAAATGAGGTAGACGATTGGTGGGGAGTATATATCAGTCGAGCATCACTATACACAAAGAAGAAAAAACAAAATTGGTGGTAAAAAGAGAATCTTTTCAATTGAAAAGATGATGATGTCTTATATTATTCGGGTCGAGTACCTCGCGATGTCCGGCTAATTTTGTTATAATTCCTTCCGGTAACTTTATTTATGATTTGATCATTACTTTTGGATTATCATATTTTTATTACATTGATTTATGATTTATTTATAAATTATTTTTATTGACTTAATATTATGTTTAATTATTTGTGCAAGACAATTTATTATTAGTTAACGGTTCATTCTTATTCTATCTAGTTAAAGAAAAAGATGGTCGTATAATCGATATAAATTGTACCTAAATAAATTGTTAAAACATAATTATTGGTTGGATTAATATAAGATTTATTATCGCGAGTCATTGATAAACATAATAAATGTCAACATTAATTCATTCATATTAAGTCAAAATAATCTTTGTAATCGGTTCTAAAAAGATTCGATAATCCATAAGTGTGATCAACTATAAATATTAGGAGCTGGAATGGATTGCATTTTTCTTTTAATTGTTTACATCTTTATTATATATTTCTAGCTTTACTATTAGTTTAATAATTATTTTAATTTTTAATCAGCATTTTTATTATCAACAGTATTTTAGTTGTTAGATTTCAAAAAGAAAACTTTTATTGATCAGTGATCACCCAAAACTTAAACTAAAATCACATATTCCTTGTGGATCGATACCCGCTTACCCTATCTAGTATAAGGTAATTAGGTTATTTTTGACCGGCACTTCGACGTCGATCAAAAATTTGGCGCCGCTGTCGGGGATCAGTGAGCTTTTCGTTTAAGTTTTTGTTAATATTTTTTTTTAAATAAATAAAAAATACAAAAAGATTTTATTTTTCTTGTTTTGTTTCTTTTGTTTTGTTTCTTGTGAGTGTGCAGGTTAGTGTATGCGCACACATAGATCGGGACGAAAATCACCGTTATCTTATGATCCTGAGCTTGAGAAAAGTGCAAGGTTAAGAAGGAAGACGTTTCGACAGTTTTCTACTAATCTTGATTTTTTAGGTTTAGCAGAGCTTTTCGTTGAAATGCTAGGTGACGAAGATGTTGGCGGAGATGTTAGCGGAAGTAGTAGCGGAGAAGAATCTCCACCACGGGGTGTTGATTCTTATTTCAGGCCGGGGATCTTCGAGGATCCCTCGCCTATCGTTTATCTGGATCCGGTTAAAGGGGTTACAAGTAACTTCAAGATCCAGCCGAACCTCATAGCAATTTTGCCAGTGTTTAGAGGTCGTGAGGAGCCATACGCACATCTGCGAGAATTCTTCTCAATTGTTGACACACATCAGGTTAATAACATTACCAAGGATGAGGTAAGACTTCGCCTTTTTCCTTTTTCTCTTAAAGGTCAAGCTAAGGACTGGTTCTCATCTCTTGAGCCAGGTAGTATTAACTCATGGTCTGAAATGCAATCTGCTTTTCTTGAAGAATTTTATTCTATATGTAAAACTGCTGCCATTAGGAATAAGATTAAATCCTTTCGTCAAATCCCAGGCGAGCAGTTTCATGAAGCATTTAGTAGACTTAAGGAGTTATTAAGAACTTGCCCTCATCACGATGTTCCAAAATGGGAGCTTGTCAAAGTCTTCTATGATGGATTGGATTATAACAACCAACAATTTGTGATGGCCACTAGTGGGGGTATGTTTTTCTCGCGACCTATGGAGGAAGAATGGGAGTTTTTTTGAAAAACTAAGCAAAGGTTACAAGACCCAAGCTTCAGTTGATCGAAACAACCGCCCATCTTCCTCCAATTATGTGTCTAACCAACGTGGCACAAATTCTGAAATTAGCGAGTTAAGTAAGAAAGTTGATCTTTTATTCAGAAATCTAGGAAAAGGTGTTCCAAATGTGTCTAATGTGTCGCATAGTGGGTGTTCAATGTGTGGTGATCCAAGTCACTCAGTCGATAATTGTCAAAGTTGGGGAGCGCCACCAAATGAGGAGGTGAATGGGGTATGTGGAGGTCGTCAACGAAATGACCCATTCTCCGAGATTTATAATCCTGGATGGCGCAATCACTCCAACTTTCGTTGGAAAGATGAAGAGAATCGCCCTAATAATGCCCAACAACAACACTATGGTTACAAACCAAGGTATGAGGTTGGCGATTCATCTAACTTCCAACCAAATTCTTACAATCATAGGCCACAACAACAATATCCAAATCAGGGCCAAGGACAAGATGATAATCGTCTCTTGAACCTTGACCGAAAGTTTGTAAGGCTTATGGATTCATTATCTACCAACAATCAAGAGATCAATAGAAAATTCGAGGTCACTAATCAAAGACATGAGACCACTACTAAATCTATTGCAGCTCTTGAGAGACAAGTTGGTCAATTGGCGGATCAATTAAGCAAAAGAGATGAGGGAAGGCTACCGAGCTACCTCACCATGAATCCTGCACACAAGAAAAATGGAAATGATCACGTGAATATGGTGATGTCTCTTCGAAATGGTAAAATCTACAACAATGACAAGGGAATTCCAAATTCTCCTGATGTCGAGGATTTCGTCACTGATGACGAAATCATTGTTGAAGGTAAAAATTCTGATAATGTTAAGTCCGGTTCTGAGTTGGTGAATGATTTGTTAAATGATTTTCCTAAACAAACAACACAGAATCCTAAAGCTACCGAATCTTCCGAAGTTGGGGAGGGTGGTGTGTCCAACACACCTTACCCTACGACTTTAGAGAAATCGACATCTACAAGGTTAGCTAAAAAGGGTCCTCATGCTGAGGATATGTGGGAGACTTTCAAGCAAGTTAAGATCAATCTCCCCCTTATTAATGCTATCAAGCAAATTCCTGCATATGCCAAGTTTTTAAAGGACTTATGTACCCAGAAGAGGAAGCTGAAGGCGTCTTTGCCTAAAAAGATTGACCTAACTGAGCATGTTAGTGCAGTCTTATCTAGATCCCTTCCTCCTAAATTCAAAGATCCTGGAGCACCACTGATTTCAGTTGTGGTCGGAAATATTGCCATTAAGAAGGCGCTCCTTGATCTTGGTGCCAGTATTAACATCCTTCCTGCTAGTTTGGTTGATAAGTATGACTTAGGAACTCTTCGTAAGACAGACACCATTATTTCCTTAGCCGATCGATCTACCAAAATTCCTAGAGGTATCTTAGAGGATGTTATTGTGAAAGTTGATGATTTCTATTACCCAGTTGACTTCTTTGTTATGGACACCGAGTCACAATACAAGGATGTTCAACCAACTATTATCCTTGGGCGCCCATTCTTAGCCACGATAGATGCTAGGATTAATTGTCGAACTGGTGCCATGGATATTGCATTCGGTAATAAGAAGATACGATTGAATGTGTTTAATTTTATGAATTCTCCTACGATGAATGAATGTTATCAAGTAGATGTGATTGATGAGGAAGTTCAAAAGCATGCATCCCGTATGCTTAAGGATGATCCTTTGGAATTATATTTAATTGGTGAGAATGAGGAGATTCTTGATGTTGCTGAAGTTCAAGAGATTCAAGAGTGTTTGGTCAGTTCTTTGGACCATCAAAAACCACCTTGGTCTTATAAAGTGGAGCCCTTGCCTTCTACTTTTGACACGGCCACGAAGCCGTCTCTAGAGGTGCCTCCAACTCTTGAGCTAAAACCTTTGCCATCCAATCTCAAATATGCTTTTCTAGGTCATAACAATACATTACCCGTTATTGTTGCTTCTGATCTTTCTGAATCACAAGAGGAAGAACTTCTAAAAGTGCTTTCCAAGTACAAAGCAGCAGTAGGATGGACGATTGCAGACTTGAAAGGGATCAGCCCTTCATTATGTATGCATCGAATTGTTACGGACCCAGATATTAAGCCAGCAAGAGATGCGCAAAGGCGTCTGAATCCTAATATGAAAGAGGTAGTCAAGACGGAAGTTCTTAAATGGTTAGATGTCGGTATCATCTATCCCATCTCGGATAGTAAATGGGTAAGTCCTACTCAAACGGTGCCTAAAAAGGTCGGAATCACCGTTTTGGAAACCGAGAGTGGGGAAAAACTCACAACCCGACCAGTTACTGGGTGGAGAGTTTGTATAGACTACCGTAAGCTGAATAATGCCACATCTAAAGATCACTTCCCACTACCCTTAATTGATCAAATAGTTGAGAAGCTTTCTGGTAAGAGATTCTATTGCTTCCTAGATGGGTACTCTGGTTCTAATCAAATACCCATCCATCCTGATGACCAGGCTAAAACTACGTTTACATGTACTTATGGGACATTTGCATTTCAAAGAATGCCTTTTAGCCTGTGTAATGCACCCGCTACCTTTCAGCGGTGTATGATGAGTATCTTTTCTGACATGGTTGGAGAATCTGTATAGATATTTATGGATGGTTTCTCCATCTTTGGTCAATCCTTTGAAAGCTGCCTTGATCAGCTTGAAAGTGTGTTAAAAAGATGCACCGAAACTAATCTGGTGCTTGGTTGGGAGAAGAGCCATTTCATGGTTCGAGAGGGAATTGTATTAAGGCATGTTGTGTCTGAAAAAGGATTTGAGGTTGACCGTGCCAAAGTTCAAGTAATTTCGACCCTTCCTCCTCCCACTACCGTCAAAGGTGTGCGATATTTTCTTGGTCATGCCGGGTTCTATAGGCGATTTATTAAAGATTTAGTGCAATATCAGAGCATCTTTGTAATTTACTCTTAATAGATGCACGATTTGACTTTAATGAATCATGTCTTAAAGCATTCAACATGCTTAAGCAAAAGCTTGCCCCTATTTTACAATCACCTGATTGGTCGAAGCCTTTCGAGATCATGTGTGATGCGAGTGATTATGCCGCTAGGGCGGTTTTGGGACAACGGGACGATAAGAAACCCGTTGTTATCTTTTATGCTAGTACGACTTTTTCAGAAGCTCAATGAATTACACCACTACTGAAAAGGAGTTGTTAGCTGTGGTTTTTGCTCTTGATAAGTTTAGGTCATATATTTGGGGGCATTCTAAGGTGATAGTATTTTCAGATCATAGTGCCTTAAGACATTTGTTGACTAAGAAAGAGACAAAACCGAGGTTGCTTAGGTGGATTTTGCTATTACAGGAATTTAATCTAGAAATTCGGGATAAAAAGGGGTCAGAAAATGTAGTTGCCAACCATTTTTCTAGAATTATCCCTCCGCCGTTCAACCCTTCTGACGTGATTAAGGAAAGCTTTCCGGATGAAAGTTTATTTGAGGTTTCTAAGGTTCTTTGGTACGCAAATATAGTTAATTACTTAGCTTTAAAAAAGCTCCCGGATTTTTGGTCCAAGCAACAAAGAAAATACTTCTTCTCCCAGTTGAAGCATTATTTTTGGGAGGATCCCGAGCTCTATAAGGTGTGTGCAGACCAAGTTGTTAGGAGATGTGTTCCCAACCATGAGCATATGGACATATTGTCTCATTGCCATTCCTATGCATGTGGTGGACATTTTGGTGCTACAAAAACTGGGCATAAAGTCCTACAAAGCGGTTTCTTTTGGCCGACTATATTCAAGGATGCCCTGTCTTTTGTGAAAGCATGTATTCGTTGCCAACAAGTTGGTGGGATTTCAAGGCGTGACCAAATGCCTATGAATCCCATACTTGTTGTTGAGATCTTTGACGTATGGGGTATTGATTTTATGGGACCATTCCCCACTTCCCATGAAAATGTGTACATTTTAGTGGCAGTTGATTATGTGTCTAAGTGGGTAGAGGCTGAGGCTACTAGAACCAATGACCATAGTGTAGTTCTTAAGTTTGTTAAGAAGAATATCTTTGCTAGACATGGAATTCCTAAGGCTATAATTAGTGATGGGGGTTCCCACTTTAAGAACTTTCGATTTGGGAAATTATTGAAACACTATGGAGTTAATCATAGGATAGCTACCCCTTATCACCCACAGACTAGTGGACAGGTGGAAGTATCAGATAGGGAGATTAAACGAATTTTAGAAAAGATTATCCGTAGTGATAGGAAAGATTGGTCCTTGAGGTTAGATGATGCCTTGTGGGCATATAGGACGGCTTTTAAGACTCCTATTGGTATGTCACCGTATAAGTTGGTATATGGCAAGGCGTGTCATTTACCGGTTGAGATAGAGCATAGGGCTGAATGGGCGATTAAGACCGTTAATCTGGATTTAGAGAAAGCAGGTAGTTCTAGGAAACTTCAATTATCTGAACTAGATGAGATTAGACGTGATGCCTATGAAAGTTCTAGGATTTATAAGGAGAAAACCAAAGCTTTTCTTGATCGACACATCACCAAGAAGTCCTTCTTGGTTGGTCAAAAATTTTGGTTATTCAATGCTAGACTTAAGCTTTTTCCTGGGAAGTTGAGAAGTAAATGGACGGGTCCATACATTGTGACTTAAGTCTCTCCACACTGTTGAGTTGGAGAGTGATCAAATGGAAACGGTTGATGTCGTTTACTTGGAACCACTCCAACCGTCTCAATAGCTCATTTGAGTTATGTCTGGCTGAAGACGGTAAACTTAGCGCTTCGCGGGAGGCAACCCGTGGTTTGTGGAACTTTGTGGGTGTGTTCACTACAAACCCTCACGAGACAAAACTCGTCCAGTCGGGCTACCGAGTGGTTTAAAGGCTTGTTGCATACGCTAAATGCAACCGTGATTCCTACGAAAGTGAGTTAGGTTTTTGTTTTTATGTGAGTTTGTCAAATTAATTTTTAACCAAAATTTCAATTTAAAGTTTTTACATTAGGGACAATGCAATGCTTTAAGTTGAGGGGGGGTGGCACATGTGTTACATGTTTTTGTGTGAAATTATTGTCAAAATGAGTTAAAATGTGATTTTTGGGAAAAATTGAGAATTTTAAAAATTTTAGATCACATTATAAGAGTCTTGTGCTAATTAGATGTGGAAGTTTCTTCTACATCTATGTTTGTTGAGTGTTTGCAGATTCTAAAGATTAGCTTGTGGATGATTTATTGGAGCAAGCTAGAGGATTTGGCCATAATTATCAGGTGCATCCGATTCCATTGTATAATTTGGTTATTAAATTGATTTGATTGTTTGCATGTAGTTAGGCATATGTATAATTTAGATGATCAAACCACGCCCGTTGAATTTTCTCTACTTACCTTTGCTTATATCGAGTAGAAAGTTTGAATAAATAATATGAAATATAGTAATGTAATCGTTGGGTTAAGACACTTAGAATTGATCTTATTCGGCTCGCCGCCCGCGCACGGTGGCCTTAGAAAAGAGTTGGAGAACTGTCATAATTATTGGTGGTAGTCATATGTTGGGCTTGCCTATCTGATTTGTCACCCGCGCAAGGTGATACTTTAGTTGTTAGCATGGGTCAGACGCCAATTTTTATGATGGATAGCATTGCACTTAGCTGAGACAATTTTATGTGAAATAACACAATCCTTGTATTGTTATAATAAAATTAGGAAGATTGATTTAATTTAGTGCATTTTATAATTAGACTATGTGGTAGGTAACTCCATCATGTGATGTACCAGTAGGCACGAAGTATAATTCTTCCCATTTAATTAAACATACTAAAGTAACCGGTTCCCATGTGCCGATGTGTCTTAGTATGCACCTATATGATAGATATTCATTTTTCTGAATAATTGGCCTTTATATCAACCTTGAAAGGATTGTATAAAGTGTTCGGGATGACTTGTATAAGAAACGGTCCCGAATGGCTAAAAAAAAAGAGCTTATGTGTAAATTAAAAAAAATAATAATAAAAAATTTGTGAAAAATAAGAAGAAGAAAGGAAGTAGAAGTATGTAAGCTAATGTATGATGGCTTATGATGTGCTCTTATGATATAAAAACACCAATGTTATAAAAGGTGTACGATATTCTCACCTCTTGTTTTAGATTAATGTTTAGACTGATTATAGGTGTGCATTAGGTACGTTGGACACATGGTTAATTATATGAAACGTAAAGTAAATGAAATGAGAATGGTTATGCTAAGTGTTTAAGAAGGACAAAAATATTGGTAATCATTTTGGATTATTTGTCATATAGGATGGTTATTAGTGTATTAGGTTGAATGTGATCTTTTTGATAGAATTTCAATAATATGATTAAAAATTATGAAATTAACATGATTGTATATTTTTATCTTATTTTTACTTGGGACAAGTAAAGGTTAAGTTGAGAGGATTTAATCGCTGTATATTGCATTCACCTCATAGCATGTTAATTTAGCATAATTGTATATTTATTTGTTGTTATATATGTACTTTGAGTGTGTTTTGTGATTATGTAGGTTACGAGCGAAATTGAATATAATGGTCGTTTAATTAATTTTTTGGAGAAAAGATATTGTGAGCGCCGATAAATGAAGAAAAAATATTGAAGAAAAAGATTGGAGCGCGTCGCAATATTTTCGGTCATCTTTTATTTGTCCGGGCTTCGTTCGAGCAATTATTGATGTTGAGTTATTTTTTATTGGGCCAAAGTTATTATATGCCAAAAGAGTAAAAGAAAAAAAAATAAAAAAAAATAACTTTTGGGCCCAATACCCAATAACCCACCGATGGAATTATATATATATAGAGAGAGAATAAAAACAAGGAGGAGAAAGAAAAATCAGTGCAGCCGCCGGGAGTAGTCGAAGATAACAGAGAAAAAAAAGACGCCTAAAAGAAAGTGGGGCAAGGAAAAAAGACGGCGTAGTGCAAAGTTTAAAAAAAAGGAGTTGACTATTAGACAAACAAAAGAAGGTAGACGATTGGTGGGGAGTATATATCAGTCGAGCATCATTATACACAAAGAAGAAAAAACAAAATTGGTGGTAAAAAGAGAATCTTTTCAATTGAAAAGATGATGATGTCTTATATTATTCGGGTCGAGTACCTCGCGATGTCCGACTAATTTTGTTGTAATTCCTTCCGGTAACTTTATTTATGATTTGATCATTACTTTTGGATTATCATATTTTTGTTACATTGATTTATGATTTATTTATAAATTATTTTTATTGACTTAATATTACGTTTAATTATTTGTGCAAGACAATTTATTATTAGTTAACGGTTCATTCTTATTCTATCTAGTTAAAGAAAAAGATGGTCTTATAATCGATATAAATTGTACCTAAATAAATTGTTAAAACATAATTATTGGTTGGATTAATATAAGATTTATTATCGCGAGTCATTGATAAACATAATAAATGCTAACATTAATTCATTCATATTAAGTCAAAATAATCTTTATAATCGGTTCTAAAAAGTTTCGATAATCCATAAGTGTGATCAACCATAAATATTAGGAGCTGGAATGGATTGCATTTTTCTTTTAATTGTTTACATCTTTATTATATTTTTCTAGCTTTACTATTAGTTTAATAATTATTTTAATTCTTAATCAGCATTTTTATTATCAACAGTATTTTAGTTGTTAGATTTCAAATACAAAACTTTTATTGATCAGTGATCACCACAAAACTTAAACTAAAACAACATATTCCTCGTGGATCGATACCCACTTACCC
This sequence comes from Glebionis coronaria, assembly GCA_025667525.1. Classification (NCBI taxonomy): domain Eukaryota; kingdom Viridiplantae; phylum Streptophyta; class Magnoliopsida; order Asterales; family Asteraceae; genus Glebionis; species Glebionis coronaria. The sequence goes on from CM046875.1 coordinate 206,068,591, forward strand.
TATCTAGTATAAGGTAATTAGGTTATTTTTTACCGGCACTTCGATGTCGATCAACAGGTTTGTTTTTAATACTTCAACCAGATCATTCCCTTGCAACAATGCAACTTGAAGGGAAAAAACAAGACAAGGAAAGACTAACTGTTGCTATTTGTTGTAATGAGGACGGTTCGAAAAAACTTCCTTTATGGATTATTGGAAAATATGCTAAACCAAGGTGCTTCAAGAATGTAAAGTTGAACAGTTTGAACTGTGAGTACCGTGCTAACAAACGAGCTTGGATGACTGGTGTGTTATTTGAAGAATATGTTCGCCAACTTGATAAAAAAATGGTTGGAAGAAAAATTATCTTGATTGTGGATAATTGGCCTGCTCATCCAAAAATTATTGAAGGATTACGAAATGTTGAATTATTTTTTTTGCCAACAAACACAACTTCAAAAATACAACCTTGTGACGCGGGGATCATACGAGCTTTTAAGATGCATTATCGCCGTCGATTTTATAGAAGTCTTTTGGAGGGTTATGAATTAAGGGTTCCAAATCCAACAAAAATAAATATATTAGATGCAATGAATCTTGCTATTTCAGCATGGACTATGGATGTTAGTGCAAATATAATTGCGAACTGCTTTCGTCATTCTAAACTTCGATCAACAGATAACATGAATTTTGAGAACTCAGATTAAGGTGGTGAAAGCACTCAAGAACTCCAGAATTTGATCAAAGAGTTGGGTTATCGCAATGCAATGGATGTCGAAGATGTTCTGACTCACCCAGAAGAAAATGTAGTTGCACAGTTGTTGACTGATGAAGAAATTATTGAAAGCGTTACTGGAATTAATTAAGATGATATCGATGAAGAAGATGATGAAAGTTCTACAATGGAGCCCCCTTCGCGAAAGAAGCTATTAAAGCGGCAATCACATTGAACAATTTCTTGTTGAGCTATGAGAAAACAACACTAGAAGTTTTTACCATGCTAAGGAAAGTTAGAGACGAGATTCAATGGGAAATTGATTTCAACAAAAAACAAAAGACAACTGAGTCATTTTTCAAGAAACCTTCATAAATCATTAATGTAATATGCTATATATAAGAAATTATTAATTTATAGTTTATATGGGGTCTAAAGAAATTATCAAAAATGTATTATCTTATTCATTTAGCACCCTATCCCCGAGTTGGGACCGACAAAAAATATTATCTTAGAGAGTTTATTAAATAATCGAGTATTAATTTATCGAGTTTCTACTGTATTAAAATAAATCGAGAACGTTAACCACTGTTTGTACGTCAACAAAAGAACAAAAAGCTAGTAATGCACTTAAAGACAAGAAAATAATATTTTAATATTATTATTGTTTATTATTTTTCTCTAAACTTCTGCAACTATTTCATCTAGTTCTTTGAATCTTTATCATAAACTTAAGATCTAAACCTAAAAATAAAACTTTATTCCTCGTGTATTCGTTCATTTGTTAGTGCATGATATGAGGGTATTTACTCATATCATTTGTATCTTTAAACAATGAAATTATGCATGAAATGTATCAAATATGCCGTGTATATGTGTATTTCTTGTTTGAATGTCTGTAGGTACCAAGTTCGCGAAAACCGACAAAAATCGACACGAGAATGAAGAAAAAGATCAAAGAAGCCAAAATCGAGCTCGACTTTAGCGGATTTCATCATTTATTGAGCTAATGGGCCAAGTGGGTCCCACAATGTGGAAAATGGGCTCAAAGGCCCATTTAAGTTTCAAGTTAATAGTTTTAAATAATTCAAGGCCCAAAAATGGGATAATTTATACGGATGGAAATTAAGAGACTTGGGCCAAAAGTCCAATAACCTCAACTTAATTGAATGAAATATTGAATTGGGCCTAGGGTTTGTAAATAAACCAATCCCCTTTTTACCCTACTTTATACGTTTATATTAAACGTGTTTAACTCTTCTACCCATTTATTGCCTCTCACCCACTCACCAAACCATCCATTCATATCCACTCATTTTTCACACGTCACACATACCAAATTAAATAAATACCGTTCCACTTTCACACTTTAAATATTACATCGATAAAAACTATGTGTTTCACCTTCATCCCTTTCTTCCCCAAATAAAATTACCAGTCACAGTCACTGTTCACATAAACCCTAGTTGGGTAAAAAGTTAATTAAACATAGGGGTTTTGATCACACGTGCTAATCATGTGTAGGGGAATAAAAACCCCCAATTTTAATGAAGAGAGTATGAGGAAGAGAAGAGATACGTGGCAGCGGATCATTGGCTTCAACACATCATTCCTCCTAATCAACCAATCAGAGAGCTTCAAAGAAGCACAACTAGCACACACGGATGCCACGTTGGCAATCCGTGTGCTAGTAGTGCTATATCCACCATCCAATCACGAGAGAGAAAGAAGAATGAAGATCAAGGGCCAAGAATCAAAAGGAATATTCTTCAAAATATTCGGATATCCTTCATCAGCAAGCCCTTGGGGAGGCTATAAAAACCCTCAAATAATCTTGTAAAAATCATCCTTTCTTTTACTTTAAAGTTATTATGTAGAATTTGTTTTAGGATTAAATCTTGTATTTCTTTTTATCAAGCTTTGTATTGTTACTGGAAAATTAATAAAAGTTCAGTTATTTTATTTTACATTCGTGTCTCATTGATTTACTTTTTCTATTTTACATTAATAATGTTTGATATGTTAAATTAATAAAATTAATAAAAGTCTTATAACTATTTTACATTAATAATGTTTGATATGTTAAATTTAAACTAATTAATAGTTTATTTAATAAAATTAATAAAATTAATAAAAGTCTTATAACTATTTTACTTTGTATTGTTACTTTGTATTGCTACTTTGTATTGTTACTGGAAAATTAATAAAATTAATAAAAGTCTTATAACTATTTTACATTAATAATGTTTGATATGTTAAATTTAAACTAATTAATAGTTTAGATTTAATATTAGAAGTAAAAAATTGGATATAATATTTTCCCTACTAGAAAATATTCACAAGCAGTTAAGATTGTTCGATAAAGGAGATGGTGTTGGTGGTCCGAATGGTGTTTAATGGTGGATTAAGGTGTCATTTTGGTTCATAGGTTGCTCAGCGCAAACCTACGTCTCAAAGGAATACGTCAAAAAGGTTCTAATCCTTTTTAATTTTTATGTATTTACAGTTTCTTTTTATCTTATAATCTGCTTCTTTGATTTTTCTGTGATGTTGATTATATGTTGTTTGATTATATGATGTTACATGATAAAACGTTTGAATGATTTAATTGTTTCGTTCAGTTAGTTTGATAAAATCTGCTTGAGTATTTATATATTGAGATAACTTACTGTTGGATTTATAAGTTTTAGATATTTTGAGGATTTGTTTTAGAAATCTGCTCTTGTCGATTTTGGATTGATTTAACTGAGTCCATAACCTGCTTAGCTGATATTACACGTTTCTGTTTGGTCATTTTATTGGAACTGCTTATATGCACTGTTATGGATCTGATCGTATTCTAGTCTGCTTTTATATTAGAATTGCTGATAGATGTTTCTTCTAGCTATTTTTCAGTTTTACTGCTTTATTTGTTAAAGTTCATCATGGATAATGTTACATCAGCTTTCGTTGAATGATGCATAAAATGGTGTAGAGTTTGCTGTAGTCTGTTGAATTAACTCTGCTGAGTTTATTAGCAGATTAGGTTTGGTATTGAGCTTGTTTGTTTCCCGTTTTTTTTATCTGATCTTATATGCATTTTGGATAAGTTGATAGGATTTATATAACTTCCTGAACTTTCTGATTTGTTAACTGTTATAACTTTGGTAGTTTACTCCTTATATGTTTTTGCTAATATAAATTGTTCTAGTATTCAGCTTATCAGTTCCATTGATTGATAAGCTCAAAAGCTGTTTTCCTAGCAGCTTAAAGCTATTAAGCTATCCATAAGTCTCTCCTGAGACTCAATTTTAATCTGTAAAAAAAAATAAATAAATAAATATGTTCCAAAAATTTGTCACTTATGGGTTTCGAACTCAAGACCTCTTGTTTGTATGCATTGTGTGATAACCATCTGGGCTAACTGGCCTTTTTATTTCTATTCTTGTGAACTCATTAATAGAGTGTAGATGACTTTGGCAGATTCATTTTAGTAACATTTTATTTACTTTAAATTCGTTTTCAAATAAATTTTTCTTAATTAAAGTTTTTATTAAAATTTGTTTTAGTTAAATAAAAAAAAATAAGATAAATAAATAAAATGTTTTTATCAATTTTAAAAGTTTAGTTAATCTTTAATTAATTAGAGTTTTATAAATTTAGAATTAGATAAAAATAGTTTTTAAATAGATTTGAAAATTTTTAATATAGTTTATTAGTTTTAAAAGTAAATTAGATTAAAAGTTATTTTTATTAAATAGATTTATTTTATAGATTTTCAAATAGATTAATTTTTAAATAGTGTTAATTTTTAAGTAATTAATTGATTGTAGATTTTAAATATAGCGGGATTTACGATTCATGCACTTTAGGCTAAAACTAATTAGTTTAAAATTTGTAGATTTTAATTGTAGTTTAAAAAACCGAAATCCAATTCAAATCGATTGTCCAAATCAAAGCAAAACGTCTCAAATTCATAAGATCTTCGTGTACAACGAACTTGATTCACTCACGTGTTTAATTGAATTCGTCATTGGTAATATTAGTCTGTTACTTTTTCCTAAAGGTAATTTTCTAATTTACCCTATAACGTAATCTCAAATAAATCACTATACACATCTCCACACATCAAAAATTTTGGCGCCGCTGCCGGGGATCTTGTGTACGATTCGTCTTTGTGGAGATTTTTTGATCGTTGATTTGAAGACCCTTTCCGTCCTCTGAAAGTTTTGTTATTTTTTCTATTATATAGTATGTATCGATTTTCTCGTTTTTTGCGAATAATATATTGTATTACGTAGCATAATAAATTTACATATCTTTCAAATAAGGCCTTAGTTGGGATTTCATCACCTAGCTATTGTATTCGAATCCAAAACAAAAATAAAAGGCAAAATAGATAAATACTAATAAGAAGTTTGAACTCGATTTATACAAACTATAAGGTGGGTATAAGGCGACGTGCTATAAAAGGCCGTCTAAGGAAAAAGGTTTTTAAGTGCTTTGTGCCACCTCGTTTCCCCGCTTGCTTGTGCGTATATTGAGAGGGACAACCTATTATTGGTTTTCCGACTCAAGTAGTAATAAATCTTATTTTTGTTGTTTACTTATTGAACCTCGAGACGTTTAGGTTTCCACCTATCGTTTCAAAGTCGACCGAGGGTAATTTGCTTCCATAGTAGTTATACTTATTCCTTGTTTTTTATCGATCATTATTGATTGAGCAATACCAAATAAAAATACCAAAAATAATCTTCTTCTTGTCTAATTTCTTTTCTTCAATCCTCTAAATTCTCGTCTTTGTAGTGTATGCAATTACGTTCTTCTCGTCTTGTGATTGATTTTAATAGGCTTGAAAATATTCCTCGTAGAAATAGAAATCGTCAACAACGAATAGTGGAACCCGAGTTTCCACCTATTGTTGTAGAGATGGCCGATAACCGAAAAATGGAGGAATTGCTCCGTGCACCCACCGAAGGGTATGGGGAAGCAATCGTTGTGCCGGCTATTTTGGCGGATCATTATGAGATTAAGACGGGTCTTTTATCGCTCATTCGTTCCGACCAATTTCGTGGCAATGAGACCGATAACCCGCACTCTCACATTTGGAATTTTCTTCGAATTACCTCGACTCTTAAGTTTAGAGATGTGCCAAATGACGCGATTAAGCTCATGCTTTTTCCGTACTCGCTCGAGGGTAATGCTAAGATTTGGTATGAGAAAGAACCACCGGGTTCGATCTTAAAATGGGATGATTTAGTGTCTAAGTTTATGAATTATTTCTTTCCGCCATCTAAGACAACACACTTTAAGAACGAGATCACTAGATTTGAACAAAAAGTGCATGAATAGTTTGGGGTTGCATGGGAAAGATTTAAAGATTTGTTGAGACAATGTCCACACCACGGTTTCTCGGAATTGCATCAAATAAATACTTTCTATAATGGGCTTAATATGATTGAACAAGATTCTTTAAATGCCGCCGCGGGTGGTAATCTTTTAAAAAAAACTCCGAGAGACGCGTGGGGAATAACTGAGAATAAATCTAGAGCACAATATTCACGAAACACACCGGGTGTTTCCAATGTGAATTCATTTAATCTCGAGATTGCTAGATTGGACTCTAAGATTGACACGATTTTGAATGCGCTTAGGAAGAATCCTCATGGATCCATTAATATGGTTGAGAATATTTGTGTATCATGTGGTGGAGCACATCCTAATCATGCTTGTTTAACCACGGGGTTTGATCAAGCTAGTGCTTTTGTCGCGACGGGAACTTATGGCTCCAACGGTCAAGTTCCTCGTCAAAATCATGTTGCTCCACCGGGTTTTCCACCGGTTCAAAATAGGTACAACAATGGAAACAATGGGAATAATTTTAACCGTGGTAACCAAGGGAATTTCAATCAAGGAAATGGGTTTAATGCAAATCAAAACAATCAAGGTTTTCAAGGGAATAATCAAAATGATTTGTCAAGCTACATTAAAACGAATGAGGCAAATTTGAAAGCTTTTCAAAATAACATTCAAGGACAAATGGCAACTTTGAAAAATGAGTTTCAAAATACGATAAAAGGGCAAAACAATAAGATTGAGCTTAATCAACAAAGGCTAGAACAAAACCAAAACCGTTTTGAGCAAAGATTAGAGCAAAGTCAAAATCGTATGCAACAAAGTTTGGAACAAGGTCAAAATAAATTACTCTCGATGTTTGAATCTTTTATGACCAAACCTTCCTCGTCTTCGGGTGGCTTACCTAGTAACACCATTCCAAACCCGAAGGGTGAGATGAAAGCCATAACCACACGTAGTGGGAAAGCTTTAGACGGACCTTTGCTTCCACATGTGAGTACCTCTACGGTGAGGGAAGTGGAGCAAGAACCCGAGGTGGTTAAAGAAAAGGAAATTCCTATTCCACCAAAGGTAGACCAATTGCCTATTCCGGAACCCGAGCTTCCGAAGACTAAACCCACACTACCCTACCCTTCGAGACTTAACCAAGAGAAGCTCCACGAAAAGTCCAATGCTCAAATGGCTATTTTTTTAGAGATGTTTAAGAATCTTCATATTAATGTTAGTTTCGCGGATGCATTGCTTTACATACCTAAGTTTGCTTCGACTATTAAGAGATTGATGAATGATAAAGGGAAATTGGTTGAAGTGTCTACATCTTTAGATGCTAATTATTCCGCGGTTCTTACACAAAAGCTTCCCAAAAAGCTTGGAGACCCGGGCGAGTTTGTGATACCATGTGATTTCCCTAATATGGAAGGATGCTTAGCATTAGCCGATCTTGGTGCTAGCATTAATTTGATGCCTATTTCCGTGTGGAAAAGGTTATCACTTCCCGAGCTTACACCTACTAAGATGACTCTCGAGCTAGCGGATCGATCGATCGCCTTACCAAAAGGTATAACCGAGGACGTGTTTGTCAAGGTAGGGAAACTCGTCTTTCCAACGGACTTTGTGGTTTGCGATTATCCCGAAGATTCTCGTGTACCACTAATTTTGGGAAGACCGTTTTTGATGACGGCTAGTGCTTTAGTTGACATGAAAGCGGGGAAATTGACTTTAAGAGTTGGTGATGAAAATATCACGTTTGATATTGGTCATATCTCTAAATTTTCTTCCAAGTATTACGAGGAATCAATTAATCAAATCGATGTGATTGATGTTACTTGTGAAGAATATTCTCAAGAAGTGCTTGGATTCTCGGCTAATTCCGAAAGTGGAAATCCTTCTTTATCAGATCCTATTATTGCCCTTTCGTCTCCACCCCTTACTCCATTTGGGGCTAGTGATTTTATCTTGGAGGAGGTGGATGCTTTTCTTAGCACACCGGATTTGCTATCTTCATATGATGAGGATTATCATGATATGGAGGGAGATATCGATTTACTTGAAGCCTTTTAGAATGAAGATCCTTATTAATCGCCACCTATGGATTTGAAAGTTGTGAATAAAAATGAGACTAAAGTGAAAACATCTATTGAGGAAGCACCCGAATTAGAACTTAAGGAATTACCCACTCATTTGGAGTATGCTTTTCTTGAAGGAACGGGTAAGTTATCGGTGATTATTGCTAAGGGATTAAAGGAAAATGAAAAGGATGAACTCATCAAAGTGCTTAAGAAGCATAAACGGGGCATTGCATGGAAAATCTCTGACATTAAGGGTATAGATCCCAAATTTTGTACTCATAAAATTTTAATGGAGGATGATTATAAACCCGCTATCCAAAATCAAAGAAGGGTCAATCCAAAGATTCATGAGGTGATCAAAAAGGAAGTCACTAAACTTCTAGACGCCGGAATGATCTACCCTATCTCGGATAGTCCATGGGTTAGCCCCGTGCATTGTGTTCCAAAGAAAGGAGGAATGACGGTTGTTACTAATGAGGATAATGAATTGATTCCTACTAGACTCGTGACCGGTTGGCGTGTTTGTATTGATTATAGGAAACTTAATGATGCCACTAGGAAGGATCATTTTCCATTACCTTTTATGGATCAAATGTTAGAGAGACTAGCGGGGAATGAATTCTATTGCTTTTTGGATGGATTTTCCGGCTATTTCCAAATCCTCATTTGACCCTCGTGATCAAGAAAATACCACATTCACTGGTCCTTATGGAACATTTGCTTATTGTCGCATGCCTTTTGGACTATGCAATGCTCCGGGGACGTTCCAAAGGTGCATGATGGCCATTTTCCATGATATGATCGAGAAAACCATGGAAGTCTTCATGGATGACTTTTCGGTTTTTGGGGAATCTTTCACTTCATGTCTCTCTAACCTTGAAAGAATGTTGCAACGTTGTGAGGAAACGAATCTTGTGCTTAATTATGAAAAATGTCACTTCATGTGCAAAGAGGGAATTGTGTTAGGACATAAGATCTCTAAGGCCGGTGTTGAGGTTGATATGGCTAAAATCGACGTGATTGCCAAATTGCCTCCGCCCACCACCGTTAAGGGAGTAAGGAGTTTTCTCGGCCATGCCAGCTTCTATCATCGTTTTATACATGACTTCCCTAAGACAGCTCGGCCTATGACCCATCTTTTGGAAAAAGAGACTCCTTTCATCTTTTCGGATGAGTGTATTCAAGCCTTTGAGATGCTTAAAAAGAAGTTAACCGAATCTCCAATCTTAGTTGCCCCGGATTGGAATCTACCTTTTGAAATTATGTGTGATGCTAGTGATTATGCGGTAGGTGCGGTTTTGGGGCAACGTAAGTTAAAACACTTCTTGCCTATACACTATGCAAGTAAGACTATGACGGATGCTCAAACAAAGTACACTACAACGGAAAAGGAGTTACTTTCCGTTGTGTATGCTTTTGAAAAGTTTAGACCATATATCGTCTTGTCTCAAACCATAGTGTATACGGACCACTCGGCTATCAAATATCTTCTTAATAAACAAGATGCTAAGCCGAGGTTGCTCTGGTGGATTCTCCTCCTTCAAGAATTTAATGTCAAAATTCTAGACAAAAAAGGAGCCGAGAATCTCGCGGCCGATCATTTATCTCGACTTGAGAATCCTCACCAAAGCGATCGAGAGAACAAGGAAATCAATGAAACATTTCCTCTCGAGACGCTTGGTATGATTGCTTTTCGTGGTGATGATAGTACCCCATGGTTTGCGGACATCGCAAATTACCATGCGGGGAAGTTTGTGATCAAGGGTATGTCGTCCCAACAAAAACGAAAGTTTTTCAAGGATATTTCATATTACTTTTGGGACGAACCCTATTTGTTTCGTGTGTGCGCGGATCAAGTGATTCTTAGGTGCGTGTTTGGCAAAGAAGCTCAAGATATCCTTAAATCTTGTCATGAGGGACCCACCGGGGGACATCATGGTGCTAACGACACCGCGAAGAAAGTCTTTGATGCCGGCTTCTTTTGGCCTTCCATATATCGTGATGCCCAAGACTTGATCAAGGCTTGTGATGCTTGTCAACGTCAAGGAAAGAACTCACAAAGGGATGAAATGCCTCAAAACATTATCCAAGTTTGTGAAATCTTTGACATGTGGGGGATCGATTTAATGGGGCCGTTTCCATCTTCGAAAGGAAATAAATACATTCTCGTAGCTGTGGACTATTTGTCTAAATGGGTCGAAGCTAAGGCTTTGCCCACGAATGATGCTCGAGTTGTGGTGAACTTTTTGAAACAACTCTTTGCTAGGTTTGGAACTCCGCGGGCTATTATAAGTGATCGCGGGACCCATTTTTGTAATGAACAATTTGAAAAAGTTCTAAAGAAATATGGTGTCACTCATCGACTTTCTACGGCTTATCACCCTCAAACGAGTGGTCAAGTGGAGGTTTCAACCCGTGCTCTTAAAAGGATTTTGGAGCGTTCTATTGGAGAGAACCGCACTTCATGGTCGGATAAATTGGACGATGCATTGTGGGCTTTTCGTACGGCTTACAAGACGCCAATTGGTTGTACACCATTTAGGTTGGTCTATGGAAAAGCATGCCACTTGCCAATTGAACTCGAACATAAGGCGTATTGGGCTCTTAAGCATTGTAACTTTGATTTGAGGACCGCGGGTGATCATCGCAAGGTTCAGTTGAATGAACTAAGTGAATTAAGGGATCAAGCTTATGAAAATTCTTTGATCTACAAAGAGAAGACTAAGAGGATTCATGACTCTAAGATCAAAAACCGCATTTTCAATGTTGGTGATCAAGTCCTCTTATTCAATTCTAGACTCAAGATTTTCTCGGGCAAGCTTAAATCCTGTTGGTCCGGACCATTCACCATTGCACAAGTTTTCCCTTATGGCACCGTTGAGCTAGCTCAAAAAGACGGACCTAACTTTAAGGTGAATGGTCATCGTGTGAAACACTACTTTGGAGGGGACATACCTACGGAGGTTGTCCCGGATCTTCAAACTTTCCCTAAGGACCAATGAATGCGGGGATCGAGTCGAGCTCATGACTCGGTGAACAAAAACGAGGTGCCTTGTGGGGGAGTCCCATACTTTCTATCTTCTTTCTATTTTCTAACATTAATAAGGCTTGATCTTTCAAGCTCGTGCTCGTGATTTGTTGTGTTGTGATCTTAGGTATGACCCTAATATTTGAAGATTCTCGTGTTCGGTTTTTGCCGGTCCACTTGATCTTCCATTCTTTGAATGCCAAAAAGGGGCACACTTTCTATCTCTTGATTTTTATTGACTAACGTTTTATCTTGAGGCATAATTAATAAACTGCTAATAGATTTGCGTGCTCTTTCCATGCTAGGAATTTGAATTAGACTCTTCGTATTTTAGCAAGGGGGTGTTACTCTTGAGCTAAGAAACATTGAGGACAATGTTTGGTTTTAGCATGGGGGAGTCAATCGATATAATCGCTTGCAATTGCTTTTGTCGTGTCCAAACGCATTCTTTTTCTCATTTTTCAATAAAATTTTAAATTTTTTGTGTTATTTTTAAGTTTTAATTAATAAAATAAGTGTTTTTGACACGAATGTAGGCTTTCTGTTGGTGAAAATAAGAATAGTTTTTGACTCGACTCGGTTTTTAACCTTAGCTTTTCCTTAACGTATTTGAATTAAGTTTTGCTAGGCTATTATATAGGGAGCTTTAAAACGCGAAAGTCTTAATTCATACGAGTTAAGAACAAGAACTTTTCGCAAGCTCCTATAATTGATCCTAGAAAGTCGTCTATCAAGGGAACTTTAAAACGCAAATTCTAAAACTTGCAAAAGTATAAGAAGATGCAAGATCCTATAGATGACTTGAAAACCCAAAACTTTGATTTAATAGGCTAAGTATCTATTGATTTCACAATCTTGAAATTTTACAATATGGAGAACAAGAGATGATAGAGCCAATTATAAGTTTGGTATTCTTTCGGGAACTTATGTGAGGTAATTATAAGCCTATTCTCCCATCGCTTGCTAATAAATTTATTTGCAATAAATAAGGTTGAACGATTTGAAAAGTTATTTAGCTTCTAGCCCAAGATCGTTTAAAAGTTGCTCGGTATGGATTAGATTTCATAGCCAAGGCATAACTTATTGAAGCGGGATGCGAAGATTGGCAAGTCCAAAAAGGTCCTAACAAGACATGAGGGCTATGTTTTATTGCTAAAGATCTCAAGTGATGTGAAGAATCATTTATCAAAAATCAATATGAAGGATCGAGACACACGACGAAAAGCAAATACTCCCAAAAAGTCATAGAGAAGTCTATCCAAAAAGACCATAATAAGGTATGAGGATAAATGAAGCCAAGTCCAAAAAGGAGGCGGATCGTTGTATATCAAAATCCCAAATAAAGATTGGAGAAAAATGAAGAAGTCGTGGTCCAAGTATGAATCTCTCAAAACTTCAAGTGAAGAAATTCCTATATGAAGAGAAGACCATTACTTCATGAGCGTCTCTCAAGGTTTGAAGTATAAAGTCGCTGCCAAATATCGGTCCGAGAAAGGTCTCAAATCGCGAAGTAAGTTATGCCAAGATATGAACTTTATGAAGTCCCGAGAAGCAGTTTTAAAAGATTTTGTCCTTTAGCTAACTATTGATTAAATCGTTCACTTTATTTTAGGCCTAATAAATTATCGAAATAAGTCAACAATGCATCTTCGTGATCATTCTAGACAACAATAAAATATAAGAGATACACATAGGAATAAGGGAGTCTAAGTGAATAATTGGCCCACATGAGTTCGTGTTAGTCTACCAACTTATAATAACAATGATCTTGTTTTTGCACTTGGCATGGAAAAGTGAAAAGTCGGAGACGATGAATCTATTTGAGCTTTTATGATCCTTAAAGTTATTTTTCAATAATGATAGCAATACATTATGTCTTTGGAAAATAAAATGTCAAAAGCTGAATAATGGTGTAGTTAGAGTTTAACTCTATCATTGCGTGAGGACACGGCAATTGCTTAGCATGGGGGAATTTGATATGAGTGTGTTTACTCATATCATTTGTATCTTTAAACAATGAAATTATGCATGAAATGTATCAAATATGCCTTGTATATGTGTAATTCTTGTTTGAATGTGTGTAGGTACCAAGTTCGCGAAAACCGACAAAAATCGACACGAGAATGAAGAAAAAGATCAAAGAAGCCAAAATCGAGCTCGACTTTAGCGGATTTCATCATTTATTGAGCTAATGGGCCAAGTAGGTCCCACAATAGGGAAAATGGGCTCAAAGGCCCATTTAAGTTTCAAGTTAATAGTTTTAAATAATTCAAGGCCCAAAAATGGGATAATTTATACGGATAGAAATTAAGAGACTTGGGCCAAAAGCCCAATAACCTCAACTTAATTGAATGAAATATCAAATTGGGCCTAGGGTTTGTAAATAAACCAATCCCCTTTTTACCATACTTTATACGTTTATATTAAACGTGTTTAACTCTTCTACCCATTTACTGCCTCTCACCCACTCACCAAACCATCCATTCATATCCACTCATTTTTCACACGTCACACACACCAAATTAAATAAATACCGTTCCACTTTCACACTTTAAATATTACATCGATAAAAACTATGTGTTTCACCTTCATCCCTTTCTTCCCCAAATAAAATTACCAGTCACAGTCACTGTTCACATAAACCCTAGTTGGGTAAAAAGTTAATTAAACATAGGGGTTTTGATCACACGTGCTAATCACGTGTAAGGGAATAAAAACCCCCAATTTTAAGGAAGAGAGTATGAGGAAGAGAAGAGATACGTAGCAACGGATCATTAGCTTCAACACATCATTCCTCCTAATCAACCAATCAGAGAGCTTCAAAGAAGCACAACTAGCACACACGGATGCCACGCTGGCAATCCGTGTGCTAGTAGTGCTATATCCACCATCCAATCATGAGAGAGAAAGAAGAATGAAGATCAAGGGCCAAGAATCAAAAGGAATATTCTTCAAAATATTCGGATATCCTTCATCAGCAAGCCCTTGGGGAGGCTATAAAAACCCCCAAATAATCTTGTAAAAATCATCCTTTCTTTTACTTTAAAGTTATTATGTAGAATTTGTTTTAGGATTAAATCTTGTATTTCTTTTTATCAAGCTTTGTATTGTTACTGGAAAATTAATAAAAGTTCAGTTATTTTATTTTACATTCGTGTCTCATTGATTTACTTTTTCTGCTTAAATTGATTTACAAATTAAGTCTTATAACTATTTTACATTAATAATGTTTGATATGTTAAATTTAAACTAATTAATAGTTTAGATTTAATATTAGAAGTAAAAAATTGGATATAATATTTTCCCTACTGGAAAATATCCACAAGCAGTTAAGATTGTTCAATAAAGGAGATGGTGTTGGTGGTCTGAATGGTGTTTAATGGTGGATTAAGGTGTCGTTTTGGTTCATAGGTTGCTCAGCGCAAACCTACGTCTCAAAGGAATACTTCAAAAAGGTTCTAATCCTTTTTAATTTTTATGTATTTACAGTTTCTTTTTATCTTATAATCTGCTTCTTTGATTTTTCTGTGATGTTGATTATATGTTGTTTGATTATATGATGTTACATGCTAAAACGTTTGAATGATTTAATTGTTTCGTTCAGTTAGTTTGATAAAATCTGCTTGAGTATTTATATATTGTGATAACTTACTGTTGGATTTATAAGTTTTAGATATTTTGAGGATTTGTTTTAGAAATCTGTTCTTGTCGATTTTGGATTGATTTAACTGAGTCCATAACCTGCTTAGCTGATATTACACGTTTCTGTTTGGTCATTTTATTGGAACTACTTATATGCACTGTTATGGATCTGATCGTATTCTAGTCTGCTTTTATATTAGAATTGCTGATAGATGTTTCTTCTAGCTATTTTTCAGTTTTACTGCTTTATTTGTTAAAGTTCATCATGCATAATGTTACATCAGCTTTCGTTGAATGATGCATAAAATGATGTAGAGTTTGCTGTAGTCTGTTGAATTAACTCTGCTGAGTTTATTAGCAGATTAGGTTTGGTATTGAGCTTGTTTGTTTCCCTTTTTTTATCTGATCTTATATGCATTTTGGATAAGTTGATAGGATTTATATAACTGCCTAAACTTTCTGATTTGTTAACTGTTATAAATTTGGTAGTTTACTCCTTATATGTTTTTGCTGATATAAATTGTTCTAGTATTCAGCTTATCAGTTCCATTGATTGATAAGCTCAAAATCTGTTTTCCTAGCAGCTTAAAGCTATTAAGCTATCCATAAGTCTCTCCTGAGACTCAATTTTAATCTGTAAAAAAAATAAAATAATAAATATGTTCCAAAAATTTGTCACTTATGGGTTTCGAACTCGAGACCTCTTGTTTGTGTGCATTGTGTGATAACCATCTGGGCTAACTGGCCTTTTGATTTCTATTCTTGTGAACTCATTAATATAGTGTATATGACTTTGGCAGATTCATTTTAGTAACATTTTATTTACTTTAAATTCGTTTTCAAAAAAAAATTTCTTAATTAAAGTTTTTATTAAAATTTGTTTTAGTTAAAAAAAAAAAAAGATAAATAAATAAAATGTTTTTATCAATTTTAAAAGTTTAGTTAATCTTTAATTAATTAGATTTTTATAAAATTAGAATTAGATAAAAATAGTTTTTAAATAGATATGAAATTTTTTAATATAGTTTATTAGTTTTAAAAGTAAATTAGTTTAAAAGTTATTTTTCTTAAATAAATTTATTTTATAGATTTTCAAATAGATTAATTTTTAAATAGTGTTAATTTTTAAGTAATTAACTGATTGTAGATTTTAAATATAGCGGGGTTTACGATTCATGCAATTTAGGCTAAAACTAATTAGTTTATAATTTGTAGATTTTAATTGTAGTTTAAAAAACCGAAATCCAATTCAAATCGATTGTCCAAATCAAAGCAAAATGTCTCAAATTCATAAGATCTTCGTGTACAACGAACTTGATTCACTCACGTGTTTAATTGAATTCGTCATTGGTAATATTAGTCTATTACTTTTTCCTAAAGGTAATTTTCTAATTTACCCTATAACGTAATCTCAAATAAATCACTATACACATCTCCACACATCAGTGCACTTGTCGAAACTCGGTATTCTAGCACTCTCAAACCAACAATTTAATCATGAAATTTACATTTCGTCGGTTTGATTTATGTGTGACGCCTGCCGCACGTAGCCAACACATGAATACAGTATGACACTCTTTTCTAGTGGTGGTAAAGTGAACAGCGCAAAAGAACTCGTGTTCTCCATTGACTTTTTCATTTGTTTTTTTAATTCTTGTTGTATATGTATATATCTTCTCGCTAAGACGTTTGTTTTTTTGTTTGAAAATTAAGTTAAATTTTAATATTCGTTTTTCTGGTAAAAGGTTACCTCGATAAATTTGAATTTTAAGATTCGTTTCATAAATCTGTGTTAGATAATTTGTTTCAGTGCGTTTGGTTCAAAATTTTCAAATCACAAGTTTCTTAAACCGGAGAGATTTCATGTATAAAGTGTTAAAAAAACTTGACATTTGAAACACATCAACCTGTTTGGTTTGCTAACTTGTTAGAATTAATATGATGGTAAATAGGATTCTTACCATTGTCTTGTTCCTCCAACCAACCACAAAAACAAATAAAAAAACTAAAAATTGATATGTAAACTATTTCAAAATATTTTCAGAAATTATAACACCAAAATGTAAGCCGAAATTGAATTTGTGTGAGCTAAACACGCAAGTCATTTTCTTAAACTCAATCTTTTCTGACAACACAATTGGATTTTTTGACACATATCTTTTTTACTTAAAAAAGTAAACTTCCTTGTAAACGCATATGTTTTGGTTAACAAAGATTTGACTTGTTTAATTAACATTAAAACTCATATGAGATTTTTATATAAAATGGACAAACTAATATTTAATATTTGATATTGTTTGTGTAATTTAAGTGACTCATGAAAATTTGATTGAATTGTTCTTGATGATTGGTGTTATCTAAAGATTGAAATGATGAGAAATGATGATAAGAGGTGTTATTTAATGATGAAGAACTATTCAATGAAAAAAAAACATGTAAATCGGGTGGGTGGGTAGAGTCAAGGGGTATGTACGTCCAATTTTTTTTCCCTCTTTATATTAAATTCATTCCTATATTGATGAGTTGAAAAAACATATATTTAATGCGCCCAAATATAAAAACCATTCTTGCTTTGTACTACCAAACACGCTTTCAATTGGTTTTCACATTTAAATACAACAAAATCCGCTAAAACCGGTGATCAAACATCCCTTTATTTTATCTTACAAATTTTGTTTTTTTATATGTTTAAATTCGGTATGTTTTATATAATTGGTTTCATATGAAAAAAATGTCAATCATTAGTTTTCTTTGTACTTTTTGATTACTCTAATATTTTATGTTGATAAATTTGATTTTGGCTTTATAATTTTGTTTGTTATTTGACTCAAGTTTTCGCTTATTTTGTTAGTATTTGTTTGTATCGTTTGTTTGAATTATCTAACAAGTGGTGTCAGAAATATGTTGATTCTCCACGAAGAAAAAGAAAAATTAGTTTTAATGTTATTTTTTATGCTTGAATTTTGTATGTTTTTGCTTTTGAATATATTTGGTTGAAAATAAGATGTTCGGCTATATGGGCTTTGAATTGAAGTATGGTACATATTTAATATTTTGTTCAATTTTGGTGTGTTCGATGAATTATGGTTTTTGTAATAGTTGATTTAAAATATTTGATTATTTTAGATTAGAATTTTCGATTATGGTGGAGTAACTATTTAGAATTAGTTTGGATCATTTTTAGATTTGATCGTTTGTTTGGGTGATTAATTTCAGGTTCGATTCTTTGTTTCGTTTTCATTGTTTCCATATTCGATCGTTTGTTTGATTAGTTTGAATAACATATGAAGAGTTATTCCGTCGTTTGTTTAAAAAACATTTAAGGGTTATCGATCGTTTGTTTAACTTTGGCCAGTATCTCTAGCATTTGGAATTTCGAATTAGAAGAAGGGACGTTCGTTTGGTTTGAAGCTTCGAATGGAGTTGAAGTCACGGTGGAGATTATTGATAGAAAAGTGACTTCAACTCCAAGGGGCGTTTAAAATTTGGCTTAGAAATATAGAGAGTTTAACTCACGGGGTGGAGATTGTTGGAAAGTGACTTAAGCTATAAGGTTCATTTCATAAATTTGTTTTTGGTAATTTATTTGGCTTGTGATACAAGTTTTGTTATTTTTGGTATGTTTGAGTTTGATATCTTTTTGGTCATTGGTTCCATATAAATAGATGCAAGAGACATTAGTTTTCTTTGTACTTTATGAGTAGAATATTTTGTGTTGGTACCTATGATTTTAGCTTTCTAATTTGGTTTGGTATCTAAATATAGCTTCCACTTAGCTTGTTCGTATTTGTTTGTACTATCCAACAAAATGTATAATGCTTGTGAAACATGCTCATGAAGTTGGTGTTCCTGTTTATGGTGATTTCAGTATGCTCAAAATGAATAATATGGTAATGTCGTAATGAACACATACATGAAAGTTAATTATATAAGAGTGAATAAACAATATTGTCCGTGTATTTTTCCTAAAGGACCTAGTTTAAAGAACACATGTACCGAGCATTATCGGTCAAAGGTCACAGGTTAGAGACACCGAGAGGACCCAACCAGAGGATACTTGTCACAATGTGAATATTAAATAAGGTTACCACCAATTAACGGGTAAACCTCTTTACCCGACAGTACATTATATTGACGTATGGGAGGACGCCAATGTAGAATTCTCTGGGTCTTGTCTCCTAGAAGATATGTTGCTTGACACACTTAGGAGGGGTAGTTCGGCCCGAAAATTCTTCAGATGCCAAGAATAGTAAGATTGTATAGTAGTTAGAGTAGTATAAATAATACCCCTTCATTTGCTACAACTGATGTAGCATTTAATGCACTTTAAAACATTCTCATTACTCATGCTTTGGCATTTCATTTACTTACTCTAACGCAGCTTGGTCATGGGCTTACATATGGGGCGAGGCTAACGCGTTTTCTTTCTCATTTATATGAATCCGAAGCACAAGGCGACACAATCAGAGGGTTTCTCATATCACACACAAGTACATGATTATACTTAAACCAATTTCCTCCATCCGTGAGACCCTATATGACGAAGTTATTGAATGATAGGTACACAATTGGGGGAGGATCGAGCCGCAGCTGTGATACACTCCCTCCTCAATCCACTAAAGAACAGACTGAATGTAATATCTTAGATATTAAATCATTGATTAAGGAACACAACAATAAGAACACGATTGTTCTTATAAAATTTGGTTTTGGCAAGATGAAGAATAAATAGAAGAGAAAGTAGTGCGAGGAAAAGTAGTGGGCAACTCAGATCTCAAGAACCGTTCAAAGAGGCGGTGAAAACAAAGCTAGCCAAGATAATAATCGATTTAGGGAGCTCGGAATATAAAATACCATTGAAAATCAAGTCGTATAACGAAAAAACTAACCAGAAAGATCATCTCAATCCCTATGTCAGTGCGGCTAACTCTGTGAAGTGGCGATACACGTCTAGTTTCGAATGTTCCAGAAAACACTAGCTGGAGGAGCAAGAGGTTGGCTTGAATGCTTAGATCACAACAACATTGATGAATGAGTGAAGTTGAGAGAGGTCTTCACGACCAGATAATGCCTACGAAACGCATGTTACAAGGACCACATGATAAAACCAAGTTTGTGAGAAAGGCAAATGCGCCACTCACAAAATTGAAGGAGAGGTAGATGATGGAGGTATATTTCATCCATCAGGTTTCAGAAGTAATTAAGATATATGATTTCATGGACGTTGTCAAAAGCCCCGAGCTAGAAGCAGTATTCCGATAAGGCTCCCAAAATAGTTAATGAAATTATGAGCAAGTTCTATTGTTTAATTTGGTCAGAAGAGTCCTTTATCAATATAAAGCTCCCGAAAGGTGAGTCTTCCACTCAATCAAGGAGGGTTGAGATGGTCGAATGAATGATGGTAGATGTAACACCCCAAAAATGGCACAATGGAAACATACAAGTATGTGATTGTTATATCGTTAATCCAAAGTAGAAGAAACAAGAGAACGACTCTAAATGGGATGTTTAATAATGTACCTCATTTTATTAATTCAAAGTAAAAGAGTTTACATAAACCATAAGTTTCAAAAGATAAAGCAACGAAAATGAAATAGTTTAAGTGAAAACAAGGTAATAGTTCAAAACAATAATGATAAAACATCCAAAAATAATCATGAACGCATGTGGAATCCAAGTACTTCATATAGCAAGCAAGATCAAACACTTGAGATAAATGCTTAAAAGTGTACACACAAATGTTAGTGAGTTCATAGGTTTATTTAAAAGTAATAGCACAAGTGGACCACAAAATAGTTTAAAGATATATGTCACCATTATGGGAGATATAATGTTACAAATATTTGATGGAACATAATCGGTTATGATATCACTAAGCTCATAACACCGAAGCTAATAACAAGTACGTACAAAGGATGCACACATGATATATAATTTTGCCCTAAATAGGTGTTAAAAATTCAATCAAAATAAATCAGACTCACTAAAAATAAAAAAAATGGAAAATTCATAAAAATATTTCAAAATAGATGTTTTATTAAAGAGCGCAAAATTTTAGAAAATAAGACGAAATTAGATGACAAAACAATAAATAGATTAAAAGATACTTCAATTTAAACTTGAATGTTTTTAATAGGTTGTTACAAAAGAGATAGATGATTAAGATTACACCTTAGGTTCGAATTATAAATGATCTAATGTTTAGAATATGCTCTGTTAATCTTAATTTTTGGTTTGGATTTAGAATGAGGATCTACACCGTTTAAAAATAGTATAGATGTGTAATTAGGGTTTTTAGTTAAAAAATATAATTAAATTAATTATAAAATATTTACTAGGATTTAAAAACAAAATATTATATTATTGTTAATTATAAACATATATGTATTTAAAAGTACCAGAACCTACAACAAAAGTAAAACAATTAATTACGTATCATAAAATAATTAATTCAATTAACGTGTAAAATTATTAAAATAAGAATTATACTGATAAAATGCACAGAGAAAATGACAAAGCTAAAACGCACGTAATTCACATTGAAACCTTTTGCATAAGTAAAAGTTGATGGTTAAGCATATAATTCAGAATTAATGAAAAACCTCGTAGGTGATCGTAAAATCATTGACCGTCACAGCAGCGGTTAATTCACATACGCAGTGTTCCTAGCAAACTAAATCGAGCACAGTCTATAAATAGTATGCGTTCACAAATGTTTTTCATAGAACACGAGAAACATTCCCGGCTAAATATAGAAATTAAGCGCGTAGTTGACTAATAAAAAAGTCATGAGGTAAAACTGTAATTTAACCCGTTCGATAATTACTTGTTGTTATAGTAGGAATGTATATCGGGCTAGTTATAATAATGCTTCGAATGTAAACCTAGACTTTATGGCCCCGTAACCGACACCAAGGAACGATTACCATGGTCATGTGGCCCCAATGCTAAGTATCATGTAAAACCCACATGCTTTTACCATGAACAGTACATATATATAATCGTACGTACATGATTAAAACGTTCCTAATATAAGTATGCTTAGGTTTCACGAATGTAAATTACAAGTATTACGTACGTGTTATTACACGATAAGTATTTAAGCATATTAATACACGATAATTATTATCAACAATAATTATAATCACGAACATGAAATCATGAACGTAAATAATCACGAACCTATTATTATGTATTTACGTAATATTTATTACGATTACGTATAAATATATATTATAACACGAACGAGGAATAAATAAATCACGTAAACACGACCACGAGAACACGTAAATAATTAGAACACAGAAAACAATGGGTTTTCCCTTGTGGGCCCCACCTACCCGCAGCATGAACCAAGAAAGGGGCCAAGCCCACTTTTAATTTTTGCTAAAATAGAAAAAGAAGGAAAACATATTTTTCATAATACAGAAGATTAGAAAAATCACAAAACCCTAGCCTCCTTTTTCTCCCTTTTGGCCGCCGGTTAGAACACACAAGGAAGGGGTGTTCGTGGATTTTTGGTGATCCAATTCTAGTGAGGTCGTTCATGTTATCATTCCTTTTTGTTTCACGCATTGGTAACCTTTAAACCTTTTTCTTTTTAATTATTTATTGGATCAAGAACACATGAAATCATGGGTTTATTAAAAACTATTAAGAAAACATGTTAATTAAATCACGGGGTAATAAACATGGTGGTTTAGGGGTGTTTTGGTTCGACTTACGCACACAAACCGAGAGTCGAAGCTCTCGGTGTCCCACGTGTGACCACAGCCGAGACCTTCGGGTCTCGGTGTTGGCTTTGTGGTTCGGCAGCAGGCGAAACAAGGGACCCCGACGCGAGTCAGAGTGGCCTTGTGATCTTTGGGGGTCTCGGCTGAAAAACAAACAAGCACCACCGGCATAAGACGGTGGCTAATATGAACAAGCAGGGGGAACGCCGCATGGGCGGCGGCTAGCCGAGAGACCAAGGGACCACCGGCTTAAGCCGGTGGCACCTTTACACAAACAGTGGCAACCGGCCAAGCCGGTTCGCAACTGTTAAGGGTGTGTTTGTTTGGTCCGGTTCAAGGGTAAACACGGTCCGGTTCACGACATGTCTAGATTTAAAACACGGGTACGGTTTATGACTTAATTTTACAAGTTAATTATTTTTACAAGTTTATTTATTTACAAGATTAATTAAATTAATTTACCATGTTATCTAATTAATTTAATTTAGACATGACTTAGGTTATATATTATTATTAATAATACATGATTTTAACGTAAGTATATAATGATTTAATTTAGACTAAAGTAATTAATTAATTATTAAAACATGACATGTAATTAGTTAATTTCCATGACTTAGATTATATTAATAATAAATATTAATACATGTTTTAACCTAAGTATTATTTACACTTTAATTTAATTAAATCATGTTATATTTAATTAAATCTTATAATATATAGTTTATTTAATTTACATGTATTAATTAATAAACTATACTATTAATCACATGACTTAGAATATTAATCAGTAAAACTTAAGTTTACTTTATTAACTTAACAATCCAGCTTATTTCTAAATAAGGAAACTTTTTATTTTTAGAAACTTATCTACTTTAAGCCGCTAATCAATTTATGGAAACTTTCTATTGTTAGAAACTTATCTATTTTAAGCAGTAAATCTATTTTTTGAAACTTTCTAGTTTTGGAAACTTTCTATTTTTAGAAACTTTCTATTTTTGGAAACTTTCTATTTTCGGAAACCTACTATTTTTAGGAAGTTACTTATTATTACACAACAAGTATAATAATACAAGAAATACAAGTAATACATAATCAGAATATTCAGAATACATGATAAACACAGCATAACGTTAAAATCAGTAAAACAAGATGAACATGTAAAACAAGCTAAGACATGATATAAAACCAGTTACGTACTCAATAATCAGAACACTTATACACGTATATTATTTATGTAGCATTAGTGAGATCGAAGTAGGACACTCATCCGTTCGTCTTCTTCGTTGACTGGACACAAGGTACAGATTCTCCGTCCTTTCAGTATGGACATTCTTTCCTTATTAGGATTCTTCGTATGCAGCCAACTATTTTCCCAGTATATGTTTTATATGTTTTTATTTGCTTATGTTTAATTAAATGCCTAAACCATATACATGCATGACCAGTTTCACCTAGTTATGGAGGTACCATAACCATAACACTAGAGGCACCAGTGTTATGACTTCACCACGGCGGAGTGATAGCTCTTTACGTACCTTTCACCTTTTGGCCATATCATTATGTTATCATGTGGGGCGTATGGTTGCATCCTAGGTTACATGTTTTTACAGATTATTCAGGTGAATGTGGTGTGTGCCTTGCATCCTTCACAAGGAGCTGATCCCTCCTACCAAAACTTATATTAATCAGAGGCAGCCCCTCTAATTGCATGACGAGGTCACCCTCCAAGTATTCATGCACGTTGATATTTCATGACCTATATTGGCTAATGGTAAACATGTTAAACAGTTTTTATAAGATAAACATAAGGCTTTTCAAACAATAAAACCAGTTTTACTAAGTTATACCAGGTTTTCTAGGACTTAATCAATTCTGCTGCTATATGTTGTTTATGCTTATGTTATTCATTCTATGCTTGTATATCCGTGCACTGAGCGTTATGCTCAGCCGTTTTCCTTTCATGTTCCCAAAACGGCAGGTACTCAGGGACGCTCGTAGACTTTAAGCGTACGTGCATATGGATTGGAAGCTTTCTAGCCTTCATTACTTTATGCTTATCATCATACTTTTGCTACTTATTTCCATGGACCTTGTTTAGTCCTTTACATTTACAGTACTTATGTTTGTGTGTGATGAGCTTTACTTTGGGGCACCGATGTTTGTTTCCGGTATTTCCTTTATGGTCATGTAATGTTTAAGACATTTATCCTTGTATGCTTTGATGACACGCCATAATCACGCGTGACATTCCATTTACCAAAATGGGGTGTTACAATTATGGTATCAGAGACAAGGTTTCGACATGTAGGCTCTCAAAACACGACCTATGATTAGTGGGTAGTCACTATGGTCTTCCTAGAACTGACAGTCGGTTTTCATGCATTCATTGTTTTCATGCATTCATATATATGTCATTGTCGCAGGTTTATGACTAAGTAATGGTTGGTACAGGACTGACCCTATTTAGTCGCATGTGCTTTTATCGAAACTTTTAACTTTGGGGCCGACCCATTGGCGTCCCCTCGCCATGTCTTTTGTTTTGAGTGAACTGACCATAGGCGTTCACTCTCGCGCATATAAAAGTTTTCATAAAATTGCATCATGCTTTCATGTACTAGTTTTCCTGCATAAAATTTTTCTCATGATTTATTGGTATAAATTTTTTTCATGTATATATTTTATGTTTTGATCAGTTAAATCATGTATTTTTATGTTATACTGTCAGATGGTTCTCACACGTGAGCAGGAACAACTCAATGCAGCAGTCCAAGCTGCAATGCAAGTTATGCTTCCTCAGCTGAGGAATGAAATCAGGGCTGAGGTGCAGGTTGCCAACAATCAGCAACAGCACCCAGTACCTCCTCCTCCAGCAACATTGGTCACATGGCTGGCGAGATTCAATAAGCTACGCCCTCGATCTTTCGAGAAAACAGATAGCCCTAGTGAAGCTGAAAGCTACTTGGCTCACATTAAGAAGATCTTCGATGCAATGGGCTGTGACCCCGTCTTCAAGTCGAGGTTGGCCTGTTACAGGTTCGAAGGTGATGTGCTATCATGGTGGAAGGCACTAAAGCATTATGAGGGAGGTGATAATTGGGTGGTTGGTCTGACATGGGCTTAGTTCAGAGATTTGGTGATGGGACAGTTCTTTACCAAGGTTGAGCAGGACAAGTTGAAGAGAGAGTACCAAGGAATCAGACAGAGAGCTGGGGAGAACAGCAACGAGTTCATGCAACGCTTTCTTCGTTTGGCTGGTTTTCTTGGCGCAGTAGCAGGTACTCCCGAAGAGCAAGCATACCACTTCCGATGGGCTCTTCGTACATCGGTCGCAAACAACTTGGTGTGTGCTACGTTCAACACGGCGGCACAAGTGGCCGATGTAGCGCGTAAGCTGGAGATGCTGCAAGAAAGAGAAGAGTTCGGGGAAGCAAAGAGACCCGAGAAGAGGTAAACATTCGTTATTCATCAGTGAACAAACCATATTCTTTCAGCATATGTCAATATTTATATCTCTTTTAAACTACATCTTCCAGGTAGAAGACTGGGGACCGGTCTCAGCCGGCTACTCAGCAACAGCCTACTCAGCCCAAAGGAAACGGTCAGACTCACGACCGTTCTGCTACGGATAGGCGTGGCGGTAATGATAATTACCGTAACAATGTTGGAAACTCCAACATCAGCAGGTCCTTATACTTACTCATTTTCTTTTGATTACATGCAATAGTTTATAATTCTGACACATTAGAGAATCTTCTACCAGGAACCATGGTAACGGGAGGGACCAGAACCAGAGAGGTTCACAGCCTAACCGTCTAGCTATCACTGGTATTCCATCTTACAAATTTTCCGCATTGTCCTTTGTACCTATTATCATGTCTCATGTATACTGTTCTTATCAGGCTCTCCGCCAGCAAGGACACCTTCTGGAGGATATACTCATCCTCTTTGCACTACCTGCAACCGTAGGCACCCAGGGCCATGTCTCCGCGACAGCGACGCATGCTACAAGTGTGGCCTCCCTGGCCATCGCATGAATGACTGCCGCAAGGGCGAGATTGATGGCACATCAGGACATGCTGATACTAAGCCGCCTCCTACTAGTGGACGCGTTTACACGACTTCTCGCGATCAGGCCAACAAATCTATAGGTACCATCACTGGAATCTTGTATATGTATGGTCAAGCTGCATGTGTTCTCTTTGACACGGGTGCTACTCATTCGGTCATTTCTACTGCTTATGCTAAGAATGTTAGGATATCCCCTATGCCATTAGAGAATGTACTAAACAGTTCCACGCCTTTAAGAGACTCTGTACACATAACCAATGTGTACAAGAGCCTTCCCCTAGAGTTTGATGACAAGACTCATCCTGTTGACGCACTTCTGCTGGACATGAATGATTTTGACATGATATTAGGCATGGACTGGTTATCCAAGCATCATGCTACCATAGACTACCATTCATATCGAGTTATCTTCGATGATGTTAATGCACCAGAGTACATTCACAACGGGTTCGTACCTAGAAAGTCTGTATAAGTCATATCAACCCTGCAAGCACGTGCATTACTTTCAAATGGATTCGAGGGCTATCTAGCTACTGTTCATGACATGGATGCTGAATCTCCATCAATTCAGAATCAACCCATAGTGTTAGAATTCCCAGATGTATTTCCAGAAGAACTTCCGGGCATACCACCAGCACGTGAAGTAGAGTTTAATATCGAGCTCATCCCAGGAGCTGAGCCGATTTCCAAGGCTCCTTATCATATGGCTCCCATAGAGTTGAAGGAGCTAAAGGATAAATTGCAAGAAATTCTGGAACGAGGCTTCATTCGACCGAGCGCATCTCCATGGGGCGCACCGATCTTATTCGTGAAGAAGAAAGACGGCAATATGCGTCTTTGCATAGATTATCGCGAGCTCAACAAGATCACCATCAGGAATAGGTATCCTCTACAACGCATTGACGATTTATTTGACCAACTCCAAGGGGCCAAACATTTCTCCAAGATTGATCTGAGGTCGGGCTATCATCAGCTACGGGTTAAAGAGCAGGATATCGCCAAGACTGCTTTCCGTACACGCTATGGTTACTACAAATTTGTAGTCATGCCATTTGGCCTTACCAATGCTCCAGCAGTGTTCATGGATTTGATGAACAGAATCTTCCATGAATTTCTAGACAAATTCGTCATTGTCTTCATTGACGACATCTTGATATTCTCTAAGTCCAAGGAGGAACACGAAGACCATCTTCGTACAGTATAGTAGATTCTTCGCTAGAAGCAGTTGTATGCTAAATTCTCCAAGTATGAGTTCTGGTTAGACAAGGTGGAATTCTTAGGTCACATTGTATCAGCAGAAGGAATCACTATGGATCCAGCAAAGGTTGAGGCTATTACCAAGTGGCCAAGACCGACATCAGCGACTGAAGTTCGTAGTTTCCTAGGCTTAGCTGGTTACTACCGTAGGTTCGTGGAGAACTTTTCCCGTTTAGCACTACCATTGACCAAACTGATGCGAAAAGGGGAGAAATTCGTCTGGACTGAAGAAAGAGAGAAGAGCTTTGAAGACCTAAAGCAGAAGTTAGTATCTGCACCGATTCTTACTCTCCCATCTGGTACATGTGGATTTCAGATCTACAGTGATGCATCAGGGAACGGACTTGGATGTGTTCTCATGCAACATGGGAAATTGATCGCGTACGCTTCACGACAGCTTAAGCCTTATGAGGAAAATTACCCTACACATGACTTGGAACTTGCAGCAGTCGTGATTGCATTGAAGATATGGAGGCACTACTTGTACGGAGAATCATATGACATTTTCACGGACCACAAGAGCTTGAAGTACATCTTCACTCAACGTGAATTGAACATGAGACATGGGAGATGGTTAGAGCTGTTGAAGGATTATGACATTAATCTGCAGTATCATCCCGACAAGGCGAATGTAGTGGCAGATGCACTTAGCAAGAAGTCCGAAATGATAAACGACATTAAAATTGAGGAGGAAATTATAAGAGACTTGGAGCGACTAGACATTTGAGATCATGGTACGTGGACAGCACGGTTACTGGGCTAATCTTAGAATGGAACCCGAATTACACTCTAGGATCAAGGAAGCTCAGAAAGATGATGGTTAAATCTGGGCGATAATTCAGAATTTGGAGAAGCAGACAGAACTTCGAGTAGACGCAGACGGTATCTTATGACAGGGCACGAGACTTTGTGTTCCTGATGATCAAGAACTCCAGGAAGCATTGTTAGCTGAGGCTCATAGCTCCCCATTCTCTATTCATCCTGGTTCGACCAAGATGTACCATGACATCAAGCAATATGTTTGGTGGAGTGGTATGAAACAGGATGTTACGACTTATGTCTCCAAATGTCTTACCTGCCAGCAGGTTAAGATCGAGCATCAGCGATCTGGCGGTCTTCTACAACCGTTAGATATTCCAGAGTGGAAGTGGGACAAGATCACCATGGATTTTGTTACCGGTCTTCCGCGGACAAAGAGGAAGCACAATGCGATTTGGGTTATCGTTGATCGACTTACTAAGTCAACTCATTTCTTACCGATCCGCAAGGAAGATACGTCATGGTGCTCCATCCAGCATCGTCTCGGACAGAGATCCTCGTTTCACTTCACGATTTCGGAGGAGTCTGCAGAAAGCTTGGGGTACAAAACTTATGCTTATTAGGGCTTTTCATCCTCAAACAGACGATCAATCGGAGCGAACGATTCAGACATTAGAAGACATGTTGAGGTCATGTGCGTTGGAATGGACGGGAGATTGGGACGATTACATCTGTCTGGTAGAGTTTGCATACAACAACAGTTGGCACGCAAGTATTAAGTGTGCTCCATTCGAGATGTTGTATGGCAGAAAGTGTCGCGCCCCAAATCTGCTGGGATCAGGTTGGTGAGCAAACACTTGAAGGACCAGAAATGATAGAGTTGACCAACGAGAGGGTCGTAGTAGCTAAGTAGAAATTGCAAGAAGCACGGTCACGTTAGAAGAGTTATGCCGACAAGCATCGTAGGGACTTACATTTTAACGTAGGAGATCACGTCTTTCTTAAGGTATCACCGGCACGTGGTGTTAGACGTTTTGGAATCAAAGGGAAGCTCAGTCCTCGATTCATCGGACCGTTTGATATCATTGAGCGAGTCGGTGAAGTATCTTATCGTTTAGCATTACCTCTGCAGCTTTCTCATGTTCTCGATGTTTTCCATGTGTCCTTACTCAGAGGGTACAAGTATCATCCCCTTCACATGGTTCAGTATCCACTGGAACAGATTCGTGAAGATCTTACCTTCATAGAGGAACCCGAACGAGTTCTTGATAGGCAAGAACGAGTCATGAGGAGGAAGACGATTCCATTCGTCAAAATCCTTTGGAGGGATCATACCGAGCAGGAAGCCACTTGGGAAACAGAGGAGTCTATCCGGGCTTCTTACCCTCATTTCATATTTTGAATTCGGGTATGTTCTTCTTTTCCAGTTTACGTTATCTATAATTCGGGGACGAATTATTCTTTTTAGGGGGGAAGAGTTGTAAAACCCGCATGCTTTTACCATGAACAGTACATATATATAATCGTACGTACATGATTAAAACGTTCCTAATATAAGTATGCTTACGTTTCACGAATGTTAATTACAAGTATTACATACGTGTTATTACACGATAAATATTTAAGCATATTAATACACGATAATTATAATCAACAATAATTATAATCACGAACATGAAATCATGAATGTAAATAATCACGAACCTATTATTATGTATTTACGTAATATTTATTACGATTACGTATAAATATATATTATAACACGAACGAGGAATAAATAAATCACGTAAACACGACCACGAGAACACGTAAATAATTAGAACAAGAAAAACAATGGTTTTCCCCTTGTGGGTCCCACCTACCCGCGGCATGAACCAAGAAAGGGGCCAAGCCCACTTTTAATTTTTGCTAAAATAGAAAAAGAAGGAAATTTTTTTTTCATAATACAAAAGATTAGGAAAATCACAAAACCCTAGCCTCCTTTTTCTCCCTTTTGGCCGCCGGTTAGAACACACAAGGAAGGGGTGTTCGTTGATTTTTGGGGATCCAATTCTAGTGAGGTCGTTCATGTTATCATTCCTTTTTGTTTAACGCATTGGTAATCTTTAAACCTTTTTCTTTTTAATTATTTATTGGATCAAGAACACATGAAATCATGGGTTTATTAAAAACTATTAATAAAACTTGTTAATTAAATCACGGGGTAATAAACATGGTGGTTTAGGGGTGTTTTGGTTCGGCCGACGCACACAAACCGAGAGCCGAAGCTCTCGGTGTCCCACGTGTGACCATATCCGAGACCTTCGGGTCTCGGTGTTGACTTTGTGGTTCGGCAGCAGGCGAAACAAGGGTCCCTGACGCGAGTCGGGGTGGCCTTGTGATCTTTGGGGATCTCGGCTGAAAAACAAACAGGCACCACCCGCATAAGCCGGTGGCTAATATGAACAAGCAAGGGGAACGCCGCATGGGCGGCAGCTAGCCGAGAGACCAAGGGACCACCGGATTAAGCCGGTGGTACCTTTACACAAACAGTGGCAACCGGCCAAGCCGGTTCGCCACTGTTAAGGGTGTGTTTGTTTGGTCCGGTTCAGGGGTAAACACGGTCCGGTTCACGACATGTCTAGATTTAAAACACGGGTTCGGTTCATGACTTAATTTTACAAGTTAATTATTTTTAGAAATTTATTTATTTACAAGATTAATTAAATTAATTTACCATGTTATATAAAAAATTTAATTTAGACATGACTTAGGTTAATTATTATTAATAATAATACATGATTTTAACCTAAGAATTTTATGATTTAAGTTAGACTAAAGTAATTAATTAATTATTAAAACATGACATGTAATTAATTAATTTCCATGACTTAGGTTATATTAATAATAAATATTAATACATGTTTTAACCTAAGTATTATTTACACTTTAATTTAATTAAATCGTGCTATATTTAATTAAATCTTATAATATATAGTTTATTTAATTTACATGTATTAATTAATAAACTATTCTATTAATCACATGATTTAGAATATTAATCAGTAAACTTAAGCTTACTTTATTAGCTTAATAATCCAGCTTATTTCTAAATATGGAAACTTTCTATTTTTAGAAACTTATCTACTTTAAGCAGCTAATCTATTTATGGAAACTTTCTGTTTTTCGAAACTTATCCATTTTAAGCAGTAAATCTATTTTTGGAAACTTTCTATTTTTTGAAACTTTCTATTTTTGGAAACATTCTATTTTAGGAAACCTGCTATTTTTAGGAAGTTACTTATTATTACACAACAAGTATAATAATACATGAAATACAAGTAATACATAATCAGAATATCCAGAATACATGATAAACACAACATAACGTTAAAATCAGTAAAACAAGACATGAACATATAAAACAAGCTAAGACATGATATAAAACCAGTTACGTACTCAGTAATCAGAACACTTATGCACGTATATTATTTATGTAGCATTAGTGAGATCGAAGTACGACTCTCTTTCGTTCAATGGACACAAGGTACAGATTCTTTGTCCTTTTAGTATGGACATTCTTTCCTTATTAGGATTCCCCGTATGCAGCCAACTGTTTTCCCAGTATATGTTTTATATGTTTTGATTTGATTATGTTTAATTAAATGCCTAAGCCATATACATGCATGACCAGTTTCACCTAGTTATGGAGGTATCATAACCATAACACTAGAGGCACCAATGTTATGACTTCACCACGGCGGAGTGATAGCTCGTGGCGTCCCTTTCAGCTTTTGGCCATATCATTATGTTATCATGTGGGGCGTATGGGTGCATCCTAGGTTACATGTTTTTACAGATTATTTAGGTGAATGTGGTGTGTGCCTTGCATCCTTCACAAGGAGCTAATCCCTCCTACCCAAACTAATATTAATTAGAGGCAGCCCCTCTAATTGCATGACGAGGTCACCCCTCCAAGTATTCATGCACGTTGATATTTCATGACGTATATTGGCTAATGGTAAACATGTTAAACAGTTTTTATAAGATAAACATAAGGCTTTTCAAACTATAAAACCAGTTTTACTTAGTTATACTAGGTTTTCCGGACTTAATCAATTCCGCTGCTATATGTTGTATATGCTTATGTTATTCAATCTATGCTTGTATATCCGTGCACTAAGCGTTATGCTCAGCCGTTTTCCTTTCATGTTCCCAAAACGGCCGGTACTCAGGGACGCTCGTAGACTTTAAGCGTACGTGCATTTGTATTGGAAGCTTTCTAGCCTTCGTTACTTTATGCTTATCATCATACTTTTGCTACTTATTTCCATGGACATTGTATAGTCCTTTCCATTTACAATACTTATGTTTGTGTGTGATGAGCTTTACTTTGGGGTACCGATGTTTGTTTCCGGTATTTCCTTTATGGTCATGTAATGTTTAAGACATTTATCCTTGTATGCTTTGATGACACGCCATAATCACGCGTGACATTCCATTTACCAAAATGGGGGTGTTACATACCAGCTCACTCACAAAACCCTTAAATAAATCCTTGCCACCGAGACCCAGCTCTATTTTTCCATATTAGAGTAATGAATAACTTGGGCAAGAATATTAACATAGACCGGTACTACGATTATCACCAAGATAAAGGCCATCACATGAACGAATTCATCTAGTTCAAGAGATACATGGAAATAACTTTAGAATCAGGGAAATCGAATCACCTAGTGAAAGACGTCTGGGAAAGGGAACGTGAAATGAAAGAGAGGAGGTTCCTCAAAAAGCTAAGATCACATTAAGATTATAATTTTATCAAAGCATGGGAAGAGGAAAGTACGATAGGTATCAGAAGGTTGGGTGAACGTAGCAATTACATTCCCACTGGTACTCGAGGATAGTATGTCCATTGAGCCAATCGTAATAGAAGCGGAAGTCGAGGGTGTCGTTGTTAGGAAGCTTTCGGTGGATGAAGGGGCTTCGATGGAGGTGGTGTTTTAACATTCCTTTGATAATCTCACTCGAACGATCAAAACAAGATTAAAAAACAATCTGGTAGGATTCATTGAGGAGGTAGAGAAACCATTAGGGAAGCTTGTATTTGAAGCGTGTTTTAGAAGTGAAGGTTTGTCCCGAGAACTACTATGAAATTTGTTGCCATAAAGCACCTTCGTCTTTCAAATTACCCACCTTAAAGGGACTAGCTATCTTAGTCACTTAGTCGGTCACTATCCCAGGATGTCGTCAACTAGAGAAGAAGTAGACGATCAATAAAAACAGAAGGAGCACAAGGGGAGAGATGAAGTCCCGGTAGGGATAGATCTAACGGAGGAAGTTATGGTAATTTTGGCTTATGTAAAGCATAGTTTAAACGCTTGCTAAGGCTAGTGGGAGTGGGCTTCACCCACTCGTGGGTTTCTTCCACTCACGCGCAGCCCCACCCCCTACACTATAAGTCGCGTGCGGCTTTCTCCCCAACCACCAAAAAACCTTAGCAAACTCACCCAGGTGAGTTACATATTATCGGGCCCCACCACTAATATAACCGTTTTATTTTAAATAAAAACAAAAAAAAACTTTTTACCTAAAATTTACTAATAAATACCCCAACATCTTCTTCATTTTTCACACACAAAAAATCAAACATATCATCTTCATCTCCATCTTTATCGCAATCAAAAATGGCATGCTCATTCCCACATACCGAAGTCGAGATTAAGGCTATGATTCAGAGACAAATAATTCAACAACAACGTCGTTACGATGAGCTTACGAAGTTAGGTGATGATTTCGATGCTGCTTCCGAAGAAAATACAAAATTGCGCACGAAATGTGGGATCTGCCGTGATCTCTCCCCACAAAAGTGTCAGTTACTCGACACGTATTTTAGAGATCAATCTGATATCGATTTCACCTTCCGGAGATCTATGTTTAGAAAGTCGATAAAATTGCAGGCTAGAATTGAAGAAAATACTAAATGGTTGAATAACTTGGGTTCTTCGTCCTAATCTCAAACAACTCATATCGGTTCTTCGTCGCAACAACACCGAAGAAGAAATGATTCGCCCGATCTACCCTTTCCAATTCCAAACGACTCAGATGGCAGAATGACTGACAATGAGGTGTATCAAGAATACCTAGATCAAAAAGTGTTGAGACAAACTCAGGAAGAAGAAGAAAGGGAAAGAAGGGAGCTGGAGGCGCAAATTATGGCAGAAGAAGATGAAGAAGAAATAATGCGTTGGGAGTTCCCTGGTCAGCTTTCGGATTCAGATCCGGGAACTGACTAATCGTATTAAGTTTTTTTTTATATTTATTTTTTTTAAATGTTGTTTTTAAATTTTCTATGTATCGTCTTTTAATTTCGTACTATGTTTTAATTTTATATGTACCCGTGTTTTAATAAAATGTATGTATAAAAAATATTTAATAAAAAGATGGGGTGATGTGGAGTGAGTTTAGGTGAGTTTGGTGAGTGTTATTACCTCCTGTAGTGAGTTTCGGTGAGTTTTGGTAAGTTTGATAAAAAGCTGACGTGCCGCTGAGGTAGAGGTGAGTGGGTTTCACCCCACTCCCACTAGTCTAAAGGAAAACCTAGCGATCCTTATATGTGATCCATTACACATGAATGGGGACCCATGACGGATCATTGAGCATGTCCTCAATTCCAATGCCCTAATAAAGCCAATGTGTTAGAAAATGAGGGTCCTATCCTTGGCGAAGAGTCAAGCATGTCAAAGTAGGTATCTAAATGAGCCAATATAGGTATCATTAGGCTGGTGAAATAATTTCCAATCGTGTCCTTGTTAAGGAAAAGGGATGGGTAATGGAGAATGTTAATATATTTTATAAACATAAATTCGACCTGTTCGAAGGACTACTACCATCTCATGAAGATCGATACCAAAATAGAATCAGTCATGGGATTTTATTTCAAATTTTTCCTTGATATGCATAAATGGTAGCATAAAGTATAAAAGGACTTTGTGACAATCTCTTGAAGATTGCTTGTCTGTTTGTCTTATTTGCTTGTTTGTTTTTATTGTTGGCGTGTTTTCTCTTGTGTTTATATGTTAGCCCTTTCCCTTCTTTGCATTGTAGCGTGTGTTTTATGTGCTTCCCTATGCCTTTGTGCCCGTTTGTTTGGTTCTTAATTTTTCCTCGTGTTTATGATGTTTAGTGCTTGCTTTGTTATTCTCTGCCTTATGTTTGCTTTGTGTACCTCACTTTCCATGTGCATTTTCTTTCATCTTTCCTTCTATCACACCTTTATGCTCATGTACATTGATCGGAGGTCTATTGGAAGCAATCTCTTTATTTTTGAGTGTATCCCAAAGGTAGGGGTAGGATCTGTCTTCACTTCACCTCCCCTATACATCGCTTTAGCGGGATTAGGTATGTTGTTGTTATTGTTGTTGTTGTAAGTAGATGGCCATAGAGAATGGGGAGAAAAAATATCTCTACATTGATCAGGGAATGGACTACTACACAACGATTTCATTTGGTCTAAAGAACGATAAGACTACGTACCAAAGGCGAGTAGATTTAGCATTCTCATCTCTGATTGGGGGAACCTTGTTAATCCCTTTGATCGTTTAATCTAGCATGTAGATTTGGACTACACATAATAAAATTTACTTAGTCTTAATAAAGACTTTGAATGAATATCAAAGAGTATGTGGAATCAGCTCTTTGATGTAATAAAGATTGAATGAAACCTTTATGAGTAAAAAAGATAGATTATATGCACCAAACACTTCAATATTATTAAGTATAATACGAATACTCTTGAACAAGTATTAGGGTTACAAAAACATTGAAGTCTATAAAAACGTAAGTGTTGTGTTACCAACATCTATTTAGGACCTCCTTTTATAATACAAAGAGTCCTTTACAAGTTAAATATCTAAAACAATATTTTAAATGTAGAAGATATATACACAATACCTTCTGTTGATAACTTACACGTCTTTAGTATTTATCTTCTTTAGTAGCACTAACAACATAAACAACACTATACTCGACCATGGCCAAACTGACCAGTTTTGTACAAGTACAACCAACACTAATATATAACTACTAGCACTAACATTATTAGTATTGGTAATGCAAAAACAAACAACACTAATTTTATTCCCAACAATCCTCCCTAAACTTGTGATTACTATTTAAAATTCACGAGTTTCTTGAGTAATAATAGGAATAACTAATGATAAGAGAAAATGCTTCCAATCCATTTTACTTCTAGGTTTGACTATGAATAAACCTGAGAATATCAAGAGCAATATGATCCTCTACATCAACCTTGAGCTCGGTATTAACCATCTTCTTTAGAGTGTCTTGAGTGAAATAATAAAACCTATCCACAAGCAAGAATGCAATCATATCATTATCACCAACTGGTACACCCACCACCAAAAGAATTATACATCTGACAATATTCATCTCTGATGTATACTGACCTCTCCAAACGCATCACCATTATCTGGTTCATACATCTTCTTGATAGTCTCCCATAAATAAAAGTCCCACTGCCTATTAGAAGTTGTAAGCTTATGAGAACTAAATTCAAATATCGCACTTAAACGATATTTACGTTTTAATCATACAAAACGTTTTCTGAACGACAAAACGTCAAACATATTTTTATATTTGAATTACAAGTAACACATAAGTCATTTTAGCCCATGAACTTATACACTAAATTTTTTATAAAAGTATACACAACTTTTAAGCATAAAAAGAAAAATAAAAATGGACTTCATATGTTGATTTTGACTTCTCTTATCTGATATATTAAGTCAAACTAGACATGATGTGATTGTTACTTGTGATCTTGGACAAACATTTAATAGGCAACAAAATTTAGGCCCGTCGGACCTCGACGGAACCTGGCGGACCCAAAGGTGAAGGGTTCGACGGGTTCCGTGGGGTTCTGGCACCTTGCATATAAATAGGAACCTTGCCCAAGCTTATTCTTCACCCCTTTCCCTCTAATCTTTCTCATTCTAATCTCAGTATATATATCTAACTCTCTAATCTATCTGGTCTATTCTCTTCCTGCTTGTGATTTAGATCCTTGTTCATATAACGATCGATCACAAGAAATCCTAACTCTAAGTTTTTATCCTTCAAGGCTTCACCTTGCGTGAATGTGTTAAGTGTTACCTACACAATCACCATTGCTGTACCATTCATCTATCTACTTGTATAAAGTGTAGTTGTTGTTATAAACCACAAATGTAGAAGTGTATAAGGTGTTGTTGTGCCTTTGTAAAGAATGAGACATCTTAAACTTAGGTGTCGTTAAATATGGTTAGTTTAAGTGTGAAGGTTTCTCCACTAGTGTAAAGGAGATTCATTTACTAGTGAAGTAGAACTATCGAGTGGATACTCAAGGAGTGGCAGTAGGGGCAATATAAGTGAGATCTTGCTAGGACGAACAACTATAAATCATTGTGCATTGTGGTTTCTTTCTTTATTGCTTCAATTCATTTACTTACGCTACGTCTATATCCATTCACAATCACGAAAAAGTTTCTAAATAATTAAAACTAATCGGTAAAAACTATTCAACCCCCTTCTAGTTTTCTACAATTGGAATCCAGAGCTACAAACTCAAGATCTTTAAAGTATATTGTACTTTAAAACATGAATCGATCCATAGATTCTAAAAATTACAAAGAAGGGAAATCTATGCAGAGACCACCACTCTTTGAGACCGATGGTTTTATTTATTCGAAAAACCGTTTTGAAACTTATGTGAAATCTAAGGATATAGATCTATGGTATATAATCATTGAAGGTGATTATGCACCAACGGTTAGAAATGTTACCACTAACTAATTTGAATTGGTTTCTCGCGAAAAGCAATCCGATGATCCTAATAAAATGTTGGCTAAAAATAATTAAGCCAAAATGATGCTTTATAATGCTCTACCTAAAAAGGAGTATGAAAGAATATTTATGTGTCAAACCGCCAAAGAAATTAGGCACTCACTTATAGTAACACATCAAGGAAACTCGCAAGTCAAGGATAATAAAATTTATCAATTTGTTAAAAAATATGAACAATTTTCTATCCTTGAAAAAGAGTCAATTGATGTGGGATTTGCTCGGTTTCACACTATCATAACATCAGTCAAAGCACTTGGCGAATCTTTCTCTAACAAGAACTTTGTCAGGAAATTTCTAAGGGCTACCCATCCAAAATGGCTAGCTAAAGTTACGGCGATTGAAGAATCTAAAGATCTCTCAATCTTATCACTAGACGATCTCATCGGCAACCTCAAAGTACATGAAATGGTGATGGGAAAAGACTCTGAAATCATCAAAGGTAAGAAAGAAAAAGAAAGATCACTAGCACTAAAATCTCAAATTGAATCTAGTGATGTAGAAGCGTCCGATAGTGATGACGAAGAATATGCCATGGTCGTACGTGACTTCAAGAAATTCTTTAAAAGACAGAGAAGACTCGTGAGGCAACCACTAGATAACAAGAAAGTGTCTCGAAACTATTTGATATCAAAAAGCATAAAGATGAAAGAAAATGCTTCCAATGTGGTGATCCAAATCACTCTATTGGCAATTGTCCGAAGGCAAAGACAAAGATACAAAGAGCCTTCATAAGTTGAACATGGAGCGCGAGTGATGACGAATGTGATGAAACCAAAAAGGAAGAGCTAGCTCTTCTGGCTCACAAAACAAATGAGGTACATTTCGACTACTCTTATTATTCTTCCTTACTAGATGATGACACATTACATATAGAATACAACAAAATGTGTGAGTTAAGCCTTAAAATCATAACAAAAATAA
The DNA here is from genome assembly GCA_025667525.1 of Glebionis coronaria. Classification (NCBI taxonomy): domain Eukaryota; kingdom Viridiplantae; phylum Streptophyta; class Magnoliopsida; order Asterales; family Asteraceae; genus Glebionis; species Glebionis coronaria. Next base: position 206,107,981 of record CM046875.1, read on the forward strand.
ACCTTTTAAAAGCTAAAAATAGTAGCTTAGAAATTGAAGTTTATGAGTTAAAAGCTAAGTTATTAAGACTAGAAATAGGTAACACACGCAAAGGTATATGTGAAAAGTGTCAAGAGCTAAACATTGAAATTGATAAACTTAAAACTAGTCAAGAGGCGTTAACCAAACAAAGTCTAAAGTTTGTAAAATTTAGCAAAAACGCGAATTGCATTGATGAAATGCTCAACTATTGAAAAGATAGCAAGGATAAAATGGGATTAGGGTTTGAGAAACAAAATATAGCTTCTAGCTCAAAGACGCCACCACAAAACGACATTTCAAAAATTGCAGTCACAGAGGACTAAAGACCCCGTCGGGCCCTTTGCAAAAGGGTCCAGCCCCTGTCAAAGGGTTCTTGGGTCTGACTGAGGAACACAATAAAAATCGCGTTGAATTTGTAGTTGTGTCCAGAATACCCAAACCATTTAATCCGAAAAGATATAATACAAACTTTAGAAATGTAGAAGCTAATGCAAGAACTAGAAACATACAAACTCGATCGAAACCTTGTGATGTATTTAATCAAGTTCCATTCAATTATGACTATCACAAACAATTTTCTATGGGGAATTTGGTACCTTGTGATGTATTTGGCAACACTTCAACCGGGATTGCCATGAGGAGTGTGTTTAACCCAAACGGACCCATGATACTGATGTTCGTTTCGCAAGTCTTAAATTTATATAACAAGGTTTAGACAAAACAAGGGACTATAAATACAAACACGGTCTAGTATACCCTTTCGTTCGTAATATAGCTTGTAGTGGTAAGCCAGGATCGTTCGTTGAGACATAGTTTCTTTTTGGTAATCAATATAATAATTGAAGAAAGAAATGATTGATATGAATAACAATAGTAACAAATATGACTAATATGGGATAGTTCGTATGAGTTCCTGATGATGATAATAATGACCGAGGTATGTTTGTGTAGGTAAAGAGTGATAATCCTTTTTTTTGTCAAAATGGCGTTTGCACAATTTACTTTAGGGTGATTCAAGACTTATGTTTATTCGAGCGACTAAACTGAAAATAAGTTGCCAAAAAGTTCAATATTATATCAAGGTCTCTAAGCATATCTCTCCAACCAAAGATTCAAAACCATAGACAAGTCTTTAAAAATTTATTACAACGATTTGCATTTCTCAACGCCAAGCCATCGTAACAAATCAACTCTGGATAAAATATGGTTTATAGAACTAGGTGGTAAAATTGTTCTACAACATTAGCCTGAAATCAATTTATAAAGGATCATATCATAGCATCATCACTAATCATAGTCACATGCCCATATAGTCACAAATGCCTTAGCCTAAAATAGTAATCAAAGTAACAAATGGAAAAGAGTAAGAGAACATCATACTTAGATTTGATCGAATGAACGAGTGCACAAGTGTCACGTGTGACAATTCGTCAATTTTAGGTCGTTATTTTATTCTCAAGTATTATTTTAAAATCATTATTTTATTATTAGTTTATGAACTCACTCACTTTTGGTAAGAAATAAGGGTTTACGTCTTAAAGTAACATTGACTACGTTTAATCCGGAGAACTCTACGTTACATGCTTACGTTTACATACACCGTTTTTCTAACAGTCCAACATTTCAAATAATAAATTTATTCTCGTATATTATTTTGGAATTTTAATTTCTGTTGGTTCATAAACTCAAAAATTTTCGAGAAGAAATTAGGACTTACGTGCATAATTTAGCGTCTTTTACGATTAAACCGGAAACCCTAGGTTTACGTATTTACGCTTTTGAACTCCGTTTTTGATGGGACAATTTTTATTAGAATCTTTTTGTGTCGTAGATTCATAATTCATAAAAACGTTTTTCGTAAAACGACCCGAGGGCACGTAAATCGAGGAAACTAGAATCGAGGAGTACCGGTAAATTAGTGGAGATGAGACAAGTGGGAAACTTGTCCCACCCCCATACATGTGGCGGCAACTTACGCTCATGGGATCTTGTTGTCAAAGTCTTATACTAACATGAGATACATGTCTCATTTACTTGCAAAACCACTAACTAAAACTAGCTACTCCTTCCTCACTTCTCACACACATTTCTCATAGCATGAAAAATCTCCCAATCTCTCTTTTCTCTCCTCCTTGGCTGTCCCATATCACCAACAAACACCACCATTGATAAAAAAACTTAACCACAAATCTTATGTATAATCTACATATGATGATAACCCATTGAAAAAATGATGATTTGAGGTGATTTTAACAACTAAAAAGGAGTTTTCAAAGGAGTTTAGGGCTGATTTCTCAAGGAGTCTACATATTCTTGGTGGTCTTCAAGTGGTCTTGATATTTCATAAGATTGGTTACTAAAAACCAAGTCTTGTTCATCCAAAAATCTGAATCTTTCATCATATTGATTGGTATAGAGATCAATTTCTTCCTATCATATTGTTATTTTGTAAATGTACTCATGTATTTTCTTCGTAAATTTATATGTATATGATGATGAATGATGATCATAATATTGTGTGGGAATTTTGTGTTAAAAGATTAGGTTGAAAAGGCTAAAATCAACAAGTAAAAATGTTAAAATCTTGGTTAATTACATAGACTGTATAAAACAGTAAGTATCAATATGATCATTTGATTAAATGGCTTAGATTATTAGATATATAGATGGATAAATGATTTTTACATATGTGGTGAGTTGTCCATACAATGAAATCATTACAATGAGCAAGTTATGATCCAAATACTATTAAGGTACAAATCTGTATAGTATGTTTTGGACGAATTATTTAAAATACTTAGAAGATTATTGAGCAGTGGCTATAAGAGTTATTTGTATCACACATCATGTAGTTTATTCTCTTCAAATTTGAGCTTCTATCTCCTTGTAGAACTGAAGATATGGAAAAAATAATGGAATGGACTTTAGTAATCATATTTGTAAATAAACTATATAATATAAAAAGAACACTCAAGTAAATATTATTATAAAACAAGTATATGAAATCCACTAACTAATAATAACTATTATGAAGTGAGTTTGTATACTAAAATAAATAAACATGACATCTTATAAAAGTAAAACTCAAATGTTTTATAAAATTACAAACTATATATAAGTTTTACGTCTTTTCAGCTAAAACCGAAAGATTAACGTTTTTGCCAAATAAAACTTAGATGTAGGACCCGTCTAATGTAACATTTTTATAACTCATATACTGATATGTAGACACATTTGACAAGTAAAAACCGATAAACCCGAGCTTTAGAACTTATGGACCTTAATGGGCCACTAGGCCCAACTAGTTTGGTTTAATGTTATTGGACTTACTCATGGGCTTAACCCACTTGGGACCAACATATGAGTAGGGTTCTGGTCATAAAAATATAAATGGACTAATAAAATGATATTGGACTCTTAATGGGCTTATTGGGCCTTAATATGTAAATGGGCTAAAACTAGTGTAACTAGTATGATAAGCCTAAGTTAACTAATACTAAACAACTAGTAATGTTGTGTAAGGAAATAAAACCCCACTTGATCATCATGTTAAGACATCATTACATATACATGACAACTTTCATAAGGTTATTGGGTATAGCCTAAGACCGAGTATTATTTGTCTAGGTTTCCCGTGATCGAGGCATGTACTATACATCCTAATTGCCGATAACCCGCCTTCCCACACCAATGTGAGTTCATAGCCTCGCACTCTTTTAAATATTTTATGAAATGTTTTATAAATCCGCGAGGGAAATAACATGTTAGTTTTAATAAAAATAGGACACCAGTTTTCCCGATTGTATGCTTATTGATATGGGCCCTAATGATTATATGACCCGATGAATGAAATGAAATGGATTATTATTCGTTAGGTTATGTCACTAAAAGTCCCATTAGCATGAATTGTGAACTATCGGGATTTGGTAGACGCTTTTGCATTTAATAGTACTATTTGGAGAAGATCACCCCAGTTCGCGCCTTGACGGTTGATCCCCGTCGTGCTACATTGATTGGTAAGCGAATTTATGTATGAGAAGATTTATATAAGCGTGATTATTGTGACGACACGCTGTTTTAGATGGGCAAAGGAATTACGGGTTAGCTACCCGATATATGTGATAGAAAAGTAACAATGTCATGCGGCTTATAATAATTCAATAATGAAAATACTGATATACACATTGAATTATAATATATTGCCTGACTAGCAATACGGGGTCTTATTACTGATATTATGTTCATGTTTTGGTTTTACATAACCATTTTCATATTACGATTTTTATTTAACTCTATACAACGTTATAAAACGTATTGTATGATGTTTTTGCGACAGTGGTTCGATAATGGTTTTGAAGTCAAAAGCCTATATTATGATTTACGACAAAGATTCGTATAAAATGTCTTTGACCTATTTTATAGCCTACGACAAAGATTTGTACAAAATGATTTTCGCTAGTAATTATATACCGTTGATATATTAATGGGTTTTATTAAACTCTATGAATTCACTCGGCGTTTCACTGACTTTTAACATGTTTTATCTCATGTACTTGAAGGTAATTCTCGGGAAGACGACAAGAATTTATGGCCCGCATTTAAGTAACAATTTCTATTCAAATGTTTTCTAAATTTCTAAGACATGTATTGACCTGAGGACCTATGTAATTTGATATTCATGAATGGAAAATGCTTTATTGTTAAAATAACGTGATTTTTAAGCGTTGTCTATGATTTAAGTAATGTGCTATCCCGTAACACCAACGACTCTTTCACTGATTCAATATGTGAATATTTGGGGGTGTTACAGTTTGGTACCAGATCTCTCGTTATAGAGAACGAAAGATTTTTAAAACCGAGGTTTTGAATAAAACATTTCAAAAATCTTTTAACTATAAATATTTTTAAATAAATATTTTGAGTAAATTGTTTAAAAATCTTTTGACTATAACGGTGCCGAAGAATTCCCGAGTTACCGACAAGGCCAGACTGAGAAGTGTTATTTTAATATATATATATATATATATATATATATATATATATATATATATATATATATATATATATATATATATATATATATATATATATATATATATATATATATATATATATATATATATATATATATATATATATATATATATATATATATATATATATATATATATATGTATATAACCTGGATTATATATATATGTTGTAATTTGATTACATGATAGTTTGATGATTACTTTAATACTTATACGAGATATTTATACGACGTAGATTGTCACAAGGAACCCTAACTCCCCTAGCAAATTAATCAAAGCTATTTCTGTAGGAATTGTAGCTATTCCAGATCTAAACCAAGTTGTGGATATTTATGATCCCAACAAAATGGTTGATATTCGTAGAAATGTTGATATTAGTTGATTATGATCTTGAAGAAGAATTGGCGATTAAATCTGATATCGATGTCATGAAGATCTTTCCTTATAGAGTGGAGTTTGACAAAACCTTACCACCTAGAAAGGTGTCATCTGATTCAGTGTCACCCAATTCTTAAAATTTGAAATCGAAAAGGTAAATGTTGCACCTGAGGCTATCATTGGAGCCTTTACCCAAAAGCCTCATGCCACTTGTACCTTTACGAGAAGTCTAATTGAATGTGTGAGTCATTTCATACTAGTGACTCATTTGATAACTATTGTTGTAAGAGCTATAGAATCGGAAATTAAGTGTTGTTCATATCGAGCTTTTATTGCCCTTTCAATGTCTAAGAATAAGGTTGAAAGTATTGGAGAATGAGGTAGGATGTCGCATTGAGTATAAGTTGGTTGAAACTTGAATGAAGTCAAATTTAACTCGTATGGAATACGAGATTGTTAAGAGGAAGTCGTTAAGTCCTGCGGTTGAATTATAAGGTTTTAAATGATAGTTAATTCATGTTAAGGGTTGTTCCTACGCCATAGTCCAATGACGAGGATGCCTAGTGTCCAAGAAGTAAATTGAAGAAATTTTTTTCTGAATTGGGACCGATGGATCTTCCGGGACAGGTGCAACACCTAATGACTCTTGTAGATTAGTATTCATTGTAGTATCTTTTAAAATCCCTAACTTAACTGAGACATCAGTTGGTAGGATGAGTCCTTGGAATTGTTTGACATGGCGACACGTAATGTGCTACGGTATAATTTTTTAATTGTTTGTGATTAATGACAAGACTACCTTTGATTGCTAAATCCTACATGTATCAATGTTATCTATCTTTTCTTGCTTCTTCCTAATGTTCGCATTAGTGATGCAACCATTGAACAAGTACTCATTTCGGATAGAGTCGCGTTGTAGATTCTTCTCTTTGTATTCCTGAGTACCATCGAGGTCATGAACCTCATGATTAATTGGCTAAGCTCATTTCCTATCATATTGTAGTTAGTTCTTGGTGAACAACTTTTCATCACTCTTTTGTAGATCACTCATAGTTTTTATAAGTTAAAACAGTATCCCTTGAGAAAATTGAATTTTCATCACCATATGGATTATTCAAAGTGAGACTTATAAGTAATCGTTGTCGAAATAAATTTGTTTATGAAACACCTTGGAAAACTTAATTGCTTCCATGACGAAGAACATCTCTGTAAATTCATTTTGATTCTTATTCTAGAATTAAGCATGAAAATATTCTTATTTTAAACATGATGACAAAATTTTGACGAACTGAGTATTGCATCGTTAATCCTAAAATTGTATATAGTTGCGCGCCTACAATTTGGAATGGACCATGCACGATTGATTAGTAGTCACCATGAAACTGTTAATAAACATTACATTTTTCTTTGTAATTGTGAAAGATTGAATTTTTATGAGATCTACAAGAAGTGCAAAATAGGGACATATTGTTAGGGGCACCTACATATGTGCCCGTACCATTTATTTTTCTAAATCGAATTTACTCATCTATGGAAATTGTCTTATTTGAAAATTGACCTCCCTTTCTTGTCTAATTCTGTCGTGGTGAGATTCTTTGGAAAAGTATCTAATTGCCGAGTGTTGATACCCGACTGGGTGTATCGACGTTCCTATCATTTCTTTGATTAGATTCCATTTGAATGACATGGGTAACGATCCGAGGTGCTTTAGAATGCGTACTCAAATAATGAAAACACGGGATATATCCATGTTCGTTAATGTTTTCGTCTTATCTGATTCAAAATTCTCTCACGTAGATCATGCGTTAACCTTACTCTTTTTAAGGTTAGTTATGTCTCCAGATATCCTTGAATTTGTGAAGGATTATGAGTTAATATTAGTCTTTTGAGAAGTTCATATCTTATCAACGGTAATGAAACTGGAAAGTGGTAGTGCCAGTAGAATGGATTGGTTGATTATGACATGATGTCATTGTGTAAATTGATGGGAACTCGAGTAGAATTCACCTAAAAGATAAGATGTTGATTATCAAAAGTGATCTAAATAATTCCTGATGGGTGACTGTATCCTGCATTTAAGCTTGAAATTATATCATGAATGGATGTGAACTAGTCATAGATCTTGTAATCTAGAAAGAACCTAAGGTGAATTTATTAAAACATGTTCCTGTTATCTGAGACTTTCTGAGGTATTTGCTGATGAATTACCTAGACTTTCGCTAATAAGGCAAGTTGAATTTGGTATTGATTATATACCTGGTGCTGAACCTGTGTCATGTGCACTATACTTCAGCACCATCTGAATCGAAAGAGTTACCGTACAACTGAGAAACTTGTCGGAGAAGGCTTTTATTCTACCGAGCTCGTCATCATGAAGAGCTATGGTGTTATCATCCCTTATATTTATTGATTACCGCGAACTAAGTAAATTGACGATCAAAATTTATATCCATTACCTAAGATGGAAGATTTGTTCGATCATTTACAAGGTTCTAGCGTATATTCAGAAGTTTGATCTACGACATGTTTATTATCAACTTCGCGTCTGCAAAGAAGATTATCTATTCCAATCACTACATCCAAAACTCGTAATGAATATTATGAGTTTCATGTGTGTATGCTGTATTCTAATAAGTTCATGCTTGTGATGATTAAGGACCATCTGTTTGTTTCGAAGAATAAGAAGGAGTTAGTAATAATTTATAGACTGCCCTGAGTTGGCCGAGCAGTGAAAACCTGTACCTTGAGTATTTAACATGTGATTTAAGGCTTGATCCTTTACACTCTTCGACCGTGTGATTAATGGTAGTGGAATCTATGTTGACTCTTCAAAGATCGGAGCCATTAAGGCTTTGGGTTATACCAAGAAGGAAGTGCGAAGAGGTTTTGACATATATTTATCGAGGGATTATTAAGGAAATTATTCCCTCATACCCAGATCATTTAACTAAACTCCCTTAGGAGTAGATGTTTGTGTATACCTCAAGACAACCTAAGAGGGATCGAGGAAACCATTTAAACCATGACTTGGATTTGGAACGACAATATTTGCTCTTCAACTAAGAAAATTTTGACCAAAGTATAAACAAAGATTTTTCGAACAATTACAGATCTTATTAATTATTCTCGACAAATCAACAAAAATCGTGTTAATTAAATTCAAATTTATTTTGAACATTTTTCTATCATTGGACGAACTAAGAAATTTAAAAAATTTTACGTTTACGTTTCATAAAAATTAAATAATTATTATTTAATTACTTGTAATGTTTATCGATGTTTTAAACATCAGATTGAGCAAAACTAATAAATATAATAGTTGAGACGAAACTAAAACATAGAAAATATGAAGAAAGAATTTCTGAGTTATTGTGGTTATGATATTTATTTCATCAGGGAAGGTGAATGTAGATACTGACACGTTATGTAGAAAGGATAAAGAACAAATTAGGATGTGCTCCTTAGTAATGACCGTGCATAATAGTTTGCCCGAGCAATTTAGAAATAACTAATGATTGTAAGAAAGGATAATATAGATAATAAAAGGGGTTCGCGGCTAATGTGAACCATTAGAAATGAGAGCCGATGACGTTAGATGTTTAAAAGGCCGCTTGTGGTTGCCTAAGTATGGAGGATTTCAAGATTTAGTCATGTTGGAATCTCATAAGTTTAAGTATTCTATTCATGCCATTTCTGATTAAATGTATCTTATCTGAAGAAGTTGTACTGATGGCAAATACGAAAGCATACGTCGCAACATATGTTAGTAAATATCTATTTCTTGCGAAGGTCAAGGCTGAGCACCAAAATACATAAGGATTGCTTCTACAGCTTATTAATCCTATTTGGAAGTGGGATAAAATCACCATGGATTATATCACAAATAATCCAAGGTCACCATCTGAATTTGATTCGATTTGGGTCATCGTCGATAGACCGACCAAATCTGCTAATATCATTCCCGTTAATGATAGGTTCTCGGTGAAGAAATTGACTCTTTTGTATTTAAAGGAGTTGTGTAAACATAGTTTGCCTTTATCAATCATCTCTATCAAGATCCTCACGTCGCATCGAATTTCTGGAGATTTCCTCAGAAGTCATTGGGAACGAATCTTAATGAGAGTACTGTTTACCACCCCCAATCGAAGGGACAAGGTAAAATAACGATACAAACACTAGAAGTCTTGTTTTATGTTTTGAATAATTGACCTTTGGTATTTGGAGAGATTATCATTGAAAATTATCGCATTAGGATCAAAATCGAATCTTTTGAAGATCTAAATATAAGAACACCTGTAGGTGAGAGTTGGGATGAAGATACCCGACATACACCCATTGTGAGATGTAGATCTTGAAGTGCAAGATGTGTAGCGAAGTTATGCCAAAAATTTTCACCATAGAAAAGTGAATTGATGATCTGAAAGATCATGGGAAAATAAGTTCCCGTTGTATGGGACCATTGAGATAATGTAAAAAGTTGGTTTGAAAGGCATATAAGCTGGATCTACCTAGGACTTCAAGGGCTGCGTGAATTATGTTTCGTATATCGAACTTGATAAAATGTCTATCAAGTGAAAATCTGATTATTTCTTAATGAAGCTTGGATCGGCGAAAAGTTGCATTCATCAAAAACCCATGGACATCATGGATAGAGAAAGTAAGTCAACTTAAGCCTGCTCGTATTCCCGTATTTATGTTTGATGAAACTCGCGTATTGTAATGAATTACACTTGATAGAAAAGACCGAATATGGAGGAAATGCCTACATGTCTTTGACTCTATAAGAAGCGAGTAGTAAGATAAATTGATCTTTGAGGACAAAGATCCTCTTTAGGGGTAACTGCATTGACAATCCGTCAATTTGAGGTCGTTATTTTATTCTCAAGTATTATTTTATAATCATTATTTTATTATTAATTTATGAACTCACTCACTTTTGGGAAGAAATAAGGGTTTACGTCTTAAAGTAGCATCGACTACTTCTAAACCGGAGAACTCTACGTTACATGCTTACGTTTATATACAACGTTCTTTTTAACAGTGCGACATTTCAAATAATAAATTTATTCTCGTATATTATTTTGGAATTTTAATCTGTGTTGGTTCATAAACTCACAAATTTACGAGAAGAAATTAGGACTTACCTGCATAATTTAGCGTTTTTTACGATTAAACCGGAAACACTAGGTTTACGTATTTACGCTTTTGAACTCCGTTTTTGATGGGACAAATTTTATTAGAATCTTTTTTTGTCGTAGATTCATAATTTATAAAAACGTTTTTCGTAAAACGACCCGAGGGCACGTAAATCGAGGAAACTAGATTCAAGGAGTACCCGTAAATTAGTGGAGATGAGACAAGTGGGACACTTGTCCCACCCCCATACATGTGGCGACAACTTAAGCTCATGGGAGCTTGTTGTCAAAGTATTATACTAACATGAGACACATGTCTCATTTGCAAAACCACTAACTAAAACTAGCTACTCCTTCCACACTTCTCACACACACTTCTCATAGCATGCAAAATCTCCCAAATCTCTCTCTTCTCTCCTCCTTGGCCGTCCCATATCACCAACAAACACCACCATTGATCAAAACTTTAACCATAAATCTTATGTATAATCTACATATGATGATAACCCATTGAAGAAATGATGATTTGAGGTGATCTTAACAACTAAAAAGGAGTTTTCAAAGGAGTTTAGGCTGATTTCTCAAGGAGTCTACATATTCTTTGTGATCTTCAAGTGGTCTTGATATTTTATAAGATTGGTTACTAAAAACCAAGTCTTGTTCATTCAAAAATCTCAATCTTTCATCATATTGATTGGTATAGAGATCAATTTCTTCATATCATCTTGTTCTTTTGTAAATGTACTCATGTATTTTCTGTATAAATGTATATGTATATGATGATGAATGATGATCAAAATATTGTGTGTGGATTTTGTGTTAAAAGATTAGGTTGAAAAGGCTAAAATCAACAAGTAAAAATGTTAAAATCTTGGTTAATTACATAGGCTGTATAAAACAGTAAGTATCAATATGATCACTTGGTTAAATTGCTTGGATTATTAGATATACAGATGGATAAATGATTTTTACATATGTGGTGAGTTGGCCATACAATGGAATCATTAAAATGAGCAAGTTATGATCAAAATCTACTATTAAGGTACAAATCTGTATAGTCTGTTTTGGACGAATTATTTAAAATACTTAGAAGATGATTGAGCAGTGGCTATAAAAGAGTTATTTGTAGCACACATCATTTAGTTTATGCTTTTCAAATTTGAGCTTCTATCTCCTTGTAGAACTCAAGATATAGAAAAATGGTAGATGGACTTTAGTAATTAGATTTGTAAATAAACTATATAATATAAAAAGAGCACTCAAGTAAATATTATTATAAAACAAGTATATAAAAGCCACTAACTAATAATAACTATCATAAAGTGAGTTTGTATACTAAAAAAATAAACATGACATCTTATAAAAGTAAAACTCAAATGTTTTATAAAACTACAAACTATATATAAGTTTTACGTCTTTTCGGCTAAAACCGAAAGATTAACGTTTTCGCCAAATAAAACTTAGATGGTCGGACCCGTCTAATGTAACATTTTTATAACTCATATACTGATATGTAGACACATTTTACAAGTAAAAACCGATAAACCCGAGCTTTATAACTTATGGACCTTAATGGGCCAAAGTAGCCTTATTGGACCACTAGGCCCAACTAGTTTGGTTTAATGTTATTGGACTTACTCATGAGTACGGACCTGGTCTTAACAATATAAATGGACTAATAAAATGATATTGGACTCTTAATGCGCTTATTGGGCCTTAATGTGTAAATGGGCTAAAACTAGTGTAACTAGTATGATAAGCCTAAGTTAACTAATACTAAACAACTAGTAATGTTGTGTAAGGAAATAAAAACCCACTTGATCATCATGTTAAGACATCATTACATATACATAACAACTTTTATAAATTTATTGGGCATAGCCTAAGACCGAGTATTATTTTGTCAAGGTTTCCCGTGATCGAGGCACGTACTATACATCCTAATTGCCGATAACCCGCCTTCCCACACCAATGTGAGTTTATAGCCTCGCACTATTTTAAATATTTTATGAAATGTTTTATAAATCCGCGAGGGAGATAACATGTTAGTTTTAATAAAAATAGGACACCAGTTGTCCCGATTGTATGCTTATTGATATGAAATCGAATGATTATATGACCCGATGAACGAAATGAAATGGATTATTATTAGTTAGGTTATGTCACTAAAAGTCCCATTAGCATGAATTGTGAACTACCGGGATTTGGTAGATGCTTATGCATATAATAGTACTATTTGGGGAATATCACCCCAGTTCACGCCTGTACGGTTGATCCCCGTCGTGCCACATTGATTGGTAAGCGAATTTATGTATGAGAAGATTTATATAAGCGTGATTATTGTGACGACACGCTGTTTTAGATGGGCAAAGGAATTACGGGTTAGCTACATGATATATGTGATAGAAAAGTAACAATGTCATGCGGCTTATAATAATTCAATGATGAAAATACTGATATACACATTGAATTATAATATATTGCCTTACTAGCAATACGGGGTCTTATAACTGATATTATGTTCGTGTTTTGGTTTTACATAACCATTTTCATATTACGGTTTTTATTTAACTCTATACAACGTTTAAAACATATTGTATGATGTTTTTGCGACAGTGGTTCGTATAATGGTTTTGAAGGCAAAAGCCTATATTATGATTTACGACAAATATTCGTATAAAATGTCTTTGGCCTATTTTATAGCCTACGATAAAGATTTGTACAAAATGATTTTCGGTAATAATTATATACCGGTGATATATTAATGGTTTTTATTAAACTCTGTGAATTCACTCGGCGTTTCGCTGACTTTTAACATATTTTATCTCAGGTACATGAAGGTAATTCTCGGGAAGACGACAAGAATTTATGGCCCGCATTTAAATAACAATTTCCATTCAAATGTTTTGTAAATTTTGTAACACATGTATTGATCTGAGGACCTTGTAATTTGATATTCATCAATGGAAAATGCTTTATTATTAAACGACGTGATTTTTAAGCGTTGTCTATGATTTGAGTAATGTGCTATCCCGAAACACCAACGACTCTTCCACTGATTCAATATGTGAATATTTGGGCATGTTACATCACGATTGTATCGTTCCTCCAAGAATCTAAGAGTGGAATACTCTAGTTACAAGTATTTCCCAAAAGTGGATAATACTGAAAATACTACTAAGAAGCTAAGAATACTCGGATTAGAGTAGTAGTTTAAAGATGAGATATGTCAAATGAGTAAAAGTGGCTCCTATTTATAGTGCTGGCTGAGAGAAAATGTGCGCCGCACTTATCCGAAAGTGCGCCACACTTTGGATGTGGGAATGTGCGCCGCACTTATGACAATGTGCGCCGCACTTTTGTGCGTTCCAGAATCTTCTTTCAATAGTTTGGCTAAATTGCACAATAAGGACCCTTCTTTGTATTTTCTTCACTTTGCTTCTCCATACTTCATACTTGCATATAAAATGCAATATATTAAGTATCGAAAGCTCTTATTTATAATACAAAGTGGCATTATAATAACGGGTTGAATATGTATATTTTGGTCGTTATCAAATTCTTCGAAACTTAGCTATTGCTTGCCCTCAAGCAATCAAAGAGAGAAAACAAATTAGATTTTAAAAATACTTTTAAGTGTTATGAAGTATAATAGGAAAATGAGTAAATTTTTATAAGTAGCAAAAGCAAATGACAAATAACTTCAGCACATTACATGGATAGTGTTTAGATTTTAAGTTCACATAAATGTCACTCACGAGGGATAAATGTAAGATAACACTCAAATAGCACGGACATAAAATAGATAGCTATCATAGGTTTGTACATGACACATAAACATAACCGTTGCGGCGTGAGCACCAGATAAATTTTCAAAGAGACAAAACGTGATAATAATGAGGGTGTACGAACAAAATATACATTGTCAAAGTCGTAGAACAACTATACTAAAATACTTTATTTTCTTCTCTCTTTTTTTTAAGAGAACATCATATATAATTTTTTCGACTTGACAAATGGATAGGCATCAACATAAGGATAATAACACAAGGGATAATATAGTACATAGGTACGAGTGCAACATATTTTAGCAAGCCAGTGTAGCTTAACTAAAATGATAAAATGGTGATTTATTTTGTCTCTTCTCGAAAATATCTATAAATTAACCTCACTGCGGTTTAGTAAATGATGATCACGCACAAATTCTGAAGCATACTAGATTATCTACTTTCACACAAAATAGAGAAATATAAGGCTAGGTTTCCTCACATATTGGTGGATAGTTTTTGTGCTTAGTTATAGTGTCAATCAATGAGATTTTTTTCTTTGCTAAAAACTTTATTTATTTTAAAATATATCAATTTTTTATTTTATTTTCAAAAAGATTTTATGTGGAGAAATTTTTTATTATTTTTCCTATTTGTCCCTTCTCCACACTTAAGGTGAACGTCGTCCTCAAGGTGATAACTGATAAAAACTAAAAATAGGAAAAATGCAAAGGGAAACGAGAACTTCCCGTGGCTAAGTAGAAATTTACGGGACTTCAACAAATGAATCCAGCTCAGAGCTCCAAATTTGCTATTTTCCTGCATGCTATCATAAAACAAAACAAAACACATGTAATATATACAAGGATGGTTTTATTTATTTACAGGTCCTCCTCCACACTTAAGGTAAAAAGTAGGGGATAAAATACAGATTGCCTTCCGAATATCGCTAAGTTTAGAGTCTACAGCCAGACTCGGCTACTCGGTTTTATTTCAAAAAGAAGGGGATTTCTTCATCATCGAATTCATTACAGGTTTTTTCTTTACGGTAGAGCTTGAGTCTATGTCCATTGACAATAAAAGTGGTATTGTCTCTACCGTAGAGTTCAACATATCCAGATGGATGTTGGTGTTTTTTACTGTGTAAGGTCCAGTCCATCTTGATGTAAGCTTAGGTTGCTTGAATTTATATTTCGAGATAAAGAGAAGTACTTTCTCTCCATGTTTAAAATCTTTTCTTTGTCGCAGTTTGCGATCATGCCACACTTAGGTTCGTTCTTTGTATAAACATGAATTTTCGTAAGCTTGATTTCGAAATTCATCCAACTCATGAAGTTGAAATATACGTTTTTCTCCAGCTGCAATAAGATCAGGGTTGAAGTTTTTGAGTGCCTAATATGCACGGTGTTCAATTTCTATTGGTAAGTGGCATGTTTTTCCATACAAGAGCTTGTACGGTGTGGTTCGAGTTGGTGTTTAAAAAGCGGTACGAAAGGCCCATAGAGCATCTTATAATTTCTTAGACCAACAAGCAAGGTTGTTTTGGACGGTCTTTTCAAGGATTCACTTAAGAGCTCTATTAGTGTTTTCAACTTGGCCACTCGTTTGAGGGTGATAAGATGTGGAAAATCGGTGGTTGACTCCATATATCTTCATGATTTTTTCAATGAGTTTGTTACAGAAATAAGTTCCTTTGTCGCTTATTAGTGATTTTTGGAATTCCAAAACGACAGAATAATTTCTTTAAGAATGCTATAACAGGTCTTGCATCGTTAGTTTGCAAAGCTTGAGCTTCGGCCCATTCCGATACATAGTCGACAGCGACTAAAATGTATTCACATTTATAAGATTTAGGAAATGGTCTCATTAAGTCGATACCCCACACGTCAAAGATTTCACAGACTTGGATATTATTCAGAGGCATTTCATCTCTTTTTGTAAGATTTTAGTCCTTTGACATGCTTCGCATAATCGTACTAAGGTGTGAGCTGCACGAATAATTGTTGGCCAGTAAAAGCCAGCATCAAACACTTTTTTAGCGGTGGTGTTCGCTGCATAATGTCCTCCGGCCGGTCCGTAGTGACATTCATCGAGAATTTTTCGAGATTCGGATCCGGAAATACAATGTCGGATCATTCCATCGGAACAGATTCTAAACAGGTGAGGATCGTCCCAAAAGTATTTTCTAAGTGTAGAGTAGAATCTTTTCTTTTGTTGATAGGTCATTCTGTTTCGTAAAATACATACAACCAAATAGTTTGAAAAGTCGACGAACCATGGTGTAATGTTAGTATTTATTTGCATTATGTGTTCTTCTAGAAAATCATCGATTTCATCATCACTAGAATCATCATTAACTATGCGAGATAAATGATCGGCAACAACATTCTCAGCACCTTTTTTACCTTTAATTTCTAAATCAAATTCTTGTAAAAGCAATATCCATCGTATGAGACGAGGTTTGGTCTCTTTCATTTTAAACAATTACTTTAAGGCTGAGTGATCGGTGTAAACTATTGTTTTTGATAATACGAGGTATGATCGAAATTTGTCAAACACATAAACTACAGCCATGAGTTCTTTTTCCGTGATGGTGTAATTTTGTTGGGCTGCGTATAGAGTTCTACTAGCAAAGTAGATGAGGTGAAATTTTTTTCCATCTTTTTGTCCAAGGACGGCTCCAAGGGCATGTTCACTTGTATCGCACACACAAATGGAAGATTGCAACTGGGGCTTGTAATAATTGGTGTGCATGAAAGCTTTGCTTTAAGAGTTTAAATTGCTAAAGGGCATTCATCATTAAAATCGCATGTTCTTTCTTATTCTAGAACTTGAGTTAAAGGTCTTGCGATCTTCGCAAAGTCTTTGATAAATCGTCAGTAAAATCCGACATGACCTAAAAAACTTCTAATGCCTTTCACATTAGTAGGTGGTGGGAGTTTTGAAATTACGTTTATTTTTTATTTGTCAACGTCTAAGCCTGCGCCAGACACTTTGGGTCCAAGCACAATTCCTTCTTTAACCATAAAGTGACATTTTTACCAGTTTAGCACAAGATTTTCTTCTTCACATCGTGCTAACATTTTATCAAGATTGCTAAGACATGTGTCGAAAGAATTTCCAAAGACGGAAAAATCGTCCATGAAGACTTCGACTGATTCTTCAATCATATCATGAAAGATTGCAATCATACACCTCTAAAAAGTAGCAGGTGCATTGCATAGGCCAAAAGGCATACGCTTATACGCGTAAGTTCCAAATGGACAAGTAAATATGGTTTTATCTTGATCCATAGGGTTGATTGGAATTTGAAAATATCCGGAAAAACCATCGAGGAAACAAAAGTATTCATTTCCTGCGAGTCTTTCTAACATTTGATCCATAAAGGGCAAAAGAAAATGATCTTTCGTAGTTGCATCATTTAATTTTTTTATAGTCAATACAAACTCTCCATCCGGTGATGGTTCGTGTTGGTACTGATTCATTGTTTTCGTTAGTTACCATAGTGATACCTCCCTTTTTAGGTACACAATGAATAGGACTAACCCATGGGCTATCGACGATTGGGTAGATTATTCCGGAATCGAGGAGTTTAAGGATCTCCTTTTTAACAATTTCCTTCATGTTAGGATTTAGTCTTCGTTGTTTTTCAACAATCAGTTTCTTGTTATCCAAAAGTTGGATTTTGTGTTTACAAAATGATGGACATATGCCAGGAATATCATAAGTCTTCCAAGCAAAAGCTTGTTTATGCTTCTTGAGAACTTCAATTAGATCCTTTTTATGTTCTTCCGAAAGTTGGGATGAAATAATTGTAGTAATTTTTCTTTGTGAAGAAACGCATATTCCAGATGTTCAGGAAGAGGTTTAAGTTCTTAATCTATAGGGGCTCTTCCACAGATTCTTAACTTTGAAATTGGTTTCGAAAGTTATGGTTTCAAATGGTGTTTCTTTTTCTTCTTCAGGTGTTTCTATAGGTTCGTCGGTATTAACGGCTACGAAGGCGTCAAATTCAGCAAAAAGTTCTTCTTCGAGGATGGTTCCTTCGATAGAATATAAAATTTCGCTTCCTTCATCAAGAAGAGAGACGAAATCGGCTTCACCGACTTCGTCAAGGATATTATACTAAAGCAAGTATCGTCATTAGAATAAGAGTGTTTCATTTCTTCATCGATAGAAAAGGAAATTCTATCTTCTCCAACTCTAGGATTACAAAGTCGACAGGAAAGTTGTTTTTGTTTCACACAAATCACAGCGTCAGCTGTATGCAAGAAAGGTATACCAAGGATAAGTGGTACCTTGCTATCTTCTTCCATCTCTAGGATTACAAAGTCGACAAGAAAAATGAATTTTCCAACTCTAACAAGCATGTTTTCAGCTATCCCCATTGGGTATTGAAAAGAACGGTCTGCGAGGCGAATGCTCATTTTTGTGGGTTTGAGTACATCATTTGCGAGTTTAGCATACTAGGATTATGCCATGAGGTTGATACTAGCGCCAAGGCGTTACAAGAGTATGAGTGATTGAAAGTACATGGAATTAGAAAACTTTCAAGATCTCCAAGTTTTGGTGGTACTTTGTTTTGGATAATGGTAGAACATTCATCATTTAGAAAAACTGAAGATAGATCTTCCAACTTATGTTTTCTTTTGATAAGTTCTTTGAGAAATTTGCCATAGTTTGGCATTCTAGCAGAACATCGACTAAAGGCATGTTAATTCGAACTTTTTGGATTAAGTCGAGGAATTTCACATACATAGCTTGCATCTTTTGCTTGCGTAAGCGTTGGGTGTATGGTACTTTTGGTTCATATGGTTTTGGTGTTAGGTTTAAGTTTTCAGTGGGTTTGGTTTTAGTTGGTTGGGCTTCATCCTCATCGTCACTATCAAGTTGGTTTTCGATGGGTGTGTCTTAGGTAGGTTTGGTAGGTTATTCATAAGATAAACCGCTCCGCGTGAATAAGCCATTCACATGTTCATTATGATCTTGTGGTGTATTTGTTGTTGTTTTTGGGGTTTGGATTGGTGTTGCTAGGTAAAGAACCAGAAGCGCGATTTGATTGTTTATTGGCAAAACGATCAAACTTAGCTTCAAGGTTTTGAATGGAAGCTTGGTGGTTTTTGTTTGAAGTCTCGAACTTTGTTTTGAGGTCAGTGAATGTATCTCACACGAAAAGGTTGGTTTTTCTTTGAGATTCAATAAAATTGTCGAGCTTGGTTTCGAGGTTGGGTTTGTTTTTGGTTTGGTTAGGTTTCTTCTTGTCTTGACCGTAACTTGGTTTATCGTTAGATCTCAGATTATAGCGGTCACGATTACGATAGTCGTTATAAAATCGAGTTCGACGAAAGGTGTTCATGAAATTGGCTTCTTTTTCCTTTGTCATAGGGGTGTCATCGTCATCACATTCACTAGAAGGATGGTATCCTCCATAGTGTTTGCAGGTTTCACGACTTTTGTTTTTCATCTCTTTATAATGAGTGTCGATTTGAGAGACATGGCGTCCATACGAGCCATAATTTTTAGTGTCGATTGGATTGTTGCTTTCTTCGGCAAAAGCTACGGTCTTTCATGGGTTTTTGTTTTTGTGATTTTTGGACCAATCAAATTGAGTAAGACTTTGTCATCTAAGAATTGGTAAGCTTGGTTAGGGGTTTTGTAAAGGAAAATACCGCCCGTTACGGTGTTCAATGCATCTTGGGTAGCATCGTCAGGACCATGATAGAAAATCTTGATTATTCCTTCCTTTGTTAGTCCATGACCATGGCAGTTTCTGAGTAATTCTTTCATTCTTAACCATGCGTCAGTGAGAGTTTCTTGATCTGGTTGAGAAAAGCTTCGAATTTCTCCGACGAGTTTTTCAAATAGGACAGGAGGAAATAATCGGCTAATGAAAGTGGTTCTAAGACCTTCCCATGTTCGAATGGTTCCTTCGTTAAGTTCGTCGAGCCATGACTTGTCTTCTCCAGTGAGGGATGATGGAAACATCATGAGTTGAACGGCTTAGGCTTGTCCTTCTCCATAGTTAAACATTTTGCATATTCTGCTAAATTCATGGATTTGTTTGTGAGGATCGGTTTTGATTTGACCGTCAAATTTGTGGTTTTTGACAAGTGTCAAGTGGTTTCCTTTGATTGAAAAATCGTTCGCAATTTCAGGTAAAACGATTGTGGAGCCAGGAGTTGGTGCTACAACTCAATCGGCTGACCACATTGGTTCATCATCAGTGTCCGACATTGGATCGTAACGGTTGATGAGTTTGGTGAGAAATAGGAATTGAGAAAGGTTGTAGAAAGGTTGTTTGATTTCGCGAGGTTGATGTTGCTCGTGTCTCCTATCAAAAGGTACACGAAGGTGAAGTCTACGTAACCTTCGGTTAAGGGTACGTTTAGGTTCTGATAATGGTGATAATGGTGGAATTTCGGATGAACGGGTGTGCATCCAACAAAGGTTTTGGGTTTACAGAAAAAATGTGCGTCGCACTTTTTGGATTGTGTGGCGTACTTCTGTTCGCTACAGGAAGTGCGACACACTTTTTGGAGTGTTGCGGCGTACTTTCTGTACTGTAGAATTTTTTTTGGTTTTGTTTGAGTGGGAAATGGTTCAATTCTTCAAAGATTACGAAAGTTTTGGTTACAAAATGGGATTATAAGTCCCACGCAGCGACGCCAAAAACATGATGTTCGTTTAGCAAGTCTTAAATTTATATTACAAGGTTTAGACAAAACAAGGGATTAGAAATACAAACACGGGCAACTATACCCTTTCGCTCGTAATATAGCTTGTAGTGGTAAGTCAGGATCGTTCGTTGAGACTTAGTTTCCTTTTGGTAATCAATATAATAATTGAAGAAATAAATGATTGATATGAATAACAATAGTAACAATTATGACTAATATGGGATAGTTCGTATGAGTTCCTGATGATGATAATAATGACCGAGGTATGTTTTTGTAGGTAAAGAGTGATAATCCTTTTTTGTCAAAATGGCGTTTGCACAATTTATTTTAGGGTGATTCAAGACTTATGTTTATTAGAGCGACTAAACTCAAAACAAGTTGCCAACAAGTTCAATATTGTATCAAGGTTTCTAAGCGGGTCTCTCCAACCAAAGACAAAACCATAGACAAGTCTTTAAAACTTATTACAACGATTTGTGTTTCTCAACGCCAACCATCGCAACAAATCAACTCTAGATAAAATATGGTTTATAGAACTAGGTGGTAAAATGGTTTTACAACATTAGCTTGAAATCAATTTATAAAGGATCATATCATAGAATCATCACTAATCATAGTCACACACCCATATAGTCACAAATAGCTTAGCCTAACATATTAATTAAAGTAACAAATGGAAAAGAGTAAGAGAACATCATACTTAGATTTGATCGAATGAACGAGTACACAAGTGTCACGATTGTATCGTTCCTACAAGAATCGAAGAGTGGAATACTCTCGTTACAAGTATTTCCTAAAAGTGGATAATACTGAAAACACTACTAAGAAGCTAAGAATACTCGGATTAGAGTAGTAGTTTAAAGATGAGATATGTCAAATGAGTAAAAGTGGCTCCTATTTATAGTGTTGGCTGAGAGCAAATGTGCGCTACACTTATCCGAAAGTGCGCTGCACTTTGGATGAGGGAATGTGCGCCGCACTTCTGACAATGTGCGCCGCACTTTTGTGCGATCTAGAATCTTCTTTCAATAGTTTGGCTAAATTGCACAATAAGGACCCTTCTTTGTATTTTCTTTACTTTGCTTCTCCATACTTCATACCTGCATATAAAACGTAATATATTAGGTATCGAAAGATCATATTTATAATACAAAGTGGCATTATAATAACGGGTTGAATATGTATATTTTGGTCGTTATCAAATTCCTCCACACTTAGCTATTGCTTGCCCTCAAGATATCAAAGCGAGAAAACAAATTAGATTTTAAAAATGCTTTTAAGTGTTATGAAGTAAGATAGGAAAATGATTAAATTTTTATAAGTAACAAAATCAAATGACAAATAACTTCAGCACCTTACAAGGATAGTGTTTAGATTTTAAGTTCACACAAATGTCACTCACGAGGATAAATGTAAGATAACACTCAAATAGCACAGACGTAAAATAGATAGCTACCATAGCTTTGTACATGACACATAAACATAACCGTTGCAGCGTGAGCACCAGATAAATTTTCAAAGAGACAAAACGTGCAAATGGTGAGGGTGTAAGAACAAAATATGCCTTGTCAAAGTCGTAGAACAACTATACTAAAATACTTTATTTTCTTCTCTTTTTTTATTTTTTATTTTTTATTTTAAGAGAACATCATATATACTTTTTTTGACTTGACAAATGGATAGTCATCAACATAAGGATAATAGCACATGGGATAATATAGTACATACGTACGAGTGCAACATATTTTAGCAAGCCAGTGTAGCTTAACTAAAATGATAAAATGGTGATTTATTTGGTCTTTTCTCGAAAATATCTATAAATGAACCTCACTGCGGTTTAGTAAATGATGACCAAGCACAAATTCTGAAGCATACTAGATTATCGGCTTTCACACAAAATGAGAAATATAAGGCTAGGTTTACTCACATATTTGGTGGATGGTTTTTGTGATTAGTTATAGTGTCAATCAATGAGATTTTTGCTTTGCTAAAAACTTTATTTATTTTAAAATATATCAATTTTTATTTTATTTTCAAAAAGATTTTTATGTGGAGAAAATTCTTAGAAATGTAAAAGCTAATGCAAGAACAAGAAACATACAAACTCGATCAAAACCTTTTTATCCAAAACACCCATTTCCGAAAATTAACCAAAGTGTTCTAGGAAAGTATAATCAAGTTCCATTCAATTATGAGTATCACAACCAATTTTCTATGGGGAATTAGTACCTTGTGATGTATTTGGCAACACTCTAATCGGGATTTCCATGAGGAGTGTGTTTAACCCAAACGGACCCATGAGACTGATGTTCGTTTCGCAAGTCTTAAATTTATATTACAAGGTTTAGACAAAACAAGGGATTCAATATATAAACACGGGCTAGTATACCATTTCGTTCGTAATATAGCTTGTAGTGGTAAGCCAGGATCGTTCGCTGACACTTAGTTTCGTTTTGGTAATCAATATAATAATTGAAGAAAGAAATGATTGATATAAATAACAACAGTAACGAATATGACTAATATGGGATAGTTCGTATGAGTTTGTGATGATGATAATAATGACCGAGGTATGTTTATGTAGGTAAAGAGTGATAATCCTTTTTCAACAAAATTGCGTTTGCACAATTTACTTTAGGATGATCAAGACTTATGTTTATTCGAGCGACTAAACTCAAAACAAGTAGCCAACAAGTTCAATATTTTATCAAGGTTTCTAAGCGGATCTCTCCAACCAAAGATTAAAAACCATAGACAAGTCTTTAAAAACTTATTACAACGATTTATGTTTCTCAACGCCAAGCCATCGTAACAAATCAACTCAAGATAAAATATGGTTTATAGAACTAGGTGGTAAAATGGTTAATAAGTGTGAAAACACTTATCCTTGTACCACTTAATACAAATAAAAACGAGACCAAAAACGTGTGTTTAATGTCGTAAAAGTCAGAATTATGTGTGGTTTGTGTTTTTGTTGTGTTTTGACCAAAAGATGAAAAAGGAATAAAAACACGAGATTTCACGGGCTTTTATCGAAGATAAAGTGTAAATTTTGAAAATATTTACGAGACTCGGGTTTCGTAAAAGTACTTTTCGAAAGTTAAAACGCTTCATAATTATAATAATAAAGCTTCGACACGACTTAAAACGTAACTAAATCAAAAACGTCGAAAATATAAAGTATCGAGACAATCGTTAGTAAAACATAAATTTTTGGGCATCCGTCGGTATCGCGATTACTAGTAGTTCTCGTCATTCGTTAAAACGTAAAACACGAGAAATAAAGATTAAATAAAATAAAAATCATTTTTATGATAAACTGAGTAATAATATCGACACCTAACGTATTCCTTGCTGGTTTTCATCTAATCGACATTCTTACGCTAGTTTCAAGTCATAACCTTCTCGGTTAGCCGAATTTAAAATTCTCATTAAATTAAACACGTAATACGTAATAGTCGAGATTAAAATAACGACCTAAAATTGATGGATTGTCACATTATCCCCACCAAATTAGGATCTTCGCCCTCGAAGATCAACTTACGTTCTTGTCCGATCGCTTGTTGAAATAAAAAAGATGAGGGTAATTCTTCCACATTTGGTCTTCTCGTTCCCAAGTATACTCCGGTCCTCTTTGAGAGTTCCATCGAACATTGACGATATGGATTCGGCTTTGTTTTAGATGCTTGACCTCGCGATCTATGATCTCGATTGGTTCTTCAATAAAGTGCAACTTTTCATCAACCTTAACTTCGTCCCACGGTATAACGAGTTCTTCATCGGATAAACACTTCTTCAGATTCGACACATGAAAAGTGCTATGAATCCCATACAGTTCTTGTGGTAGTTCAAGTTGGTATGCCACGGGTCCTACTCTCGATATAATCTTGAATGGTCCGATATAACGAGGACTTAACTTCCCACGTTTTCCAAATCGTACAACACCTTTCCATGGTGATACCTTTAGCATAACCTTATCTCCCACATCAAACTCTAATGGTTTTCTTCTCACATCCGCATAACTCTTCTGCCGGCTTTGAGCAGACAACAACCTGTTCTTGATTTGCACAATCATATCCGTCGTATCTCTAATCATCTCTGGTCCAGTGAGTTGAGCATCACCAACCTCACTCCAACTCACGGGCGATCTACATTTTCTCCCATAAAGTGCTTCAAAAGGTGCAGCTTTAATACTCACGTGATAACTGTTATTGTACGAGAACTCGGCCAAAGGTAAGTGCTTATCCCAGCTACTTCCAAAGTCTATCACACAAGCACGTAACATATCCTCCAAAGTTTGAATAGTTCTTTCGCTTTGCCCATCGGTTTGTGGATGATAGGCTGTGCTCATATCCAAATTGGTTCCTAAAGATTTCTTAAGTGATCTCCAAAATCCAGAAGCAAAACGACTGTCTCTGTCGGAAATGATTGAAATAGGAACACCATGCTTACACACGATATTCTTCAGATAAAGGTCGGCAAGTTTCTCCAAACCGAACCTCTCGTTGATTGGAATAAAATGAGCGGATTTAGTTAAATGGTCGACAATAACCCAGATTGCATCGAACCCATACGGTGTCCTTGGGAGTTTTGTGATGAAGTCCATCGTAATTCGCTCCCATTTCCAGATTGGAATTTCAGGTTGGACAGGTAATCCTGACGGCTTCTGTTATTCAGCTTTCACTTTTGCACACGTTAAGCATTTCGCGACGTATGATGCAATATCAGCTTTCATATTCGGCCACCAGTATAACTTTTTCAAGTCTTGGTACATTTTGTCCGATCCAGGATGAATAGAATACTTGGACTTATGAGATACTAACATGATCAAGTCTCTCAGTCCACCATAGAATGGTAACCAAATTCGACCTCTCAAACATTTGATACCATCGGATCGCGTCTCAAATGTTTCACCATCTCCTCTAAATCTTTTGGAGGCAATATTTTCCTTCTTACACGCTTCGATTTGTGCGTTTCGAATCTGCAGAGGTAAGTTATTATGAACTGTCACCAACAAAGCACGCACTCGAATCGGTTTCTCCCTTTCCTTCGACTTAACGCGTCAGCTACCATATTCGCCTTTCCCGGATGATAACGAATTTCACAGTCGTAATCACTTAGGAGTTCAACCCATCGACGTTGCCTCATATTCAGCTCCTTTTGATCCAATATGTATTATAGGCTTTTGTGGTTAGTCAATACTGTACACTTCGTACCATACAGATAATGTCTTCAAAGTCGCATAGCAAAAACCACAGCGCCCAATTCCAAATCATGGGTAGTGTAGTTCTCCTTATTTTTCCTTAATTGTCTAGAGGCATATGCGATCACCTTTTCACGTTGCATGAGAACAGAACCGTATCCTTGAAGAGATGCATCACAATAAACAACAAATTCTTCACTTTCTTCAGGTAACGATAAGATCGGCGCACTACAAAGTTTCATCTTCAGGGTTTTGAAAGCTTCTTCTTCTTCATCGCCCCACACAAATGGTTTATTCTTCTGAGTCAGCTTAGTTAATGGTTTCGATATCAAAGAGAATCCTTCAATAAAGCTTCGCTAGTAACCAACCAAACCTAGAAATTGTCGCACTTCAGTTGGAGTAGTTGGAGCACTCCAATTCTTAATGGCTTTAATCTTCAAAGGATCAACATGTACCCCACTTTTATCAATCACATGTCCGAGAAATTGTACATAATTAAGCCAAAAATCACACTTCGAGAATTTAGCGTACAACTTTTCGTTCTTTAACAAGTTCAAGATAATTCTTAAGTGTTCGGCATGCTCTTCATTGCTCTTGGAGTAGATTAGAATATCATCGATGAAAACGATCACAAATTTATCAAGATACAGCTTACAAATGCGATTCATTAAGTCCATGAATACAGCAGGTGCATTGGTCAAACCAAATGGCATAACTCGGAACTCATAATGACCATAACGAGTTCTAAACGCCGTAATAAGAATATCTTCCTCGCGTACACGAAGTTGATGGTAACCAGAACGAAGATCAATCTTATAGAAAACACGAGAACCTTGAAGTTGATCGAATAGATCATCAATTATTGGAAGCGGATAACGATTCTTGATCGTCAGCTTATTTAGCTCTCGGTAATCGATACACATACGGAACGAACCATCTTTCTTCTTAAAGAATAAAATAGAAGCTCCCCAAGGTGACGAACTCGGTCGTATAAAACCTTTATCAGACAGTTCTTGCAATTGCACAGACAACTCCTTCAGCTCGGATGGTGCTAAAAGATATGGCGCACGAGCCACGGGTGTAGCACCAGGAATTATATCAATTTGGAATTCTACTTGCCTTGGAGGCGGAAGCCATGGCAAATCTTCCGGAAACACTTCTGGAAAGTCACGAATGACAGGAACATTTTCGATACATTTCTCCTTCGATTCCTTCTCCGATACATGAGCTAGGAACAACTCACAACCTCTTTCGATATACTTACGAGCTTTAATGCACGAAACGATTTTCAGTCGAGAATTACATTTATCACCTTCGATAACTATGGTCTTGTCATCTAAAGGAATCCTAACTTTCTTTTCTCCACACAGAATAGACGCATTATACTTAGACAGCCATTTCCGATAATAATATCAAAACTTCCCAATTCGATGATCATCTAGTCTATCTTAAAAATACGGTTCAGAAGATTAAGAGAACATCCTAAGAGCGCACGATTGGTACTTACTAATTTACCATCAGCTAGTTCTACTTCATAACTCGTGTCTAATTCGACCGGTTTATATCAATTAAGGTACTAAAACTTGTAGACACAAAGCTTTTGTCCGCACCAGAATCAAATAAAGATGTAGTGTAACGGTTATTCAGTAAAAACGTACCAGTGACAACTTTTGGGTTTTGCTTAGCATCCGATCTCCTAATTGATAGGTTTTTCCTTGATTATCTCCACCACGTGCATTCTTCTGCGGCTCAGGGCATTGATTCTTCATGTGTCCTTTACCTTGGCAGTTAAAGTAAGTCATTCCTTTCCTTCCTGGTCCCCAACAGTCTTCAGTCTTGTGCCTCAGCTTGTTACACTTTCCACACTTAGCACATTCACCAGTATGAATACTTTTGTAGCGTTGACATCGGGTTCCCTTATCAGCAGGTGTAGTTTCAGTCATTGCATTAGCATTACTCCTCCTTCGATTCTGATTCCTGTTGTGAGATTTAAGGTTATCACCTCGATCATCACTTTCCACTTCAGCCTTTCTTTTACTAGCTTCATCAACACCATCAGCCTTATCTTGGATAATCTGTCCCATCAATTGGTACGCCATTCGTACAGCTTTATCAATATTGGCAGGTTTAGATGAGGTCACATCACCACGGATGTTGGTAGGTAAGCCTCGAATATACTGCTCCACCTTCAGATATTCTGGGTAACTTGGTTTGGACAAAGTAGAGCAAGTTCATGGAATCTGTTTGTGCATCCATCGATATCAGTACCCGTCAGTCTCAGCTGATATAGTTCCTGTTCTAACCTTTGAATAACACTCCTTGGACATAATTCCTCAGTCATCCATCTTCTCACTTCAACCCAAGGTGTAGCATAAGCAGCATTCATCCCTACAAACGCCATTCTTCCATTCCACCAAGTTAATGCTCGCCCTTGAAGAGTAGCAGAGGCAAACATCACCTTGTCTCCTTCCTCACTTCCACTAAATCGAAACACGGATTCCAATCTTTCAAACCATTGCATTAAACCAACAGCACCTTCAGTACCCTTAAAAGTCGGAGGTTTACATTTCATGAATGAGGTATAAGTACACTTTTTGTTTTCAGGAATCACTGGTCTATCAACATCACCAGTTCCAGCACCAGCATTGTCAGCTCCAGCATTGCCAGCTCCAGCATTGCCAGCTCCAGTATTGCAAGCTCCAGCATTGCCAGCTCTAGTATTGCCAGCTCCGGTATTGCCAGCTCCACCAGATCCACCAGCTCCACCGGATCCACCAGCTCCACTAGATCCACCAGCTCCATTATTCATATTTGCCATAAATGCATTAATGGCGACCTGAAATTGATCAGCTACTATAGCGCGTAACTGCGCCTCAGTCATTTGTTTTGGCGGCATGATCCTGTTACACAATTCACATCAAAATGAGCATTCATTCAATGCTTGTGATAACAAAACATGAATAACACAGAATAAGAATAGATAGATGAAGAGAAACAAGAAAGGATGATAGAACGAAGAATAGAATTTAGACAAGAAACGAAGATTCACGAGGAATGAGTCAAAAGACATGAATTTCTATTGTGATAATCAGCGTCGTTTGTAAATTACGTATTAGTATTATAATAATCAAATAATAAACATTTGTAAATAAATAAATGTAATCCATTATGCTTTAAGCATAAATAATAATTAAATATTTATAACATATATATATACTTTTCTTATTCTCGTCCATTGGCAACTCGGAGGTTTCGCTTGCAGATGTTATAGTTAAAAGATTTCAAAAATTTATTTTTGGAAAATCTTTTTGTTCCCTATAACTTGAGCTCTGATGCCAATCTGTAACACCCCCAATTTCGTGTCATAGCAGCGGAAGGGTCATTGGGTGTTACTATTATGGTTCAATCTCAATATCACAGAAAACGCCTCAAAAGAGTCGTTTTAATAAAACATATATCCATTCATTATTTAAAGGTAAAATAGTTCACACACACGGTCCCAAATAGTTTTAAGTTTACAAAACATAACAAACAACAAAAGTTTCTTTGAATGGACATAGTTTAGAAAAGCGGGCCAAAATATTTCACAAGCAAGCTACACAAAACCGCCTTCCTTTGAGTGCCTTCTTCATGGACCTGAGATAAAACATGCTATAAAGTCAACAAAAATGCTGAGTGAATCTATAGAGTTTAAATTTAATAAAGGAACACAAGTATTCTGAATAAACCTTCAATGGTTGACAATCATGTGGATCAGACATAATCATCGTTGTTATTACATAAGTCTCATGACATTGAACGTTAACATATATTATTTCAGCTCAACACACCTAGCCAAGTGCGTATATTTCTATTATACAATTGCATCCGATGTTTCATTACTAGTGCATCACAACACTACGCGATAGCTAGTCGCGAACCGACTGGGCGTCACCCCGATAGATCTATCCATAGTATTAGCGTTCATTTGATTAACAATTCATGATTCAATGGGTCTTTTAAGGCTAGAATTAAACTTATGTAAATAACTTTCATCTAGCATACAATCGGGTCCTTTGTGTTCTATTTTAAAAACAAGCATGTTGTTAGCCTCAAAATATTGATTTAAAGAAGAATGCTCGGTCATATATTTATTATGTATCGTATTTTAGAATGTTGTAATAGGTAGTATGTTAGTCGTGTATTACGGGCTTAACTTTAAGCTAAGGTTCATTATAAGTAACCAAAGCCCAAAAGGAAAGCCCGACCCATGACCATATAGCCCATTAAGCTACATGTAAGCAAAGGCTATATAAACCCTTCCTAGCATGTTAGGAAGGGTGTTGGTTATTCATTTTCTCTAATCTAATATCACCTAGTTTCTCCAACCATTATCTCTACTTTCTCTCACTACTTTCTCTCTCTAGAATTCATCTCATATCTACCTTTCTTTCTTCATTAATCGTATAGAATCATCATATATTAGGGACAACAATTGGTATCAATCTCCATGGGGTAGTTTTGTGATTGGTTGTTGTGTTTTCATTTGATTTATTTGATTTGATCCTTATTTCTTCCACGAATTCAAGATTTTTTTATGTTTTTTAGTGCTCTTCAAGTCGTATAACTTCTTTATTCGTGTCGTAGTGATTTGGGTATCTTGGTTTTGGTTAAAACACAAACTTTCTTGGATCAAACGTTCAAAACTTTCTGTTTTTCTTCATTTCGAATTTCCAGCAAGTGTCTCCATCAGAAAGTACAAGTTAGCGTGGCTTGATCGCAATAACCATTTGGTTCTACTTTGCGATCACAAGATTTCAATACCTTATTCCGCCGAGACATTCCGATCGTACATTGCGATCTGGGATTCTGACGGTTTCAAGGGATATTGAGTCGTTACTCTGTCCGATTTGTATTAGCCATATTGCGATCTAAGCATTCCGACAGGTAAACATTCCGACAGTGCATTGCGATCTAAGCATTCCGACAGGTAAACATTGCGATCTAAGCATTCAGACAGAAGGACTTTCCGATAGATTGATATTCCTACAAAAGCAACATTCTGATACTTGCAATCATTCCGATAGAACCTACATTCCGACAGCCAGCATTCCGATGGCACATTCTGATGGACATTCCGATGACATGTTTAGCAAAATTTTGTTCGAGTAATTTTTAGACTTAGCCACCATCTAGACTAGTTTCGGAACATCGTTTTCCGTCAAGTAAATTCAAATTTTTTCCATACTAGTTTTAGGACATTTATAGCTCGATTTCAAATTTTGGCGATTACAAATTTTTTGGTCTACTGTTTTGTCGGACTGGGGAATTTATTGTCGGACTGAGAAAAAATAGGAATTTTTGGAATTTCAACAACAACTTAATCACATCATATCTACTTAAGATCCATATTTACTTCATCATTTCATAGAATTTTGAGATGGATTCTACTGCAGAATATCGTGTGACGAACAACAACATAATGGTGGCGGGTAACAAAGAGAGACCACCAATGCTTGTGGCCGGTCGATATGCTCAATGGCAATCACGTTTTCTTCGTTATCTTGATACATGACCTAATGGTGATGCATTGAGGCAATGTATTAACAATGGACCATATGTGTTCTCTGATATCATTGTTCCTCATACACCAGCCACTGACACTACCACAGAAGTACCCGCAACCACAAGAAAAGAAACGTTATCTGATCTTACACCAGAGAAGCGTGCTTGGTATGATGCAGAAAAAGAAGCGATCTATATGATTCTAAGTGGAATTGGAGATGATATTTATTCCACGGTTGATGCATGTCCTACGGCACAAGAAATGTGAACGGCTATTGAACGCTTGCAACAAGGAGAATCACTCAACAAGCAAGATGTTAAAACAAACTTGTTTTGGAATTTTGGTAAGTTTACTGCATTGGATGGAGAATCAATTGAGTCTTATTATTCACGATTCTACAAGATGATGAACGACATGACAAGAAACAACCTGGAGGTCTCCACCATGCAAGCCAATGTGCAATTTCTTCAGCAACTTCAACCAGAGTAGACACGTTTTGTTACTTTGGTGAAACAACAGAAGCAGTTAGACAAGGTAAAATATCACACTCTCTTTGATATCTTGAAACCATTTCAGCATGAGGCAAATGAAATTCGAGCTGAACGAGTTGCAAAGACGGCTAATCCACTTGCTCTAGTCTCTACCACTCAAAATCATCGATCTCGTACTCCAAAGTCATATTCCATTCAATCATCCTCCCCACGATATTCCACATCATCCATGTCTTCATTATCCACAAGATCACGCGGAAAAGAACCAAGAGCACCATCACCACCATTTGAGTCATCATCTGAAGAGGATAGTGATGAAGATCAAGCTCAGAAGAATCGGAAAATGAAACAACAAATTGCCTTCATTAT
Organism: Glebionis coronaria; assembly: GCA_025667525.1. Taxonomy (NCBI): domain Eukaryota; kingdom Viridiplantae; phylum Streptophyta; class Magnoliopsida; order Asterales; family Asteraceae; genus Glebionis; species Glebionis coronaria. The sequence goes on from CM046875.1 coordinate 206,140,600, forward strand.
GAAGACCTACAAGAAAATCTTCAAACCCACCAACAACAATCTTCGAACATCATCCAACACAAAGAACCAATATGTTGAGAACCCTTCACGGTATGACACACGTCGACGTGGTGAAAGTCCATCTAGGTATGATCGACATAATCCAACACATGTTGAGGGTTCTACAAGGTATGATCGACAAACTACCAAGTATGATACTCAGAGGATTGCTACTGCTACTGGGAATAGGGAAACTGTTGGAACGCAAGTGGTTCAACAAAGTTGGATTCAGTGTTATAATTGCCAAGGTTACGGGCATATGGCAAAGGAATGCAGAAATCTGAAGCGGATTAGGGACTCTAGCTATCATAAAGAGAAGATGTTGTTATGTAAGAACATGGAAGCAGGGGTCAAATTGTCGGCTGAGGAAGGAGCAATGCTTGATGATATTGATGATGAAGCCTCCGACCAAGAATTAGAAGCACATTACTCGTACATGGCAAAGGTTGACGAAGTTCTCAACGTCACTGAAGATGACAATGGACCTATCTTTGACACTGAGCCACTCGATAAGGTACACACCACCGATGAATATAATGTGTTTGGTGATACTCATGAGCATTGTGAGCTACCCAATGCCATTAATGACACATGTATGACGGAAAAGGTTGATAGCAATACCACACCCGATTCATCAGACATGTGCAATAATGAGTTTGAGGATGATCAACATGCAAATGAGTATGATGATGAGGAGCGTGCCGTGCTTGCTAATTTAATTGCCAGTTTACAAAAAGATGTCAATGAAACTAGAAAAAGTCAAAAGCAATTAAAGAAGGAAAACGCAGCGCTCACTCAAAATTTTGAAGAATGCAAAGCCGCCCTAATTACATCTAGTGAGACCATTGAACACTATAAAGATGAGCTTCTTCAGAAAACCAAAGAACTTGAGGGATACAAGGGCAGTGCGTTAAAAAGTCAAAAGGACGATCTTGAAAAGAAATACAACGAAACTCTTGAGTTATTAACCAAAGAGAAACGTCAATTTAATGTTTTGTTAATGGATGAACGTCAAAAAACGTACCTTGAAACCACCAAAGTTAACGAACTTGAACAACATCTTTCAATGGATAACACCGAGTCTGCTAAAATTCTTGATGTTAAGAAACAAGAGGTTGAAACGTTAAAACAAGATTTCAAAAGTCGACATGAAAAAGATACTGAAAAAGTAACGGAACTAGAAAAACAAGTCGAATTTTTGAAGAAAGTTGTTTATAAAACGCATGACTCTATTCAAATCGTAAGAATGATAGCACCTCCGTCTATGTTTAAGGGTCAAGCTAGCTTTGCAACTCCTGATTATCTTGCCCAAGCTAGAGCTGCGAACCCGCGCCTTTATATAGATGAGTCCGAATGGACCGATCCCGAATATCCTCTTGGTTATGATGAGACATCCCTTTGGGAAGAGGAGAGTAGATCACCGGTCAATAAAGAGTTTGTGAAACCATACAATTATGCTTATGAGAATAGTCTATATGGTCTTTTCACTACACAAAAACAAAAGTCTCGTGAGGAATTGTTTTTAGAATGCAAACGAAGAAGAATTCAATGGAAGAAAGCTTTTGCTACTAAGAAAACAGTTCATCAACTACTTGCCTCTTGATGCTTCTAAAAGCAAGAGTAGGCAGACATTTGGTTTTCTACAACATTACATTGATAATATTAAATCCATTGTTGACAATGAATGGAAACAATGAGAAAATGACGAGTGGAAAAAACCAATGCCTCAAGATATAGCTGTGCTTATCAAACAAATCTTAATACCGAACACGACCACATTAAAAGAAAATATGCTTGAATTTGAAAGATTAATTCGGTCTGAAATGTTTGATGATTTAAAATATGTTGAGTTTATTGAGAAAGAAATTGACGATCTTCAAATGGACAAGTCCGTTTTTTAGATGAATATGATTTACTCTTAGAAGAATGTCTCTCCAAAGATATTTTGTGTGTTACTCTTCAATCTTGTGCTGATATCGATGAATATTCTGTTGTTGCATGCAAATATCTTGATAAAATCAAAGAATGTGAGCGTCTTGAACTTGAGCTTTCGAAATGTAAAGAAAATATTGATAAAAAGGCTTTTGAGTTACTTCAACACAAAACTGATTTCTGATATGAGCAAAAACTCATATCAATTAATCAACAAAATACCCTAAAACACAAGGAAATTACCTAACTTTTGTGCTATAAAAGCAGTATTATGTGGTATGTTCTTTGTTTGTGCTCAAATAGGTAAGAAGGATACAATTTCAAGCAAACAAAGGAAAATCAAGCTTAATTGGATGAAAAAGACAAAGAATGTAACACCCCCATATTTATACAACTCAATACAACGGAAGACTAGTTGGTGTTACGGGTTAGCACATTACTCACATCATAGACAACGCATAAAAATCGCGTCGTTTAATAATAAACTATTTCCATTCATAAATATCAAAGTTACATCGGTCCCAAGTCATTACATTTCATACAAAGTTTTACAAGTATTTTGAATGGAAAATATTGTTTAAGTGCGGGCCATGAATTCTTGTTGTCTTCCCGAGAATTACCTTCAAGTACCTGAGATAAAACATGTTAAAAGAAAAGGTCAGCGATAACGCCGAGTGAATTCATAGAGTTTAATAAATTCCATCAATATAACTTTGGTATAAAATAGTACCAAAAATCAATTCGTACAAATCATTGTAATAGGCCGTAAAATAGCCAAAAATCATTTTATACAAATCTTTGTAATAGGACATAAAATAGCCAAAGTCATTTTATATAAATCCTTATCGAAAATCATAATATAGGCATTTTCCTTAAAAATTATTATACGAGCCAATGTCGTAAAAACATCATACAATACTTCTTATGATGTTGTATAAAATCAAATAAAAACCGTTATATGAATATGGTTATGAAAACCAAAACACAAACATAATATCAATAGTATGACCCTGTATTGCTAGTCAGGCAATACTTCGTAATTCGGAGAGCTATTAGTATTTTGTAAATTTTGGATTATTATAAGCCGCATGACATTGTTACCTTACTAAACCAACAACGGGTAGCTAACCCGATACCAAATTTGCCCATCTAAAGTAGCGTGTCGTCTCAAAGGTCACGCTATTGAAATCTTCTCATACATAAATTCGCTTACCAATCAATGTGGCACGACGGGGATCAACCGTCAAGGCGCGAACTGGGGTGATCGTCACCAAATAGTACTATTAAATGCATAAGCGTCTACCAACTCCCGGTAGTTCACAATTCATGCTAATGGGACTTTTAGTGACATAACCTAACTTTAATAATCCATTTTATTTCATCTATCGGGTCCTTTAATCATTCATAGGGTCATACAATCGGGTCATTCAATCATTCGGGTCCAAATCAATAAACAAGCAATCGGGACAAATGGTGTCCTATTTTATAAAAACTAACATGTTATCTCCCTCGCGGGTTTATAAAACATTTATAAAAACATTTAAAACAGTGCGAGGCTATGAACTCACGTTGATGTGGGAAGGCGGGTTATCGGCAATTCGGACGTACGGTACGCGCTTCAATCACGGAAACCTAGACAAATAATACTCGTCTTAGACTCATGTCCAATGAATTTATAAAAATACCAATTATGTATACGTATGATGATTATATATATATGATGATCAAGTGGGTTTACATATTCTCGTTTACTCATTTTAGTGTTATATGTCGATAACGTTTAAACCAGTTTACTAGTTTTACCTATTTACGTGTTTTAAGTCCAATAAACTTATTACAAGTTCTTTAACTTGTTTTAATCCATTTTCACACTTATATTATCAGTAGTTAAACTTTACAAGTTGGTCCCAAATGGGTTAAGCCCAATAAGTTCTTTTTACAAGTTTTTATCTTATTAAGTCCAATTATTAGTCCAATATGTTTATTTAGCTCGTAAATGTCCGTATTTCTTATAGTTCGTGTTTTATCGGTTTTTACTTGTATTAGTTACCTATACATCAGTATATGACTTTTATAAACTTTACATTAGACGGGTTTGGTCGTCTAAGTTTTATTTGGCGAAAAACGTAAATTTTACGGCGATAGCCGAAAAAGTCGTAAAAATCAAGTTTATAGTTTTTATTACTTATAAATATTATTTTACCACCATTTATATAATTTACCCATTTAATTAACCTTTTATATATTTATATAAATAAGTTTTATAAGTTAGTGAGTTTATATTTTTACATTTTATACATTATAATGTGAGTGCTTATATAATATTAATAAACATTATTTCCAAAAATCTGATTTTTAACTTTACTTTCACCAAAACTGCCATATCTTGAGTTCTATATGGAGATAGAAACTCAAATTTTTATCACATAAACTACATAATATGTGCTACATTTAACTCTTCTATAGATACTGTTGAATCATCATCTAAATATTTTCTAAAAATCGTCCAAAACAGTAACCTCAGATTTATACCCTAAACTTGTTTTGATCATATCTCACTCATTACAATGATTCCATTGCATGGCCAACTCTCACATGTGTACAAGACCCATAGCTTACTGTAAATCCATTCTACTTCATCATTTTATCAGATTACCATCTAGTTCTTTACTGTTTTATACTGCCATCAAATTTAACCAAGATTTTAACCTTGTTTCTTATGGTTTTTCACCTTTTTAATCATGTTTATCAACAACAAATCCCCACATAACATTTTTATCATCATATAATCATCATAAATACATACAATAGGAAATAAAATACATGTTTACATAATCAAAATAACAAGAAGATGAGGAGGACAATCTTTATACCACCATGATGATGTAGGTTGATCAAAACATGGATTTTTGATGGAGAAACTTGTGTTGCACCAAGACCATCTTCAAGACCACCATGCTGCATGAACTACTTGTGGAAAATCAGCCTTGATACTTCATGGAAACTCCTCCTTGGATGTTATAACTTGCATCAATCAATAGGGTTTCAAAAGGGCTTCAACATGTATGTAAATAACATGAGATTTTATGGTAGAATCAAGATCAAGTGATGGTGGTTTGTGGTGTAAAATGGGACGGCTCAAAGAGAGTAGAGAGGAAATTTTTGGGTGGTTTGCATGTTGCAAATGAGGTGTGTGAGAGTTGCAAATGGTTTTGAGGAGTGTTGGCTTAGCTTTGAAGCTAATTGAGACAAGTGTTATATGCTTGCTACCATTTTGACACATAAAGTGTTGTGGTGGCAAAGGTTAAACCGTCCCATATTGGGGGTGGGGCAAAACTTGTTTTGTCTCATCCCCAATTATTTACGGGTACTCTTCGATTCTAGTTTCCTCGATTTGCGTGCCCTCGAGTCGTTTTACGAAAAACGTTTTTATTAATTATGAATCAACGTCACAAAACGAATCCAATAAAAATTGTCTCATCAAAAACGGAGTTCGAAAACGTAAATACGAAATCCTAAGGTTTCCGGTTTAGTCGTAAAGGACGTTAAAATAAAATCGTAAGTCCTAATCTCTTCTCGTAAATTTGTGAGTTTATGAACCAACACAAATTTAAAACTCCAAAATAATATTCACGGATAATTTTTTTTTTTGAAATGTCGGACTGTCACCAAAACGGTGTATGTAAACGTAAGCACGTAACGTTGAATCCTCCGGTTTAGACGTAGTCGATGCTACTCCAAGACGTAAATCCAAATTTCTTCCCATAAATAAGTGAGTTCATATTGTATCATTAAAATAATATTTTCAAATAATATTTGAGAATAAAATATCAATCGTAAATTGACGGATTGTCACAGCATTTACCCCTAAACAGGATCTTTGTCCTCAAAGATCATCTTACTTTACTAATCGCTTCTTATAGAGTTAAAGCCGTGTGGGTATTTCCTCCACATTCGGTCTTTTCTCACAAGTGTAATCCATTATAATACGCGAGTTTCATCAAACATAACTACGGGAATATGATCAGGCTTAATGTTGACTTACTTTCTCTATCCATGATGTTCATGGGTTTTTGATGAATGCAACTTTTCGCCGATCTAAACTCTACTAAGAATAATCAGATTCTCACTTGATAGATATTCCATCAAGTTCGATATACGAAACATAATTCACGCAGTCTTTGAAGTCCTAGGGTAGATCCAGCTTATATGCCTTTCAAACCAATCTTTTACATCATCTCAATGGTCCCAAACAACGGGGACTTATATCCCATGATTTGTCAGATCATGAATTCATTTTTCCAAGGTTAAAAATTGTGGCATAACTTCGCTACCCATTTGGCACTTCAAGATCTACATTTCATATTCACATAACCTCTTGCCCACTACCGGCTGTCAATAATCAAATCCTAATTTCAAAAATCATTTCAGATTTCGCGGGTCGGGTATTTTGCAGGGATAGGTTCGCCATCATAGGAAACCTTAAACCTAAAAGACATGTCTAACTCACAATGGATGTATGTCAGGTGTCTTCATCTCAACTCCTGCTTACAGATGCTCTAATATTTAGATTCTAACAAGATTCGATCTCAATCCTAATACGATGATTATCAATGATAATCTCTCCAAAGGAAAACGATTATACGGTCTATTACCAAAGGTCATTCATTCATACATAAAACAACACTTATATTACTCGGTATCGTTACTTTACCTCGTCCCTTCGATTTGGGATGGTACATAGTACTCTCATCAAGGTTCGTTCTCAATGATTTCTGAGCAAATCTCTAGAAATTCGATGCGAAGCGAGGATCTTGATATATAGATGATCGATACAGGAACACTATGTTTACATAACTCTTTTGCATTTATCATTAACGGGAATGATATTAGCAGATTTGGTCAGTCTGTCGACGATGACCCAAATCGAATCAAATTCAGATGATGACCTTTGCAATAGCTAGACGTTTACTAATGTATGAGGCGATCTCTGCCTTCATAATTGCCATTAGTACAACTTCTTCAGACAAAGATACTTTTAGTCAAAAATGACCTACATATAATATTTATACTTACAAATTCCAATATAACTATATCTCACAATCTCCATATTTAGGCAACCATAAACGGCCTTTTAAAATACTTAACGCTATTGGCTTCTCAATTTTAATGGTTCGCATTAGCCACAAACCTCTTTTTATTATCTATATTATCCTTCTTACAAACATCGTTTATTTTATATATATTTTTTTTCTTTATATAGTTCGGCAATTTATTTGCACCTTCATTATTAAGGAATATATCCTAACTGGTTCTTTATCCTTTTTATATAATATGTCGGTATCTATATTCACTTCTCATGATGATATAAGTATCATAACCGTATTTATTCAAAATTCTTTCTTCACATTTTCTAAGTTTTAGTTTCTTCTCAACTATCATTTTTATCCGTTTTACTCAATCTGACGTCTAAAGCGTCGATAATTATTATAATTAATTAAATATTAAATATTCAATTTTTATGAAACGTAAACGTAAAAATTTTAAATTTCTTAGTTCGACCAATTATATAAAATGTTCAAAAATAAATTTGAATTTAATTTAACAAGATTTTTGTTGATTTATCGAAAATAATTAATAAGATTCGTAAATGTTTGAAAAACCTTTGTTTATACTTTGGTCAAAATTTTCTTATTTGAAAAGCAAAATTTTCGTTTCAATTTCAAGTAATAAGTTATTTAGTTTCCTAAATTCTTCTTAGGTTGTCTAGAAGTATACACAAACATTTACCCCTAAACAGAAGTTTAGTTAAATGGTTTGTGTATAAGGGAATAATCCCTTTAAAATCCTTTGTTAAAACATTTGTCAAAACATATTTCCATTTCGTTTTGGTAAAATCCAAAGTCTTAAAAGGGCTCTTAATTTTTGAAGAGTCAATTTATATTCCATTATCTATTAATCACATGGTTAAATCATGTAAAGGTTCAAGTCTTTAATCACGTGTTAATTATTCAAGGTTCAGGTTTTCATTGTTTAGCCAACTCAGGGCAATCTATAAATAATTATTAACTCATTCTTATTCTTATAAACAAACATATAATCCTTAATGATCACGAGCATGAATTTATCAAATCACAGCCTACACACGTGATTCACCAAATTTATGAATGCTACATGTGTGTTAGTCAATCCAAACGACATCACGTGGAACTCATAATGTTCATTACAAGCACCGGATGTAGTGATTGGAATAGTTAATCTCTTTCGCAGATGCGAAGTTGATGATAACCATGCTATGGATCAAATTTGCTAGAACCTTGTAAATGATCGAACAAATCTTCCATTTCGAGTTATGGATATCGTTTTCGATTGTCAATTTACTCAGTCACAGTAATCTATAAATATAAGGAAAGATAACACCATAGCTCTTTAGGATGACAGGCTTGGTATAATAAAATCTTTCTCCGACAACTCTTTCATTTGTACGGTAATTCCTTTAATTTAGATGGTGCTGACGTACAGTGCACAAGCCATAGGTGCAGCACCATGAACATAATCAATACCAATTTCAATCTGCCTTAATGGCGAAAGGTCTAGGTAATTCACCAACAAATACCTCCTAAAGTTTCAGATAAGATAAACATCTTTTAATAAATACATATTAGGTTCTTCTAGATTACAATATCTATAACTAGTTCACAACCATTCACGGTAATGTTTCAAGTCTTTATACAGGATATGGTCATCCATCAAGAATTATTTAGATCACTTTTGATAATCAACATCTTATCATTTAGGGAATTCTACTCGAGTTCCCGTCAATTAAGACAATGTCGTCATGTCATAATCAATCAATCCATTCTACCAGCACTATCAACTTTCCAGTTGCATTGCCGTCGATAAGATGTGAACTTCTCAAAAGACTAATAATAATTCATAATCCTTCACAAATTCAGGGATATCTGGAGACACAACTACTATTAAAAGAGTAAGGTCAACGTATAATCTACGCGAGAGAATTTCAAATCAGATATAGACGAAAACATTTAACGAATGTGAATATATCCCATGTTTTCATAATTTGAGTACGCATTCGAAAGCTCCTCGGATCGTTACCCAGGTCATTCAAATGAAATCAAATCAAAAGAAATGATAAGAATGTCAATACATCCAGTCGGGTATCAACACTCGGTAATTAGATACTTTTCCTAAGAATCTCACTACGGGAGAATTGGACAAGAAATAATTGTCAATTGTCAAATAAGACAATTTCCACAGATGAGTAAATTCGACTTAGAAGAATAGATGCTACAGGCACATATGTAGGTGTCCCTAACACTATGTCCTTATTTTTCACTTCTTGCAGATCTAATAAAATTTGATCTTTCACAATCTTCAAAGAAAATGTAATGTTTATTCATTAGTTTTATGGTGACTACTAATCAGTCTTGCATGGTCCATTCCAAATTGTATGTAGGCGCGCAACTATATACAATTTCAAGATTAACGATGCAATACTCAGTTCGTCAAAATTTTATCATCATGTTTATAATAAAAACATTTTCATGCTTAATTCTTAAATAAGAATCAAGAATAAATTTACAAAGATTTTCCTTGTTATGAAAACAATTGAGTTTTCCAAGGTGTTTTATAAACAACTTCATTTCGATAACAATCACTTATAAATCTCACTTTAAATAATCCTTATTGTGATGAAAATTTAATTTCCTCAAAGGATACCGTTTTAACTTTATAAAAACAATGTGTGATCTGCAAAAGAGTGATGAAAGCTTGTTCACCAAGAATTAACTACAATATATTAGGAAACGAGCTTTAGCCAAATAATCATGAGGTTCATGACCTTAATGGCACTCAAAAAGAATAATCCACAACGTAACTCAATTCGAGATGAGTACTTGTTCGACGGTTGCATCACTAACGCGAACATTAGGATGAAGCAAGAAAAGATAGATATCATCGATACATGTAGAATTTAGCAGTCAAAGGTAGTCTTTTCATTAATCACAAACAAGTCAAATTGTACCGTAACACATTACGTGTCACTATGTCATACAATTTACAAAACTCATCCTACCAACTGATATCTCAGTTAAGTTAGGGATTTTTAAAAGATACCACAATGAATACTAACCTACAAGAGTCATTAGGTGTTCCACGTGTCCCAGAAGATCCATCGGTCTCAATTCAGAAGAAGATTTCTTCAATTTATTTCTTGGACACTGGGCATCTTCATTATCAGACAATGGCCTAGGAACAACCCTTAACACGAACTAACAATCAATTTAAACCCTATAATTCAATCACAGAACTCAACAACTTCCTCTTAACAATCTCATATTCCATATGGGTTAAATTTTACTTTATTCAATTCTTAACCAATTTTATACTCAAGTCGATATCCTACTTCATTCTCCAATACTTTCAATCTTATTCTTCGGCCTTGTAAAGGCAATACAATCTCAATATAAATCAACACTTAATTTCCAATCCTATAGCTCTTACAACAGCAATTATCAAATGAGTCATTAATATGAAATGACTTGATCATTCAACTAGATTTCTCGGAAAGGTATTAGTGGCATGAGGCTTTTGGGTAATGGTTCCAATAACAGCCTCAAGTGCAACATTCACCCTTTCGATTTCAATTTAAGAATTGGATGACAACGAATCAGATGACATCTTTCTAGGTGGTAATGTTTTGTCAAACTCCACTCTATAAGGAAAGATCGTCATGACATCGATATCAGATTTAATCTCGCCAATTCTTCTTCAATATCACAATCAACTAATATCTACACTTCTACGAATATCAACCATTTGTTGGGATCATAATTATCCACAACTTGGTTTAGATCTAGGATAGCTAGAATTCCTACGAGAATAGCTTCGATTAATTTACTAGGGGATTTAGGGTTTCTTGTGACAATCGACGTCGTATAAATACCTCGTATAAATATCAAAATAATCATCAAACAATCATGTAATAAAATTACATCATATATATATAATCCAAGTTATATATATATATATATATTAAAATAACACTTCTCAGTCTTGGCCTTGTCGGTAACTCGGGAATTCTTCGGCACCGTTATAGTCAAAAGATTTTTAGACATTTTTAGAAAATGTTTTTAGTTAAAAGATTTTGAAATGTTTTAATCAAAACCTTAGTTTTAAAAATCTTTCGTTCTCTATAACGAGAGCTCTGGTACCAAACTGTAACACCCCCAAATTTATACAACTCAATACAGCGGAAGACTAGTTGGTGTTACGGGTTAGCACATTACTCACATCATAGACAACACATAAAAATCGCGTCGTTTAATAATAAATTATTTCCATTCATAAATATCAAAGTTACATCGGTCCCAAGTCATTACATTTCATACAAAGTTTTACAAGTATTTTGAATGGAAAATATTGTTTAAGTGTGGGCCATGAATTCTTGTTGTCTTCCCGAGAATTACCTTCAAGTACCTGAGATAAAACATGTTAAAAGAAAAGGTCAGCGATAACGCCGAGTGAATTCATAGAGTTTAATAAATTCCATCAAAATAACTTTGGTATAAAATAGTACCAAAAATCAATTCGTACAAATCATTGTAATAGGCCGTAAAATAGCCAAAATTGTAATAGGCCGTAAAATAGCCAAAAATCATTTTATACAAATCTTTGTAATAGGCCATAAAATAGCCAAAGTCATTTTATATAAATCCTTATCGAAAATCATAATATAGGCATTTGCCTTAAAAATTATTATACGAGCCAATGTCGTAAAAACATCATACAATACGGCTTATGACGTTGTATAAAATAAAATAAAAACCGTTATATGAATATGGTTATGAAAACCAAAACACAAACATAATATCAATAGTATGACCCTGTATTGGTAGTCAGGCAATACTTTGTAATTCGGAGCGTCTATTAGTATTTTGTAAATTTTGGATTATTATAAGCCGCATGACATTGTTACCTTACTAAACCAACAACGGGTAGCTAACCCGATACCAAATTTGCCCATCTAAAGTAGCGTGTCGTCACAAAGGTCACGCTATTGAAATCTTCTGATACATAAATTCGCTTACCAATCAATGTGGCACGACGGGGATCAACCGTCAAGGCGCGAACTGGGTGATCGTCCCCAAATAGTACTATTAAATGCATAAGCGTCTACCAACTCCCGGTAGTTCACAATTCATGCTAATGGGACTTTTAGTGACATAACCTAACTTTAATAATCCATTTTATTTCATCTATCGGGTCCTTTAATCATTCATAGGGTCATACAATCGGGTCATTCAATCATTCGGGTCCAAATCAATAAACAAGCAATCGGGACAAATGGTGTCCTATTTTATAAAAACTAACATGTTATCTCCCTCGCGGGTTTATAAAACATTTATAAAAACATTTAAAAGAGTGCGAGGCTATGAACTCACGTTGATGTGGGAAGGCGGGTTATCGGCAATTCGGGCGTACGGTACGCGCTTCAATCACGGAAACCTAGACAAATAATACTCGTCTTAGACTCATGTCCAATGACTTTATAAAAATACCAATTATGTATACGTATGATGATTATATATATATGATGATCAAGTGGGTTTACATATTCTCGTTTACTCATTTTAGTGTTATATGTCGATAACGTTTAAACCAGTTTACTAGTTTTACCTATTTACGTGTTTTAAGTCCAATAAACTTATTACAAGTTCTTTAACTTGTTTTAATCCATTTTCACACTTATATTATCAGTAGTTAAACTTTACAATTTGGGCCCAAATGGGTTAAGCCCAATAAGTTCTTTTTACAAGTTTTTATCTTATTAAGTCCAATTATTAGTCCAATATGTTTATTTAGCTCGTAAATGTCCGTATTTCTTATAGTTCGGGTTTTATCGGTTTTTACTTGTATTAGTTACCTATACATCAGTATATGACTTTTATAAACTTTACATTAGACGGGTTTGGTCGTCTAAGTTTTATTTGGCGAAAAACGTAAATTTTACGGCGATAGCCGAAAAAGTCGTAAAAATCAAGTTTATAGTTTTTATTACTTATAAATATTATTTTACCACCATTTATATAATTTACCCATTTAATTAACCTTTTATATATTTATATAAATAAGTTTTATAAGTTAGTGGGTTTATATTTTTACATTTTATACATTATAATGTGAGTGCTTATATAATATTAATAAACATTATTTCCAAAAATCTGATTTTTAACTTTACTTTCACCAAAACTGCCATATCTTGAGTTCTATATGGAGATAGAAGCTCAAATTTTTATCACATAAACTACATAATATGTGTTACATTTAACTCTTCTATAGATACTGTTGAATCATCTTCTAAATGTTTTCTAAAAATCGTCCAAAACAGTAACCTCAGATTTATACCCTAAACTTGTTTTGATCATATCTCACTCATTACAATGATTCCATTGCATGGCCAACTCTCACATGTGTACAAGACCCATAGCTTACTGTAAATCCATTCTACTTCATCATTTTATCAGATTACCATCTAGTTCTTTACTGTTTTATACAGCCATCAAATTTAACCAAGATTTTAACCTTGTTTCATATGGTTTTTCACCTTTTTAATCATGTTTATCAACAACAAATCCCCACATAACATTTTTATCATCATATAATCATCATAAATACATACAATAGGAAATAAAATAAATGTTTACATAATCAAAATAACAAGAAGATGAGGAGGACAATCTTTATACCACCATGATGATGTAGGTTGATCAAAACATGGATTTTTGATGGAGAAACTTGTGTTGCACCAAGACCATTTTCAAGACCACCATGCTCCATGAAATACTTGTGGAAAATCAGCCTTGATACTCCATGGAAACTCCTCCTTGGATGTTATAACTTGCATCAATCAATAGGGTTTCAAAAGGGCTTCAACATGTATGTAAATAACATGAGATTTTATGGTAGAATCAAGATCAAGTGATGGTGGTTTGTGGTGTAAAATGGGACGGCTCAAAGAGAGTAGAGAGGAAATTTTTGGGTGGTTTGCATGTTGCAAATGAGGTGTGTGAGAGTTGCAAATGGTTTTGAGGAGTGTTGGCTTAGCTTTAAAGCTAATTGAGACAAGTGTTATATGCTTGCTACCATTTTGACACATAAAGTGTTGTGGTGGCAAAGGTTAAACCGTCCCATATTGGGGGTGGGGCAAAACTTGTTTTGTCTCATCCCCAATTATTTACGGGTACTCTTCGATTCTAGTTTCCTCGATTTGCATGCCCTCGGGTCGTTTTACGAAAAACGTTTTTATAAATTATGAATCAACGTCACAAAACGAATCCAATAAAAATTGTCTCATAAAAAACGGAGTTCGAAAACGTAAATACGAAATCCTAAGGTTTCCGGTTTAGTCGTAAAGGACGTTAAAATAAAATCGTAAGTCCTAATCTCTTCTCGTAAATTTGTGAGTTTATGAACCAACACAAATTTAAAACTCCAAAATAATATTCACGGATAAATTTATTTTTTTGAAATGTCGGACTGTCACCAAAACGGTGTATGTAAACGTAAGCACGTAACGTTGAATCCTCCGGTTTAGACGTAGTCGATGCTACTCCAAGACGTAAATCCAAATTTCTTCCCATAAATAAGTGAGTTCATATTGTATCATTAAAATAATATTTTCAAATAATATTTGAGAATAAAATATCAATCGTAAATTGACGGATTGTCACAAAGAAGGATCAAGAGTGACAACATTTCAAAGACAAAGGACCTATCTTGACAACATTTCAAAGATGAAGGACCAAAAGTGAAAATTTGTCAAAGTCAAGATTCAAGTCAAACATGGTCAACTTACAAGTCAACTCAGTCAAGGGAGCTATTTGATCAAGTTTGCAAGTGAAAGGACTGAAATTGCCAAAGGAATGAAGACTAGAGCTCAATTTATAAAGTTGTCAACTTGAAGGGCTTAAACTGCCATAATTGGAAAGTATTTGAATACTCAATCCGTGTGAAAGGAAAAGGACCAATCAAAGGAGAGTATTTTGAGAAGGTGGATTGCCAGCTGTGCGTGGTAATTAATAAGAGAGATACTAAGTGGATGAATCACAACAGTGCCCACTCAGCCAATCATATTTCATTATTGGGATAATGATCCGTGTGACACTCCAACAACCAATATAAGCCTGCCACGTTGCATCTTCAACCTTCAAACAGCCCAGAATCATTCTAGAGCTAGAGGCGATTTCATCAAAAGATCAAAACATAAAAAATGCTTACAAAAGGAAGACGAATCTATCCCACGTGCTCAATTATACTGAAAGTCAACCAAGAAGAAAGAACCAATTGTGTTCATAACCTGCAAATTCCAAATAACCAATTGAGGACACGTGGAAGTAATTGATTGGCTCAGACACATCACTCTCCCCAACTACTTCACATTTCCATTCTATAAATAGGCATAGGAGTTCTCATTTGTAACACGTAGCTTAAGTGTGAAAACACTTAATTTCTTTCTCTCATTCCTGTTAGAAAGATAGTTAGCAACAACTCTCAAGTGCTTGACACACACTTGAGAGTCTGTTAGGTAGTTATAACAGTCTTGTAACAACTTTTCCATTACAATTCAATAAAATTCCCAAATTCCTTCAATCTTCTACTGTTCTGTTCTACTGTTCAATCTCTATTGATCTCTGTTGTTTTTAGTGATCATAACTTGATCACTAGAAGCTAATTTGAAGACTATAGCTGTTCTTTTCATTCAGAAGCCACAATTGCAGAGTTGAGTAGCTGTTTTGGTTGATATGATGATGATAATGGTTGTAGATGATTGTAGATGGTAAATAGTGGTGATTAGTGGTGGTATATGATTCTCTTAGCAGATTAAAGGAGGCTTAGCGCCTGCCTTCTCCTATAATGGAGGCCTAAGCTAGAAGGTGTCCATTTTCTGAATTTTTGTTCCTCTAAAATGTTGATTGCATGCTCAATTCCTAGTGTAAATGTAATTTCTTGCATGATCAAGTGTGTTTAGCTGATATTGAGTTGATTTTGATAATTGTGTAGCTTAATTGTAGCATAGAATTTGATCTGTTGCTCAGTCTCCATTCTGTTTAGCATACTACCTGTCATTTTTAGCTTGATTTAGCATCTAGAGTATAAGTTTGTTTCATAGTTTGCAATTGGTTCCTTTTCATCACATTTGAGTCATAAAACTTGGTTTTTTATTTGTCCTTAATCAGTTAAGCTTTTAACTCAAAATTCCTTTACAAAAGTTTTAAATGTTCAGTTAAACTAGTGTTTGGGATTAGGATTTCAGTTTTGTTCAAGTCTTGTTAGGTGGTTAATTCTAGCTTTCATTCAGTTAGTAAGTCATAGCAAATTAGTTTACAAAGTTTTCAAGTAAGAATTTTAGTCAAAAAGGCAAATGGCATGAGAAAAAGTTTGGGTCAGCTTTGATAATCTAGATTTCAGAAAAGTATCCATTTTCAAATCATTGCCAAAGTTTTGTTTCTTGATGAAAATCCTTGAAACCAGTTTCTAGTTATCACTTAACATCTGTAGTTTAAGCCCTTAATAGGAAATTATACAGTATTCAGAAATAAGCTAGATATAAGCCTTTGTTTAAGCACTTGAGCATTTTCAATTCCCTGTGATAAATAGATTGACTAATTTCTTATACTAGCTTATCCACTTCAGAAACTTGCTAATTTTCTTTCACAAATCACTTCAAAAAGTGTTCCTGGATAAGTTTTAAGATTTTCAGATTTTTGGATATTTGGTCAACGTAAGTCAACATAAGCTCATTTTAGCTTATTTTCATTTTCTGAGCTTATTAATGAATCATTTTCTTTGAAACAAGATTTCCCCTTCTTCTAGTAGGCTGATTAACAGGTTTTTGCAATAAAATCAAGTTGTGCATGTGTAGCTTATTGGGTAGCTTATTTTGAGCTTAATCGATTTAGCTTATTTGAGTTCTAGCTAGTTTCAGCTTATTTCCTTTCACAAGTCTAGCTTAATTTCAATTTTAAGACTTTTGAAATTGGTTTGAGCTTATTTGGTCAAGAAATGAGCTCAAACGGGCTTATTGAAGTCCTTGTACCCGTTTTTGTTAATAAACTTTTGGAAATTGCATTTTAGTCCTTTTTTTGTTAAGCAGTTTCTATTTCAGGCTTAAATTCCACTTAATTAGGTTTTGCAAAAGTTAAGTCCTTAGATTTTCAAGTTTGTTAAAAAGTGGTTAGTCAGTTTTCAAAATAGTTAAAAGTTAGTTACTTTGTTAGATAAATTTTCACATTTAGTCCATTTGGTTAACTGTTTTTGCATATATAGTCCTTTGACTTTTTGACTTTGTATTTTTGGCATTTATTTTTCATTGAATTTACATTTTCAGTCCTTATATTTTGTAGAATTTACATTTGAGCATTTTAATTGAATAAATACTTGGTTTGTGCACTTTGTTTTACGTATAAGTAGACTTTATTTTTCATTTTAGCAAGGATTTGTTTGAATTAGATATAGAATATCCAAATACTTTACCAACCAAAAGCAATTAAAAACTCGATCTTGTTAGGAGTTTCAATTTGTTAAGAACTGAGAAAACTAACTTCAACTATACACATTTCAAATGGCGCCGCTGCCGGTTCTTTGACTTTACGAGAGACTATCGATTGACGGTTTTCATTGGCTTTTGGGATCCGTTCACCTCGTGAACGTTATTTTTACGTATCATAAATAAAAAACAAATAAAAAATAAAAAATATAAAAATACATAAAAACTAAAAAAATTAACAAAACAATTCTTTTCCTAAAGAATTGACCAAACAAATTAAAAAATCCAAAAAGCAATCTTTTTCCTAAGAGATTGCACCTAAAAAATATATATTATTGGATTCTCTCGGTTTTTATGTACATATAGTATTTTCTCTTAAAAACTCATAAATACAAAAATATTTTCCATATATTATTATAAGTAAATACGTATACAGGTATAAGAACAACCAATTCACATATTCTCCATAAGTATTGCCAAGGCAATACACCGTGTATCGATCAAACAATAAGCAACAATTCGAAGAATACAAACAATTAAGTGAATAGAAAGGCGATGTGCTATAAAATGCCATCTAAGGGTCAATAGGTACTTAAGTGCTTCGCGCCACCTAACCCCCCGTTCACTTGTGAGTATTCTAAGAAGGAAGGATTCATTGGGGGTCTTGCACCCAAGTAGTATATACATATATTATTATTTTCTTGTGGATATTTCATATTGAAACTCGAAGGGGATAATCTTTTTCTCTTCAAAGTCACACGAGAGCTTCTCTCTCATTCCTCGTATTGAGTTGCATGCTCACTCGCGGGCGTGCACAAATACCGATTGGTGTACAATCCCTTCCTCCGAAAAGGAAGAAAAAGAGAAAGAGTAGGAACACCACCGTCCATCAAGCCGATCACGAGAATCGTGCTTTGATTCATCCACAACAAGAAGCCATGGCCGGAGTTGATACTCGTTCTTTGATGGAACGTTTGCAATCAAATGTTCACGGATATGCCGATGCTATCAAGATACCCGATATTCCCGCAAATTCATTTGAGCTAAAAACGGCTATGATTAACTTGGTTTCAAACACACCTTTTATGGAAACAAGAATGATAATCCTCATGATCACCTTAAGAGATTTATTGCTCTTTGCAACACCATTAAGTACAATGGAGTTCCCCATGATGCCATTAAGTTGATATTGGTGCAATTTTCACTAGAGGGTCCGGCTAAGCATTAGTTAGACACACAACCACCCGATAGTATCACCACATGGGATGGTTTCACTACTAAGTTTTTGAACAAGTTCTTTCCCCCATCTAAGACTACGGCTTTGAGGAACTTAATTATAGGCTTTCAACAAAAACCTAGTCAAAATTTTAGTGATGCTTGGGAGGAGTTTAGAGAGTTATTGACGAGATGCCCTAACCATGGATTGGATGAAGTTCACCAAATCAATACTTTCTACAATGGCCTTAAACCTCATCACCAAGATTCACTCAATGCTTCCGCGGGAGGGAATATTCTTCTTAAATCCAATCAAGAGGCTTGGGATATTATTGAGACCAAAGCAATGGTACAAACAAACACTCAATTTGAAGAAAGGGTTCGTGTTATCCAAAACAATTCTCAAACACCTTGTGATAACCAATTCCTCAAGTATCACCAAGAGATAATTCAAAAGATAGATAGGGATCATGAGATGAGTTTTAAGGCACATCAAGAATTGATCCAAGCTATTAAGAGCCTTTCATTGAACAATTCTACAAATGATGTGCATGCCATTACCCTTTCATGTGAGACTTGTGGAGGTCCCTATTCTTATGAACATTGTGATAAGGTGCAAGGTTATCAAGGGGAATGTTATGCTTACCAAGAGGAACATCGTGAACACTTCAAGCCAAATATCAATCCCAATAACCTTTCTTACAAGTCTCAAAATTACCTTACTCTACCGGGATTCCCACCCCAACCACATACCCAACCTCAACAAAATCCTCCTCAATTGTTACAACGGAATCAAGGCCCAAGACCACATTACCAAGGGAATAACTACAAGGCACCCAATCATTTTCAACATCAAGGAAATAAATTTTATCCACAAAATCAAGGATTTAATGCACCACCTCCACCTTATCCACAACAAGGTTTTTATCAAGGGAATGTTCAACCTAACCCTATGGATTTGATCCTTCAAAAGCTTACTTCTTATGAGAAACAAATGAAAGATGCTCAAGAGAAAAATAACAAGAAATTTGCTCTTCTTCACAACCAAATTATGTATAATCAAAGACCACAAGGAGCTTTACCATCTAACACACAAGCAAATCCAAGGGCAAATGTCAATGCTATTACAACAAGAAGTGGAAAGTCAACAAAGGATCCTTCACCTCCTCAACTTCCTATTGTTAAACCCACTTTTGTTCCTACATGTGACAAGCCTTCTACATCTACTTCACCACTTCAAAATGCTCCCATTCAATCAAACACACCTTCTCAACCTATTCCTATTTCTCCTCTACCTTCTACAACTCCCAATGAAGAAGCTATCAAAGACAAATCTTCCACTACAACACCTACACCTAAACCAACTCTTCCATATCCTTCAAGGTTGAAAAAGGACAAGTTAAAGAACAAGGATGACATCCAAGTCTCAAATTTCTTAAGGATGTTCAAGCAACTCAACATTAACATATCCTTTGCGGAAGCTCTTGCTTATATGCCAAAGTTTGCTAAGATGTTCAAGAATTTACTCTCAAACAAGGAAAAATTGGTTGATTTCCCCAACACATCCCTTAATGAAAATTGTTCCGCCGTGCTACTTAAAACCTTACCAACAAAACTTGGAGATCCGGGGCGCTTCTTGATACCTTGTAATTTTCCTGGTGTGGAAAATTGCATGGCTTTGGCGGATCTAGGGGCAAGCATAAACCTCATGCCTTTATCGGTTTGGAAAAAACTCTCTCTTCCCGAGCTCACTCCCACTAAGATGACCCTTGAGTTAGCCAACTGAACCATAGCTTACCCCGTAGGTATCACGGAGGATGTTTTTGTAGGTGTGGATAAGTATACATTTCCGGCCGACTTTGTAGTGGTTGATTATGACATGGATCCTAGAGTTCCTTTGATTGTTGGTAGACCATTTTTGAGAACGGGTCGTACTTTGATAGATGTGGCGGAGGGAGAACTAGTTATGAGAGTAGAGGATGAGAAAGTGGTGTTTAAGCTAGGGAAAGTGTGTGATAGGAAAGAGGTTAAAGAGTCTAAACCGTGTGAGACTATTAACATAGTTGATGTGCTAGATGAGGTGTGTGATGAACACTTTCATGATGCTTGCAAGAGTACTAGTGAGGAAATGACCCATGTTGAAACCGTGGCCTCAATTGCTCCCTCCTTAACACCTTTTGGAGAGAGTGATTTCCTCTTGGAGGAATTTGATTCTAACTTTCTTGGTGATGACGATTCTCCTATTAATTGGGAAGAAGATATTCTTACTATCCAAAAGTTGCTCAATGAGGACCCTATTCCTTCTCCTACTCCACAAGAAGTTACCAATGAGTATCATTCCATAGTAAAACCTTCCATAGAGAGTCTACCTCCAATTGAACTTAAGGACCTTCCATCCCACCTAGAGTATGCTTTCTTAGAGGCCAAAGATCAATTACATGTGATCATTGCTAAAGAGTTGAAAGAGGATGAGAAGGAGCAACTAATTGAAGTCCTTAAGAAACACAAGAAAGCCTTAGCATGGATAATATCCGACATAAGGGGAATTGATCCACATTTTTGTACACACAAAATCCTTATGGAGGATGATTACAAACCCGCCATTCAAAGTCAACGAAGGGTTAACCCAAAAATCCATGAGGTCATTAAGAAGGAAGTGATCAAACTCCATGATGCGGGCATGATTTACCCCATTTCCGACTCTCCATGGGTTAGCCCGGTACATTGTGTTCCAAAAAAGGGTGGAATCACCGTAGTACCTAATGAGAAGAATGAGCTTATTCCTACGAGACTTGTTGCCGGTTGGAGAGTTTGTATTGACTATAGGAAGCTCAATGAGGCTACTAGGAAAGACCATTTCCCATTACCGTTTATGGACCAAATGCTTGAACACTTAGCGAGAAATGAGTACTATTGCTTTTTGATGGCTTTTCGGGTTATTTCCAAATACCAATTGACCCTAAGGATCAAGAAAAGACCACATTCACTTGTCCCTACGGTACATTTGCTTACACGAGGATGCCTTTTGGCTTATGTAATGCACCGGGGACGTTTCAAAGGTGCATGATGGCGATTTTCCATGATATGATAGAGCAAACAATGGAGGTTTTCATGGATGACTTTTCCTTCTTTGGAGATTCATTTACCTCATGTCTTACCAATTTAGAAAGAATGCTTAAGCGTTGTGAGGAAACACGTTTAGTGCTTAATTGGGAGAAATGTCACTTTATGGTGAAAGAGGGAATTGTTTTAGGACACAAAATATCCAATAAGGGATTAGAAGTGGATCACGCTAAAATTGATGTGATTGCTAAGCTTCCCCCACCCACTACGGTTAAAGGTGTAAGGAGTTTCTTAGGTCATGCGGGGTTTTATAGGCGCTTTATACAAGATTTTTCTAAGATAGCTAGACCGATGACTCACCTCTTGTAAAAAGAGGATCCTTTCATTTTCAACCAAGAGTGTTTGGAATTTTTTGAGACTCTTAAGGAGAAATTGACAAAGGCTCCCATTTTGGTTTCTTCAAATTGGGAATTACCTTTTGAGCTTATGTGTGACGCTAGTGATTATACGGTGGGGGCCGTCTTAGGACAAAGAGTGAATAAGCATTTTCAACCTACACACTATGCGAGTAAAACCATGACCGGTGCACAACTTCATTATACTACCACGGAAAAGAGTTTCTTGCTATAGTTTATGCTTTTGAGAAATTTAGACCATACCTTGTGCTATCCAAAACCATAGTGTATACGGATCATTCCGCTCTCAAGTATCTCATGACAAAACAAGATGCTAAGCCTAGACTTTTGAGATGGGTTTTGTTGCTTCAAGAGTTTAAGATAGAAATTCGAGATAAGAAAGGGGCCGAGAATTTAGCGGCGGATCACTTGAGTAGACTTGAGCATCCTTTTCAAGGAGATTTTCCTAATAAAGAAATCAATGAATCCTTTCCATTAGAGGAGCTCATGTCTATCTCTTCCCAAGAGGATGACACCCCTTGGTTTGCGGATATAGCAAACTATCTTGTGGGGAATGTGCTTATTGAGGGTCTTACTTACCAACAAAAGAAGAAATTTCTTAAGGAAGTTAAGCACTACTTTTGGGATGATCCTTATCTTTTTAGGCAATGTGCGGACCAAATCATTAGACGGTGTGTAGATGGGCCCGATGCATTTAAAATTTTGGAAGCATGTCATAAAGGACCTACGGGTGGACATTTTGGGCCCAACTATACTGCCAAGAAAGTCTTTGATTCGGGTTACTATTGGCCTTCCATTTACAAAGATGCCCAAGAAATGGTGAAATTTTGTGATGTGTGTCAACGACAAGGAAAAATTACGCAAAGTGATGAGATGCCACAAAATTTTATTCAAGAGTGTGAGATTTTTGATGTATGGGGCATAGATTTTATGGGACCTTTTCCATCTTCCAAGGGAAACAAGTATATACTTGTGGCGGTGGATTATGTGTCTAAATGGGTGGAGGCTAAAGCCTTACCTACCAATGATGCTAGAGTTGTTGTGAAGTTCTTAAAGCAATTGTTTGCTAGATTTGGTGTACCTCGGGCCATCATAAGTGATCGTGCTATGCACTTTTGTAATGATCAATTCACGAGAGTTATGAAGAAATATGGAGTTAATCATAGACTTTCTACCGCATATCACCCTCAAATAAATGGTCAAACCGAGGTCACAAATCGTGGTTTAAAGAGAATTTTAGAGAGAACGGTGGGAGAGCATCGAGTTTCTTGGTCGGACAAGCTTGATGATGCTTTGTGGGCTTTTAGGACGGCTTTTAAGACACCAATTGGTTGTACTCCTTATAGGCTTGTCTATGGAAAAGCGTGCCACCTCCCATTCGAGTTAGAACACAAGGCATCTTGGGCTCTCAAGTGGGCTAACTTTGATTTAAACCAAGCCGGTTCACATAGGAAAGATCAACTTAATGAGATGGATGAATTAAGAGCCAATGCCTATGAGAATTATTTGCTTTACAAGGAAAAGACTAAGAAATTACATGATGCTAAGATCAAGAACCGTGAGTTTAAAGTTAGAGAGCCGGTTCTCCTCTTTAACTCAAGGTTGAAACTTTTTGCGGGCAAGCTTAAGTCAAGATGGTCCGGTCCATTCACTATTGCCCAAGTGTTTCCATATGGAACTATTGAGTTGTCACAACCCGATGGTCCAAACTTTAAAGTGAATGGTCACCGTGTGAAACATTATTTTGGGGATGACATTTCCGTTGAAATGGTCCAAGAGATCCCCATTTTCCCCATGAATTAATTCATTGAGGGACGAGTCGAGCTAGAGACTCCATAACTCAAGCATCGTATAACTAGGTTTAGAGTGTTGTAGGTTAGCAATAAGGGTATAGAATTGGAGATAAGTATAGGGGAGACCTTCTTTTGTCTTCATGATGTTTGTAGGGTTGCTCACTCATTTAATGCTTTGGAGCTTATGGAGGAGGCCCTTGTATCCGGTTCACTTTGTTGCTATTGTGCTTTTTCATAGACACCTTGTGCTTAAACATAAATTCACCAATAGTTGACCTTTCCTTAACTTGGGTTAAGCAAAGTCTATTCATTGTCATAAGTGTAGGGGAAGTTTTTATACTTCCATACTCTTAAACATTTAGGACAATGTTTAGCTTAAGTGTGGGGGGGTCTTCTATCGAAGTGACCTTACCTAGAACTTGTCATTAATCTTCATGATAACATTGGAAAATTAATTTTTCAAACATTTTTCAAGTTGATCTACTTTGGCCACCAAAAATATGCATTCATAATTTTTGCATTAATCATTTTTCATTTGCATATCACATTTTCATTGTATATATTTTTCTTTTGTTTTTCATCAAAAATCCAAAAGAGTAAAAAAATATAATAAGAACATGGTTTAACAAATTTAGACTTCTTTGACATATTAGGCCCGCCATGGATATTTTGAATCAACCCAAGTTTGCTTATCTAAGCACTCTCTATCTAGTATCCTTAACCATGAAGTCCTTCATTGGTCTATTAGGCTAAGCATCCACTAGTCTCGTTATTTGAGATTTTAAATTTGTGGAGAATGGGAAATGATAGAGTTGAAGCAAGTATAAAAGGGCTAGATAAACTTCATGATAATTACTTGTGGCTAAACCCTTCTCTTCTTTACCTCTATTTTCTTCGCATGTATATATTATAATAAATAATCAAGAACGGTTTTAATTAGTTTGTAATCTCTTATGCATTTTTGTCTAATCATTCATGGTTGGTATAAGTACGTCTTAAGATTTTAAGTTAGAACGTTTTATGTGTACTAGACTTATGTCATGCTTAATATTTAGCGGGTGTTTTTCCTTTTATTCTTTTCAACTTTCTTTGTGAGGAATAAAGAAAAATAAGAGCGGCTTATGAAAAAAAATGAGTGGCTAGAAAAAAAAAGAGAAAAAGAAAAAAAAGAAAAGAAAAGAAAAACAATAATACAAGACTCCCAAGAGGGGCACTGTGGTGTTAATTATAGTGACTATTGAATTCCAATATTACTTTGACGGGTTGCGGGGATTCGATAGATTGCTCCAATCCAATATTACCTTGACGGGTTGTGGGGTTGAAGATCCAAGGTCTCAAAAAGGCAGCGGATGTAAATTATTGCGTGAGTTTTATTTTTCTTTCCTTAGCGAGTGTGTAGCTACTTATGAAAGCATGGCATGAGGATTTTACACATAAGGCGAATGACTTATTACTCTTGAAACGGACTTATATTAATTGTGAGCGGTTTTTCAAGTAATGGATGAGAGGATTACTTAGGATTAAAACCGTGCTTCCTTATTTTTGGATTTTGCATTTCTTATACTTCACACTTGAAATAATGACAAATTTTCC
Source organism: Glebionis coronaria (assembly GCA_025667525.1). Classification (NCBI taxonomy): domain Eukaryota; kingdom Viridiplantae; phylum Streptophyta; class Magnoliopsida; order Asterales; family Asteraceae; genus Glebionis; species Glebionis coronaria. The sequence continues at coordinate 206,166,219 of CM046875.1, forward strand.
CACAAGCAATTTGCTCAATTAATAACCGGTTCCATATTTAATTGTCATGAATAAGTTGATGCACTTTTTACTTGTGAATACAATGATCCTATTTTTAAGCTTTGTATGGGGAAAGTGAAACTTGAGGGTGATAAGTGTCCATGGTACCCAAGCCCTAATCAAAGTCATTGAATTCTTTATGAGTTATTTCCATCAAAACCATTTCAAGAAAAAAAAATCCAAAAAGATATAAATAGAATTGTATCTTGTGCATTGCATTATCAAAATCAAAATCAAAATCATGCATCATATAGTGTAGAGTAGTGTAGATGCATCCCATAATGGCCAAGGTGGATTAATTATGAGGAGGATGTAAATTTGTGCTTTAAAATATAGCATTGCATGAGGACATGACAATGTTCAAGTGTAGGGCATTTGATATGAGCAAAAACTCATATCAATTAATCAACAAAATACCCTAAAACACAAGGAAATTACCTAACTTTTGTGCTATAAAAGCAGTATTATGTGGTATGTTCTTTGTTTGTGCTCAAATAGGTAAGAAGGATACAATTTCAAGCAAACAAAGGAAAATCAAGCTTAATTGGATGAAAAAGACAAAGAAGGATCAAGAGTTACAACATTTCAAAGACAAAGGACCTATCTTGACAACATTTCAAAGATGAAGGACCAAAAGTGCAAATTTGTCAAAGTCAAGATTCAAGTCAAACATGGTCAACTTACAAGTCAACTCAGTCAAGGGAGCTATTTGATCAAGTTTGCAAGTGAAAGGACTGAAATTGGCAAAGGAATGAAGACTAGAGCTCATTTTATAAAGCTGTCAACTTGAAGGGCTTAAACTGCCATAATTGGAAAGTATTTGAATACTCAATTCGTGTGAAAGGAAAAGGACCAATCAAAGGAGAGTATTTTGAGAAGGTGGATTGCCAGCTGTGTGTGGTAATTAATAAGAGAGATACTAAGTGGACGAATCACCACAGTGCCCACTCAGCCAATCATATTTCATTATTGGGATAATGATCCGTGTGACACTCCAACAACCAATATAAGCCTGCCACGTTGCATCTTCAACCTTCCAACAGCCCATAATCGTTCTAGAGCTAGAGGCGATTTCAACAAAAGATCAAAAAATCAAAAATGCTTACAAAAGGAAGACGAATCTATCCTACGTGCTCAATTATACTGAAAGTCAACCAAGAAGAAAGACCCAATTGTGTTCATAACCTGCAAATTCCAAATAACCAATTGAGGACACGTGGAAGCAATTGATTGGCTCAGACACGTCCCTCTCCCCAACTACTTCACATTTCCATTCTATAAATAGGCATAGGAGTTCTCATTTGTAACACGTAGCTTAAGTGTGAAAACACACACACTTAATTTCTTTCTCTCATTCCTGTTAGAAAGATAGTTAGCAACAACTCTCAAGTGCTTGACACACACTTGAGAGTCTGTTAGGTAGTTATAACAGTCTTGTAACAAGTTTTCCATTACAATTCAATAAAATTCCCAAATTCCTTCAATCTTCTACTATTCTATTCTACTGTTCTAACTCTATTGATCTCTGTTGTTTTTAGTGATTATAACTTGATCACTAGAAGCTAATTTGAAGACTGTAGCTGTTCTTTTCATTCAGAAGCCACAATTGCAGAGTTGAGTAGCTGTTTTGGTTGATATGATGATGATAATGGTTGTAGATGATTGTAGATGGTAAATGGTGGTGATTAGTGGTGGTATATGATTCTCTTAGCAGATTAAAGAAGGCTCAGCGCCTGCCTTCTCCTACAATGGAGGCCTAAGCTAGAAGGTGTTCATTTTCTGAATTTTTGTTCCTCTAAAATGTTGATTGCATGCTCAATTCCTAGTGTAAATGTAATTGCTTGCATGATCAAGTGTGTTTAGCTGATATTGAGTTGATTTTGATAATTGTGTAGCTTAATTGTAGCATAGAATTTGATCTGTTGCTCAATCTCCATTCGGTTTAGCATACTAGCTGTCATTTTTAGCTTGATTTAGCATTTAGAGTATAAGTTTGTTTCATAGTTTGCAAATTGGTTCCTTTTCATCACATTTGAGTCATAAAACTTGGTTTTCTATTTGTCCTTAATTAGTTAAGCTTTTAACTCAAAATTCCTTTACAAAAGTTTTAAATGTTCAGTTAAACTAGTTTTTGGGATTAGGATTTCAATTGTGTTCAAGTCTTGTTAGGTGGTTAATTCTAGCTTTCATTCAGTTAGTAAGTCATAGCAAATTAGATTACAAAGTTTTCAAGTAAGAATTTTAGTCAAAAAGGCAAATGGCATGAGAAAAAGTTTGGGTCAGCTTTGATAATCTAGATTTCAGAAAAGTATCCATTTTCAAATCATTGCCAAAGTTTTGTTTCTTGATGAAAATCCTTGAAACCAGTTTCTAGTTATCACTTAACATCTGTAGTTTAAGCCCTTAATAGGAAATTATACAGTATTCAGAAATAAGCTAGATATAAGCCTTTGTTTAAACACTTGAGCATTTTCAATTCCCTGTGATAAATAGATTGACTGATTTCTTATACTAGCTTATCCACTTCAGAAACTTGCTGATTTTCTTTCACAAATCACTTCAAAAAGTGTTCCTGGATAAGTTTTGAGATTTTCATATTTTTGGATATTTGGTCAACGAAAGTCAACATAAGCTCATTTTAGCTTATTTTCATTTTTTGAGCTTATTAATGAATCATTTTCTTTGAAACAAGATTTCCCCTTCTTCTAGTAGGCTGATTAACAGGTTTTTGCAATAAAATCAAGTTGTGCATGTGTAGCTTATTGGGTAGCTTATTTTGAGCTTAATGGATTTAGCTTATTTGAGTTCTAGCTAGTTTCAGCTTATTTCCTTTCACAAGTCTAGCTTAATTTCAATTTTAAGACTTATGAAATTGGTTTGAGCTTATTTGGTCAAGAAATAAGCTCAAACGGGCTTATTTAAGTCCTGGTACCCGTTTTTGTTAATAAACTTTTGGAAATTGCATTTTAGTCCTTTGTTTGTTAAGCACTTTCTATTTCAGGCTTAAATTCCACTTAATTAGGTTTTGCAAAAGTTAAGTCCTTAGATTTTCAAGTTTGTTAAAAAGTGGTTAGTCAGTTTTCAAAATAGTTAAAAGTTAGTTACTTTGTTAGATAAATTTTCACATTTAGTCCATTTGGTTAACTATTTTTGCATATATAGTCCTTTGACTTTTTGACTTTGTATTTTTGGCATTTATTTTTCATTGAATTTACATTTTCAGTCCTTATATTTTGTAGAATTTACATTTGAGCATTTTAATTGAATAAATACTTGGTTTGTGCACTTTGTTTTACGTATAAGTAGACTTTATTTTTCATTTTAGCAAGGATTTGTTTGAATTAGATATAGAATATCCACATACTTTACCAACCAAAAACAATTAAAAAATCGATCTTGTTAGGACTTTCAATTTGTTAAGAACTGAGAAAACGAACTTCAACTATACACATTTCAATTTCCTTCAAAAACATTGTCATTCTCTTGAACTTGCTTTGCAAAAAGACGTTGGTAGTTTTCCACATGATAATAACTTGCAAGAAAAACTTTCCAAAGCGTTTCGAGAAATGAATGAGCTGAATTTGGAAATTAAAGGGTTGAAAGCTCAGTTACAAGACAGGGAAACAGCGATAGCAGAGTTGCAGAAACTCGTTGCTAAGATGGGTGGGAAAGTTGTGGAACCTAGCGTTAAGAAACCTGTTGTTAGACAACCCAATGCCTCTAAAGTGAATAGATCCTCTGTCTTGAGAAAACCATCTGCTTTATCAAATTCCTCGTTTACAAAACCTGTGTTTGCCCCCAAGATGGATGGAAAGGAAAGGTTTCCACAGAATCAACCCATACGAAATGTCATAGCACCAAGCGTTAAGCACAAGAATGTGATTAAACCAGGGATGTATAGATTGGCCACTAAACCTACACAAAACAAAGAAAGTCAATCACCTCAGACTTCTAGAAACACTAATAGACATATGTCTTCTACTACAGGAGTAATCCCCACTGATAGTGTTAGCCGGCCTCAACTTAAGAGCACTCGCATGAATGAAAAGGTTTGGCAACACAAAAGTCAAGGGAAGATGAAGACAGTAGAAGACCACCCTAGGACATTCAATGTTTCTAAGAATAAAACGTCTGTAATCGCGTGTAATGACGATTTGAATGATTCGACTATGAATGCTTTGAATGTTAAGTTTGTTTGTGTGAAATGTGGAAAGTGTGCTAATCCTAATCATGCCATGTGTGTTTCGAATAATGTCAAAGGCGTAGCTACTAGAACTAAGAAGCAAACTGCGATGCCTATTAGTGCTAGAAAACCCAAACGCAAAGTGAACCATTCTGTTGTAACCCCCCCTTGAGAAAAGTATTGCATCAGACTCCACCACTAAGACCACTAGAAGCAGAATTAGGGAATTATATGAGTCTGCTAGCAAGTCGTGGAAATGGTGGTTTGCTAATCAATGTCCTCCAGGATATAAATGGATGCCTAAAGTTAGGACAGAAAATGTGACAACGAATGTTTGTATGCCTTTAAATGTTGCTAATGACACTAATGATTCTACAATCACAACTACTTTGGTATCCAATTTAGCAAATGCTCCATCGTGTTCTAACTCTTCTGCAGGTGATACAAATAATTCTCTTCATAATGGAATCCGGATGCACGAAGCACATTACGGGGAATCTCAAGCTTCTAATTAACTTCGTGGAGAAGTTCCTAGGTACGGTCCGAATCGGAAATGATCAATTTGCACCGATCCTAGGATATGGAGATTTGGTTCAGGGGAATATTACGATCAAAAGGGTATACTACGGCGAAGGGCTCAATCATAATCTTTTCTCGGTTGGTCAATTATGTAATGCGGATTTGGAGGTTGCTTTCAGGAAGAAGACATGTTTTGTTCGTGATTATGATGCGAATGATTTACTTACCGGTACACGGGGTACTGATCTATACACTATTTCACTTCAAGATACAACTTCATCAACTCCAATCTGCTTCATGGCTAAAGCTTCAACCACTCAGGCATGGCTATGGCATCAACGTTTATCTCATCTTAACTTTGATACCATCAACTTGCTTTCCAAGAAAGATATTGTGAGAGGCCTTCCAAGTTTGAAATTCATCAAAGATCACCTTTGTTCTTCTTGTGAGCTTTGTAAAGCTAAACGAAGTAGCTTCAAAACAAAGACTACACCAAGCTCTAAAGGACGATTAGATCTTCTTCATATGGATATGTGTGGTCCTATGCGTGTTCATAGTATTAATAGAAAGAAATATATTCTAGTAATTGTCGATGATTACTCAAGGTACACATGGTCTCACTTCTTGAGGTCCAAGGATGAAACACCCGAAGTTCTCATCAGCTTTCTTAAACTGATACAACGTGGTCTTCAAGCTAAAGTCAAAGTGGTTCGTACTGACAAGAGGTACAGAAATTTTTGAATTCAAAACTAAGAAACTATTTTGAAGCCGAAGGAATTGAACATGAAACATCTATTGCTCGAACACCCGAACAAAACGGCGTTGTTGAAAGATGAAACTGTACCTTAGTTAAGGCTGCTCGAACATTATTATCCGCTTCAAAACTTCCACTATACTTTTGGGCCGAAGCCGTGTCAACCGCATGCTACACACAAAACCGTTCCTTAATTATCCCAATACACGAAAAGACACCATATCACATAATTCATGATCGAAAACCTTCACTCAAACACCTTCATGTTTTTGGATGTACTTGTTACATTATTCGAGATGGTGATAATTTGGATAAGCTGAAAGAGAAAGGTAATGCATGTATTCTTGTGGGATATGCAACTCAGTCTAAGGGATATAGAGTATACAACAAGAGAACAAAATTGATTGTCGAGACCATTCACATTCGATTTGATGAATTACAAGAAATGGCACTTGAACAAAACAATTTAAGTCCCGATCCACAACGACAATCGACTTCCGTTCACAACCGCACAGAACTCGGAACTCAAGACCACAGCAATGAACCGTCAAGTTCAACGCTGGTTCCAAAAAATGTTCCTAGAGCTGATATGACAGTCGACATGACAATTGAAGAGTTAGAAATATTATATGGACCAATGTATGATGAATATTTCACGGGGGAGAAACAAGTTGTATTGAAGTCTTCTACTGTCACTCATGATAAGAATGATGATACCGATCATTGTCAACAAAAGGATACAACTTCATCTACTTCAACACCGGTTGCTGCAAATTTACCTCCTCAGAATATCACTTCAACAATCGATCCTACAACATCCACAACTACTGTCATTGCTCCAGAGAACACAAATCAAGCAGACGATGCATTATCTGACGAAGACGAATTTATCAACCCATTCGGTACACCGATACACGAATCTGGAGAGTCTTCTACTCGCCATGTTGATCCGTCAAATATGCATACATTCTATCAACGACATCCCTCAACACATCATTGGACCCAAGATCATCCTTTGGTTAACGTAATTGGAAACCCTTCACAGCCTGTTCGTACAAGACGACAACTCACAACCGATGGCGATGTTTGTATGTTCGTACTCGCAGTGAGTACAGTTGAACCGAAAATATCAAAGAAGCCATGGGTGATCATGCTTGGATCGAATCGATGACGGATGAACTTCAACAATTTGAAAGACTTAAAGTCTGGGAACTTGTTGACAGACCATACGATGTGATTCCATTAAATATTCGTTGGATCTGGAAAAACAAGATGGATGAAGAGAATACGATCATCAAGAACAAAGCTAGGCTAGTGGCTAAGGGGTATGGCCAGAAAGAGGGAATTGATTTTGAAGAATCATTTGCACCAGTTGCGCGTATGGAAGCGGTCAGGATTTTCCTTGCTTATGCTGCACATAAGTGATTCACTGTCTATCAAATGGATGTAAAGACAACATTTCTTAATGGTCCTTTGAAGGAAGAAGTCTATGTCAAGTAGCCGGAAGGATTCGTCAATCCTCATTATCCTGACAAGGTGTATCGTCTCCACAAAGCACTATATGGACTAAAGCAAGCTCCAAGGGCGTGGTACGACGAGCTCTCGAAATTTCTGGTCTCCAAAGGTTTCTCAAAAGGTTCCATTGATCTAACTTTGTTCACTTATAAATATGGGGATGACATTTTGCTTGTGCAGATTTATGTTGATGACATTATTTTCGGGTCTACAAACCCAAAACTTTCAAAATGGTTTGAAAAAGTAATGCACAGCAGATTTGAAATGTCTATGATGCGCGAACTAAAATTCTTTCTAGGAATTTAAGTTCACCAATCCCCAAGTGGTATCTTCATTAACCAAGCTATTTATTGTCAAGAGATAATAAAAAAGCATGGTATGACCTCATGTGACCCCGTTGGGACACTATTATCAACTACATCCCTAGATGCTGATTTGGAGGGATTACCCATAGATCAAACGAGATATCGTTCCATGATCGGGTCCCTCATGTACTTGACAGCAAGCAGACCTGATATTAATCATGCTACATGTTATTGTGCACGATATCAAGCATGACCCACTGAAAAGCACCTCAAGGAGGTTAAACGGATCTTTCGGTACCTTAAGAATACCATTCACATGGGACTCTGGTATCCGAGGGAAACCGGTTTCTTTCTAACGGCCTATTCAGATTCTGATCATGCAGGGTGTCTTGATACACGTAAAAGTACTTCTGGTGGTGCAGAATTCCTAGGTCAAGATAAGCTTGTGGGATGGTCTTCCAAGAAGCTGGATTGCACGTCACTTTCATCAGCCGAAGCGGAGTATGTGTCTCTATCTGCGTGTTGTGCTCAAGTTCTTTGGATGAGAACACAACTCACGGATTATGGCTTCCACTTTGATAAAGTACCTATGTACTGTGACTCAAAGTCTGCCATAGACCTCTCCTGCAATCCGGTACAGCATTCTCGCACGAAGCACATTGATGTCAGATACCACTTCCTAAAGGAACAAGTTGAAAGAGGTATCGTTGAACTATACTTTGTTGGAACGGATTACCAATTAGCCGACTTGTTTACGAAAGCTTTGTAGAAAGATAGGTTTGAGTACCTCGTTAGGCAAATTGGTACGAGATGTTTGACTCCAGCAGACCTAGAGATTCTGGAAAAAGGTGCCTGCTTGATTTATCTATCAAACATCAACCTCTAAATATCTTTGAACAAGCAAAATAAAAAAATATAAAACATATAAAAAAACACAAAATTAAAAAATCTTTCAAAATACAAAAATATTCTTCTCGACCTGTCTTTCAGTATCGATAATATGAACGTGCCTAGAAATGTCGCTCAATAACGACACGGGTGTGTCGCTCAATAACGACACGGGTGTGTACATAAAGCTCGAATGAAAGTTGTAAATATTTTTCAAAACATGTCATTTCTTCTTTTAATAAAGGAAATTGTCTATTTTGGACAATATTTCCAAACAACGGGTAGTGCAATCTATCACGGGTTGAGCTTGTCACAAAACATTCCATGTTTTGATCTCAACACAATGGCTTGTAATCACTTTCAGATTGCAACCCGGATCGATATTCACGGGGGAGTGTACGCTTTAGTGCCCTTACCCTCAGCAAAAGAAGAGAAATCTTGTTACACTTGAGTGGATTCGTCAAGAAATTTAACGTCTATGAACTCAAGTTTATGCTTTAGAAAAACCTCTTCGACAAAAAGAAATAGGATTTTTCAAAAAGCGTTGAACACAATTTTTTCAAGAATTTTTCAATGATTATTCAAAATCTTTCAAAAATTGTGTGTTCAACAACTCCCATCCTCAAGAAGAGAAATGTGGATCACATCCTCACAATGACAATTCAATTGGATCAATTTTCTAGGGGGAGCATTCAACTTCATGCAAAAGATTAACACATCTTTCTCCCGGAGATTTTCAAGACTATTTTTCAAAATATATTTTAATCAAATTTAGTATCTCTAATATCAAAAGATTTTATATATTAGAGATAGGGGGAGAAAAGGTGATTAAAATATGATCTTATATAAGACTCAAGCACTTTAACTCTTACATACATGTGCGAAACACTTTCGATTATCGATGCACATGTGAAGGGGGAGCATTTCTGAAACGACAAAACTAGCAAGGTGTTAAATGTTTTTCAAACACTTTGTTAGAATTTAAAGTGGTTTTCATGGTTACGATCAAATACCCACAACATCTTTAATTCACGACGTTATTGGTGTCAAAAGGGTGGTTAGGTTTAAGTCCTATGATCCAACCAGAACCGGAGGGATCTTCCCAGGGACAATCCAATAGATTATTAGAAATCCTTAGGAAAGATGGAGTAGAAGGTGAATGAAGCTGAATGCCGACTAAGTACTGATGCTAGCACTGGAACAATCACAACAAGGTGCTATTAATGATGTCTTGGTAAGCATTGAAGGGATTGAAGAATGAAAAAGAAATGTAAGGATAAAGGGTGTAAAGAAATAAGCCCTCCATACAACTTAGGCAGAAACCAGGTCAACACATCATAAAGACAACTCATCATGGACCCAGTGATGTGAAGCACAACCCTTTCCTAGCTACTCAGGCTTCTCTTAAAATAAGTTTGTTTTATTGTCAAGGAGATCAACACGACTTCTATTGACTTTCTCACTCCGAGATAGTTGATATTGAATAGGTGGCATCTACTCCAGCCTCCGACCACCAAAAGTGCACAAATCAAGTCTAGAGCCAAGAGATCAATCAAATCTCGTTAGGACACACGGATGAAGATCAAGAGAGTCCTATGCTATTTCCTTGCGATATTGCTAGAACACTTAGAGTAATACTACTTAGTATTCACAATGATGAGTGGAAATCCTTCCAGTGTTAACATCTAACAGCACTGCGGTAGGTCATATGCAAGATTCTTTATGAATTGAACATGTGTAAAACTGAAAAGCAACAGTGGTTTGATTCTAAATTGATTCAAACTCATTTCAAGTTTCTACGCAATATCTTTATGGTCTTTCCAGAACATTCAGAGTGATATTCATTAATATTCACAGTGACGAATGGAAATCCTTCTAGCGTCAACATCAAACAGCGCTACGGTAGGTGACTTGTGAGATTCTTATGAATCAAGCTTGTGTCAACTGGAAAGCAATAATGGTATGATTCTTTATGAATCACACTTGTTCCAGGAATTTGAATTGACGACTTTAATCAAGCGGATATTTATCCAATTGATTCACTCTTTATGTTCGCAGTCTTGCTTTGAGACGGTCGAGTAAAGAGAACGGCTAGTACAGCCGCAAAACCGTGTCAAGGAGATTCTTAATTGAATCTACCTGATCACATGTACGATATTTAATATCGTATAACGGTCTTCACCGACCGGAGGTAAAACGCTACCGATTTAGGATGAATGTCAAAGCCATTCAGTCTGTGTCTATGTTTTGTCCTGAGAAGGTGGCGTCATGGTGTACTAAGCAAAGTCAAAGATTCAAAACCACATACTCAAGCCTAATGACATATTTAACAATTAATAGTGTGAGCATGTGGATGAAGACACAAGATTGCAAGATGGCAAAGACAAGTCAAGGATGATTTGAAGATCTCAAGATCAAAAAAAAGGACAAAGTCGAAAGACAACGACAAAGGCTCAAAGATCACAACATGAAGAAAGAAGACCACTATTACACGTTCAAGACTCATTTATGGCGAGATTAGTAATCTCTATAATTCTCCAAATGACCAAGGGTAATGACCTCTCATAAAGGATAGTGACCTCACATTGGGGGAGATTGTTAGCCTTAAAATATTGAGTCAAACAAGAATGCTCGGTCATATGTTTATTAGGTATCGTATTTTAGAACGTTGTTATAGGTAGTATGTTAGTCGTGTATTACAGGCTTAACTTTAAGCAAAGGTTCATTCATAAGTAACCAAAGCCCAAAAGGAAAACCAGACCCATGACCATATAGCCCATTAAGCTACATGTAAGCGAAGGCTATATAAACCCTTCCTAGCATGTTAGGAAGGGTGTTGGTTATTCATTTTCTCTAATCTAATATTACCTAGTTTCTCCAACCATTCTCTCTACTTTCTCTCACTACTTTCTCTCTCTAGAATTCATCTCATATCTACCTTTCTTTTTTCATTAATCGTATAGAATCATCATATATTAGGGACAACACATGTTATTCCCCTCGCGGGTTTTATAAATCTTTACAAGATAGTATAAAAGCGAGGCTATAGACTCACCTTGGTACAATAGTAGTAATGTGACGATCGCCGACGATAAGTGATGCCCGTTAAACACGAAGACCGCAACCTACCAAATAAGGCGCGTTCGTTAATAAATGACTCAAGTATAAGTAATACTTAAACAATACAAAACGCAAAATTACAAAACCATGACAATCTAAAAAATAATAATAGCACAAGTGTACTTCTACACCCTTTTTCATGTTAACTTTATTAGACTATATGATCAATAAAAATCTGCCGGTACTTACCAAAGGTACAAGCTCATTTGCCTTACTTAAACTATTCTATTTTCGACGAAACTTGGTCACAAACTCACATATAATATGAATAAAACTTAGTTTAAGTTTCATTCGAAAATATTACTTTTAAGACCTTCTGCCCGACACACCTTCGTGTTATAAAAACCGGACAGATTTACGCCTTCAACTCGTAAAACCATTTTGACATATCTAAACAACTCCATTTATAAAATCGACAGTATTTTTACGAAACCCGAGTCTCGTAAATATTTTCAAAATTTACAATTTACAATTTACATTTTCTACCTTGTAAACTATTTAATTGCATTTTGGACCAAAATTATGCATAAATGACAAAATCTACCCTAACCTTGGACTATATATAATTTTTCCACTAACTAGTTTTCATTTAAAAATCATTTTTACAAAAAAATCACAAAATCTCTCTCTTGTTCTTCAGTCTAGCCGTCCACCCCCTCCCTATATACTTCAAAAAATTTTGATTTCTACTTTGATTCACTCAAATCTAATCAAAGACCCACTTTGTAAATACAACAAGGATCATTTTGATATAAGATTTTCCAACATGCATACACTTCATTTTTCTTTCAAAATTTTGGTGAAGAACATCATGTTTGATCCATTTTTGTAGTTTTGGTGTTGTTATTATTATTATATTTGTAGTGGGATGATGTTGCATGTATGATTTTTATATATTTGATTTTTATTCGATTGAATTTGAGGGTGTTAGGAGTTAGATAAATGTGTTATGATAATATTAAGATGATATTATGAGTATGTAAATTATTGAAATGGGTCAAAATGTTGATTTGGTATGATTTTTAGATGGTTAATTTTAGGAAGTAACTTAAAGGCCATTTTTGAATTACTTACTGTAATAAACTTGTTAAACTAATTAGATAGGGTCATAGAGAATTTCGTTAGCTTTGATTTGATATAAGATAGAGCTTCTAGCTCCAAACGAGCGAGAAGTTATGCCAATTTTAGTATTCGTGTACCGGGAGACGGGTATCGGCACAATCCGAAAATTGTTGTCGATATTTGGATCGAATCTCGGGGACTATAGAATGAGTTTTAAAAATGTTCAAGGACTGATGTTAAAGTCTAAACCTCAGGTCATGAGTCTATTTTCAAACCCGAGTGTCGGTTTTAATAAATGGAGTTGTTTAGATATGTCAAAATTGTTTTACGAGTTGAAGGCGTAAATCTGTCCAGTTTTTATAAAACGAAGGTGTGTCGGACGGAAGGTCTTAAAAGTAATATTTTTGAATGAAACTTAAACTGAGTTTTATTCATATTATATGTGAGTTTGTGACCAAGTTTCGTCGAAAACGGAATAGTTTAAGTAAGGCAAATGAGCTTGTACTTTTGGTAAGTACCGACAGATTTTTATTGATCATATAGTCTAATAAAGTTAACATGAAAAGGGGTGTAGAAGTACACTTGTGCTATTATTATTTTTGGGATTGTCATGGTTTTGTACTTTTGCGTTTTGTATTGTTTAAGTATTATTTATACTTGAGTCATTTATTAACGAACGCGCCTTATTTGGTAGGTTGCGGTCTTCATGTTTAACGGGCATCACTTATCATCGGCGATCGTCACATTACTACTATTGTAACAAGGTGAGTCTATAGCCTCGCTTTTATACTATCTTGTAAAGATTTTTAAAACCCGCGAGGTGGATAACATGCTTGTTTTTAAAATAGAACACAAAGGACCGGATTGTATGCTAGATGAAAGTTATTTACATAAGTTTACTTCTAGCCTTAAAAGACCCATTGAATCATGAATTGTTAATCGAATGAACGCTAATACTATGGATAGATCTATTGGGGAGACGCCCAATCCGGTCGTGACTAGCTATCACGTAGTGTTGTGATGCACTAGTAATGAAACATCGGATGCAATTGTATAAGAGAAATATACGCACTTGGCTAGGTGTATTGGGCTAAAATAATATATGTTAACGTTCAATGTCATGAGACTTATGTAATAACAACGATGATTATGTCTGATTCACATAATTGTCAACTATTTAAGGTTTATTCAGAATACTTGTGTTCCTTTATTAAATTTAAACTCTATAGATTCACTCAACATTTTTGTTGACTTTATAGCATGTTTTATCTCAGGTCCATGAAGAAGGCACTCAAAGGAAGGCGGTTTCGTGTAGCTTGCTTGTGAAATATTTTGGCCCGCTTTTCTAAACTATGTCCATTCAAAGAAACTTTTGTTGTTTGTTATGTTGTGTAAACATAAAAATATTTGGGACCGTGTGTGTGAACTATTTTACCTTTAAATAATGAATGGATATATGTTTTATTAAAACGACTCTTTTTGAGGCGCTTTCTATGATATTGAGATTGAACCATAATAGTAACACCCAATGACCCTTCCGCTGCTATGACACGAAATTGGGGGTGTTACATTAAGACAAAAGACAAGTCAAAAGATCAAAAGTTCAAAAGAACGGAAGTCAAAGGCCTATTCTAAAGAATTATTGAAGGAAAAGACCAAAGACGTAAGTTTAACAAGTCGAAGAACCAAATCTAATAAAAGAAGAAATTTCGAGACGGGTTCAGTTTTGTTTATCGACAAATCCCAAGATAAAGTCGAGAATGACGAATTTATTGTCAAGAAGAGAAGACAAAAGAAAGAAAGAAGCACAACACCAACCACTCTCCACCTATATATAGACCTCATCTCCTTTATTTGTATTAGTTAGTTTATTTTTTAGGTAATTAGGAGTAGGTGTAATTTTAATTTTTGCTCTCATTTTATTACGTTTTTCATCTTTCAACTCTTAATCTTTCTTTAATCTTCAATTGTTAAACCTTTAATCTTAATATTTTCATTAAGTTGTTCATTAATCTCATTCTTCCTTTCTTGTTTAATTTTTGTTTGAGTTAATTAATCTTGTTAGCTTTTTTGTGCTTATTGCTTATTTGATTGTGTTGATTATTTCTTGCTTTTATTACTTTTGATGTGGTTAATTTTTATAGCTTATTGATCTTATTGCTTATTTTATGTTTTAGCTTTTTATTTGAGTGGATTTGTTATTTTAATGTTTTTAAAATAGATTTTTTTGTTTTGATTAATTTGGTGATTTTTAGAGTTTTTAATTCGAGTTTTGTTTGGCTTATTTTATAAATTAATATAGCTTAATTTTAGCTTATTTGCTTTTATTAGTTTTTGCTTATTTTTCCATATTTTATCAAAAACCCTTATTTCGACTTCTTTAATTTATTTATTCCGAATTTTACTTAAGCTTATTATTTCGAATTTTTAGTTAATATAGATTCCGACTTTCATTTATTTTCCCTCCAAAAAAAGATATTCCGACATTAGCAAAATCTCATTATTCCGACTTTATTTTCTTTCCCTCCAAAATATATAATCCGACTTTAGGTATATTTTCCATATTCTATCAAATTCCAACATGTTTAAATTTCCATTTTCCGACTTTTTGCGTATAAATCCGACATTTGCTAATAAAAAAAAGATTCCTACATTTGTTTTGTGTAGAATTCCGACATTGCATGTTAGTTTGTTGGAAATACGTTTTTACGAATTTAGGAAGATTCGGTCACTCCGACAATATATTAAGTAGTAGCTCGTAGTCTAGATATCTTTTAATATATCAAACAAGAGAAAGCCCGGTCCATGCTTGTATGGTCGGTCCAATTGTAAGCCCAAGCCCATCTTATGGGCTTGGTATATAAACCCTTTCCTTAGTTGGAGAGGGTGGTGGTTTCATTTGAATACACATAGTTCTTATTACTTTCTCTCTCTAGAAGTGTAAAATCATCTATCTTTCTCTATCTAAAACATAAGTAAGATTTACATATCCTACAAATGGTATCAGAGCCATGGGATGATTGTTTGGTTTTTGTGTTTGTGTTCTCGATTCTCTCGCCCATTTTGATCCAAAATCACACGAACCAAATGTTTTTGTGTTTTTATGATTTATTCTTGATATACTTCATCTAGTTACTTGTTATAGTGATTTGGTATTGGTATTTTGGTTAAAAACACAAAAATTTTGGATGTTTGATTCATTTTTAGGCTTAGAATCTCGAATTGGTTGTGTTATTGTACTGTCCGAGAAAAGTGGTAAGTTTGTTCCATAGTACGATCTGTGTATTGTGATCGCATAAACCTGGGGTTTCTACTTGCGATCCAATATCACGATTACGAGTACGATCACTCGTTGCGATCACGAGTACGATCACTCGATGCCATTACGAGTACGATCACTCGTTGCGATCACTAGTACGATCACTCGCTGCGATAAGGGAGTACGATCACACGCTGCGATCACCACTGCGATAAATTGTTGCGATAAGGGAGTACGATCACCACTGCGCTCACTTGTTTCGATAAGGGAGTGCGATCACAACGCGATCGCTTGTTGCGATAAGGGAGTTCGATCACCACTACGATCTAAAGTCACTATCTCCACTAAAATCAAGTGTTGCGATCCAAAACTTTTCAAAAACGTGTTTTTGGAAATTTTTAACAAACTGTGTGCAATTTTGACTTGGAATTTTTGGTTTATCGAGGATATAACTTAGGGGATTTAAACATTATTTCTCTGCTTCTACACACAACAACAAATACATTTACTTTCTTTCATTGACCGTTCAACTTTGTAAATCTTAACTTATAGAAATGGAGTACACATCTCTCACGGATAAGTCAATCCCCTCAGGTACGGATAATTGTCCACCAATGTTGGTGAAGTCTATGTATAAGGATTGGGATTCCCGAATGGAACTTTATATGTTGAACAAAGATGGTAGACATCTAATTTGGGCATCGGTGCTCAATGGACCATTGGTATATGGTACTGTAATGGAAGGTGCTGTTACTCGTCCTCGCACAACGGGTGAACTAACTGGAGATGCTAAGATACAAGACAAGTGTGATAAACAAGCTACAAATATCAGTCTCCAAGCCCTTCCTCCAGATGTCTACAAACTTGTCAGTAAACATAAAGTTGCCAAAGAGTTATGGGATAGAATTCGTGTTCTAATGCAAGGCACTTCGTTAACTAAACAAGAATGAGAGTGTAAGCTTTATGATACTTTTGATAAGTTTGCCTATGTCCCAGGGGAGACTCTCAATGATTACTACCTGAGATTCACCCTATTGTTGAATGAGCTCAATATCTATGGCATGGAAATTCATACGTTTCAATTGAACACCAAGTATTTGAACACTCTTCCTCTAGAATGGAAAAAGTACGTGACGGATGTTAAATTGGCTAAGGACTTGCATAACACCAATGTGGATCAACTTCAAGCTTTTCTTCAACAACACGAATGCCATATGATCGAGGTTCGGTTGTCTACACGTCAAGTTCATGATCCACTTGCCATGTATGCTTCTTAACAAAACATGGCTTATACTTATCAACAACCATCATACTTGCAGCAGCCACCACCACACATCTATCAGCAACCACAACAACCATCTTATCAACCACTAATGATGCCACAACAAGCATTTCAACAGAGTGTTCATCAACAATCTTTTCCACAACAACCACCACATCAGACATCACCATCACAAGCCAACACTTCTCCGATGGGCTATACTCCTCAGCAAGGATATTTTCCAATTGAAGCACAACCAGCACAAGCCTTCTACTCCAATGAACTTCCACCAATCCAAGCACCGGTCTTTACTCCAAATGATACGCCAGCTGATATTCTAAACCATCTCACTGCCTACTTGTCAAAACTTGTTGCAACTAGAGGATTTCCACCAACAAACAATCAGCTTCGCACCTCTTCAAATCCTCGACAACAAGCCACTGTTCAAGAAGGTCAAGTGACGGTGCAACCTATTCAGGGAAGGCAAACTTCATATGGACCTCCTATAAGGAATGTGAATGCTCAAGCTGTGAATTCTCAAGCTAAAGGAAAGGGAAGCCCTATTGGTCCTCAAAAGGCTATGACTTGCTACAATTGCCGATGACAAGGTCATATGGCTAGGGAATGCACTCAGCCAAAAAGAAGAAGGGATGCAACATGGTTTCGTGAGAAGATGTATTTGGTTGATGCTCAGTCTAAGGGAAAGATCTTGGATTCAGAAGAGTTAGCATTTCTTGCAGACCCAGGGGCAGCAGACAATGAAGGCATTGTAGTCGTTTCCACTTCTAATGCAGCTTATCAAGCAGATGATCTTGACGCATATGACTCGGATTGTGATGACATTCACTCTGCCCAAGCTGATCTCGTTGCTAATCTCTCTCACTACGGTTCTGATCTCATCAGTGAGGTACCCACCACAACCAATCTTGGTAATGATGATAACCAACATCAAGTTGGGCATGAAAATGACAACCTCGAACAGCATTCGGGAACTAGTAACTCAAATGATGTGGTACCCAATCCTACACATTTGAGTGAACCTCAACCAAATGCTACCACGGGTATGGAAACTTATGCTCAACATCATTTGGTCATGGTGCCTAAACATATTATTGATCAAATGCATATGGCTCTCAGACAATCCATAGATACGAATTCCACCCTAACTACTGAGCTTATGTTACATAAAGAAAAGGTCAAACCTTTTGAAATGGTCCCTCAAGCATAGAAAATAACATGTTCTAAATTTAACCAATTTCGGTTTGAAAAGAATGAACACTTGAAAGAAATAGAATCATTAAAAGCTAATCTTTCCAATGAATTAAAAGCAAAATACAAAAATATAAAACCATATAAAAACCATAAAAATTGAAAAATTTCATAAATATCCAAAAATATTTTTACTTTATTTTTCAAAGGCATGTCTTTTGGTACGATAATATTTACGGCCTTAGAAATGTCGATTAATATTGACATGGCGCCATAAATAGAGTTCGTACAAAAGTTGTAAATATTTTATAAAACATGCCCATATGGCTTGTAGTTATTTCAGACTTCAACCCGCTTTTCATATTAAAGTCAAGTATTTCATATGAAAACTTTGGCTCTCAACGGGAATTAATTTTCTCGGGCAAGGTTTACTTTAAAACCTTGTAAGGGATCATGTTTACTTTATAACATGGTCTAACACAAATCTATGTACGCATCAGTGCATTTATTTGTTAAAACAAGAGAAGTCTTGTTTTTATGAAGTTATCATCTCTACAACCATAGCTATCTACATTTGGTACTTACATACTCGACGATGCGACTACTCAAACAACGACTACAACTCTTTCAATAGAACACGGGTCAACAATTGAGGGGGAGCAATTGTCAAGCATTCAGAATCTTTGATGCCGAAAGTGCCATGTTTACAAATTGGTGTCAAGACAACAATACCAATCGTACATGTGGTGTCAAGAGATGACTTCAGATGTGACTAGGCGACCAATATTTTCCGACAAAGAACCATTTGATCTTATCATATGATGTTCTCATCAATCAGGTCCAACCTTGTCAATGTTTTCTAATATGGTGAATATGTGATCATGTTACAAATCGGTATCATATCTCATACATTTGGTAACATGAAGATAAAACGGACTTGCATTTTTCTTCCCAAAATCTTTGTTAAAACTTCATTAAATCAATTGATATTAATAACATCGATTGGGTTAATGTTTTTTAATATAGGGGAGAAAATGTGATTTAATATGGGAAATTATCACAAATGATTTGACTTAATGTGTTGGCTCATCCAAACATATGCGAAATGTTTTCGAATATCGTGGCATACGTTAAGGGGGAGCAAAACGGATTTGCATATCAAAATGGATTTTCATGGTGATTTATACTTACCCACAACCCATTTATTTCACGACGATGAAGATTGTGGTGACATAAGGATGGTAGGATAGGTTAAGTCCAATGATTCTTCTTAAACCGGAGGAATCTTCCCAAGGACATTCCATAGCTAGAAATAGTAGTCCTTAGGAAAGATGGAGAAAGATTGTGAACGTAGCTAAATGCCGACCAAGTACTTAAGTTAGCACTGGAACAATCACAACAAGGTGCTAGTTATGACGTATTGGTAAGCATTGAAGGGGTTGAAGAATGAAAAAGAATTGTAAAGATAAAGGGTGTAAAGAAAGAAGCCCTCCTTACAACATTAGGCAGAAATCGGGTCAACACATATGCTATTGAGATCATTTTAATGATGCTCGCTATTGAAGATAGACATCATGGACCCAGTGATGCAATGCACAACCCATCCCAGCTAACTTAGATATCTCTCAAAAGGTATTTCTTTTATTCACACGGAGACAACGCATTATCTATCAATTTATTCACTCCGAGTAAATTGGTATTGAAAAGGTGGCACTCCTCTCCAGCCTCCGATTACTAAAATCCAAAATGTACGATCGAGTCTAGAGCTATTTGAGATCATCAAATATCTCATTAGGACACACTTCCATAATTCCTTGCTTCTTCACACAATGTGAAAAGTAAGAAAGATCTCAAGAGTCCTACACAAAATCTTCATGATCTTGCCTGAACATCCGAGTAATACGAAAGTATTTACAATGAAGATGGAAATCCTTCTTGAGCGAATATCAAAAAGCTTGTGGTAGGTGACTTGTGCGATTCTTTATGAATCAAGCTTGTGATAATTGGAAAGCAGCAGTGGTTTAATTCTAAACTGAACTTAAACACGTTCCAGACCTCTACGCAATATCTAAGTGATCTTGCCAGAACACTCAGAGTGATACCTTAGTGATCACAGTGATGAGTGAAAATCCTTCTAGTGTTAACCTTAAACAGCACTTGGTAGGTGACTTGTGCGATTCTTTATGAATAAAGCTTGTGATAACTGGAAAGCAACAGTGGTTTAATTCTTAACTAAACTTAAACACGTTCCAGGCCTCTACGCAATATCTAAGTGATCTTGCCAGAACACTCAGAGTGATACCTTAGTGTTCACAGTGATGAGTGGAAATCCTTCTAGTGTTAACCTTAAACATCACTTGGTAGGTAACTTGCAAGATTCAATATGAATCAAGCTCGTGACAACTGGAAAGCAACGATGGTGCGATTCTTTAATGAACCAAACTTGTTCCAGGAATCAGAATTGATGGCTTCAATCATGCGGATAATTTTATCCAAATGATTCACTCTTTACGTTTGCAGTCAGCTTTAGACGGTTGAGTAAAGAGAACGGGTTTACCCGCGAAATCTTGTCAAGGAGATTTTTAATTAAAATACCTGCCACAAGTGCGATATTTTATATCGTCCAACGGTCTTCACCGACATGAGGTAAAATTCTACCGAATTAGAATGAAATGTTCAAAGTCATTTTGTTCGTGTCTACTTATGTTGCGGCATTTGAAGACGGTGGCATTGCGGAATCCAAGAAGAAGTCGTCCCCGCATGCTTATACTTTATGCACTTAATATTTCATCTAATTCTAGAAAGCCTAAAAGTCAAGTCTTCGGCTGTATCGAACTCTGAAGCTTTCAAGAATTATAAAGGTATAAGTATGTGGGACATGAAGTCACGAAGAGGCAAAGATCACAAGTGATGGGTGCACAAGATCAAGGAAAGGGATTAATGCTAAAGATTGATATCAAAGATCACATCAGCATGTTCACCAGAAAAGAAAAAGAAAAGAAAGACGAAGACTACAAGCTCAAGACAAGCATAGTATGCTAGATTTATTTGATTATTGTAACTTGGATAACGCCCTTGTTTGGAGTGACCTCCCTTAGGGGGAGATTGTTGGAAATACGTTTTTACGTATTTAGGAAGATTCGGTCACTCCGACAATATATTACGTAGTAGCTTGTAGTCTAGATATCTTTTAATATATCAAACAAGGAAAAGCCCGATCCATGCTTGTACGGCCTGCCCAATTGTAAGCCAAAGCCCATCTTATGGGCTTGGTATATAAACCCTCTCCTTAGTTGGAGAGGGTGGTGGTTTCATTTCAATACACATAGTTCTTATTACTTTCTCTCTCTAGAAGTGTAAAATCATCTATCTTTCTATCTCTAAAGCATAAGCAAGATTTACATATCCTACATAGTCTATCCCATTTTCTGACTTTAAATAGACATTAAATGTTTCCCGCCAATTTGACATATATTCTAACATTCTGACATGTTTAATAGCATGTTATCCGGATTTTACTAGTTAACAGATTGCGACATTTTTATTAGCATTTGCTTATTGTGATTCCGACATTTATAAACCATAATCCGACTTATATTGTTTTTAATTCGACTTTTGATAGTTTATTATATATTCCGACTTCTTGTTATTTTTCTGCTATTCCGACTATTAAACATTTTTCTTTTATTCAGACTTTTATAACATTTTTATATCCCGACTTTTATACATTTTACAAAATTCCGACTTTAATAATTTTTAAGTCAATTTGTATTCCGACTTTTTAAATATTTTTGGATTCCGACTTTTGCTTATTTTTATAGTATTCCGACTTTTACATTTTAATTTTATTCCGACTTTTATATTTTTATTTTTATTTTATTTCAATTTTTTTTTATTATTTTATTTTATTGTGACATTTATTTACTTTGTTTTATTTTCACCATTTTTTTTACGTTTATTCTCTTTTTAAGTAGAAATAGATAACCAATCTTTCTTTTATTCACCAAAAACGACTAAGTCCACTTTGAGCAGAAGATCAATTTGATAAGACCAACAAAGAACATTTTATATATTAAAATTCATTTATTAAAATGGCGCCACTGCCGGCTCTTTCGTAAAGATTAACGGTTTTTTGTGAGACGAGTTGGATTTTGGGATCCGTTCACTTGTGAACGTTATTTTTCTTGCAAATTTCAAAATTTCAAAAATCCAAAAAAAAATCAAAAATTTCAAAAAAAAAACATTTCAAAAATCATAAAAAGAAATTCTTTCCTAAGTTTTGCACCAAAAATCTTTCTTTTTACATTCACTTTGTTTCTTCTTCTATTTCTTGTGGATATATTTTTCTTTTGTAGGTGTATGCGTACTCGTGCGCGCAAGAGGAGAACCACTCAAGACGATATCGAGACTCGTGCTATTGACATCATGGATAACCGACCAATGACGATCTCTTGCAATCACACGTTGTGGGCAATGACGATGCTATTGTGGTGCCAGATATTGGAGCCAATAATTTTGAGCTCAAAACCGGTTTTATTCAGATGATCACTACAACACCTTTCTTGGGTCATATGGCTAGGGAATGCACTCAGCCAAAAAGAAGAAGGGATGCAACATGGTTTCGTGAGAAGATGTATTTGGTTGATGCTCAGTCTAAGGGAAAGATCTTAGATTGAGAAGAGTTAGCATTTCTTGCAGACCCAGGGGCAGCAGACAATGAAGGCATTGTAGTTGTTTCCACTTCTAATGCAGCTTATCAAGCAGATGATCTTGACGCATATGACTCAGATTGTGATGACATTCACTCTGCCCAAGCTGATCTTGTTGCTAATCTCTCTCACTACGGTTCTGATCTCATCAGTGAGGTACCCACCACAACCAATCTTGGTAATGATGATAACCAACATCAAGTTGGGCATGAAAATGACAACCTCGAACAGCATTCGGGAACTAGTAACTCAAATGATGTGGTACCCAATCCTACACATTTGAGTGAACCTCAAACAAATGCTACGACGGGTATGGAAACTTATGCTCAACATGATTTGGTCATGGTGCCTAAACATATTATTGATCAAATGCATATGGCTCTCAGACAATCCGTAGATACGAATTCCACCCTAACTGCTGAGCTTAGTTGCATAAAAAAAAGGTCAAAACTTTTGAAATGGTCCCTCAAGTAGAGAAAATAACATGTTCTGAATTTGACCAATTTCGGTTTGAAAAGATTGAACACTTGAAAGAAATAGAATCATTAAAAGCTAATCTTTCCAATGAATTAAAAGAAAAATACAAAAATATAAAACCATATAAAAACCATAAAAATTGAAAAATTTCATAAAAATCCAAAAATATTTTTACTTTATTTTTCAAAGGCATGTCTTTTGGTACGATAATATTTACGGCCTTAGAAATGTCGATTAATATTGACATGGCACCATATATAGAGTTCGTACAAAAGTTGTAAATATTTTATAAAACATGCCCATATGGCTTGTAGTTATTTCAGACTGCAACCCGCTTTTCATATTAAAGTCAAGTATTTCATATGAAAACTTTGGCTCTCAACAGGAATTAATTTTCTGGGGCAAGGTTTACTTTAAAACCTTGTAAGGGATCATGTTTACATTATAACATGGTCTAACACAAATCTATGTACGCATCAGTGCATTTATTTGTTAAAACAAGAGAAGTCTTGTTTTTATGAAGTTATCATCTCTACAACCATAGCTATCTACATTTGGTACATACATACTCGACGATGCGACTACTCAAACAACGACTACAGCTCTTTCAATAGAACACGGGTCAACAATTGAGGGGGAGCAATTGTCAAGCATTCAGAATCTTCGATGCCGAAAGTGCCAAGTTTACAAATTGGTGTCAAGACAACAATACCAATCTTACATGTGGTGTCAAGAGATGACTTCAGATGTGACGAGGCGACCAATATTTGCCGACAAAGAACCATTTGATCTTATCATATGATGTTCTCATCAATCAGGTCCAACCTTGTCAATTTTTTCTAATATGGTGAATATGTGATCATGTTACAAATCGGTATCATATCTCATACATTTGGTATCATGAAGATAAAACGGACTTGCATTTTTCTTCCCAAAACCTTTGTTAAAACTTCATTAAATCAATTGATATTAAAAACATTGATTGGGTTAATTTTTTTTAATATGGGGGAGAAAATGTGATTTAATATGGGAAGTTATCACAAATGGTTTGACTTAATGTGTTGGCTCATCCAAACATATGCGAAATGTTTTCGAATATCGTGGCATATGTTAAGGGGGAGCAAAACGGATTTGTATATCAAAATGGATTTTCATGGTGATTTATACTTACCCACAACCCATTTATTTCACGACGATGAAGATTGTGGTGACATAAGGATGGTAGGATAGGTTAAGTCCAATGATTCTTCTTAAACCGGAGGAATCTTCCCAAGGACATTCCATAGCTACAAATAGTAGTCCTTAGGAAAGATGGAGAAAGATTGTGAACGTATATGAATGCCGACCAAGTACTTAAGTTAGCACTGGAAAAATCACAACAAGGTGCTAGTTATGACGTATTGGTAAGCATTTAAGGGGTTGAAGAATGAAAAAGAATTGTAAAGATAAAGGGTGTAAAGAAAGAAGCCCTCCTTACAACATTCGGCAGAAATCAGGTCAACACATATGCTATTGAGATCATTTTAATGATGCTCGCTATAGAAGATAAATATCATGGACACAGTGATGCAATGCACAACCCATCCCAGCTAACTCAGATATCTCTCAAAAGGTATTTGTTTTATTCACACGGAGACAACACATTATCTATCAATTTATTCACTTCGAGTAAATTGGTATTGAAAAGGTGGCACTCCTCTCTAGCCTCCGATTACTAAAATCCAAAATGCACGATCGAGTCTAGAGCTATTTGAGATCATCAAATATCTCATTAGGATACACTTCCATAATTCCTTGCTTCTTCACACAATGTGAAAAGTAAGAAAGATCTCAAGAGTCATACGTAAAATCTTCTTGATCTTGCCTGAACATCCGAGTAATACGAAAGTATTTACAATGAAGATGGAAATCCTTCTTGAGCGAATATCAAAAAGCTCATGGTAGGTGACTTGTGCGATTCTTTATGAATCAAGCTTGTGATAATTGGAAAGCAACAGTGGTTTAATTATTAACTGAACTTAAACACGTTCCAGGCCTCTACGCAATATCTAAGTGATCTTGCCAGAACACTCAGAGTGATACCTTAGTTATCACAGTGATGAGTGGAAATCCTTCTAGTGTTAGCCTTAAACAGCACTTGGTAGGTGACTTGTGCGATTCTTTATGAATAAAGCTTGTGATAACTGGAAAGCAACAGTGGTTTAATTCTTAAGTGAACTTAAACACGTTCCAGGCCTCTACGCAATATCTAAGTGATCTTGCCAGAACACTCAGAGTGATACCTTAGTGTTCACAGTGATGAGTGGAAATCCTTCTAGTGTTAATCTTAAACAGCACTTGGTAGGTAACTTGCAAGATTCAATATGAATCAAGCTCGTGACAACTGGAAAGCAACGATGGTGCGATTCTTTAATGAACCAAAGTTGTTCCAGGAATCAGAATTGATGGCTTCAATCATGCGGATAATTTTATCCAAATGATTCACTCTTTACGTTCGCAGTCAGCTTTAGACGGTCGAGTAAAGAGAACGGGTTTACCCGCGAAATATTGTAAAGGAGATTTTTAATTAAACTACCTGCCGCAAGTGCGATATTTTATATCGTCCAACGGTCTTCACCGACCGGAGGTAAAATTCTACCGAATTAGAATGAAATGTTCAAAGCCATTTTGTTCGTGTCTACTTATGTTTCGGAATTTGAAGATGGTGGCGTTGCGGAAGCCAAGAAGAAGTCGTCCCCGCATGCTTATACTTTATTCACTTAATATTCCATCTAATTCTAGAAAGCCTAAAAGTCAAGTCTTCCGCTGTATCGAACTATGAAGCTTTCAAGAATTACAAAGGTATAAGTATGTGGGACATGAAGTCACGAAGAGGCGAAGATCACAAGTGATGGGTGCACAAGATCAAGGCAAGGGATTAATGCTAAAGATTGATATCAAAGATCACATCAGCATGTTCACCGGAAAAGAAAAAGAAAAGAAAGACGAAGACTACGAGCTCAAGACAAGCATAGTATGCTAGATTTATTTTATTATTGTAACTTGGGTAACGCCCTTGTTTGGAGTGACCTCCCTTAGGGGGAGATTGTTGGAAATACGTTTTTACGTATATAGGAAGATTTGGTCACTCTGACAATATATTACGTAGTAGCTCGTAGTCTAGATATCTTTTAATATATCAAACAAGGAAAAGCCCGGTCCATGCTTATACGGTCTGCCCAATTGTAAGGCAAAGCCCATCTTATGGGCTTGGTATATAAACCCTCTCCTTAGTTGGAGAGGGTGGTGGTTTCATTTTAATACACATAGTTCTAATTACTTTCTCTCTCTAGAAGTGTAAAATCATCTATCTTTCTCTCTCTAAAGCATAAGCAAGATTTACATATCCTACATAGTATACCCCATTTTCTGACTTTAAATAGACATTAAAATGTTTCCCGCCAATTTGACATATATTCTAACATTCTGACATGTTTAATAGCATGTTATCCGGATTTTACTAGTTAACAGATTGCGACATTTTTATTAGCATTTGCTTATTGTGATTCCGACATTTATAAACCATAATCCGACTTATATTGTTTTTAATTTCCGACTTTTGATAGTTTATTATATATTCCGACTTCTTGTTATTTTTCTCCTATTCCGACTTTTAAACATTTTTCTTTTATTCAGACTTTTATAACATTTTTATATCCCGACTTTTATACATTTTATAAAATTCCGACTTTAATACTTTTTAAGTCAATTTGTATTCCAACTTTTTAAATATTTTTGGATTCCGACTTTTGCTTATTTTTATAGTATTCCGACTTTTACATTTTAATTTTATTCCGACTTTTATATTTTTATTTTTATTTTATTTCAAATTTTTTTTTATTATTTTATTTTATTCTGACATTTATTTACTTTGTTTTATTTTCACCATTTTTTTTACGTTTATTCTCTTTTTAAGTAGAAATAGATAACCAATCTTTCTTTTATTCACCAAAAACGACTAAGTCCACTTTGAGCTGAAGATCAATTCGATAAGACCAACAAAGAACATTTTATATATTAAACTTCATTTATTAAAATGGTGCCGCTGCCGGCTCTTTTCGTAAAGATTAACGGTTTTTTGTGAGACGAGTTGGATTTTGGGATCCGTTCACTTGTGAACGTTATTTTTCTTGCAAATTTCAAAATTTCAAAAATCCAAAAAAAATCAAAAATTTCAAAAAAAAAAACATTTCAAAAATCCTAAAAAGAAATTATTTCCTAAGTTTTGAACCAAAAATCTTTCTTTTTACATTTACTTTGCTTCTTCTTCTATTTCTTGTGCATATTTTTCTTTTGTAGGTGTATGCGTACTCGTGCGCGCAAGAGGAAAACCACTCAAGACGATATCGAGACTCGTGCTATTGACATCATGGATAACCGACCAATGATCGATCTCTTGCAATCACACATTGTGGGCAATGACGATGCTATTGTGGTGCCAGATATTGGAGTCAATAATTTTGAGCTCAAAACCGGTTTTATTCAGATGGTCTCTGCAACACCTTTCTTGGGCCGCACTCATGATGATTATCACGATCATATCAAGGGGTTTTTACATTTAACTAATACTGTGAAATACAATGGGGTCTCACAAGAGGCAATTTGTTTTCTTCTCTTTCCTTTCTCTCTCTCGAGGGACAAGCCCAGATTTGTCTTGATAAGGAACCACCCCAAAGTATTGCTTCATTGCGGACTTAGGGACTAAATTCATAAATTACTTCTTTCCACCCTCACGTACTACCACTTTGCGGAATGATATCATCAATTTTGAACAAAAGTATGGTGAGACATTTAGTGAATCTTAGGATCCTTTTTAAGGAACTTTTGAGAAAGTGTCCACAACACGGTTTTACTAAAGTACATCGAATTAATACGTTTTACAATGGATTAAGTTTGAATGACCAAGATTCACTAAATAGTGCTTCGGGGGGGGGGGGGGGGGGGGTGGTAACATTCTAGTTAAACTACACAAGTCGCTTGGGATATAATTGAAAACAAGGCCAAAGTTCAAACTAAAAGTGTTAGGGCTACTATGGCTAGTACTAGTGATAGTGAGACTACTAATCAAATTAAATCGCTTACTTCAATAGTGACAAAACTTTCTTTACATGTTCAAAACTCACCCCTTACACACGTGAATGCCCTTAATGAGACTTGTGAAACATGTGGTGGGACACATTCGTACGTTAATTGTGATAAGGCTTATGACCAATCTCAAGGGGAAGTGTATGCTTATAACAACACTGAGAGGGTTCATTTCAAGTCAAATGTCGATGTTAATCATTTTTCCTATAATTCGACTAACTATTTGGCTCCACCAACTTTTCAACAAAGACCACCCCCACCCACCCAAAATAACCAAGGTCCACAACGAGCTAATTTACAACCGAATGCTAATCTGCAGGGCTACAATACCAATCAAGGGAATTATCAAGTGCAAAATCAAGGCTATCCAAACCAAGGTTTTAATCCTCAAGGTTTTTCACCATACAACCAATACCCAAACCAAGGTTTTCCACAACAAGGGTTCAATATGCCTAATCCACAAATGGACTTAGTTCTTCAAAAGATTTCAGAACAAGATAAGAAATTAAAGGAAATGCAAGAGTCCACAGATAGGAAATTCGTTCAAATTCTTCAAGCCCTTTGTCCCCAAGGTGCTCTTCCTTCAACAACCGAACCCAATCCTAGAGCTAATGTGAGTACTATTACTACATGCAGTGGAGCAACTTTAGTAGGACCTTCTATTCCTCACCTAGTTACTCCAGTTACACCTCCTCCACCCCCATTTATCCCTCCTACTACCACGCCTAGTACTAGTTCTCCATTACCGTCTTCACCTCTTCCTGAAGTTGAACACAAGAAAAACC
Organism: Glebionis coronaria; assembly: GCA_025667525.1. Lineage (NCBI taxonomy): Eukaryota > Viridiplantae > Streptophyta > Magnoliopsida > Asterales > Asteraceae > Glebionis > Glebionis coronaria. The sequence continues at coordinate 206,195,428 of CM046875.1, forward strand.
CTTCACCCTCTCCACCTTCACCCTCTCAACCTTCACCTTCTCCACCTTCACCTTCTCAACCTTCGCTATAGGATATTTTAAGAACGGTGTCTTTCTTAGTAGCGGGGTCCGAGGAAAGAGATAAACCCAATATTCCTTATCCTTCTCGGTTCCATAAGTGCAAAGTGCTCACTAAGGAGGATACTCAAGTTTCTTCCTTTTTGAAGATGATCTCACAAATGAACTTTAACATTAGCCTTCTTGAAGCTCTTGTCCAAATGCCAAAATTTGTTAAAATTTTCAAGGAGTTGCTTAGTAAGAAGGAGAAGATAGCCGAGCTTGTTAATACTCGATTAAATTAAAATTGTTCTGTGGTCCTTCTCAAAGAACTTCCAGAATAACTTGGAGATACCGGTCGTTTTTTCCCAAATCGAAGATGTAATGCCTTAGCGGATCTCGGGGCTAGTATCGATTTAATGCCATTAAGTGTTTGGAAGAAGTTATCATTTCCCGATCTTATACCAACACGTATGACTCTTGAGCTAGCCAATCGAAATCTCGCTTACCCCTTTGGTTTCGCTGAAGATGTTTTTGTTAAAGTTGGTACTTTCACTTTTCCGGTTGATTTTGTTGTTGTTGATTATGAGATGGATCCTCGTATTTCGTTAATACTTGGATGTCCATTCTTGCGAACCGTAAAAGCTATAGTCGATGTTGCCGAAGGTGAGCTAATTCTTAGGGTCGGGAATGATCAACAAGTTTTTTAAATGGGGAAAATCACAAGCAAATCAAATGGAAAAGAATCGACAAAAATGATTAATGTGCTTCAAGACGAGCTTGTTACAACTCCTTTGGAAACTACAAAGCTTGACGTCAATGATTTTGTACTACACAACAATCCTCTTTTCGAGCATTTCTATGATAATCCACTTTTTCAAGAACATGTGGAAGATTCTGATGATTCTCTTTCCGACTTGGATACTCCACCAATTAATGATGATTATGACGATTCTACTTCCGATTATGAAGATATTCCGATTTATGATGATTTTGAGGATGACACTCTTTCGAGTGATTCTTCAACTATTGTGTCTTTTGATGATGTTTTTGCTCATATCTTTGATGAGGATCCTCCACCAACAACGTTTGATACTACTTTAGAGGATTACTCTTTTGAGGAAGATTTTGCCACCTTTCTCAATACTTACTTTCCTAATGAGCATGATTCTCCTACTTTAGATTTCGATTATGGCCTTTACTCTCCTTCGGACTTTAAGAAACCCGTTTCAAAGGAAAAGAAATCAGAAAACACCAACATTCAGAGTACTTATGTTTTGAGACCTCTCTTTCCACGTTCTTCGGATGATATTGTGAGGTATATGGGCGAATATTCTTCAAGGTCCACTGAGTGTCTTTCTTATTTTCCCCTAAAGGAAAAGGTGTTCGATCCTGGTATCATAGTTTTTGAGCCATCTCAGTATCCATCTGATGAAATAAAAGGAATGATTTTTGGAATATTCGGAGTTACGCTTTCACCTTACCACACCTTCTACCATCACCGTGCTCACCATTTGATTAAGGGAACCTCGCCTACTCTGGCTTATGCTTTTCACCGTAGGGTTATGTTACTTTTTGTATGAGAACCATGTATTTGACCCCAACGGATTTTCTTCAAGGTTTTCTATGAACTTTTCACCATAGTATTTAGGGTCGAATCAGGCTCGTGAATCGGGTAACAAAAACAAGCGCTTCTTGGGAGGCAACCCAAGGATCTATCCTTCTTTATACATTTTCCATAGTAAGTGTAGGGCGAGCCAAGTAGGTGTTTTTTGTTTTGTTGTTTCTTATGATGTGTAGGGATTGGAGCTTTCAAAGATCCACTTTTGGTGACTTTTGACGATCCGTGATCCCGTGTACCCGTCTTTCCGGTTCTATCCTAAACTCTTGTGATTCAATATTTTATCAATAAATGTTGAAATGGGAATCACTTTAGTTGTCTCTTCCTTAGCAAGATTTAAACTACATGCACAATGTCCTAAGTGTACGGGAGTTTACTCTCACATGCTTAAACATTGACGACAATGTTTATATTAAGTGTAGGGGAGACTTCTATCGAAGTTAAGTGGGCTTTTCCATGAATATGCCCTCATTTTAACCGGAAAATTAAATATTTCTTTCGACATTTTTCAAATTTTTGATCTATTTTGGCCTAGTAGTATTTTCCTTTCTTATCGTTATTTTCTTTCATCGTAAGTATATATTCCATTTCTAGGATAAAGTCAAAATAAGTAAATAAATAAAATGGTTTTAAGAAGTTTAGACGTCTTTGATACATTAGGCCCGTCGTGAATATTTTGACTCAACCCGATTTTACTTATTTGAGTTTACTCTAGCTAGTATCCTTAACCATATGGACCTTAATTTCTTTATTAGGCTATGCATCAAGAGTCTCATTCTTTGAGATTTTAAATTATGGATAACGAGGAATGATAGAGTCAATTATAAGCTTTGTATTCTTTCATGAATTTATGTGAGTTAATTATAAGCTTTTTCTCCCAACACTTATCAATAAACAAATGCAATAAATAAGGTCGTACGATTTGAAAAGTTACCCAGCTTCTAGCCCAAGATCGTTTAAAAGTTGCTCGGGATTAATTAGAGTTCATAGCCAAGGCATAACTTATTGAAGCGGGAAGCGAAGATTGGTGAGTCCAAAAAGGCCCTAACAAGGCATGAGGGCTCCATTTTGTTGCTAAAGATCCAAGATGATGTGAAGAATCATTATTCCAAAATCAATATGAAGGATCAAGACACACGACGAGAAGCAATTAATCCCATAAAGAACATGGAGAAGTCTATCCAAAAAGACCCTAATAAGGTATGAGGATAAATGATCCAAGTCTGAAACAGAGGCGGATCGTTGTATATCAAAATACAAAATAAAGATTGAAGAAAAATGAAGAAGTCGTGGTCCATGTTTGAAGAATTTCTCAAAAACTTCAAGTGAAGAAATTCCACATATGAAGAGAAGGCCATTATTTCAAGAACGTCTCTCAAGATTCGAAGTATGAAGTAAATGCTAAATATCGGTCCGAGAAAGGTCTCAAATCGTGAAACGAGTTATGCCAAGATATGAACTTTATGAGATTTGAGAAGACGTTTTAAAAGATTTTGTTCTTTAGCTAACTATGGATTAAATCGTCCTACTTTATTTTTAGCCTTAATAAATTATCGAAATAAGTCAAAAATACATCCTCGTGATCATTCAAGACAAAAATAAAATACAAGAGATACACCGTAGGAATAAGGGGGTCTAAGTGAGTAATTGAACCACATGAGTAAGTGTTAGCTTTACTAACTTATAATAATAGTGATCTCATTTTTAAGCTTGATATAAAGAATGTGAAACTTGAGGGTGATAAATATTCATGACACTAAAGCCCTAATTAAAGTCTTTGATTTCTTTACAAGTTTCTTCCATCAAACAATTTCTATCTTTTTAGTTTCCATAGTGTCGTAGTATGTAATAAGGGCCAAAGTGGATTAATTATGAGGAAAATGTAAATGTTGCTTTGAAATTAATTCATTGCATGAGGTCATTTCAATGATCAAATGTAGGGGATTTAATAAGTGTGAAATACTTATCCTGTTACCATTTAATACAAATAAAAACGAGACCAAAACGTGTGTTTAATGTCGTAAAAGTCGGAACTACGCGTGGTTTGTGTTTTTGTTGTGTTTTAGGACCAAAATATGAAAAAATAAGAAAAACCCAAGATTTCACGGGCTTTAATCGAAGATAAAGACAAAAATAAAGTTAAAAGATCAAAAGTGCAAAAGTGCAAAAGAAAGGAAGTCAAAGGCCTATTCTGAAGAATTATTGAAGAAAAAGACCAAAGATGGAAGTTTAACAAGTCGAAGAACCAAATCTAATAAAAGAATAAATTTGAAGACGGGTTCAGTTTTATTTATCGACAAATCCCAAGACAAAGTCGAGAATGACGAATTTATTGTCAAGACGAGAAGACAAAAGAAAGGAAGAAGCACAACACCAACCACTCTCCACCTATATATAGACCTCATCTCCTTCATTTGTATTAGTTAGTTTATTTTTTAGGTAATTAGGAGTAGGTGTAATTTTAATTTTTGCTCTCATTTTATTACGTTTTCATCTTCAACTCTTAATCTTTCTTTAATCTTCAATTGTTAAACCTTTAATCTTAATATTTTCATTAAGTTGTTCATTAATATCTGATGAGACTGCTTTTATACATGGTCTCATCGTCCAAAACGGCCTTAAAATGCATAAAATATCATAAAATAGACCAAATATATGCTCGTGTTTGTTACTTGTGTATTTTTAGGAACGGATATTGAGGAATTGGCAAAAGATCACAAGAATCAATCAAAAACGAACACGGGAAATGAAGTCGCACAATGAACCGGGCCCAAGTTTGGAATTTTGCAAAAAGACCCTTGAAGAATTGAAGATTGGCAAAATTAGTCCCTCATCTTTGAAGAACTTGTCACATTTGACCCTCCACATGTCAATTGTACAAGTATTATCCTTAATGTTTGAAGATTGTTCAAGATCAGTCCCTGGAATTTGAAGATAATACAAAAGAAACCCTTTGGAAAAGTTTTGGAATTAATTGTGCCACTTTTGACAAGTTATCAAAAGTTGATAAAGGCAATTTTGGCGCTGATGGGGTTTTAATACAAAGTGGAAAGAATGTGATAACTTGGGGACTCAATCTGCCAATTACCCAAACCTTCCCACCCAACCAGGATGTGACACCTCAGCCCTACCCACCCATTTACCCACCACCCACCCACAAAACCGACCCTACCCATTAGCCCAAACACTTTTAACCCGGGTTATAATTAAAATGTGGTCAATAAAGTCAAAACACCCCACTAACCATTTTTTTCCCACCATAACAGATTTTTAAATCTGTTTTACCCCAAAACGAATCAAAACCCACCCCTAATCTCACTTGAACCCTAATCCTACCCCAGATTAATTAACACTCAAAACAAGGGGTTAAACCCTAAAACCCTCTAGTTCACTAATTCCACTCACCCTCATCCTTTCCCACCTCACCCAACACACTCACATGCTTTGTGGACCCCTCCCCAGCCTTCCCCTGCTCCATCCCTTTCGCACCAAAACCCAAACCCGACCAGATAAACGTCCCATGTTTATTCCTTGGTCCCCAATACCAAACCAACGTCCAAGATCAATCCTACACAGCTGGAATGTCACTCTCCATCACATGGGCACAATTTGACCACTTTGAAGATTGAAGACCAAGGGCTTTTTAGGAATTCTGCATACTAGGGTTTTAGTTTCTAGTATTTTCCATTTCATTGTATAAATAGGAGTCGTATGTGACCCTATTAGCTTTGTTCCAGTTTTTCTTCAAAATACTTTGTAATTCCGTTTTTATAAAATTAAAGTTTGGTGTTTGTGTTTGAGCAATTTAATTCCTTTTAATGTTTATTTAAAGTTGTTATAAATTAATGAAGAGAAACTGAGTTCCAATTAAAAAGTGTAAAGGTTTGTGTTTGATTTTCAAAAAGGGTTCAAAAAGTTCAAAATTTCATAAATCACATTTCCTTGGAAGTGAAAGTGGAAGAGGAGAGTGGTTTGTGAGTTTGAAGATTGATTTAAGACGTGGTGTTAAAGTTTGAAAAGATTTGATAGAAGTTTTTAAGGAAGAAAAAAGTGAAAACAGATTATTGGATAGTTTCTTGTTTTCTTTTGATTTTTCTGTTTGCAGGTTAAATTTTTGGAGTGTGTTGCTGTTAAAGGTTCAGCATACACCCCAGTGTATTTGGAGGTGGATTGACATCCACAAAGGACTTGGATGTAAGTCCTTGAGGTAAAATCCCTTTTTCCTTTTTCATATTTCAGAAAAGTGTGGTTTATGTGATTTGCATGTTAAGTGAGTTTTTATGGTTTGATTTGTGTGTATATGGTATGATATGCATGTTAGATGTTGTTTGAATCAGTTTGAAATAGTTTTGAAGTGATTTGGTTGTTAAAAAATTGTTTTCAAGTTCTTAAGGGGTGTTTGGATGTGAGTTTTATGGAGGAAGCTTGTTAGATTTTGAAGATTAAAACGGGTTAGAATTGTTAAGTAGGGTTGTTTTGAGTTGTATGAGAGTTGTGTTTAAGTTTGGTCTTCTTTTGAAGCAAGTTTGTGAGTAAAAAGAGAGGGAGTGAATAAGTAGCCTAATCTGTCATAGCTACTTTGCTGCCTGTTTTTTTTGCTTGAAAATTGTGCTTGGAATCCTTAATTTGCTAGAGTGTAGGGTGATATAGGTTTGTTGTTCAGTTGTATGCTAGATAGTGAGTTTGTATGCAAATTTGGGGGCTTGGAAACCCATTAGTGTGCAAGCTGTTAGCAACAAAGGCCACCAGACCTTAGAAATTGCCTCAGCAACTTTGCTTTGCTTATTTTGATTTGTTTGCAGTGATTGTGTGATAGTTGTTGTTGTTTATCTGCTCATCTTGACTCCTTGTGCTTCAAAGAGCACAAGGGTGCCTTTGTCATCCAAAAACATCCACAAAAAAGCTCACAAGCCAAGCCCTCTTGGTCTATTGCACACAAGTGAAAACACTTGTGTGCTCATCTGTCACCAACAAGAACTGGGCACGTTTTGCCCATTATTTGGACTTAATCTTGGTTAAATAATGTTTTGGATTTGTGTTATAAGGTTTAAAGGGTGTCACTGATTGATTTGGAAAGTTAAAAAAAAAAGAAAAAGTTTTGCAAAAAGCATACCCGCAACGGGCTCGAACACGCGACCTCTCGCTGGAGGAGTAACGTGTTGTACCGTTGATCTAGATAGCTTCTTATGTTTCCTTTTCATTTCAAAAGTTACTTAACCCCTTTCTTCTTTTGACTTTTCTAAATAAGCGGTAGCTTATTTGCTCATTTTCAGCCTATTTATTAAGCATTTTGAGCTTATTTCATTTTTCCTAGGTTTTGATTAGGTTTTAAGATTTTTCTGTTATAAAGTTTTATTTTTCCTTTTATTTAATTAATTTTTAGGATTATTTTTAGTTTTAAATTTAGAAAGTCATTAAAAAATATTAAACAGTAATAAAAAATACAAAAAAAATAGTTTTTAGGTTTTAATTTGTATTTTTGAGGTTTACATATCATAAAGTTTTCAAAAACTTTAATTTTTAATTTTATTTAATTTTAGGGTTTTTAGACAACTTTAAAAATTAATATAAAATTAACTAAAAGGTTTTAGGAACTTTTGTTTGCATTTTCTTCTTAGTTAGAATATTTAGGATTTTTGAGAATTTTTTAGAATTTATTTGAGAACTTTTTATTTTTTAGAATATTTTATTATTATTTTATTCATTAAAATTCAAAGTTTAATTTTTAACCTTTTTTCATTTTTCCTAGATTCTAGATATTAAAATAGGACCTTTGTCACTTTCCAATTAATTTTTAGGCTTTTCAATTAATTTTTAGAATTAATTTAAGATTTAATAGATTTTAATAGTTTTTAGGAGTTTAAAAATAGTTTAATTTGGTTTTAAAATTTTTAAAAATAGTTTTTAGCTTAATTAGGTCATTTTTGAGGTTTACAAACTATAAAATCTTGTTTAGGGCTTTTTAATATTTAAAGGTGATTTTTAGGGCTTTAATTAGCATTAAAAAGTCATTATTTAATTAATTAAAAGGTTTTGGCAAGTTTGGATTTTTTGTAAACTCTTAGAATATTATTTGGGATTTTTAGTAATTTTTAGGAATTTTTAGGTTAAAATTTTAAATTTTGCACTTTTTTACGTTCTACGTCGTAACTTTCTAGTAGTGTTTTCGCCTTATTTTTCTATTTTTTTCGTCTTCGTCATTTTCTCTTCTTTTCTTCTTGTTTATAATCAAAAACATAATCAATCATTCATTACACAACACACGTGCCTCCTCGAGAGAACGATCCCCACTCATTGGGTCATAACTTGTGGTTTTCCTAAACCCCTCGTTAATACTTACCCTATTTACGTTCTTTTTCCTAAAAGACGTATTTCTACGACTATCATTTTGGCGCCGCTGCCGGGGAGGCGTGTTGTGTTTTGATTGAACCATTGTTGTTTTTTATACTAGCCATAATAGTAATTGTATTAATAGCACTCTATTAATACGTATTATCGTTTTTCGGTTTTTGTGTGAATATTATTACTATATTGTATACGTAGAACAATAAATACACAAGTACTCCAAATACTCGAGCAATCACAACCTTGATTCGGGATTTCATCACTCGATCATTGTATTCGAATCTCAAACCAAAGAAAAAGGCAAAAATAGATAAATACTTTCGTGAAGCTTAATCTTGATAATACAAACTATAAGGTGGGTATAAGGCGGTTGTATTTCACAACCTAAAGGAAAAAGGCTCTTAAGTGCTTCGCGCCGCCTCGTTTCCTCCGCTTGCTTGTGCGTATTTGATTTTGAGAGTGAATCGAGGGTTTTGCCGCCCAAAGTATTATTACATATCATATATATTTTCTTGGTTTCATATTGATTAAACCCTCTTGAACGATTTGGTGTTCCACCATCGTTCTAAAGTCATCGAAGGCGTTCACTTCACGTGATCGTTTTCATTCCTTGAGGCCTTTTTAATCAAGAGATTTGATTAGTGAGGAGATTTGTGGACTCATTGTCTACTTAATACATTCACCAATTTCCAAAAAAGGTTAATACAATCAAAAACCACAAAAAAAAAAAAATTGAAAAAACACAAAATACCAAAAAGAATCTTCTTTGCTCGTCTCCACGTTGTACGTGACGTTTATGCTCACTCGTAATCAAGCAAAACGTGCACGTAGACGCAAGAACAAAACTCCTACTAAGACTTATTCTAGTGAGGAGTCTCCAAGTGAGGAACCTATTGTAGAACAAGAAGCTATCATGGCTAATCGTACTATGATGGAGTTGCTTCAAGCACCCACCGAGGGTTTTGGAGAGGCCATTGTGATTCCCGCCATCCTTGCGGAGAACTTTGAGATCAAGACGGGTTTAATGTCTATGCTTCAAGCAAACAAGTTTCGCGGTCACGAAAAAGACAACCCACATTATCACATTAGGCAATTTAATCGTCTGACCGCGACAAGCAAGTTTAAGGATGTACCACACGATGCCATTAAGATGATGTTGTTTCCTTACTCGTTAGATGGACCCGCCAAGATATGGCTTGAGAAAGAACCGCCGAATTCGATTTTGACATGGGCCGATCTCGTGTCTAAATTTGTGAATCAATTTTTTCCACCATCTAAGACAACACATTTGAAAAACGAGATTTCACGTTTTACACAAAGACCAAATGAAAGTTTTTCAATGGCTTGGGAAAGGTTTAAAGAAATGTTACATGAATGTCCACACCATGATTTTTCCGAATTGCATCAAATTGACACTTTTTATAATGGGCTTAATGAACATGAACGAGATTATTTAAATGCCGCCGCGGGTGGTAATTTTTTGTGCAAAACGACCAATGAGGCTTTGAAAATCATAGAAAATAGGTCTAAGGTCTATAGCCCTCGTAACACACCGAGTGTTGCCAATTTGGGCTCGTCATCATCTCGTTCCATTAATGCCTTGCAAGATGAAGCAAATGAGGAGAATCGGTTTTTCGATAGGTTTTCGACTCTTATGTCTCATTGGAAAGCTCAAGAAGCTTCAAACACCGCTTCGGTTAAAGCGGTTGCAAAGAGTTGTATTTCGTGTGGTGGAGCTCATGATTTTTCCGAGTGCATTACCGCGGATGGTAACACTTCGAATGCTTATGTAGCCACGGGAACTTATAACCAAATCGGTCAAGGTTCCCGCCAAAATCAAGCTCCACAAAATCAAAATGCTAATAACTATCGAAACAACAATCAAGGTGGAAATTACCAAGGAAATCAAAGGAATTATAACAAGGGTAATTACCAAAGTGGAAATGGGCAAATTTCAAACCAAAACCAAAACCGTGATTTTCAAACTCCCACTCAAGGTTTTCAAAATGCTCACACTAAAAATTTGCAAGGAGAATTTTTAGATTATGCTAAGGCTAATGATGCTAAGTTTGATAACATGCAACGTGAGATGATTAGCTTAAGGTCCGAGTTGAAAAACGAGCTTAAAAACGAACTTGCTAATGAACTTAAAACTCATGCTAATAAAATGGAAGGAAATGTCACACGACTCCAACAAAATCAACAAAAAATGGAGCAAGGACAACATGAGATTAAGCAAGAGTTGTTAAAAGCGGATGCTAGGCAATCTAAGTTTGAAGACCGTATGGCTAAAATATTTGAAGCTATCATGTGTAAGCCCTCTTCTTCGGTTGGTCTTCCTAGTGATACCATCGTGAACCCGAAAGGAGAATTGAAGGTTATTGCCACTCGTAGTGGTAAAACTTTCAAAGAACCCATTTCTCGTCCAAGTACTTCTATGGAGAAGGAAAAAGAGAAAGAACCCGAGGTTGTGGTTGAAAAGGAGCACATAGCAAGCCCACGAAGTACCGCTCAAACCACACCTACGGTTGAACCAATACCCATCATGGAACCCGAGATTCCAAGGCCGATGCCTATGCCTAATTTGCCCCAACCCACACCACCTTTACCCTATCCATCAAGACGAGACAAGGAAAAGGAACAAGAACGAAATAATTATCAATTTGAACTCTTTATGAAAATGTTTCGTGACTTGCATTTTAATATAAGTTTTGCCGACGCCTTAGTCATGATGCCTCGATTTGCCGCGAACTTCAAAAGTATGTTGAATAACAAAGAAAAATTGCAAAAATCGTCTAGTTGTTCATCGGTTTTTCTTAGCCGCATACCTCAAAAAGTCGGTGATCCTGGAAAGGTTTTAATCCCATGTGCTATCCAAGACATGGAACAATGCTACGCCTTGGCCGATCTTGGTGCTAGTATTAATTTGATGCCTCTTGAGATTTTTAAATCGCTCAATCTTCCAAATCTCACTCCTTCAAGAATGTCAATCGAGATGGCCGATCATTCTATGATTCTAGCTTGTGGAGTTGCCGAGGACGTCTTCGTGAAAGTTGGGAAATTCTATTATCCCGTGGACTTCATTGTTGTTGATATTCCCATCGATCCTAAAGTTCCGTTAATTTTAGGTCGATCTTTTTTGGATACCTCGAGAGCACTTATCGATGTGCATGCAAGAAAAATCACTCTTCGTTTCAATGAGGAAGAACTCGTCATTAATGCAACCCAAAACTCCACGCTTTCTCATGTTTATTCGATCACATCTTTGTACAATGTCAATTCCACCAAAAACATTTGTCAAAAGATTTCAAAAAGAGTTGTTGAAGTTGTTAAGAAAAATGAAGTTCCGTCCCCTCCGCCGATGGAGGTTAATAGTGTTAAGCCTATGATTCCAATCTCGAGTGATTCTTCGGATGATGAATACGTTGATCCCGATGGGGAGGTTTTCTTTGTTGACAAAAGATTTGAAAACTTGCCACCACCTAAGCCAAAAAGATTTCAAAATGTGAGAATTTTTAGTGTGACTAACATTGTTTTAGATAAACCAAATATTTTTGACATAATTAAATCGGGTTTTCACAAGGAGAGTGTTAAAGATGAAAAAGGAAAAGATTTTGAATTTAATTTAAAAGATTTTTCTACAATTCTAACTCTGTCATCACCGCGTGTATTGAGTACTACAAGCTCGTCCTCTCCTTTGGACGATGCTTTGTGTGGACTTAGTGTGGGGGAAGCCCCTTTTGTTCCCTCCCCTTTCTCCACCGAGGACGAGATATTTGATCCTGGAATTGCTTTTATAGGGAAATCTCGGTCTTCCACCGATGCAATAAATGGAAAATCTTTTCATTTGATTGGTGCGAGTCTACCTCGAGTAGCTCAATGTTTTGCCTTACCCATTGTCCCACCCTTCTATTTCTTCTCTCCTATTTTCTTCTATCCCATTGGGATTTGTGTTGGAGTTGTGTTATCTCGTCTTTCATCCGAAAACGAGGACGCTATCTTTGACCCTGGTATACGTTTATCGGATTTTTAAAGTACTTCATGTGCTTTTGGGCCTTGTTTATCATGTAAGCCCCACCAAAAATTGACCACACCATGATTATCCCTAAATGATCACATTTATGGGGATTCGAGTCGAGCTTTTGACTCGGTTATCAAAAACAAGGTGCCTCGTGGGGGAGACCCATGCTTATCCATGTACATATTATTGCTTTCTAATTAGTGTAATGTGAGGGGATTTGTGCCCTTCCAACCTTTGTTCCGTGGTTGTTTGTGAATTGTGTCTATTAGATCATCATATTCACGATTGGAGCCTCTCGTGTTCGTTTCATGGGAGCACTCGATCGTTTGCTTTGGAGGCCATTCCCAATATCCATCATGATATATCCTTTTATGTTCTAACCTTAGGTTTTTAGCACACTTCATAAACGGCTATTAATTTAATGGTTACACCCTTTCCATGCTAGATTAGGCATTCGACTTCGTCTCTAGTATGGGGTTGTTTGTACCCCTAGACTCGAAACATTGAGGACAATGTTTAACTTTAGTATGGGGGGGTGAATAGATACTTGCCTTGCCAAACCTTCACGCTTTCCAAAGTTTATCATTTTGTTGCAAAATAAGGCTAAAAATGGCCAAATTTTAAAATTTTTCTCATGTGTCATAAGTGTTTGAAGACACGAATGTAGATTTTCCGATGGCAAGAATAAGAGTAATTTTTGACTCGACCGTGCGTGTTGAGCACTTAGCTTTGATTCCTTAACTACACATTAGGCTAAGTCTCTTAAATGAGGACGAGAAATGATAGAGTTAATTATAAGTTACTATGCTAAACGTAGAGTACTCGTATTCTTTCAAAAACTCATGTGTTCTCGTTGTTTGCTTATTCTCCCTTCGCATGAAAATATTTTTGCTTAATAAATATTGATTTAGCGGTTTAGTTTTGATTGTTGGGTTTCTAGTCTTTTCTAGTAGCTTCCGTGTAATTAAATTGGGAAGACATTAAGGTATCGCCATCGTCACGGTTTTGAAGTATTGGCACCCGAATAATCGAAAGCTTCACCTAATAATAAGATTTCAAGTGCTCACCTAAATCAAGCAAACAATTTGAAGCCCCACAAGGCCTAAAATCTATGCAAAATTGAAAGTGAATCAAGCCTTAATCTTCGAAGCTTTAAAGATCCAAAATTCGCTTTAGCGTGAGGATATACGTCTTTGGCTAATAAATCCACCGATGAGGCGGATAATAAAAGGCAAGGCAAGACCGAAGTCATAATAAAAGCTTCATGGCGAAGTTGAATAAAAGATGGAGGTAAACCAAAGATAATAAGGCCCTTCTGTTAGGGGGCGTATAAAAGTCTTGGTAATAAGTCTCATGTTCAAAACCGTTATAAAACCGTGTTTATCGATTCTTCTTGTCAACTTAATTTTTTGACATCGTCGTCTATTAGGAAGGGTTATTGATTTGATGGTCTTAGTTACACCGTTAGGACTCTATTTTTAGACCTAAATCTCTATTATCGCATAAGTCAACGATGTATCCTCGTGATCATTAAGACATAATAAAATATAAGAGATACAACTTAGGAATAATGGGAGAATAAGTACGTGATTAGGGCATATGAGTAGTGTTAGCATTACTAACTTATAATGACAATGATCTCGTTGCACGCTTGGCATGGAATTAAGGTGAAAATCGAGGACGACGAAATTATTTCTAACGAAGCATTCACGTGTTCTTATTCTATGAACCTAAACGTCCCATTTTGCGATGAAAATCATACATTATGTCTAAAACGCAAGTAGTAGCAATAGTGTAGTGTAGCTAGTTATCATTTCAATAAAAGTGAATAAAATTAAATTTTGGAGATGCTTTGACACTTTATTCTAGCATTGCGTGAGGGCACGGCAATGGTTTAGTATGGGGGAGTGATGAGACTGCTTTTATACATGGTCTCATCGTCCAAAACGGCCTTAAAATGCATAAAATATCATAAAATAGACCAAATATATGCTCGTGTTTGTTACTTGTGTATTTTTAGGAACGGATATTGAGGAATTGGCAAAAGATCACAAGAATCAATAAAAAACGAACACGGGAAATGAAGTCGCACAATGAACCGGGCCCAAGTTTGGAATTTTGCAAAAAGACCCTTGAAGAATTGAAGATTGGCAAAATTAGTCCCTCATCTTTGAAGAACTTGTCACATTTGACCCTCCACATGTAAATTGTACAAGTATTATCCTTAATGTTTGAAGATTGTTCAAGATCAGTCCCTGGAATTTGAAGATAATACAAAAGAAACCCTTTGGAAAAGTTTTGGAATTAATTGTGCCACTTTTGACAAGTTATCAAAAGTTGATAAAGGCAATTTTGGCGCTGATGGGGTTTTAATACAAAGTGGAAAGAATGTGATAACTTGGGGACTCAATCTGCCAATTACCCAAACCTTCCCACCCAACCAGGATGTGACACCTCAGCCCTACCCACCCATTTACCCACCACCCACCCACAAAACCGACCCTACCCATTAGTCCAAACACTTTTAACCCGGGTTATAATTAAAACGTGGTCAATAAAGTCAAAACACCCCACTAACCATTTTTTTCCCACCATAACAGATTTTTAAATCTGTTTTACCCCAAAACGAATCAAAACCCACCCCTAATCTCACTTGAACCCTAATCCTACCCCAGATTAATTAACACTCAAAACAAGGGGTTAAACCCTAAAACCCTCCAGTTCACTAATTCCACTCACCCTCATCCTTTCCCACCTCACCCAACACACTCACATGCTTTGTGGACCCCTCCCCAGCCTTCCCCTGCTCCATCCCTTTCGCACCAAAACCCAAACCCGACCAGATAAACGTCCCATGTTTATTCCTTGGTCCCCAATACCAAACCAACGTCCAAGATCAATCCTACACAGCTGGAATGTCACTCTCCATCACATGGGCACAATTTGACCACTTTGAAGATTGAAGACCAAGGGCTTTTTAGGAATTCTGCATACTAGGGTTTTAGTTTCTAGTATTTTCCATTTCATTGTATAAATAGGAGTCGTATGTGACCCTATTAGCTTTGTTCCAGTTTTTCTTCAAAATACTTTGTAATTCCGTTTTTATAAAATTAAAGTTTGGTGTTTGTGTTTGAGCAATTTAATTCCTTTTAATGTTTATTTAAAGTTGTTATAAATTAATGAAGAGAAACTGAGTTCCAATTAAAAAGTGTAAAGGTTTGTGTTTGATTTTCAAAAAGGGTTCAAAAAGTTCAAAATTTCATAAATCACATTTCCTTGGAAGTGAAAGTGGAAGAGGAGAGTGGTTTGTGAGTTTGAAGATTGATTTAAGACGTGGTGTTAAAGTTTAAAAAGATTTGATAGAAGTTTTTAAGGAAGAAAAAAGTGAAAACAGATTATTGGATAGTTTCTTGTTTTCTTTTGATTTTTCTGTTTGCAGGTTAAATTTTTGGAGTGTGTTGCTGTTAAAGGTTCAGCATACACCCCAGTGTATTTGGAGGTGGATTGACATCCACAAAGGACTTGGATGTAAGTCCTTGAGGTAAAATCCCTTTTTCCTTTTTCATATTTCAGAAAAGTGTGGTTTATGTGATTTGCATGTTAAGTGAGTTTTTATGGTTTGATTTGTGTGTATATGGTATGATATGCATGTTAGATGTTGTTTGAATCAGTTTGAAATAGTTTTGAAGTGATTTGGTTGTTAAAAAATTGTTTTCAAGTTCTTAAGGGGTGTTTGGATGTGAGTTTTATGGAGGAAGCTTGTTAGATTTTGAAGATTAAAACGGGTTAGAATTGTTAAGTAGGGTTGTTTTGAGTTGTATGAGAGTTGTGTTTAAGTTTGGTCTTGTTTTGAAGCAAGTTTGTGAGTAAAAAGAGAGGGAGTGAATAAGTAGCCTAATCTGTCATAGCTACTTTGCTGCCTGTTTTTTTTGCTTGAAAATTGTGCTTGGAATCCTTAATTTGCTAGAGTGTAGGGTGATATAGGTTTGTTGTTCAGTTGTATGCTAGATAGTGAGTTTGTATGCAAATTTGGGGGCTTGGAAACCCATTAGTGTGCAAGCTGTTAGCAACAAAGGCCACCAGACCTTAGAAATTGCCTCAGCAACTTTGCTTTGCTTGTTTTGATTTGTTTGCAGTGATTGTGTGATAGTTGTTGTTGTTTATCTGCTCATCTTGACTCCTTGTGCTTCAAAGAGCACAAGGGTGCCTTTGTCATCCAAAAACATCCACAAAAAAGCTCACAAGCCAAGCCCTCTTGGTCTATTGCACACAAGTGAAAACACTTGTGTGCTCATCTGTCACCAACAAGAACTGGGCACGTTTTGCCCATTATTTGGACTTAATCTTGGTTAAATATTGTTTTGGATTTGTGTTATAAGGTTTAAAGGGTGTCACTGATTGATTTGGAAAGTTAAAAAAAAAAAAAGTTTTGCAAAAAGCATACCCGCAACGGGCTCGAACACGCGACCTCTCGCTGGAGGAGTAACGTGTTGTACCGTTGATCTAGATAGCTTCTTATGTTTCCTTTTCATTTCAAAAGTTACTTAACCCCTTTCTTCTTTTGACTTTTCTAAATAAGCGGTAGCTTATTTGCTCATTTTCAGCTTATTTATTAAGCATTTTGAGCTTATTTCATTTTTCCTAGGTTTTGAATTAGGTTTTAAGATTTTTCTGTTATAAAGTTTTATCTTTCCTTTTATTTAATTAATTTTTAGGATTATTTTTAGTTTTAAATTTAGAAAGTCATTAAAAAATATTAAACAGTAATAAAAAATACAAAAAAATAGTTTTTAGGTTTTAATTTGTATTTTTGAGGTTTACATATCATAAAGTTTTCAAAAACTTTAATTTTTAATTTTATTTAATTTTAGGGTTTTAAGACAAATTTAAAAATTAATATAAAATTAACTAAAAGGTTTTAGGAACTTTTGTTTGCATTTTCTTCTTAGTTAGAATATTTAGGAATTTTGAGAATTTTTTAGAATTTATTTGAGAACTTTTTATTTTTTAGAATATTTTATTATTATTTTATTCATTAAAATTCAAAGTTTAATTTTTAACCTTTTTTCATTTTTCCTAGATTCTAGATATTAAAATAGGACCTTTGTCACTTTCCAATTAATTTTTAGGCTTTTCAATTAATTTTTAGAATTAATTTAAGATTTAATAGATTTTAATAGTTTTTAGGAGTTTAAAAATAGTTTAATTTGGTTTTAAAATTTTTAAAAATAGTTTTTAGCTTAATTAGGTCATTTTTGAGGTTTACAAACTATAAAATCTTGTTTAGGGCTTTTTAATATTTAAAGGTGATTTTTAGGGCTTTAATTAGCATTAAAATGTCATTATTTAATTAATTAAAAGGTTTTGGCAAGTTTGGATTTTTTGTAAACTCTTAGAATATTATTTGGGATTTTTAGTAATTTTTAGGAATTTTTAGGTTAAAATTTTAAATTTTGCACTTTTTTACGTTCTACGTCGTAACTTTCTAGTAGTGTTTTCGCCTTATTTTTCTATTTTTTTCGTCTTCGTCATTTTCTCTTCTTTTCTTCTTGTTTATAATCAAAAACATAATCAATCATTCATTACACAACACACGTGCCTCCTCGAGAGAACGATCCCCACTCATTGGGTCATAACTTGTGGTTTTCATAAACCCCTCGTTAATACTTACCCTATTTACGTTCTTTTTCCTAAAAGACGTATTTCTACGACTATCAATATCATTCTTCCTTTTTTGATTAATTTGTGTTTGAGTTGATTAATCTTGTTAGCTTATTTGTGCTTATTGCTTATTTGATTGTGTTGATTATTTTTTACTTTTTTTTACTTTTGATGTGGTTAATTTTTATATCTTATTGGTCTTATTGCTTATTTTATGTTTTAGCTTTTTATTTGAGTGGATTTGTTATTTTAATGTTTTTAAAAAAGATTTTTTTTGTTTTGCTTAATTTTGTGATTTTTAGAGTTTTTTATTTGAGTTTTGTTTGGCTTATTTTATATATTAGTATAGCTTAATTTTAGCTTCTTTGCTTTTATTAGTTTTCGCTTATTTTTCCATATTTTATCAAAACCCTTATTCCCACTTCTAAAAAATTTATTCCGAATTTTACTTGAGCTTTTTATTCCGACTTTTTAGTTAATATAGATTCTGACTTTCATTTATATTCCCTCCAAAAAAAGGTATTCCGACATTATAAAAATCTCATTATTCCGACTTTATTTTCTTTCCCTCCAAAACATATAATCCGAATTTAGGTGTATTTTCTATATTCTATCAAATTCCGACATGTTTAAATTTCCATTTTCCGACTTTTTGCATATGAAATCCGACATTTTTTTTTAACAGAGAAATCCGACATTTGCTAATAAAAAAAAAAGATTCCTACATTTGTTTTTTTGTAGAATTCTGACATTGCATTTTAGTCTACCCCGTTTTCCGACTTTAAATAGACATTAAATGTTTCCCGCCAATTTGACATATATTCTGACATTCTGACATGTTCAATAGCATGTTACCCGAATTTTACTAGTTAACAGATTGAGACATTTTTTTAGCATTTGTTTATTGTGATTTTGACATTTTCGAACCATAATCCGACTTATATTGTTTTTAATTTCCGACTTTTGATAGTGTATTATATATTCCGACTTCTTGTTATTTTTCTGCTATTCTGACATTCAAACAATTTTATTTTATTCAAACTTTGATAACATTTTAATATCCCGACTTTTATACATTTTACAAAATTCCGACTTTAATACTTTTTAAGTCAATTTGTATTCCGACTTTTTAAATATTTTTGGATTCCGACTTTTGCTTATTTTTATTATATTCCGACTTTTACATTTTAATTTTATTTCGACTTTTACATTTTTATTTTTATTTTATTTCAAAATTTATTTTTTATTATTTTTTTATTATTTTTTTATTCCGACATTTATTTACTTTGTTTTATTTTCACCATTTTTTACGTTTATTCTCTTTTTAAGTAGAAACAGATAACTAATCTTTCTTTTATTCACCAAAAACAACTAAGTCCACTTTGAACTGAAGATCAATTTGATAAGACGCACAAGAACATTAATTTTTCTTAATTAAAAATCAGTTATTAACGGTTCTACAACATTATCTTGAAATCAATTTATAAAAGATCATATTATAGCATCATCACTAATCATAGTCACATACCAATATAGTCACAAATAGCTTAACCTAATATAGTAATCAAAGTAACAAATGGAAAAGTGTAAGAGAACATCATACTTAGATTTGATCGAATGAACGAGTACACAAGTGTCACGATTGTATCGTTCCTCCAAGAATCGAAGAGTGAAATACTCTCGTTACAAGTATTTCCCAAAAGTGGATAATACTAAAAATACAACTAAGAAGCTAAGAATACTCAGATTAGAGTAGTAGTTTAAAGATGAGATATGTCAAATGAGTAAAAGTGGCTCCTATTTATAGTGCTGGCTGAGAACAAATGTGTGCCGCACTTATCGGAAAGTGCGCCACACTTTGGATGTGGGAATGTGCCCACACTTCTGACAATGTGCGCCGCACTTTTGTGCGTTCCAAAATCTTTTTTCAATAGTTTGGATAAATTGCACAATAAGGACCCTTCTTTGTATTTTCTTCACTTTGCTTCTCCATACTTCATACCTGCATATAAAACGCAATATATTAAGTATCGAAAGCTCTTATTTATAATACAAAGTGGCATTATAATAACACGTTGAATATGTATATTTTGGTCGTTATCAGAGACGATGGGTGATGAGGCTGCAATTATACATAGTCTCATCGTCCAAATCAGGCTTAAAACGCTTAAAATATCATTAAAATACCCCAAAATATGCTTGTGTTTGTTCATTGTGTATTTTAGGTACGTATATCATGAACTCACCAAAAGATTACAAGAATAAAGCAAAAATGAACACGGGAAACGAAGTCGCACAAAGAACCGGACCTGAATCATGATTTTCCAATTAAGTCCTTAAAGTTTGAAGATTTGTCAAGTTTGGACCCTCAAGAATTGAATAATTGTCACTTTATACCCCTCATTGATCATTGTTTACATTGGGGTCCCTAAAGTATCAAGACATGCCAAGAAAAGCCCTTGAAGAAACCCATTATTTCATTTATGGTCCTTGTTATAAAGTTTGAAAAGCCCTTGTGCCAATTTTGACAAATTAATGAAACTTATAACAAAGGAAATGGAGTAATTTCTGGGAAGACTTATTATGAACATTTTTTAGAAATTCAGGGACCAAAAGTGAGCAGACATCCAAAGTCCACCATCCAGTCATAAGCCTCCACATCACCCCTCAACCAATCACACATCACCACCTTACAACACCCCACCACGTCATAATCCGCCACAACCCATTTAGTATTAATTAAATTTTTTTAAACATGATTTATAATACTTAAAATTGGCGCTAAATATGCACTGTTCACAAATCACCCGTAATATGCTACTTCCTTAATTCGATGAACACTAATTCCCCTCTCTCATATAACTCAAAATCATTACCCCAACTGCTCTAGATCACCAATTAACCCCATCCTCACTTAATCCTACACCCAAAAACATTACCCCGTGACCTCCAAGGGTCCCACTTGTATGCCCCTTCTCAACCAAAAGAGTCAAAGAGAGAATCATGCCAGAATATCAACGTCTCGTGATCATTCCTTTGTCCTAGAGGATTGTTTGATGGCCATGATCATCCCAACAGCTCTCATTCCAACTGGCATCACGTGAAGGCATTCTTTTAACCAAGAATTCATACAAGACCAAGGGCAAATTTGGACTTTCATTAGTTAGGGTTTCCATTTTTTTCATGTACAAGAATGTTCCTTGTTCGTGTATAAATAAGGTGTCATGTACCCTATTCTAGCTTTGTTCCAGATTTCTCATTTTCTAAACTTTTTAATGAACAATAGTTAAAGTTCGTTTTAAACCTTGCATTTGAGATTTTTGTGTTCCTCTTTACCTGTTTTCCTTAGAGTAATGTTTACATCATTTGCAATTTCATTTTAGATTTATCAAAATTTTTATTAAACAAAGATTATTTGATCAAAAGTTTTTGAGATCCAAAGTCAAGTAAAAGAGTTTTAAAGGGTGACTGACAATCACCATTTAAGTTTTTTACTTGTCTTTGTTAAATTTCAGTTGGTTACAAGTGGATACAAGAGAAAAGTATTTTCAGATTTTGTTTAAATCTTTCAAGATTTTCCAAAAAAAACCTTTATTGTTTTCTTACTATTTACTGTAGCATAAGCTACCACAAGCCTGACAAGCTTGTGATAAGCTTATACTACCTGAAGTGTGTTTCTTTAGTTTGCTTTGTTTTATGCAGGAACCAAATAGAAGACATAACCCTCACATAACTGTTGTAGTTTTGTGAGGGTTTGGACTGTTGTAGTCCCTATTTCTCTCATTCCATTAAAACAGCCATCACAAAAGCCATAAACTCATCTTTTCTAGCTACATGGAGATGGCTTATCAGCCATAGTGGGGCCCGGATGAGGGTCCTACAAGGTACAAACCTGGGCTTGAACCCTTCTTGCTGTTTGAAAGTGATGCTTATGTGTTTTGGTGTGACAACCGCGGTTTTGAGGTTCGTCACTTAGTTTTATATTGTGCAAGTTACGTGTCTTTACGTGTTTATGTGCTAATTGGTTTGTATAGGTTGTGGTTTGGATATCATTTCGGGTAGGGGTACCTTGTGAGTGAAACGATGTGTGATAATTTCATGTTCATGAGCTCATAATATGGTGACTATGAAATGAGATGGTGTTGTTTAGTGGTTTTACGTATACGTATATGTATTATAGAAAATCGTATTTTCACGGTTTAGGGTTTTGCATTTAGGGGTCTCAGAAGAGGTATTTAGTCATGGGAATAATTTACGAGATGGTTTTAAATAATTTACGGGATGGTTTTGCATTTAGGGGTCTCGGAAGAGGTATTTAGTCATGGGAATAATTTGCGGTTTTGAGGTTTCGGAAGCTTTAGGAGCTGAAATAAATTTAGAGAATTTAAGGTAATAATAATTAATAGTTAATTTACAGTAATATAATTGAAAAAGTCGGCCATAGGGTATTGGACTTGGTTTTGGGCCGAATTTTGCTTAAGGAATGGAAGGGGGCCCAGTTTGAGTACTATTAGGCCTCCTGGTTAGTTTTAATTAGCCATACTAATCCCTTTAGCCCCAAAAATGATTTTTCATTCTCCCAAACTTAATATCAGTCGTGATTAACAATGGTGGATCAAGAAAACCCAATTATTCAATTATGGTTTAAGGTATGCACTAAAACTATGCTTAATTAACGTTTAATTTACGTATGTAACCTAATATGATCGATAAGGGTTTGACATTCATAAATTTTTATTAAGTTTTATTAATAATCTATAATTAATGATATAATTAATGGGTTTTTATCATTGGAAATCGTTTTTAGGTTTTAATTCGGGTTTATGTATGATTAATTAGATTAATTATGAGAAAATCATTTTTAAAAACTGGGCAGAATTTTAGGTCACTTGTTTTAATCATATATAGAGTTATACACACTTTTGAGTTGCGATCAAATGACCCCTGGAAAGAGAATTGAGTTGGCTTTCAAATTCAAGAAACGAGAACTAAATTGGAGGTCTAAAAGTGGGTCAAAAACAGGTTACAATAGTCGGAGGTCAAAACAGTTTTGAAATCAGTCGGGTTTAAATTAATGTTTTAAGATGGTTAGGGTACTTAGGAATATAATTGGACCTTCAAACTAACATGAGACTTAGATTATATATTAAATAAAAGATCTGGAGGAGGGCTAAAAAATGGGTTAGGGTAAGACCGTATGATCATAAGAAACTTTTCATATGTTCAAAATCAGTAAATTCTGGATAGGTAAAAGTATATATATATATATATATATATATATATATATATATATATATATATATATATATATATATATATATATATATATATATATATATATATATATATATATATATATATATATATATATATATATATATATATATATATATATATATATATATGGAGGCCTTAACAATATCTTTAAGGTTATGGCCAAAGGGGAGAGTTAGCTAACACATGTAAGGGCATAGGGTTTCTTTTACAGGGCATGTTATTTTGGTTAAGGGGGTGTTCGACCAATAGTTTGAAGTATGAAAAAGGGACTGTTTTGGTTTATATGTTAACCAGACGAGTTATGAACGAAACTAAGTTAAGGGCTTTATATAGGGGTGTAATGAGATTCATATGGCATATAAATGGGGTTAAGTTGTAGGATAAGGTTAGATATCCATCATAGATTGATGAGCCATTTTGGTATGTGGTTCATGTATTGATTGTATACGTTTGTGTGTTTAGATTTGTGCTAGAGCGCTGGTACTTGGAGAAGCTTGTTCAGATGAGTTTCATAGTCCCATGTCTTTTTTATGATTTGCTTTCTAGATGGGATGGAAGAGACACTGTATGGTTTTGTAAAGAATGTTGTGAATGTTTTTATGGTTTGTGATGGACTTGTGTGTACACTTATGTGATTAACGGCTATGTGATTCTTGATTGTGTTTATGATTTGGATCGGGGGACACGTACCATCTCAGTTATTATGGTTTGACTTGGTACCAAGGGGATGTTGACAAGGCGGGGCCTTGGAATTGGTTCATAGGTGTATGGGCGCCTATGGGACCATGGTTATTGGTAAGGCTTGGAGCCTTGGAATTGTGGGTATTGGTAAGGCTTGGAGCCTTGGATTTGTGGTGATTGGTTAATCTTAAATGCTAGTTGTTAATACATAATTATAGCACATTGTCCATATGTTCTTTTGTTAATGGTTGTTATTCACAGCTTATAACTGATTTGGCGGTGGAGTCTAACCTATAACTCTCATCAACTTTATGTTGACGTGTTTTAGTGTCTCTTTCAGGTGAGAATGTGGTTAAGCATGAGAATAGGAGTGGCTAGCTGGAAGGCTTAGAATTGCATTTGGAGGAACCCCCTTTCCTCTTAGTCTTTATTTATGTTTTAATAAGTGATACTTTGTAGACACCTATATGTTTGTTATTTGTTAATTGTATGTATTTGGTAAGAGGTAGACATGTTACCTACTTACCTAGACGCCTGCATTGTTTGAGGTATCTTCATGACATTGTGTCACCATTTATGATATTTCCATTTCATTTAGTTATCTCTATAGACACGATATTGTTGTGATGATATCCATACGTCGCGTCCCATATTCTGCCATGGTGGGGTGTGACAGAATGGTATCAGAGACAATGGTTATAGAGAATTAGGTTGCCTAGCCTAGTCTATAGCTTAAGGATCCATGCATATAGGCGTAAGAGGATTACGTGTGGTCTTGATTGTATTTCCTAAATTTTAATTTTTGTGAATTTTGAGTAGTATGAGTTGAACTGTAGTTGCCCATACTTTGGGATACCCCGGGTAGGGTCAAAATTTGCGGAATTATCAACGGAGATGTCACAAGGGTGGATCGATAGCGCATAGTTCATAGAGCATAAGATAAGGAGTTATTTAAACCAGATTACATGATTTTTAAACAAATTTATAAAAATTGTCTTCAACATGATAAAAGTAGATTGTTTATGTTTCCCAAATAGAACCCCTGACGAGTCCTAAAATGCATAGTACAATGATGCTTGATTCCATGCACATATCACGTACTAACTTCATTTTCTGAGAAAAACATGCTTAGAGGGTCAACATAAAGTTGGTGAATTTACAGGTTTAACAATAATTAGTTTGGACATACATTAATCATGGAAGTAACAATGCACAAAGCGTTCTTACTAAAAAGAGTAGATTATATTTGCTATTACTCGAAACTGTAGCTTAACCTTCCATTGTCCTTAATAGATGAGGACATAGTGTCTTACAAAAAGACACCCAAACCCAGTTCCAACATGGTATACATCTGTTGTCCCGGCCAAGGCACAGTGAGCATGACTCACCTAGATGGGGATGGTCAATCCCTAATAGATCTATTTATAACATTCGGGCGATTTAGAATAATTTAACAGTTTCTATAATAGTCAATCATAGTCAAGTTTATACAATTCAGTTATGTCCATTAAAAGTAGTTGCATGTTTTCTCCCCCGTAGAGGAAAAGTTTATCAATAGTTTATATGGGGCTGTAAACTCACCTGGGAGTTGGCAATAGTTGTATAACATGAATATCCAAATAATGCTCACGCCAAAAGTTATGCCTAATCAAATAGTATAGTCTAAATAGATAGTACAAAGAACATATGTGTATGCTTATGCAGATTTTTAATCAGTTTATTAATGCTACAGTATTTATCTAAATAACTGTAGTACTAGTATTAACAATATCCATTTAAACTTATCTATATAAGTTTCATTTCTAAGTAACATAAAATGTCTTACTTATGATACTAGTTTGCATTCGTAGTATATGTACTAATATAACCATTCAAACTTACAATTAAGTTTCCTATTTAAGTAGACATAAAATAGCTTACTTATAATATTAGTTTACGTTCGCAGTTCATGTATTATTAACATCCATTTAAACTTACCCTTAAGTTTTATATTTAAGTAAACATAAAAATGTTGTACTTGAAATATTAGTTTACGTTCGTAGTACATGTATTAGTAATAACCATTTAAACTTACAATTAAGTTTCCTAATTAAGTAGACATAACATGTCTCATTCACAATATTAGTTTATGTCTGTAATACATGTATTAATAATAACCAATTATACTTGAGTTCCATATTTAAGTAGACATCAAATGTTTTACTTATAACTTTCATAAAATGACAGATTATTACCAAAATGGTCCTCCTAGTTATATCTAGGTTTTAGAACTTTCATAAAATGACAAAAACAGTCTCTAGGGTTTCTTTAAGGTTCGGATTATTACCAAAATGGTCATTAGGGTTATAAAATGACAAAACAACTTTTAGAAACTTTCCAAAATAGTCCCTAGGGTTTAATATGCCACGGATGGTATTGCTTAAACCCTAGACTTTCAGATAATTACATTTTCAGTCCTTGTGTTTACTAATTTATCAAAACAAGTTTCATAAGTCACGGTTTTAGTCCTTAAGTTTCATAAATTGTCATTTTAGTCCAAAAGTTTTTATAAGTTATATTTTATTATAAAAACTTTTATTTAAACATTCAAAATATTATATGGGTTCATTAAATGGGCTAAAATATCTAATGGGCCGATTAGTGGGCCTAATTATATTTTAAGTCCACTAACTTGTTAAATGGGCCTTTAAAACATTTATTGGGCTTAAATACATTTCTAAGTCCATTAATTAACTAAATGGGCTTAAGCATACTCTTAAGTCCATTAAAATACTAAGATTTGTCAAATGGGCTTATTAGGTCCATTAAGTCTTGGGCTAATGTTGCATGGGCTTGATTAGTCCATGAATACTACTTTTTCATTTTATGTAAGTATTAATCTAGGATTTTCTTATAAGCTTATTATTAGCTTATCCATATTTAGTTTTAAACCTTAATAAAAGAATAAAACTCATAGTTTATTTTATGTGATGTACCAAATGAGATCTAAATGTGTTACAATGTTGCATGCAAGTCATAAGCTCTAATATGAGCTTATAACTCACGACTATATTTAATTATAGCTTATTAAGATGAGTCAAAACTTGTTTTAAGGTTGCATGTACTTATAAGTGTCCCCAAAATAAGATCTAGCTATGTACAAACCAAGAAACCAAATCATAAATCCATATATACATACTTATAGCCCACGGCTATAATTTTAATCTTGGTGTTTCCAAGATGGAATTTTTAGCTAATTATATGTCTTGTAATTATTTATAAAATATAAAATAATTATCTAGGCTTATTGCATGTTTCCAAGATTATCACAATTCCAAGAAAACAACATATAGCTCACGGCTATATTGTTTTCTCCCAATGTTCCCATAAGATCTATAAGCTTGTTTTATGTTTATCATGTTAAGTTAACTCTTAACACTAGATCTAGGTTTTATATTAGCATGCATGTATATTTAAAACCCATTCAAAGTCATACATAACCCACGGCTATATATGTACACATAATTTATTTTAGTGATTTTTAGTAGTCCATTTCACATGTAATAATACATATTCTATCATTAGAAACTTAGTACATAAATCATAAGTGTCCATTAAATCTTGTCGTGACCTTTAAGGTCATGGTCTTTCATGGTTTTTAAGTTACACAAGTTTACTTTATGAGATCTATGATTATTAGTTAACCAAAATCCCAAAGAGTAAGATGTGTACCCCATGCTACATTTAAATTCATAAAATGGTTCATATGGTTTTTAATCAAGCTAAAACATAGAGTACTAGTCATTGGTTTCTTTATTAAACAGATTTTAACCATGACTAATGGTGCTCAAATATATGCCGTGACCTTTAAGGTCATGGTTCTTATCAAATCTAGATTTTTAACAAGGTTTGTTACATGTGTTTATAGATGGATGATGATGCATGCAAGTAAAAATGAAGAAGCATAAGGAGTATACCTTTCTTGCCTAAAAGTTACCAAGGGAGATCTAGATGACAAAGGAGATTAAAGGTCTAATCTAGAAGATGATGAAAACCCCCTAACTATAACCAAGCTGTGACCTTTAAGGTTTCGGCTAGGGCTTGTTATAGTGATTCCAAAGATGATGATGCTACTAAATGATTAGTAGTTAAGATGGGACAAGGATCTAGTAGATTTAATGAACAATCTTGGATGTATATGGCTTAAAGCCGAATCATTTGAGTGAGAAAGGTGAAGAGAGAATGAGATTGGATTGCATGAGAGAATGAGAGAATGTATGTGTGTGTTTTTCGGCTTAAAGGAGAAAGAGAAAGCCAAGGAAAAAGGCATGAGTGCCTTGGTAAGAACACTTGTGCCAAGTGTAGCCTCTTGTGTTTCCAAAGCATCTCTTCTCCTTCCACATATGCATGTGTGCCGTGTATAGCTAACCAAAGGGTAATAGGCTTTGGTTTGGGCTTATGTTGAGCTAGCACACAAGGAGTATATGGTCTTGGGCTAGTCGAAGAAGGTTTAAACATGTTCATGGTATACATACATACATACATACACGGCTACACATACAATGTGTAGCATGTTTTCCAAATTTGATTAAGCGTTGTGTATACCCCAAATATTGATTATACATTTTATTACTTGTTTCTCCTAGTTTTAAGTACATGGTTTAAGTTATGTAGTTATTTACAACAAGTATGAATGTAAAAGTATAAGTACATAATGGACAAGTTCACACACATCTTATATAAATAAACACATGAGAGAGTGTTCTAGGATTATTGGGTGAAACTTTATTATATTAAATCATGGTAAAATCATGGATTTTACAGCACCACCCCGTTATTTTAGCTTTGTCCTCAAAGCTACTAAAAACGTAGTTATCTTTTAAGTGAAAGATGTTCTAAATTCATGGTTCATCTTGGACACTCTCTCAGGAACGGATGGTGACATTAACGCGAAGTGGTCTATATCTAGGTTACCTTTATACGTCCGGTTGAGCAGTAATGGAGGCTTCTGCTACTACGGGTGGACAGAAGGTGATGCATAGAGATCTTTATCCGGGTCGCACTATACATCCGATTGAGCAGTAACGGACACTACTGCTACTATGGATGGATAGAAAGCAATGCGAAGAGATCTTTATCCAGGTCGCACTATTCATCCGATTGAGCAGTAACGGACACTGCTGCTATGGATGGATAGGAAGTAATGCAAAGAGATCTTTATCCGGGTCGCACTATTCATCCGATTGAGCAGTAACGGACACTGCTGCTACTATGGATGGATAGAAAGCAATGCAAAGAGATCTTTATCCGGGCCGCACTATTCATCCGATTGAGCAGTAATGGAGACTGCTGCTATGGATGGATAGGCGTGGGCTTTTCAACGGGGGTGCCAATTACATCCTTCCAAGAGCTGGGAAAGGACCCATGGCATTGTGGATTTGGTTAGGAGGGAAAATCTACTTCAGATGGTTTCTGGTATGAGGAGGACACGCCAACATGTTTTATATGCTGGGAAAGCTGAGGATGCACTACTTCTGCATCCTTTTCACTGGGGAGATAAATGTTACATCTCCACACCCGATGGTGAAAATTGGGGGTTGAAGGTAAAATAAAATAAAATAATATTTTAACTAGAACCCCTCATATATCAACAACTATACGCGGAAGACTTGTTGTTATACCTCAAGCTTGTGGGATACAGACATTTGTTAATAGTACTAAAGCTTCTACCCAGCAGAGAGGTTAAGATTTTTGTTGATGGCGATTGGGTAGGAGTTGCAAAGAATCTGCTTCATTCGCAGTGGGGCTGAGCGAAAGGGGCGTAGAAAAGAAGTACCTCAAATGGTGGAAATAAAAGAAGATACTAAGAATAAAGAAGTGCGCGCCTTGCGGGGTGCTGCAAAAAGGGTCATGCATCCACTATCACTGGTTCAAAATTCGTACAAATTTTGATTTTTAGGGAGAGGAGGTTATACCTCCCAAGGTTCGGTGGATGTTGGTATTGTCGAACTAATTGGACCCAAAGAGGGAAAAGGTATGTCCAAAAGCATGGGGCATTCAACATCTCTTTACGAGGGATGTCGAACACAGCCCTACAAGATACACCCATTGTGAGTTGGACATGTCTTCTAGGTTTAGAGTTGCCTAAGGTGGCGGATATAACCCTACAAAATACACCCATTGTGTGTTGGATGTGTCTTTCAGGTTTAGGGTTGCCTATCTCGTCACGTAGGGAGAAACAAGTTAGGAAAATTGGGCATCCTTTGACCAAGTATTTCTAGGATTTGGTGCTAGAAATGACACTAAATCTAGTGTTGATTATATTGGGGTTACCGTCCCCTCGTATAATCAAGGTTTCATCTCCCCAAGGTATACGAACCAGTTTTTGATCACATAAGATAACTGCATGATACTTTGCTAGCCAATTCATGCTAATGATGACATCAAAGCTACCAAGACCTACTGGAATCAGATAGATGTAAAACGGGTGATTGGAAAAAGGTTTAAGGTACAACCTCGAATGATGGTGTCAACCGTCACAACTTTTCCGTCGGCTAGTTCTACCGTATAGTAGGGGTCTAAAACTAATGGAGTGATTTCCAATACCTTACTAAATTCAGTAAATATAAAACTTCGTTCTGCCCCGGTGTCAAACAAGACAGATGCATATCGTTGGTTTAGTAAAAATGTACCGGTGACGATGTTGGAATCTGGATTGTCTTGGGCATTGCCAGCCATGTACACTTGCGAGGAAGTTCCCTTGTTTTCCTTCTTCTGGTTGGCCAACTTCGGACAGTCGGGTCTCACGTGTCCAGGAGTTACACATTCGTAACATACTACAACTCTATTTGGTCCACTGTTGCTTCCACCTGTGGGGTTTCGGTTTCCCTGTTGCCCACTTCCGCTCCCACGAGCATTGGACTTTCCTTTGTTGCTGTTTTCGGGGTTGTTATTGGGTTGAACCGGGGTAACAACATTTTCCTGACAATAACGATCAAAATGGCCTTGTTGTCCGCACTTGTAACATCCCTGGCATTGTCCTCCGGCAACATGATGATAGTTTCACTTTGGACACTTAGGCTTGGATCCTGAGTAGTTCTTAGTGCGGGTTGTGGGAGTAGTATCATCAGCTTGTCCAACGTTTTTCCTTTTGGAAGGCTGCTGGTGCTGGCTACGAGAGCTTTCATCTGACTTCCTCTTGTTATCCGTTTGCTTTTCAGACAAATTACGGGCTCGCTTGTTGATCAGCTCAGTCACAAATTCCATAGCACTCCTAACGGTAGTGGGTCGTGATGCTAGCACACTGTCATGGATGTTGTCAGGGAGTCCGCTGACATACTTCTCAATCTTGTCGCTCCTTTGAGGGAACATTCTGGTGCACATCAAGCTTAACTCTTGAAATCTTTGGTTGTACCAAAGGATGTCATTGTTCTTGCATTTTAGATCCCACAGCTCTATTTCTAACTTCTTCATTTCTCCTCTATGACAGTACTTCTCAGTCATCCTCTCTTTGAGGTTGGCCCAAGTGAGAGTATAAGCAGTGTCATGTCCAAGGGTAGCGACCACAGAGTTCCACCAGGTAAGGGCGCTCTCGAGTAGTGTGCATGTGGCAAACTTAACTCTGTTCTCGTCAGCACAACCGTTGATGCGGAAAACTGTCTCTAGTCTCCCAAACCATTGCATCAATTCAACAACTCCTTCTTTTCCTCGGTAGTATGAGGGTTTTCACTTCAAGAATTCGGGGTAAGAACAACCCCTGTTGGTGTTGTTTCTGCGCATATTGAGGTTTGGATCATTGTTTTCATTTGGATCAGCTCCTCTGGCTGCCATAGCTGTTGTAATGCCCTCACTTATCATTTCCCTGAGTTGTACAGCGGTGACATTTTGAGTAGCTTCTGGAAATTCAGTATTAGCAGCGTTTGAAGTGGTTGCATTATTGGGATTTGATCTCATAATCACCATTTGTCTATAATCATACACAAAATGAGATTATTGGTTCAAACGTTAGTACAGTTTTATATTTTTTGCACGGGGAAAATTCATGCATTGATTTCATAACAAATTTGGATAACCTGTCAAGATCTCATAATATAATATATTGCACAACTAATATAATAAAGAAAGTGATTACATGCTATTTCCATAGGAAATTTAACATCCATCTAGCATAACAAAAACCAAGTCATAGGCCTGTCAAGCCATGCCTAGGGTAATGATACCCACAATCTTTAATACATTACATCCCAAAAATACATGTCCAAAAGAAAAGATACAGTACAGGATTACATCACCAAAAGCTGAAAAGAAATAAAAGTACAAAAATCCTATACCAAGACAGCTAGGGTAATACAAGGTTTTACCTCGTATAAAAGAGATTCGTTATTCCAATCTTTTCGAATTATCGTGTGACTCAGTCGTTCTTGGTGTAATATAAAGGGAAAAGGTAATCTATTTTAAACTAAAAGTAAAATGAAAATGTAAATGTCGTTAAGTAAGTGGAAGTTGAAACTAAAATTTAATGCTTAAAAGTAAATGACGAAAAATTAAAAACTTTAAAAAGTAAATTTTAAAAACTAAATAAAAATGAAAACTTCAAAATAAATCTAAGTTAAGACAATTAAAAATAACTCTAAGTAAGAATGGCGGGAAAAATTAAATTGACAATTAAAAGTAAAAATAGAAAATAGAAACTAGGACTCCATCGGAATATTCTGGTTTCGGAGTCCCATCGGAATGCTACAGTCGGAAAGCAATCGGAATAAGCAAAAACAAATCTATCGGAATAACCAATAAGTTCTGTTCTATCAGAATGTAGAAAAGGAAAGCTATCGGAATAATGTAGAAAAGTAAAGCTATCGGAATGCCGATCGGAATTACCGTCGGAATCCAAAACCCTAATCCGATACAACGATCGGAATAAAAGTGAAGGCTGTCGGAATCAAAAGCCCTTTTCCGATACAAGGTATCAGAATACTTGGTCGGAAAGGGTAAACCCTTTTCCGATGGCTGTAATATACAATAAGCAAACCAAATAAGCAATGATTTAATAAGCACAAATAGAAACTTGCCCAAATGAATAATAGAAAGAACTAAATAAGCTCGAATAAGAAACTTTTAAAACACTAAACAAACGAGATTTATAAGATAAACTACAAGAAAAAGATTAAACTTATGAACACATATAAAATTGAAATAAACATAAAGATTAAAACTAGAAGATCAAACAAATCAACAAAAGATTAAAAAAACAAGAAGGGAAGAATGAGAATGATTAAAAACTTAAATGTAAAAGATTAAAGATCAAAGATTTGACACAAGATTAAAGAAAGCTTGAAAAACATTAATAAAAGCTAGAGAGAGAAAGTAAATTAATCTACTCATAATTACCTTATAATATTAAAACTATCTAAAATTATCTAACCACCTCCTAATGACATATTAGGAGGGTATTTATAGGAGGAGTAAAACGTTGATGCTTTCTTCATTCTTTCTTCTTGTCTCGACTCGATTTAAATTCTTTGTCTTTCTCCACGTCGTCTCGGGATTTGTTGAAATAAATTGAACTCGTCTTATAATTTTCTTCTTTAATTAAACTTGGTTCTTCGACTTCATTAAACTTCCGTCTTCAGACTTTTTCTTCGATAATCATCAGAATAGGCCTTGGACTTCCGTTCTTTTTTGCACTCTTGATCTTTTGACTTCGTCTTTTCTTGTTTTCATCGATAAAAGCCCGTGAAAGCCCGTGTTTTCTTCCTTTTTCATCTTTTGGTCCTAAAACACAATAAAAACACAAACCACGCATAATTCTGACATTTACGACATAAAATACACGTTTTGGCTTGGTTATTATTATAATTAAGTGGTAAAAGGATAAGCGTTTTCACACTTATTAAATCCCCTACACTTGACCATTGCAATGTCTTCATGCAATGCATTAATTACAAAGAAAGTTTTACATTTTCCATCATAATCAATCCACCTTGGCCTTTATTAAACATAAGACATTAAGATGGAAAATTATAAAGTATTCAAAGGAAGAAAAACAAGTAAAAAGATCAAAAACTTACCTTAGGGTTTTGGAATGTCATGAATTTTTATCACCCTCAAGTTTCACGTTCCCCAAACCAAGCTTAAAAACGAGATCATTAATATTATAAGTTAGCAATCTAACACAAACTCACGTTGACCAATTATTCACTTAGACTCCCTTATTACAAGGTGTATCTCTTATATTTTATTGATGTCTTTAATGATCACAAGGATGCATTGTTGACTTATTTTGATAGTTAATTTAGGCTGAAAATGTAACACCCCCAAATTTATACAACTCAGTACAGCGGAAGACTAGTTGGTGTTACGGGATAGCACATTACTCACATCATAGACAACGCATAAAAATCGCGTCGTTTATTAATAAAGCATTTCCATTCATAATTATCAAAGTTACATCAGTCCCAAGTCATATTATTTCATACAAAGTTTTTACAAAGTATTTGAATGGAAAATATTGTTTGAGTGCGGGCCATGAATTCTTGTCGTCTTCCCGAGAATTACCTTCAAGTACCTGAGATAAAACATGTTAAAAGAAAAGGTCAGCGATAACGCCGAATGAATTCATAGAGTTTAATAAATTCCATCAATATAACTTTGGTATAAAATTAGTACCAAAAATCATTTCGTACAAATTATTGTAAAAAGTCATTTTATACAAATCCTTATTGAAAATCATAATATAGGCATTTGCCTTAAAAATTATTATACGAGTCAATGTCGTAAAAACATCATACAATACGTCTTATGACGTTGTATAAAATCAAATAAAAACCGTTATATGAATATGGTTATGAAAACCAAAACACAAACATAATATCATTAGTATGACCCTGCATTGCTAGTCAGGCAATACATCGTAATTCGAAGCGTCTAGTAGTATTTCGTTAGTTTTTGGATTATTATAAGCCGCATGACATTGTTACCTTACTAAACCAACAACGGGTAGCTAACCCGATACCAATTTTGCCCATCTAAAGTAGCGTGTCGTCACAAAGGTCACGCTATGGAAATCTTCTCATACATAAATTCGCTTACCAATCAATGTGGCACGACGGGGATCAACCGTCAAGGCGCGAACTGGGGTGATCGTCCCCAAATAGTACTATTAAATGCATAAGCGTCTACCAACTCCCGGTAGTTCACAATTCATGCTAATGGGACTTTTAGTGACATAACCTAACTTTAATAATCCATTTAATTTCATCTATCGGGTCCTTTAATCATTTATCGGGTCATACAATCGGGTCATT
Source organism: Glebionis coronaria (assembly GCA_025667525.1). Classification (NCBI taxonomy): domain Eukaryota; kingdom Viridiplantae; phylum Streptophyta; class Magnoliopsida; order Asterales; family Asteraceae; genus Glebionis; species Glebionis coronaria. The sequence goes on from CM046875.1 coordinate 206,230,352, forward strand.
CAATCATTCGGGTCCAAATCAATAAACAAGCAATCGGGACAAATGGTGTCCTATTTTATAAAAACTAACATGTTATCTCCCTCGCGGGTTTATAAAACATTTATAAAAAAAACATTTAAAAGAGTGCGAGGCTATGAACTCACGTTGATGTGGGAAGGCGGGTTATCGGCAATTCGGATGTACGGTACGTGCTTCAATCACGGAAACCTATATAAATAATAATCGGTCTTAGACGTTTGTCCAATGACTTTATAAAAATAACAATTATGTATACATATGATGATTATATATATATGATGATCAAGTGGGTTTACATATTCTCGTTTACTCATTTTAGTGTTACATGTCGATAACTTTTATACTAGTTTACTAGTTTTACCCATTTACGTGTTTTAAGTCCATTAAACTTATTATAAGTTCCTTAACTTGTTTTAATCCTTGTTATAATTATTTTATCAGTATTTAAACTTCACAAGTTGGGCCCAAATGGGTTAAGCCCAATAATAAGTTTACAAGTGTTTTAGTCCATTTTTGTTGTATTATTAGTCCAATAACGTTAATTTAGCTCGTAAATGTCCGTATTTCTTATAGTTCGGGTTTTATCGGTTTTTACTTGTTATACATGTCTATATATCAGTATAAAAGTTTTATAAAGTTTTCATTAGACGGGTCCAACCATCTAAGTTTTGTTTAACAAAAACGTTAATTTTTACGGTATTAGCCGAAAAAGTCGTAAAAACAATGTTTATAGTTTTATAACTTATAAGTATTATTTCACTTCCATTTATATAAGTTATTCATTCATTTACCCTTTTAAATATTTATAAGTTTTATAAGTTAATGGGTTTTCATTTATATTTTATACTATTAAATTTGAGTGCTTATATAATAGTATTATTCTTTAATTTCCAAAAATCTGATTTTTATCTTCACTTTCACCAAAACTGCCATATCTTCAGTTCTATATGGAGATAGAAGCTCAAATTTTTATCACATAAACTACATGATATGTGCTACATTTAACTCACTTATAGCTACTGTTGAATCATCTTCTAAATATTTTCTAAAAATCGTCCAAAACAGTAACCTCAGATTTATACCCTCAACTTGTTTTGATCATATCTCACTCATTACTTTGATTCCATTGCATGACCAACTCTCACATGTGTACAAGACCCATAGCTTACTGTAAATCCATTCTACTTCATCATTTTATCAGTTCATAACATGTTTCTTTACTGTTTTATACAGCCATCAAATTTAACCAAGATTTACCCATTTTTACTTGTAATTTTTCATCTTTTTATCCATGATTATCAACAACAAATTCCCACATAACATTTTTATCATCATATAATCATCATATACATATACAATAGGAAATAAAATACATGTTTACATAATCAAAATAACAAGAAGATGAGGAGGACAATCTTTATACCACCAACTTGATGTAGGTTATGAGTTTGACATTGTTTTGGATGGAGAAACTTATGATGCACCAAGACCTCCTTCATGACCACCATTCTTCATAGAAACCTTGTGGAAAATCAGCCTCAAGACACCATGAAAACTCCTCCTTGGATGTTATAAACACCACCAATCAATAGGGTTTCAAAGGGGCTTCAACATATGTAGAAACAACATAAGGTTTATGGTTAAATTTAGATCAAATGATGGTTATGGATGGTGAAGGGGACGGCACAAACAAGAGGAAGAGAGAGTTTTGAGAGAGTGGTTTGCATGTTGAATGAAGGAAATGAAACAAGTAGCTAGTTTTGGTTTAGTGGTAAAGTAAAGTGGCTTGAAATGTAAGCTAAGGCTTACACTTGTATAAGTGTTAGCTAAACTTGATGCCACATTAGTGTTGTGGTGTCAAGTTGCCGTCCATTTCATGCTAGTGGGGTGGGACAAAGTGTTTTGTCCCATCTCACTAGTTTACGGGTATTTCTCGATTCTAGTTTCCTCGATTTGCGTGCCCTCGGGTCGTTTTACGAAAAACGTTTTTATAAATTATGAATCAACGGCACAAAACGAATCCAATAAAAATTGTTTCATCAAAAACGGAGTTCGAAAACGTAAATACGTAATCCTAGGGTTTCCGGTTTAGTCGTAAAGGACGTTAAAATAAAATCGTAAGTCCTAATCTCTTCTCGTAAATTTGTGAGTTTATGAAACAACACAAATTTAAAACTCCAAAATAATATTCACGGATAAATTTATTTTCTGAAATGTCGGACTGTCACCAAAGACGGTGTATGTAAACGTAAGCACGTAACGTTGAATCCTCCGGTTTAAACGTAGTCGATGCTACTTCAAGACGTAAATCCAAATTTCTTCCCAAAAATAAGTGAGTTCATATTGTAACATTAAAATAATATTTTCAAATAATATTTGAGAATAAAATATCAATCGTAAATTGACGGATTGTCACAACATTTACCCCTAAACAGGATCTTTGTCCTCAAAGATCATCTTACTACTCGCTTCTTATAGAGTTAAAGCCATGTGGGTATTTCCTCCACATTCGGTCTTTTCTCACAAGTGCAATCCATTATAATACGCGAGTTTCATCTAACATAACTACGGGAATAAGATCAGGCTAAATGTTGACTTACTTTCTCTATCCATGATGTTCACGGGTTTTTGATGAATGCAACTTTTCGCCGATCTAAGCTCTACTAAGAATAATCAGATTCTCGCTTGATAGATATTCCATCAAGTTCGATCTACGAAACAAAATTCACGCGGTCCTTGAAGTCCTAGGGTAGATCCAGCTTGTATGCCTTTCAATCCCAAATTTTACATCATCTCAATGGTCCCATACAATGGGGACTTATATCCCATGATTTGTCAGATCATGAATTCATTTTTCCAAAGTTAAAAATTGTGGCATAACTTTGCTACCCATTTGGCACTTCAAGATCTACATTTCATATTCACATAACCTCTTGCCCACTATTGGCAGTCAATAATCAAATCCTAATTTCAACAATCATTTCAGATTTCGCGGGTCGGGTAGTTTGCAAGGTTAGGTTCGCCATCATAGGAACCTTAAACCTAAAAGACATGTCCAACTCATAATGGGTGTACGTCGGGTGTCTTTATCTCAACTCCTGCTTATAGATGCTCTAATATAGATCCTAACAAGATTCGATCTCAATCCTAACAAGATGATTATCAATGATAATCTCCCCAAAGGAAAACGATTATACGGTCTATTACCAAAGGTCAATCATTCAAACATAAAACAATACTTAAATTACTTTGTATCATTACTTTACCTCGTCCCTTCGATTTGGGATGGTACATAGTACTCTCATCAAGATTCGTTCACAATGACTTCTGAGCAAATCTCAAGAAATTCGATGCGAAGCGAGGATCTTGATATAGATGATTGATACAGGCATGCTATGTTTACATAACTCTTTTGCATCTATCATTAACGAGAATGATATTAGCAGATTTGGTCAGTCTGTCGACGATGACCCAAATCAAATTAAATTCAGATGATGACCTTTGCAATAGCTAGACGTTTACTAATGTATGAGGCGATGCCTGCCTTCATAATTGCCATCAGTACAACTTCTTCAGACAAGGATACTTTTAGTCATAAATGACATAAATAGAATACTTATACTTACAAATTCCAACATACTATATCTCACAATCTCCATATTTAGACAATCACAAGTGGTCTTTTAAATATTTAACGCTATCGGCTTCATAATTTTTAATGGTTCATATTAGTCGCGAATCCCTTTTTATTATCTGTATTATCCTTTTTACAAACATCGTTTATTTTTATATTGTTCAGCAATTTATTTTGCACCTTCATTATTAAGGAACATGTCCTAACTGGTTCTTTATCTTTTCTACATAATGCGTCTGTATCTATATTCACTTCTTATGATGATATAAGTATCATGTCCACAATTCACTCAGATATTCTTTCTATATTATGCGTCAGTAATTACGTTCACTTTCCTGATGAAATAAGTATCATAACCGTATTTATTCAAAATTCTTTCTTCACATTTTCTAAGTTTTAGTTTCTTCTCAACTATCATTTTTATCCGTTTTACTCAATCCGACGTCTAAAGCGTCGATAATTATTATAATTAATTAAATTATTATGAGTTAATTTTTTTTTTTGAAGCGTAAACGTAAAAATTTTAAATTTCTTAGTTCGACCAATTATAATAAAATGTTCAAAATAAATTTTACTTTAATTATTAAGATTTTTGCTGATTTATTGAAAATATTTAATGAGATTCGTAAATGTTCGAAGAACCTTTGTTTATACTTTGGTCAAAGTTTTCTTAGTTTGAAAAGCAAAAAGTGTCGTTTCAAATTTCAAGTCATGGTATAAATGGTTTTACTCAATCCTTCTTAAGTTATCTTGAGGTATACACAAACATTTACCCCTAAACAGAAGTTTAGTTATCTTGAGGTATACACAAACATTTATCCCTTTAAAATCCTTTGTTAAAACATTCGTCAAAACATATTTCCATTTTCTTTTTAGCATAACTCAAAGTCTTAAATGACTTCTAAATTTTTAAGAGTCAATTTATATTTCATTATCTATTAATCACATGATTAAATCATGTAAAGTATTAAGTCTTAAATCTCATGTTAAATATTTAAGATACAGGTTTTTATTGTTTAGCCAATTCAGGACAATTTATAACTAATTATTAACTCATTATTATTCTTATATACAAACAATTGGTCCTTAATGATCTCAAGCATGAATTTATCAAATTACAACCTACACACGCGATTCACCAAATTTATGAATGCTACATGTGTGTTAGTCAATCCAAACGACATCACTTGAAACTCATAATATTCATTACAAGTACCGGATGTAGTGATTGGAATAAATAATCTTCTTCGCGGATTCGAAGTTGATAATAACCATGCCGTGGATCAAATCTTAAAAACCTTGTAAATGATCGAACAAATCTTCCATTTCGAGTTATGTATTTCGTTTTCGATTGTCAATTTACTCAGTTCACAGTGATCTATAAATATAAGGAATGATAACACCATAGCTCTTCATGATGACAGGCTTGGTATAATAAAATCTTTCTCCGGCAACTATCTCAGTTGTACGGTAATTCCTTTAATTTAGATGGTGTTGACGTACAGTGCACAAGCCACAAGTGCAGCACCGGAAATATAATCAATACCAATTTCTACTTGCCTTAATGGCGAAAGTCTAGGTAATTTACCAACAAATACTTCCTAAAGTTTCAGATAACCGAAACATCTTTTTATAAATTCATATTAGGTTCTTTCTAGATTATAATATCTATGACTAATTCACAACCAATCACAATATAATCTCAAGTCTAAATGCAGGATGTGGTCATCCATCAAGAATTATTTAGATCACTTTTGATAATCAACATCTCATCATTTAGGGGAATTCTACTCGAGTTCCCATTAATTAAGACAATTTTGTCATGTCATAATCAATCAATCCATTCTACTTGGAATTATCAACTTTCCAGTTTCATTACCGTTGATAAGATGTGAACTTCTCAAAAGACTGATAATAACTCATAATCCATCACTAATTCAAGGATATATGGAGACACAACTACTAAGAAGAGTAAGGTCAACGCATAATCTACGCGATAGAATTTCAAATCAGATACAGACGAAAACATTTAACGAATATGAGTATATTCCATGTTTTCATAATTTGAGTACGCATTCGAAAGCTCCTCGGATCGTTACCCAGGTCATTCAAATGAAACCAAATCAAAAGAAATGATAGGAACGTCGATACATCCAGTCGGGTATCAACACTCGGCAATCAAATACTTTTCCTAAGAATCTCACTATGGGAGAATTGGACAAGAAAGAATTGTCAATTGTCAAATAAGACAATTTCCACAGATGAGTAAATTCGACTCAGAAGAATAAATAGTACGGGCACATATGTAGGTGTCCCTAACACTATATCCCTATATTTCACTTCTTGCAGATCTCTTAAATTTTAATCTTTCACAATCTTCAAAGAAAATGTAGTGTTTATTCATTAGTTTTATGGTGACTACTAATCAGTCTTGCATGGTCCATTCCAAATTGTATGTAGGCGCGCAACTATATACAATTTCAGGATTAACGATGCAATACTCAGTTCGTCAAAATTTTATCATCATGTTTATAATAAAAACATTTTCATGCTTAATTCTTAAATAAGAATCAAAAATAAATTTATAAAGATTTTCTTTGTTATGAAAACAATTAAGTTTTCCAAGGTACTTTATAAACAACCTCATTTCGATAACAATCACTTATAAATCTCATTTTAAATAATCCTTTTAGTGATGAAAATTAAATTTTCTCAAAGGATACCGTTTTAACTTTATAAAAACAATGTGTGATCTGCGAAAGAGTGATGAAAGCTTGTTCACCAAGAATTAACTACAATATGATAGGAAATGAGCTTAGCCAAACAATCATGAGGTTCATGACTTCGATGGCACTCAGGAATACAAAGAGAATAATCCACAACGTAACTCAATTCGAGATGAGTACTTGTTCAATGGTTGCATCACTAATGCGAGCATTAGGATGAAGCAATAAAGGATAGATAACATCGGTACGTGTAGAATTTAGCGATCAAAGGGAGTCTTTTCATTAATCACAAACAAGTCAAAATTGTACCGCAACACATTACGTGTCACTATGTCATACAATTCTCAGAACTCATCCTACCAACTGATATCTCAGTTAAGTTAGGGATTATTTTTAAAAGATACCACAATGAATACTAATCTACAAGAGTCATTAGGTGTCATGCCTGTCCCGGAAGATCCATCGGTCCCAATTCAGAAGAAGATTTCTTCAATTTATTTATTGGACACTGGGCATCCTCATTAGTGGACAATGGCCTAGGAACAACACTCAACACGAATCAACAATCAATAAAAACCTTATAATTCAATCACAGGACTTAACGACTTCCTCTTATCAATCTTATATTCCATACAAGTTAAATTTTTACTTCATTCAAGTTTTAATCAACTTTTACTCAATTCGATATCCTACTTCATTTTCCAATTCTTTCATCTTTATTATTAGACCTTAAAAGAGCAATAAAAGCTCGATATGAATCAATACTTAATTTCCAATCCTATAGCTCTTACAACAACAATTATCAAATGAGTCACTAGTATGAAATGACTTGATCATTCAACTAGACTTCTCGGAAAGGTACTAGTGCCATGAGGCTTTTGGGTAATGGTTCCAATTACAGCCTCAAGTGCAACATTCACCCTTTCGATTTCAAATTTAAGAATTGGGTGACAACGAATTAGATGACATCTTTCTAGGTGGTAACGTTTTGTCAAACTCCACTCTATAAGGAAAGATCGTCATGACATCGATATCGGATTTAATCTCGCCAATTCTTTTTCAATATCACAATCAACTAATATCTACATTTCTACGAATATCAACCATTTGTTGGGATCATAAATATCCACAACTTGGTTTAGATCTAGGATAGCTAGAATTCCTACGAGAATAGCTTCGATTAATTTACTAGGGGATTTAGGGTACATTGTGACAATCTACGTCGTATAAATACCTCGTATAAATATCAAAATAATCATCAAACAATCATGTAATAAAATTAAATCATATATATATATATACAATCCAAGTTATATATATTAAAATAACACTTCTCAGTCTTGGCCTTGTCGGTAACTCGGGAATTCTTCGGCACCGTTATAGTCAAAAGATTTTTTTAGACATTTTTAGAAAAATGTTTTAGTTAAAAGATTTTGAAAAGTTTTATTCAAAACCTTAGTTTTAAAAATCTTTCGTTCTCTATAACGAGAGCTCTGGTACCAAACTATAACACCCCCAAATTTATACAACTCAGTACAGCGGAAGACTAGTTGGTGTTACGGGATAGCACATTACTCACATCATAGACAACGCATAAAAATCGCGTCGTTTATTAATAAAGCATTTCCATTCATAATTATCAAAGTTACATCGGTCCCAAGTCATATTATTTCATACAAAGTTTTTACAAAGTATTTGAATGGAAAATATTGTTTGAGTGCGGGCCATGAATTCTTGTCGTCTTCCCGAGAATTACCTTCAAGTACCTGAGATAAAACATGTTAAAAGAAAAGGTCAGCGATAACGCCGAGTGAATTCATAGAGTTTAATAAATTCCATCAATATAACTTTGGTATAAAATTAGTACCAAAAATCAATTCGTACAAATCATTGTAAAAAGTCATTTTATATAAATCCTTATTGAAAATCATAATATAGGCATTTGCCTTAAAAATTATTATACGAGCCAATGTCGTAAAAACATCATACAATACGTCTTATGACGTTGTATAAAATCAAATAAAAACAGTTATATGAATATGGTTATGAAAACCAAAACACAAACATAATATCATTAGTATGACCCTGCATTGCTAGTCAGGCAATACATCGTAATTCGAAGCGTCTAGTAGTATTTCGTTAGTTTTTGGATTATTATAAGCCGCATGACATTGTTACCTTACTAAACCAACAACGGGTAGCTAACCCGATACCAATTTTGCCCATCTAAAGTAGCGTGTCGTCACAAAGGTCACGCTATGGAAATCTTCTCATAAATAAATTCGCTTACCAATCAATGTGGCACGACGGGGATCAACCGTCAAGGCGCGAACTGGGGTGATCGTCCCCAAATAGTACTATTAAATGCATAAGCGTCTACCAACTCCCGGTAGTTCACAATTCATGCTAATGGGACTTTTAGTGACATAACCTAACTTTAATAATCCATTTAATTTCATCTATCGGGTCCTTTAGTCATTTATCGGGTCATACAATCGGGTCATTCAATCATTCGGGTCCAAATCAATAAACAAGCAATCGGGACAAATGGTGTCCTATTTTATAAAAACTAACATGTTATCTCCCTCGCGGGTTTATAAAACATTTATAAAAAAAACATTTAAAAGAGTGCGAGGCTATGAACTCACGTTGATGTGGGAAGGCGGGTTATCGGCAATTCGGATGTACGGTACGTGCTTCAATCACGGAAACCTATATAAATAATAATCGGTCTTAGACGTTTGTCCAATGACTTTATAAAAATAACAATTATGTATACATATGATGATTATATATATATGATGATCAAGTGGGTTTACATATTCTCGTTTACTCATTTTAGTGTTACATGTCGATAACTTTTATACTAGTTTACTAGTTTTACCCATTTACGTGTTTTAAGTCCATTAAACTTATTATAAGTTCCTTAACTTGTTTTAATCATTGTTATACTTATTTTATCAGTATGTAAACTTCACAAGTTGGGCCCAAATGGGTTAAGCCCAATAATAAGTTTACAAGTGTTTTAGTCCATGTTTGTTGTATTATTAGTCCAATAACGTTAATTTAGCTCGTAAATGTCCGTATTTCTTATAGTTCGGGTTTTATCGGTTTTTACTTGTTATACATGTCTATATATCAGTATAAAAGTTTTATAAAGTTTTCATTAGACGGGTCCAACCATCTAAGTTTTGTTTAACAAAAACGTTAATTTTTACGGTATTAGCCGAAAAAGTCGTAAAAACAATGTTTATAGTTTTATAACTTATAAGTATTATTTCACTTCCATTTATATAAGTTATTCATTCATTTACCCTTTTACATATTTATAAGTTTTATAAGTTAGTGGGTTTTCATTTATATTTTATACTATTAAATTTGAGTGCTTATATAATAGTATTATTCTTTAATTTCCAAAAATCTGATTTTTATCTTCACTTTCACCAAAACTGCCATATCTTGAGTTCTATATGGAGATAGAAGCTCAAATTTTTATCACATAAATTAAATGATATGTGCTACATTTAGCTCTTATAGCTACTGTTGAATAATCTTCTAAATATTTTCTAAAAATCGTCCAAAACAGTAACCTCAGATTTATACCCTAAACTTGTTTTGATCATATCTCACTCATTACATTGATTCCATTGCATGGCCAACTCTCACATGTGTACAAGACCCATAGCTTACTGTAAATCCATTCTACTTCATCATTTTATTAGTTCATAACATGTTTCTTTACTGTTTTATACAGCCATCAAATTTAACCAAGATTTACCCATTTTTACTTGTAATTTTTCATCTTTTTATCCATGATTATCAACAACAAATCCCCACATAACATTTTTATCATCATATAATCATCATATACATATACAATAGGAAATAAAATACATGTTTACATAATCAAAATAACAAGAAGATGAGGAGGACAATCTTTATACCACCAACTTGATGTAGGTTATGAGTTTGACATGGTTTTGGATGGAGAAACTTATGATGCACCAAGACCTCCTTCATGACCACCATTCTTCATAGAAACCTTGTGGAAAATCAGCTTCAAGACACCATGAAAACTCCTCCTTGGATGTTATAAACACCACCAATCAATAGGGTTTCAAAGGGGCTTCAACATATGTAGAAACAACATAAGGTTTATGGTTAAATTTAGATCAAATGATGGTTATGGATGGTGAAGGGGACGGCACAAACAAGAGGAAGAGAGAGTTTTGAGAGAGTGGTTTTCATGTTGAATGAAGGAAATGAAACAAGTAGTTAGTTTTGGTTTAGTGGTAAAGTAAAGTGGCTTGAAATGTAAGCTAAGGCTTACACTTGTATAAGTGTTAGCTAAATTTGATGCCACATTAGTGTTGTGGTGTCAAGTTGCCATCCATTTCATGCTAGTGGGGTGGGACAAAGTGTTTTGTCCCATCTCACTAGTTTACGGGTATTTCTTGATTCTAGTTTCCTCGATTTGCGTGCCCTCGGGTCGTTTTACGAAAAACGTTTTTATAAATTATGAATCAACGGCACAAAACGAATCCAATAAAAATTGTTTCATAAAAACGGAGTTCGAAAACGTAAATACGTAATCCTAGGGTTTCCGGTTTAGTCGTAAAGGACGTTAAAATAAAATCGTAAGTCCTAATCTCTTCTCGTAAATTTGTGAGTTTATGAAACAACACAAATTTAAAACTCCAAAATAATATTCACGGATAAATTTATTTTCTGAAATGTCGGACTGTCACCAAAGACGGTGTATGTAAACGTAAGCACGTAACGTTGAATCCTCCGGTTTAAACGTAGTCGATGCTACTTCAAGACGTAAATCCAAATTTCTTCCCAAAAATAAGTGAGTTCATATTGTAACATTAAAATAATATTTTAAAATAATATTTGAGAATAAAATATCAATCGTAAATTGACGGATTGTCACAGAAAATAAAGTAGAACGATTTAATCAATAGTTAGCTAAAGGACAAAATCTTTTAAAACTGCTTCTCGGGACCTCATAAAGTTCATATCTTGGTATAACTCGCTTCACGATTTGAGACCTTTGGGACCGATATTTGGCATTGACTTCATACTTCAAATCTTGAGAGACGTTCATGAAATAATGGTCTTCTCTTCATAATAGGAATTTCTTCACTTGAAGTTTTGAGAGATTCTTCATATTTGGACCATGACTTCTTCATTTTTCTCCAATCTTTATTTGGGATTTTGATATACAACGATCCGCCTCCTTTTAGGACTTGTATCTATTTATCCTCATACCTTGCTAGGGTCTTTTTCGATAGACTTATCAATGATCTTTTGGGGAGTGTTTGCTTTTTGTCGTGTGTCTCGATCCTTCATATTGATTTTTGATAAATGATTCTTCACATCACTTGGAATTTTTAGCAACAAAATGTAGCCCTGATGCCTTGTTAGGGCCTTTTCGGACTCGCCATCTTTGCATCCCGCTTCAATAAGTCATGCCTTGGCTATGAACTCTAATTAATACCGAGCAACTTTTAAACGATCTTGTGCTAGAAGCTAAGTAACTTTTCAAATCGTACAACCTTATTTATTGCAATTAAATTTATTAACAAGCGATGGGAGAAAAAGCTTATAATCAACTCACATAAATTCATGAAAGAATACCAAACTTATAATTGAATCTATCATCTCTCGTTCTCTATAATTTAAAATCTCAAGGAATGAGACTCGTGGATGCTTAGCCTATTAAATCAAAGTTTTGGGTTTTCAAGTCATCTATAGGATCTTGCAAACTCTTAGAAATTTTCAAGTTTAGAATTCGCATTTTAAAGTTCCCTTGATAAACGACTTTATAGGGTCAATTATAGGAACTTGCGAAAAGTTCTTGTTCTTAACCCGTAAGAGTTAAGACTTTCGCGTTTTAAAGTTCCCTATATAAAATCCTAGCAAAACTTGACCTAAACACGTTAAGGATACTAGCTAGAGTAGACTTAGATTAGTAAACTCGGGTTGAGTCAAAAGATTCATGACGTTTGAAAATTAAAACCATTTTGTTAAAACTTATTCTAGCAAAGAAAGAAAATAACTATACAAAGGAAACTACAACTAGGCCAAAATAGATCAAAAATTTTGAAAAATGTCGAAAAATCAATTTTCTCGTTAAAATGAGGACAAATACAAGGAAAAGCCCACTTAACTTTGATAGAAGTCCCCCTACACTTGATATAAACATTGTCCTCAATGTTTAAGCATGTGGGAGTAAACTCCCCTACACTTAGGACATTGCGCACGTTGTTTAAATCTTGCTAAGGAAGAGACAACTAAAGTGATTCCTATTTTAATATTGAATAATATAAAATAGAGAATCAAAAGAGTTTAGTATAGAACCGGGAAGACGGGTACACGGAATCACGGGTCGTCAAAAGTCATCAAGAATGGATCTTCGAAAGCTCTAATCCCTGCACATGATAAGAAAGAGAAGAACAAACACATACTAGGGTCTCCCCTACACTTATTATAAAAACGGATAAAAAGGATAGATACTGCGGGTTGCCTCCCGAGAAGCGCTTGTTTTTGTTACCGAATCGTGAGCCTGACTCGACCTTGATTAGCATGGTAATAACCTTGAAGAACATCCACCAGGATCAAATACATGGTTTTCATCCATCAAATAGCACAAGCTTAAGGCGAACAAGGCAAGCCAAAGAAGAGTAGGCAAGGTTCCCTTAAGCAGTTGTTGAGCACGGTGTTAGCAAGGGTGAAGAGGTGCAAGTCTATCTCCATAAGTGCCAAAAATCTTTCCTTTTATTTAATCAGATGGATACTGAGATGGCTTAAAATTGCAATACAGGGATCGAACACCTTTTCCTTTAGGGGAAAATAACACTCAAGCTCAGTAGACCTTGAAGAAGATCCGCTCATAAATTTGACAATCTCATCCTCAGAAGGTGGATAAAGAGGTGTCAACACATAGGTACTGCGGATGTTGGTGTCGTCCGGTTTCTTCTCCTTTGAAACAGGTTTCTAAATATCCGATGGGGGTAAAGACCAAAATCAAAGTCCAAAGGAGGAGAATCATTCTCATTGGGGAAGTAAGTATTGAGAAAAGTAGCAAAGTCTTCCTCAAATGAGTAGTCATCCAAAGTAGGATCAAGTATTGTTGGCGGAGGATCTTCATCAAAAGTAGGAGTAAGGTCATCATGAGAAGAATCACTCAAGAGAGTATCAACATCATCAAAATCATCATAAGTGGGCATGTCTGGATACTCTGAAACAAAAGCAAAAGAATCATACCTATCAGAACTAGAATCATCATCATAATCATCATAGATCAGTGGAGGATCATAAATTGGTGGGGGATCCAATATGGAGAGAGAATCATCAAAATCATCCACATCGTCTTGGAAAAGTGGATTATTAGAGCAAGATTCGAAAAGAGGATTATCATATACAACAAAGTCATCAAGCTTAAAACTTTCCAGAGTAGTAGTAAGCTCTTCTTGAAGCACATTAATCTTTTTCGCGGATTCTTTTCCATTTGACTTACTTGTAATCTTCCCCATTTTAAAAACATGAGCATCATTCCTGACCCTTAAGATTAATTCACCTTCGGCAACATAGACTAAAGCTTTTCCGGTTCTCAAGAATGGCCGTCCAAGTATTAACGGAATACGAGGGTCCATTTCACAATCAACAACAACAAAATCGACCGGAAAAGTGAAGGTACCAACTTTAATAAACACATATTCGGCAATACCAACGAGGTAAGCGAGAGTGCGATTTGCTAGCTCAAGAGTCATCTTTGTTGGAGTAAGGTCGGGTAATGATAGATTTTTCCAAACACTTAAGGGAATCAAATTATTACTTGCCCCTAGATCGGCTAAGACAGTATAGTCTTCATCTTTGTTAAAAATGAAAGGCAACACAAAACGACAGGGATCTCTAAGTTTTTTCGGAAGTTCTTGTGTTGACAAACTCAGCCATCTTTCCCCTCTTGTTAAGCAATTCCTTGAATGCTTTGACAAATTTTGGCATTTGGACAAGTGCTTCAACGAGGCTAATGTTGAAATTCATTTGAGAGATCATCTTCCTAAAAGAAGTGACTTGAGCATCCTCTTTAGTAAGCAATTTGCTCTTGTCTAACCGAGAATGATAAGGGATGTTGGGTTTGGGTGGTGTGGGTGTAGCAGGTAAAGGTGTAACAGGTTCAGGTTGAGATGTTGAGGGTTGAGAAGTAGAAGGTTTAGAGGTGGTAGGTGGGGTTGGTGGAGGGTTTTGCTTGGGTACTTCTTTATTAATAGGTGGAGACGGTAATGGAGAACTAGTACTAGGTGTGGTAGTAGGAGGGATAAATGGAGGTGGAGGAGGTGTAGATGGAGTAACGGGAGGAGGGGTAGAAGGTCCTACTAGAGTTGCTCCACTTCGAGTAGTAATAGCACTCACATTAGCTCTAGGGTTTGTTTCGGTGGTAGGAGGAAGAGCACCTTGGGGACAAAGGGTTTGTAACATTTGAACGAATTTCCTATCCGTGGAATCTTGCATTTGTCTAGTAGATTCTTGCATTGCTTGCATTATTTTCTCATGTTCATTCAACTTTTTGCAAAACCAAGTCCATTGGCAGATGAGGTAAATTGAACCCTTGTTGTTGAAAAACTTGGTTTGGGTATTGGTTATAAGGTGGAAATACTTGAGAATTGAAACCTTGGTTTGGAAAGCCTTGATTTTGCATTTGGTAATTTCCTTGATTTGCATTTAAGTCCCTCACATTGGCATTACCTTAAAAATTAGCTCTTGGCGGCCCTTGGTTGTTTTGGTTTGGTGGGGGTGGTCTTTGTTGAAAACCGGGTAGAGCCAAGTAATTTGTCGAGTTGTAAGACAAGTGATTAACATCCACATTAGGCTTGAAATGAACTCTCTCGGTGTTGTTGTAAGCATACACTTCCCCTTGAGATTGATCATAAGCTTTATCACAATTAGAATAAGAGTGTGGCCCACCACAAGTTTCACAAGTTATATTAATAGCATTGTTGTTGTTGGCATTGTTAACGGCTTGTAAAGCAAGTGCTTCAACAACCGTAGTAAGCTTATCAGGTCTCTTGTCGGTGTCACTAGTGCTATCACTAGCCACATTAGCCCGAACACTTCTAGTTTGCACTTTAGATTTATTCTCAATAATATCCCACACGGCATTAGAAGACTTAACCAAAATATTACCCCTGAGGCACTATTTAGTGAATCTTGGTCATTCATGTTTAAACCATTGTAAAAAGTATTAATTTGATGCACTTTTGTGAAACCATGTTGTGGACACTTTCTTAAAAGTTCCTTAAAACGGTCCCAAGATTCACTAAATGTCTCACCGTACTTTTCTTCAAAGTTAATGATTTCATTCCGCACAGCGGTAGTACGTGAGGGTGGGAAAAAGTAGTTGATGAATTTGGTCTCTAAATCCGACCACGTAAGAATACTTTGTGGCGGTTCCTTATCAAGCCAATGCCGGGCTTGTCCCTCTAAGGAGAAAGGAAAAAGTTGCAAGCGAATTCCCTCTTGTGAAACCCCATTAAACTTGACCGTATTAGTGAGTTGAAGAAACCTTTTGATATTGTCATGAGGATCATCAAGTGTCCGCCCCAAGAATGGTTGAGGAGAGAGCATTTGAATGAAGCCAGATTTGAGCTTAAATTTGTTGGCTCCAATCTCGGGTATGACAATAGCATCGGTGTTGCCCTCTACGTGCGATTGCAAAAGCTCGATCATTGGTCGATTTTCCATGGTGACAATAGGTTGAGTTTCGACTTCGGCTTCAGTTGCTTTCTTCTTACGAGCACGGGTACGCATACACACCTACAAAAGGAAAAGAAAGATAGACAAGAAATATTTTTGGTTTTTTTTATGTTTTTCTATTTTTTTGGTTTTTTTTTTTGAAAATTTTATATTTTTTAGGATTTTTGAAAGTTTTTGAAAATTAGACAAGAAAAATAACGTTCAAGAGTGAACGGATCCCAAAATCCAACGCGTCTCTCACAATAAACCGTTAATCTTCACGAAAAGAGCCGGCAACGGCGCCATTTAATACAAGGTTGAAATTTCTTATTCCAATCTTTTCGAATTGATTATCGTTAATCGTGTGACTCAGTCGTTCTTGGTGGAATATAAAGGGAAAAGGTAATCTATTTTAAACTAAAAGTAAAATGAAAATGTAAATGTCGTTAAGCAAGTGGAAGTTGAAGCTAAAAATTAATGCTTAAAAGTAAATGACGAAAAATTAAAAACTTTAAAAAGTAAATTTTAAAAACTAAATAAAAATGAAAACTTCAAAATAAATCTAAGTTAAGACAATTAAAAATAACTCTAAGTAAGAATGGCGGGAAAAATTAAATTGACAATTAAAAGTAAAAATAGAAAATAGAAACTAGGACTCCATCGGAATATCTGGTGTCGGAATCCCATCGGAATGCTACAGTCGGAAAGCAATCGGAATAAGCAAAAACAAATCTATCGGAATAACCAATAAGTTCTATTCTATCGGAATGTAGAAAAGGAAAGCTATCGAAATAATGTAGAAAAGGAAAGCTATCGGAATCCCGATCGGAATAACCGTCGGAATCCAAAATCCTAATCCGATACAACGATCGGAGTAAAAGTGAAGGCTGTCGGAATCAAAATCCCTTTTCCGATACAAGGTATCAGAATACTTGGTCGGAAAGGGTAAACCCTTTTCCGATGGCTGTAATACGTAATAAGCAAACCAAATAAGCAATGATTTAATAAGCACAAATAGAAACTTGCCCAAATGAATAATATAAAGAACTAAATAAGCTCGAATAAGAAACTTTCAAAACACTAAACAAACGAGATTTATAAGATAAACTACAAGAAAAAGATTAAACTTATGAAAACATTTAAAATTGAAATAAACATAAAGATTAAAACTAGAAGATCAAACAAATCAACAAAAGATTAAAAAAACAAGAAGGGAAGAATGAGAATGATTAAAAACTTGAATGTAAAATTTTAAAGATCAAAGATTTGACACAAGATTAAAGAGAAAGCTTGAAAAACATTAATAAAAGATAGAGAGAGAAAGTAAATTAATCTACTCCTAATTACCTTATAATATTAAAACTATCTAAAATTATCTAACCACCTCCTAATGACACATTAGGAGAGTATTTATAGGAGGAGTAAAATGTTGATGCTTTCTTCATTCTTTCTTCTTGTCTAGACTCGATTTAAATTCTTTGTCTTTCTCGATGTCGTCTCGGGATTTGTCGAAATAAATTGAACTCGTCTTATAATTTTCTTCTTTAATTAGACTTGGTTCTTCGACTTCATTAAACTTCTGTCTTCAGACTTTTTCTTTGATAAATATTCAGAATAGGCCTTGGACTTCCGTTCGTTTTTGCACTCTTGATCTTTTGACTTCGTCTTTTCTCGTTTTCATCGATAAAAGCCCGTGAAAGCCCGTGTTTTCTTCCTTTTTCATCGTTTGGTCCTAAAACACAATAAAAACACAAACCACGCATAATTCCGACATTCATGACATAAAATACACGTTTTGGCTTGGTTATTATTATAACTAAGTGGTAAAAGGATAAGTGTTTTCACACTTATTATAGGGTATAACCCATAAGCTGATCATGATGTACAATAAATCTAGTACATCTATCCTACTCCTGCCTAGATGGTCTGCTAGATGAGGCTGGGGCTGGTGGGGCTGATGAAGCTGTAGATGCTCTCTTAGTATTCCACAAAGTCTGAATTGTCTCTCGGGCCTCCTTGAGCATGCGGAATGCTGTCAGCAGTTGGGTCCTAAGTCTGTCGATGGCCCCTCGAAGATAAGTCATCTCTGCAGTAACCCCATCGTGACGGAGGGTGGCAAGATCGAAGAAAATGGACAGGGATTGCTCCTAAGCAGATAGAGAATCATGGGTCTGGTGCTGGAGATTCTCCATGGTCTGGATATGCTAGTGGAGACGATAGTTCTCCTCCCAAAGCCACTGCAATGCCTCGTCAGTCTTAGCCTGGACACCTCTGGCTGCCTGTGCCTCTCCCCTCGTAGTGTAAGTGAGAGAGTCGATACGCTCATGGATGGCAGTATAGCCCACTTGACCAGCTGTAAACAGGCTAGGAAGGTCGGATATCTCCCGCTCCTGATGTGCGGCCAGTGCGGCGATCTGGGCCTGGACAGAGTCGGCACGTCCCGCCCTAGAGCCTTCCCCGATCTAGAAAGTGGAGCCGGGTATAGACTCGGGAAAATAGCCCGATGGTAAAGATGAAGGTACAGAAGATGGTAGGTCTGGAGATACCCGGTCCTCCTCCATAGAGGTGGGGACCAGTATGGCTGATGCTGGAGCAGAAAAAGTGTCCTCAAGAAGTACAGCTTCGATAGTCTAGTCATCCTCTGTGTCTGAGGCTGATAACCATCCACGCTGTACTGATCATGGAGATGAACGGGTAGTTGGAGAAGGTGCTACTACTGGTAAAAAAGTCGAAGGTGTAGTAGGCGAAGTCATGATGCTCTGAAAATAATATTATTTTAAATTTAAAGTAAGTACAAGCTTACAAACAAAGGAAAAATGTTATTATTATTATTTTTGGTTACAAGTTTTATGAAGTATATCCCTTTTAAACAATCATCGTAATGTTTTAAGGTTATATATATTAGTACTTATATATACATAATCATTTAACCATTTTATTTATCAATCAGTAACACTTAGTTCACATAGCACATAATGCCCTACGATCTATATGCTTAACTAATACGGTCCCAAAAAAATCCCAAAAGATTTTTATAAAGTTATAGTCCAGTTTTAAATAAAAAAAAAATCACTTTATTTTTATTTTATTTAAAAATTTATCTGGTTCTCTATAACTAATGCTCTGATACCATTCTCTGTGACCCCTCGGGTAGGGTCAAAATATGCGGAATTATCAACGGAGATGTCACAAGGGTGGATCGATAGCACATAGTTCATAGAGCATAAGATAAGGAGTTATTCAAATAAGATTACATGATTTTTAAACAAATTTATAAAAATTGTCTCCAACATGATAAAAGTAGATTGTTTATGTTTCCCAAATAGAACCCCTGACGAGTCCTACAATGCAGATTACAATGATGCTTGAGTCCATGCACATATCACGTACTAACTTCATTTTCCTGAAAAAAACATGCTAAGAGGGTCAACATAAAGTTGGTGAATTTACAGGTATAACAATAATTAGTTTGGACATACATTAATCATAGAAGTAACAATGCACAAAGCATTCTTACTAAAAAAAGTAGATTACATTTGCTATTACTCGAAACTGAAGCTTAACCTTCCATAGTTCTCAACAGATGAGGACGTAGTGTCTTACAAAAAGACACCCAAACCCAGTTCCAACATGGTATACATCTGTTGTCCCAAACCCAGTTCAACAGATGGTCAATCCCTAATAGATCTATTTATAACATTGGGGCAATTTACAACAATTTAACAGTTTCTATAATAGTCAATCATAGTCAAGTTTATACAATTCAGTTATGTCCATTAAAAGTAGTTGCATGTTTTCTCCCCCGTAGAGGAAAAGTTTATCAATAGTTTATATAGGGCTGTAAACTCAACTGGGAGTTGGCAATAGCTGTATAACACGAATATGCAAATAATTCTGACGCTAAAAGTTATGCCTAATCAAATAGTACAGTCTTAGTAGATAGTACAAAGAACATATGTGTATGCTTATAGAGATTTTTAATCAGTTTATTAATGCTACAGTATTTATCTAAATAACTGTAGTACAAGTTTTAACAATATCCATTTAAACTTATCTATATAAGTTTCATTTCTAAGTAAACATAAAATGTCTTACTTATGATACTAGTTTGCATTCATAGTATATGTACTAATAATAACCATTCAAACTTACAATTAAGTTTCCTATTTAAGTAGACATAAAATATCTTACTTATAATATTAGTTTACGTTCGCAGTTCATGTATTATTAACATCCATTTAAACTTACCATTAAGTTTTATATTTAAGTAAACATAAAAATGTTCTACTTGAAATATTAGTTTACGTTCGTAGTACATGTATTAGTAATAACCATTTAAACTTACAATTAAGTTTCCTAATTAAGTAGACATAACATGTCTCATTCACAGTATTAGTTTATGTCTGTAATAAATATATTAATAATAACCAATTATACTTAAGTTCCATATTTAAGTAGACATCAAATGGTTTACTTATAATATTAGATTTCCATTTATTTAACGTTCATATAATTTTATTTCCTAAAAGTATATGAGTTCATGTATTATAATACCTATCCAAATTGTTTATACAATCCATTTCATAAAGAAAATATAAATATTTTATTTTTAAAAAGTAAAAATATAATATTTTATTTGACTTTAAAGTTCTCATAAATTAGTTAACATTTATAAAATAATTTATAAATTACAAGTTTAAGAATTCATATTATAAATTCTTATAGTTTAGGGTTTGTCTAAGTTTTACTAAATCTAAAATAGAATTAGGGTTAGGGCTTGTTAATGTTTTGGAACATGGCAAAACTAGTCCCTCCATATTTTAAACAAAGTAAACTTTCGGATTTTACACACTTGGTACCTAGGTCTTGTTAAAGTTTCAGCTTATGGCAGATTTAGTCCTCCTAGTTATATCTAGGTTTTATAACTTTCATAAAATGATAAAAACAGTCCCTAGGGTTTCTTTAAGTTTCGGATTATTACCAAAATGGTCCTTAGGGTTATAAAATGACAAAACAACTTTTAGAAACTTTCCAAAATGGTCCCTAGGGTTTAATATGCCACGGATGGTATTGCTTAAACCCTAGACTTTCGGATAACTACATTTTCAGTCCTTTTGTTTACTAATTTATCAAAACAAGTTTCATAAGTCACGGTTTTAGTCCTTAAGTTTCATAAATTTTCATTTTAGTCCAAAAGTTTTTATAAGTTATATTTTATTATAAAAACTTTTATTTAAACATTCAAAACATTATATGGGTTTATTAAATGGGCGAAAATATCTAATGAGCCATTTAGTGGGCCTAAATATATTTTAAGTCCACTAACTTGTTAAATGGGCCTTTAAAACATTTAGTGGGCTTAAATACATTTCTTAGTCCATTAATTAACTAAATGGGCTTAAGCATATTCTTAAGTCCATTAAAATACTAAGATTTGTCAAATGGGCTTATTAGGTCCATTAAGTCTTGGGCTAATGTTGCATGGGCTTGATTAGTCCATGAATACTACTTTTTCATTTTTTGTAAGTATTAATCTATGATTTTCTTATAAGCTTATTAGTAGCTTATCCATATTTAGTTTTAAACCTTAATAAAAGAATAAAACTCATAGTTTATTTTATGTGATGTACCAAATGAGATCTAAATGTGTTACAATGTTGCATGCAAGTCATAAGCTCTAATATGAGCTTATAACTCACGGCTATATTTAATTATAGCTTATTAAGATGAGTCAAAACTTGTTTGAAGGTTGCATGTACTTATATGTGTCCCTAAAATAAGATCGAGCTATGTACAAACCAAGAAACCAAATCATAAGTCCATATATACATACTTATAGCCCACGGCTATAATTTTAATCTTGGTGTTTCCAAGTTGAGCTTTTTAGCTAGTTTTATGTCTTGTAATTATTTATAAAATATAACATAATTATCTAGGCTTATTGCATGTTTCCAAGGCTATCACAATTCCAATAAAACAACATATAGCTCACGGCTATATTGTTTTCTCCCAATGTTCCCATAAGATCTATAAGCTTGTTTTATGTTTATAATGTTAAGTTAACTCTTAACACTAGATCTAGGTTTTATAATAGCATGCATGTACATTTAAAACCCATTCAAAGTCATACATAACCCACGACTATATATGTACACATTATTCATTTTAGTGACTTTTAGTAGTCCATTTCACATGTAATAATACATATTCCATCATTAGAAACTTAGTACATAAATAATAAGTGTCCATTAAATCTTGTCGTGAACTTTAAGGTCATGGTCTTTCATGGTTTTGAAGTTACACAAGTTTATTTTATGAGATCCATGATTATTAGTTAACCAAAATCCCAAAGAGTAAGATGTGTCACCCATGATACATTTAAATTCATAAAATGGTTCATATGATTTTCAATCAAGCTAAAACATAGAGTACTAGTCATAGGTTTCTTTATTAAAAAGATTTTAACCATGACTAATGGTGCTCAAATATATGTCGTGACCTTTAAGGTCATGGTTCTTATCAAATCTCGATTTTTAACAAAGTTTGTTACATGTGTTTATAGATGGATGATGATGCATGCAAGTAAAAATGAAGAAGCATAAGCATTATACCTTTCTTGCGTAAAAATTACCAAGTGAGATCTAGATGACAAAGGAGAATAGAGAATTAATCTAGAAGATGATGAAAACCCTAACTATAACCAAGACGTGACCTTTAAGGTTTCGGCTAGGGCTTGTTATAGTGATTCCAAAGATGATGATGCTACTAAATGATTAGTAGTTAAGATAGGACAAGGATCTAGTAGATTTAATGAACAATCTTGGATGTATATGGCTTAAATTCGAATCATTTGAGAGAGAAAGGTGAAGAGAGAATGAGATTGGATAGCATGAGAGAATGAGAGAATATATGTGTGTGTTTTTCGGCTTAAAGGAGAAAGAGAAAGCCAAGGCAAAAGGCATGATTGCCTTGGTAAGAACACTTGTGCTAAGTGTAGGCTCTTGTGTTTCCAAAGCATCTCTTCTCCTTCCACATATGCATGTGTGCCGTGTATAGCTAACCAAAGGGTAATATGCTTTGGTTTGGGCTTATGTTGGGCTAGCACACAAGGATTATATGGTCTTGGTCTAGTCCAAGAATGTTTAAACATGTTCATGGTATACATACATACATACATACACGGCTACACATACAATGTGTAGCATGTTTTCCAAATTTGATTAAGCGTTGTGTATACCCCAAATATTAATTATACATTTTTATACTTGTTTCTCTTAGTTTTAAGTACATGATTTAAGTTATGTAGTTATTTACAACAAGTATGAATGTAAAAGTATAAGTACATAATGGACAAGTTCACACACATCTTATAGAAATATACACATGAGAGAGTGTTCTAGGATTATTGGGTGAAACTTTATTATATTAAATCATGGTAACATCATGGATTTTACATACTTAGTCACCTGTTAATTTCTGTTTTGCTTTTGATATATAAATTACATTCACCATAGTAAGTTATTTGGTGTACCTAATGTATAGTATTTTTCTTTTGATGTTTAAGTCATGTTCCCTAAGAATCATGTGGTGATTTGAGTTACTAGGAGTAGGTAGATAGGAAGGATTTTAAGTTGTTTCCACTCTTATGGGCGACATGACTTATAACTGACTATGATGTTGTGTTGGAGTTCGTCTATGCTGTTTTAGCTAGACTATGGATTTATGTATTCCAAGAGTTTGACTATATTATTTAAATAGATGGAGTTTTGGACCTTATTGTTTATGTGGTTATGAGCTTATGTGAGTAGATGGATTTATGTGTTATATGTTGTATTGATTCTTATAAGTGTCATTATAGGAGGGAGTGCATTGAGGAAAGGGTAATTGTATAAGTATGGTAGCCAACATAGTTATACAAGTACCACAACTTCAATGGGTTCTCAAGTATGATTGCATGAAAGGGGTTAGTACATGCTTTTTTATGATGAGATGTGTATTTTTTGGGTATATGTATAATATATCGGTTTATGTAACGGTTGTCTACCATATGGCTATTTTTTAGTGTGTTATATGTTTTGGGTTATACTCATGTTGTGTGATTATGGGGTCACACGATATGGACTGGTTTTAGTGATGGGTTTTATGCCTTGAGGTAAGATGGTGATTACTCATATGGAAAAACGAGTGTATAACGCGATTGATTGATCTGACATGTATGGTAACGAGTATGTTTTGGGTGATTTAATAGGTATATATATGCGGATGTATATATACTATTATGTGTTAAGTTATAATATATGGTCGTTCAGTAGTTATTATAACTTGAACGTACCTTGTGATTGCTCGTGTTTTATGGTGCTGGAGTTTGATGGAGTTCCAACAATGTTTTGAGTCTTTTGATATGTGTCTACATTCGGGTATGTGTTTTAATTAATCAGAACTACTAAATTTTCTTACAAATAAGTGTGGCTAATTATAGGAAAACGATTTTGAAAATAATTTGTAAGTGTATTGTATGATATCGTGACTTGCAGATTTTTTTTAAGTTTGGGGGTAGTAAGCTATAAAAAAAATTGTCTTGAAAATAATTGGATTAGTTTTCTATGTAACATGTGATAATACATTTTAAAGGGGTAAAGAAATTTTACAATTTTTTTTAAAGTGGAGTTAAATTTTAGAAGTAGTTAATTAGACAGAAAGAGTAAAAAGGTAGATTTTATATATTAATGATAATAATAACACCACACCTTGTAAACGTGTATTAGTTTAGTTATAACCAGCCTAAATGGATTTTATAAAATAATAATTATAATAATATAGAATAAAATGAAAAAAACACTGTTTTTTATAAACATGTATTGGTTTCATAATAACAAGTGAAATAAGTTTAATATGGGTAAACAAGATAATGGTTAGAATAAGATTGTAGTATACTAACTAGTTGATATCTTTGATAAATAATGAAGTTAAAAGATGCGTTTATTGCTCAAAACGAGTATGATTGATTTTAGTGATATTGAAGTTTGGTTCTTATGAGGAGTAACTAAATGGGGTGAAAGTTTAAAATCTTATGAGGTATCAAAATTTGATAATACTAACCGTGACGAGTCTAATTTTTTGTTGTTGGCACACTCCATTGAATCTTTTAGATTACATTGTTTCGTTTTTAGTTGTTTTGGCTAGGGTTCATTATGGTTGATCTTTCGGTTTACCCTATATTTATTATGGGACGCGATCGTTTGTAATTCTTTTGGTACACGTCATGGTTGATTTAGTTATGCGGTTGTGGAAACGTTAGGATGAGAGGATAGAGTTGGGTAGTATACTTATGGTTAGATATTAGAATACAGAGATGTGTTTTGGTTTAAAGGTTGTGTTGAAGGAATGATTAAGATTTATGGAGTTTTGAAACTTAGACTGGTTACGGGAATAAGGGACTAAGTAAAGTTAGTTGACTGGTCGTGGGAATGAGATGTCATGCTATTGGAAGTTGGTTGAAGTACCATTAGGAGATTGATCAAAGTACCAGCGGATGTGAGGGTAGAGTAGAATTTTGCTACTAATTGAAAGATTGGGCAAATAACACGCAAGGGAATTGGTATAGTTATGGAGGCGAGGTAGTAGTAGACACGTGAAGGAAAACATGGATGTGAAAGAATGATTGGTAGGAGGCTGATTAATGGTGATTACAAAAAGTAAGGAAGAGTGAGCCATTGAGGGGTTGAAGTACCTTTAGAAATATTATGGTAGATAAGTTTAAGTTAGAGGCTACTGGGTAGTGTGAAGTTCCTAGGTAACATCATAGAGACGAGAAGGAGTGCGTGAAGAGCTACATCGTGAATCAAGGAGCTGAAAGGACTACGTGTCGGCTGCTAGAAGGAAGCAAGAGATTTCGAAGGAGTCACAGAAGTTGCAAGGACTGGAAAGGTGACAAGCACTATGATGGGAATCTCCGTATGATTTATGACGAAGAAGGACAGATCGAGTACCGGAGTGGAGTTACAAAGAGCTGAAGTAGTGGATCGTGATGAATTGAATACATAACATTGGAGATTAAGAACTCGTGGAGGTAACAAGGGGAGTCGAGTGACTACACGGATATAATTTTTATGGAAATCAATTTCGAGAGATGAGTAGTGAAGCTGAGCTGAATAAGTTCATGGAGAAGTGATTAGAGATTCGGTTTTGTGAAGGTGTTATGAAAGATCTTTGGAAGAGACAGTTATGCATTATCCAATGCATTAGCGATTTCCATAGATTTGATGAATGAAGTATGGAATTTCTGTTGGACGGGATAGTGTAGGAATTAGGGAGAACATGGAAGGACAGAACCAAGTACCTAGAAGATGATGATTGAAAGTACCTCATGTTTGGTGCAAGATCAAAATAGAAGTAGGAGATTTGCATAAGAATTTAAAATATGTCTTAGTTTAGACAAACAAAAACTAATATGGGTATAAGATGAGAGTGTGATCCGCATGGGATCACATAAAACTCTAGTCTGTCCCTATAAGGAGGGAGTAGGAGAACTGATCGTGAGGAAAAACAAGTGAAGCTACTTCGAAAAGTTTTGAGGTATAGATGACTTGAAAGACGGGAAGCATAACATCTTGATGTATGTCATGAGCTGAGGAAGAAGAAGGAAGTGTGGATATATGCGAATCATGAATGAAATAGGTCGAGATAGGAACAAAAGGTAAAACTTTGGTATAGCCTAATGAGTAGACTAAGGCACTAAGCATGATAATAACGTTGTAGTGTGGAAAGGAAATGGTACTGACGTATATTGTTTGATTGGAGGGCTTAGTATCGATAATCGAATGGTTGAGGAGTTATAGATGTGATGTGTCATGAGAGACGAAGGGCTTGGTCTAACTGAGACAAGATGAGGAGCACTATGACCTTGAAGGTAAGACATTGTGTAGGTATAAAGGAATTGTTTGAGTATCAAGGAAAAAAATCTTTCATGGAGAAAAGTGAGAAAGTGTATACATGATACTAATGATCTATCCAAATTTTATGGAAGTAGTTGTAGCATGGGTTTGGATGGCAGTTGATAGACTAACTAAGATAACCGTCCTTTTGGTGATGTGTATAGATCATAAGTTGAGTTGGATTGGAAGAGCCTCGTTGTGATACACTAATCAATATGTGAAATATCGTCATAGGTCACTTTGTAAGGAAATTCGAATTTTTAAGTAGTTTACGGCATGGACTAAAGGGAGTTGATGAACATGATTGGATATGAGTATATCAAGCTAACTGGAAAATGCTGGACAAAGTGGGAAATTGATACAAGTATAGGAGTCGTGTTAAGAGCTTGGATGACTGATTTAGAGGGATGTGGGAAACTCGTTAGCGATGTCTGAGTTTTCATATAATGATAGTTATCATACTATAAGTCGATGAATGCCATTTGAAGCACTATATGGAAGGATAGGGTGAGTTGTCCTTATGGTGGACTAAAATTCGTGAAAGAGACTACTAATTTGGAAATGGTGTTTGTGGAAAGGATGAGAGTAACAAGATATGATATGTTGAAAAAGAGGAAATCACTAGAGTTTAGTGACAAAGTTATGTAGGAAGTTTCACTTATAGTAATGGGTGGAATGTTTTGGTAAAAAGGAAAAGTTGATGACGAATTTTGTAGGTCCATTTATGATATTTGAAAAGATTGGACCAGTATCTTATGGGTATAGAATTACCTAGGGAATTGAATGGTATACATGATATATTTCATGTATTAAGATTGGTAAATATTGTTTGAGAATGCGTATTTGCATGTACGGCTATTCGAGATTCGTGTTAATAAGAGTCTTCGTTCTATCAAAGAGTCATTTGTGAGATTTATTGGCTGTGAGGTCAAGAGTTTGGGAATAAATTTAAATATTTTTGGTTAGTATATGTGGTATTTTGAGTCATGAACTAAGGTACACATGGAAATGAGAAGAGTTCATTTTGAACAAGTATCCTCATGTGATTTGTTGTTTGTGTGTTTGATCCTAAGGACTAAATCTCGGGACGAGATTTCTATTAGGAGGGAGTGATGTGACAACCGCGGTTTTGAGGTTCGTCACTTAGTTTAATTTTGTGCAAGTTACGTGTCTTTACGTGTTTAAGTGCTAATTGGTGTGTATAGGTTGTGGTTTGGATATCGTT
This sequence comes from Glebionis coronaria, assembly GCA_025667525.1. Lineage (NCBI taxonomy): Eukaryota > Viridiplantae > Streptophyta > Magnoliopsida > Asterales > Asteraceae > Glebionis > Glebionis coronaria. Next base: position 206,258,630 of record CM046875.1, read on the forward strand.
TCTGGTAGGGGTACCTTGTGAGTGAAACGATGTGTGATAATTTCATGTTCATGAGCTCATAATATAGTGACTATGAAATGAGATGGTGTTGTTTAGTGGTTTTACGTATACGTATATGTATTATAGAAAATCGTATTTTTACGGTTTAGGGTTTTGCATTTGGGGTCTCGAAAGAGGTATTTAGGCACGGGAATAATTTACGGGATGGTTTTAAATCATTTAGGACTTAGTTATATAGTTTATATTATCTTCTAAGAGTTTTTATAAAACTCTATATTTTTACGTCTTTTACGGTATACGCGTAAATTTGAATAGTTTTGTGGTTTTGAGGTTTCGGAGGCTTTAGGAGATGAAATAAATTAAGGGAATTTAACGTAATAATAATTAATAGTTAATTTACAGTAATATAATTGAAAAAGTCGGGCATAGGGTATTGGACTTGGTTTTGGGCCGAATTTTGCTTAAGGAATGGAAGGGGGCCCAGTTTGAATACTATTAGGCCTCTTGGTTAGTTTTAATTACCCATACTAATCCCTTTAGCCCCAAAAATGATTTTCCTTCTCCCAAACTTAATATCAGTCGTGATTAACAATGGTGGATCAAGAAAACACAATTATTTAATTATGGTTTAAGGTATGCACTAAAACTATGCTTAATTAACGTTTAATTTACGTATGTAACCTAATATGATGGATAAGGGTTTGACATTCATAATTTTTTATTAAGTTTTGTTAATAATCTGTAATTAATGATGTAGTTAATGGGTTTTTATCATTGGAAATTGTTTTTAGGTTTTAATTAGAGTTTATGTATTATTTATTAGATTAATTATGAGAAAATCGTTTTTAAAAACTGGGCAAAATTTTAGGTCACTTTTAATCATATCTAGAGTTCTACACACTTTTGAGTTACGATCAAAATACCCCTGGAAAGGAAATTGAGTTGGCTTTCAAATTCAAGAAACGAGAACTAAATTGGAGGTATGAAAGTGGGTCAAAAACAGGTTACAACAGTCAGAGGTAAAAACAGTTTTGAAATCAGTCGGGATTAAATTAATATTTTAAGATGGTTAGGGTACTTAGGAGTATAATTGGACCTTCAAACTAACATGAGACTTAGATTATATATTAAATAAAAGATCTGGAGGAGTCATAAACAAATGGGTTAGGGTAAGACCCTCTGATCATAAGAAACTTTTCATATGTTCAAAATCAGTAAATTCTGGATAGGTAAAAGTATATATATATATATATATATATATATATATATATATATATATATATATATATATATATATATATATATATATATATATATATATATATATATATATATATATATATATATATATTTATATATATATATGGAGGCCTTAATAGTATCTTTAAGGTTGCGGCCAAAAGGGAGAGTTAGCTAACACATGTAAGGGCATAGGGTTTCTTTTACAGGGCATGTTATTTTGGTTAAGGGGGTGTTCGACCAATAGTTTGAAGTATGAAAAACGGGACTGTTTTGGATTAAATGTTAACGAGACAAGTTATGAACTAAACTAAGTTAAGGGCTTTATATAGGGGTGTAATGAGATTCATATGGCATATAAATGGGGTTAAGTTTTAGGAGAAGGTTAGATATCCATCATAGATTGATGAGCCATTTTGGTATGTGGTTCATGTCTTGATTGTATACATTTGTGTGTTTAGATTTGTGCTAGAGCGCAGGTACTTGGAGAAGCTTGTTCCGGTGAGTTTCATAGTCCCATGTATTTGTTATGATTTGATATCCAGATGGGATGGAAGAGACACTGTTTGGTTTTGTAAAGAATGCTGTGAATGTTTTTATGGTTTGCGATGGACTTGTGTGTACACTTATGTGATTAACTGCTATGTGATTCTTGATTGTGTTTATGATTTAGATAGGGGGACACGTACCGTCTCAGTTATTGTGGTTTGACTTGGTACCAAGGGGATTTTTTCAAGGCGGGGCCTTGGGATTGGTTCATAGGTGTATGGGCGCCTATGGGACCATGGTTATTGGTAAGGCTTGGAGCCTTGGAATTGTGGTTATTGGTAAGGCTTGGAGCCTTGGATTTGTGGTGATTGGTTAATCTTGAATGCTAGTTGTTAATACATAATTGTAGCATATTGTCCATATGTTATTTTGTTAATGGTTGTTATTCACAGCTTATAACTGATTTGGCGTTGGAGTCTAACCTATGACTCTCACCAACTTTATGTTGACGTGTTTTAGTGTCTCTTTCAGGTGAGAATGTGGTTAAGCGTGAGAATAGGAGTGGCTAGCTGGAAGGCTTAGAAGTGCATTTGGAGGAACCCCCTTACCTCTTAGTCTTTATTTATGTTTGAATAAGGGATACTTTGTATACACCTATATGTTTGTTATTTGTTAATTGTATGTCTTTAGTAAGAGGTAGACATGTTACCTACTTACCTAGACGCCTGCATTGTTTGAGATATCTTCATGACATTGTGTCACCATTTATGATATTTCCATTTCATTTAGTTATCTCTATAGACACGATATGGTTGTGATGATATCCATACGTCGCGCTCCATATTTCGCCATGGTGGGGTGTGACAGTTGGTGATAACTGTTTAAATGCTTGTTTGATGCTTAATTTATGATTGTTTGATATTCAGTATATGTTCTTGATAGTTTAGGACCTATTTGAAGTTGTTTGATTGTTATTGTTTTTATAAAATTTTCCATCAGATTGATAAGGGGGTCTTTGGATTTGTGAGTTATCAAACATAGGTGACACAAGGATTGAGTTAGAAAAATCATACATGCTTTGTCAGTTAGTGTAAGTGTTTTTAGATAGGTGCTTTAAGGTTATTCAGAGTTGTTAAGAAGTTTGCATGTTAAAAATTTGGTAAAAATTGCATAAGAACCATCAGTAGGCCTTAAACTAGTTTAATTTTGTGTTTTAGATCATTAAATTTGGTAATCTGTTAGTGTTAGTAGTAATCTAGGGCTTTGTGTTGGTTAGTTGTGACTTGGTGGTGTTTTGAGTAACTTTGACCAACCAAAACTCACCCAATTGCACATTCAATCAGCAAGTACTCCACCAGACCATACCTTTTACATCAAAGACTGCAATCTATTGATTTATGTTATTTTTTTGTATTAGACATGTTAGTTTTTTGTCTATACTGACTCCCACACTCTACTCAGTGTGGGGGTGCCTTTGTCTTCCAACAAAACCATCTAACAAGCAAGAAATCGACCAATCATTATTTTCTGTGAAGGAGCAGTGGGAAAAACTACCCACTGCTAGTATTGTTGTTCCTACTGCTCAGCTAACAGACAAACAAACTTGGCATGTCACTATCTGTTTTTGAGCTTTTTTGTCTTTAGTGGGCATTTTTGAGTATTTTTTAGTGATTTCAAATTTCCTTGTTTAGTTTAATTATTTTAAGATTTTTCAAAAAGTTATTTTTTATTTTTCTGTTTGTTTGCTATTTTTAGAATTAATTTAATTTTAATTAGGTTTTAATCAAACTATTTTTTGTCTTTTATTTCTAAAAAGTGATATTTTTTAGTTTTTAATTTTTTCTTATTTTAAGTAATATATTTCAAGATTTTTAGAACAAAAATTTCATTTTCACCATTATTTAATCATTTTTTAGAATTAATTTAAGTTATAATTAGTTTTTATTCAAACTGTTTTGTCTTATTAGGATAAAAATTACTTTTTCCAACTTTTTACATTTTTCTACTGTTTAACTAAGTAAAATAGGATTTTTCAAAAAGTAAATTTATTTTTAGCATTATTTTATTATTTTTTTATCATTATTTTAGTTTAAAAAGTGTTTTCAGCATTTTAAAAATAGAAAAATAGTTTTAAAAATTTAGGAAAAATACTTTTTAGTGTTTAATTAATATAAGTATGATATTAGTTTGATAAAATAATATTTTGGACTTTTTGTTAATTATATTTAGTTTTAGGGCTTTAATTAGCATTTAAAATTGAATATTTAATTAATAAAAGGTTTTAAAATTTATTTATTCAATTTTTATTCTTATTGATATTATTTAAGACTTAGTTTTAATTTTTAGCTAATTTTTTTCTTAAATTTTTAATTTCGTCGCGTTTTACGTAATTACGTTATCGTTTTACGTCACTCGTCGTAATTTAATCGTACTATAGATCGTCTTTAAATCTTCTCTCTTTAAACACAAAAAATGAAACTAATTCAAACTTGATTTTATATTATTGGCCTAATACATACACACCTCCGCCGAGAACGAACTTGGACTTTTCGTCCTTACGGTTTTCCTAAACCGTATCGATTAATACTTGCCCATTATGTAACACCCCACTTGGATAAGTGGACCGTTACGTGTATTTATAGCGTGTCATCAAAGCATAAGGTAAATGTCCTAAAACATTAATTGACCATGAAGGAAAATATCAGAATCAAACATCGGTAATCCAAACATAAGCTCAAAACATGAAAAAAATAAATACTGAAGGAAAGGACTAAACAATGTCCAAATAAGCATAATAATGCAAGAAGTGCATAAAGTAAGAAGTCTGGATAGCTTCCATCCAAATTCACATGCTCTCAGAATCCTAAGAGCGTCATAGTGTACCTGCCGTTAGAACATGAAAAGAAAACTACTGCTGAGCATAACGCCCAGTGAACGGATATAAAGCATGATAAGAGATACTGAAATGAAGTAGATGATAAAATACTGAAGCTGAAGACTGATAAGTAAAGTTACAGCGGAAATTTGTGTATAATCTAAAAAGTCTGATTTATAAATAATGAAGTTGAACTGTTATCTGTTAAATATGAAAACATGCATTTACTGTATTTTAATTGCCAAGAGCTTATATAGGTCATGTGATGTAACAACGGTTGCATGAATAACTAGAGGGGTGACCTTGTCATGTTGTAGAGGGGTGACCTCTAAATAATGTGTTGGGTGGAGGGATCAGCTCCAATGTGAAGGATATAAAGCACACACCACATTCACCTGATAACTATAAACTTATAAGCCTAGGATGCATCCATACGCCCCACTAATAATACTGATAAAATGGCCAAGCTGAGCTGAATGGGACCTGCAGGATATCACTCTCCTACAGGTGAGTCATGACACTGGTGCCTCAAGTGCCATGGTTACGGTACCTCTGTAACTAGTACAACTAACTGGTCATGCTTGTATATAAGCCTCAGGCAATATCTTAGTTATTAAAATAATTTCTGATAATTTATAACATATACTGGGGAAAAACATTTAGCTGCAGACGGGGAATCCTAATCATGCATAGAAAGGAAGTCCTTACTGAAAGGACGGGAAATCCGTACATCGTGTCTAATAACCGACCGAAATCAACTGACAGAAAGTCTACTCTGATTTCACGCGAGCTACATGAATAAAGGACGCAAATAAGTTAACTGATATTCGTTTATTTTATTTATCTTACCTGTCCTTAGTTAATTTATTTATTCTTGTAATACTGTTAATATATAAACTGATAAGTCTGAATGTTCTAATATTTCTGATTAGCGTTTTCCTGTTTTATTATTAATTACAGTATAACACGTATTCTGACGTTATAATAGTTCTATATTTAGTAACCTGTTAATAATAGAATGTTTCCTAAATTAGAACGTCTCCAAAATGAATAAAATCATTTAATAAATTATACCCTTTTAATTTCATAAAACTAATTTAATATAATAAATTAATTTACTAATTAAACCATTTTAAACATTTATTTATAAGAGTAATAAAATAAGGCATAACTAAGTCTTCGTATAAATCCTTTAAGTCTAACCCGAGCCTACCGAGATTCCCCATTCTCGGTCGCACTAAAACAAGCCAACAAAATGTAAAATCCAAAACTAGATTAGCGACAAAAATTTCTGTCGCTAACTATTGCTAACTGTCGCTAAAAGGTTGTGTCAAAGTTGTCCCAAATCTGACCTGAAAAACTTCATGTAAAACCCGCATGCTTTTACCATGAACAGTACACTTATGATCGTATGTAGAGGATTAAAACTTTCCTTAAATAACATGAACACGTATCACGAATGTTAATTACAAGAATTACGTTCGTGTTATTACACGATAAGTATTATGCACGTGTTAATGCACGATAATAAGTACGTACGTGGTAATACACGATAATTATAATTATATTAACGAATATCTAAAACACGATCATTTGAACCACGTACATATATTAATACACGATAAATAATAATTACGTATTATATATAACATGAACATTTAAACAAGAACTACACGAATATTAAAATACACGAACACGTTAAGTAGTCATTTAAACACGACAAGTATTACGTAAGTTAATATTACGTATAACATGTGAAGTTATTACAAGATAATTCACGACATAAAATACACGAACCCGAGTACGCATTTAAATAAGACGCGAATTATATTGTATAAGGGCTATTGAGCCGTTTAGACAAGACAAGACAAGACAAACATGGGCTCTAGGCCCATTTGGGCTTAAATCGGCTTATAAAGAAAAAGGACGGGAGTAGGTTTTATTTTTGGACAACACATAAATTTTCCAAAACCCTAAAACACAGTAAAAACCAACCGCCGCTTTTCTTCCTCTTTTGTTTCTTACTGTCGACGGTTTTCATCACCAAGAACAGAAAACAAGTCGTGGTTTTGATCCAAGAAAACAAGGATTGCATTCGTTTTTTATATGCTATACCCAAACACGCAAAACAAGGTATCATTCAATCCTGATTTTATTTTTTTTCCTTGATTAAATTGATCATGAATCCTTGTTACGTGATCTAAAACATGTTAATAGGAAGTTAAATATAAGGGGGGTTCGTTTTGGTGTTTCCGTGTTCGATTGGCACACAAACCGAGACCATTCATGATCTCGGTGGTAAAATATGTCCACCAGCCGCAACCCTAATTGGGTGTTGGCTGGGTTTTGTAAAAACAGTGGGAATGGCAGCCGAGCAGGGGAAATCACTGGCTGTGGCCAGTGGTGTAATTGTTCTGGCAGTGGGAACCGAGAGCTTATGCTCTCGCGGGGAAATTGATACAAGCAGGGGGAAAAGACCACTGCCGGTGGGAATCCAGGCCAGGCAGTGGTAGCAGCAGCAACACAAAGGGGTGTTTGGCTAGGGGTTTTAGTCAGGTTGTTTGGTTTTGGGTTTATAAACAGTTAAGGGGCTGTTTGGTTCGGCCTAAAAATAAAACACGGGTTTTGTCACGGGAATCTTTTATACTAGTCATGTTTTATTCAAGATAAATTGTTTTTAACAAGTGTCATTTTGCAAGTATATTTTAGCGAGAGAATTAAATTAATTTAAAGCATGACTAGAATTAATTTAATTTAAATCATGAACTTAGGTTATATTTATTTTGGTAAATAATACATGGGTCCGGGTTATTATTTTTACAAGTTTAATTAGCTTTACATGAATATTAATTAAATTAATTTAACATGAACTATAATTAATTTAATTAAAACATGGAATTAGGTTTATTATTATTACCTAATAATACACGATTTTAACCTAAGTATTTTATTATTTAATTTAGACTATAGTAATTAATTAATTATTAAAACATGACATTTAATTAATTAATTTCCATGACTTAGGTTATATTGATAATAAATATTAATACATGTTTTAACCTAAGTATATTATACACTTAATTTAATTAAATCATGTTATATTTAATTAAATACTTTAACTTATAGTTTATTTAATTTACATGTAATAATTAATAAACTATACTATTTTATCACATGACTTAGAATATTAGTCAGTAAAACTTAAGCTTATATATTATTAGCTTAATAATCCAGCTTATTCTATTTATGGAAACTTTCTATTTTTCGAAACTCATTTAATTAAGGCAACTAACCTATTTATGGAAACTTTCTATTTTTAGAAACATATCTATTTTAAGCAGTAAATCTATTTTAAGAAACTTTCTATTTTTGGAAACTTTCTGTTTTTGGAAATTTCTATTTTAGGAAACCTGCTATTTTTAGAAAGTTACTTATTATTACACAACAAGTATAATAATACAAGAAATACAAGTAATACTTAATTAGAATATACAGAATACACGATAAACACAGTATAATGTTAAAATCAGTAAAACAAGAGATGAACATATAAAACAAGCTAAAACATGATATAAAACCAGTCACGTACTCAGTAATCAGAATATTTATACATGTACCCTATGTATGTAGCATTAGTGAGATCGAAGTAGGACTCTCTTCCGTTTGTCTTGTTCGTTCACTGGACTTAAGGTACAGATTCTCCGTCCTTTCAGTATGGACATTCTTCCTTATTAGGATTTCCCGTATGCAGCCAACTGTTTTCCCCAGTATATGTTTTATATGTTTTGATTGCTTATGCTTAATTAGATACCTAAAGCCATATACATGCATGACCAGTTTCACCTAGTTATGGAGGTACCATAACCATAACACTAGAGGCACCAGTGTTATGACTCCACCACGACGGAGTGATAGCTCGTGGCGTCCCTTCAGCTTTTGGCCATATTATTATTATTATCTGGTGGGGCGTATGTGTGCATCCTAGTTTACATGTTTTCGACAGATTATTCAGGTGAATGTGGTGTGTGCCTTGCATCCTTCACAAGGAGCTGATCCCTCCTACCCAAACAGTTATATTAATTAGAGGCAGCCCCTCTGATTGCATGACAAGGTCACCCCTCCAAGTATTCATGCACGTTGATATTTCATTACCTATACTGGCTAATGGTTAACATGTTAAACAGTTTTTATAAGATAAACATAAGGCTTTTCAAACTATAAAACCAGTTTTATTAAGTTATTAATAGGTTTTCCAGGACTTATTCATTTCCGCTGCTATATGTTTTACATACGTATATTATTCATTCCATGTTTGTATATCCGTACACTGAGCGTTATGCTCAGCCGTTACTTTCCTTTCCATGTCCCAAAACGGCAGGTACCTAAGGACAGACTCTAGCATTTGGAGGACGTGCATAGGATGGAAGATGCCATCGACTTCTTCTCCTTTTGCCTTCATATATTTATGCTTGTTTAGTCTTTCATTCATTTTATTTACTTTATGTTTTGGGCTTATGTTTGGGAACCGGTGTTTGATTCCGGTTTTCCCTATGGTCATGTATGTTTACTACATATTACCTTTCATGCTTTGCTGACACGCCATAATTACGCGTAACTGTCCATTTATCAAAGTGGGGCGTTACAATTATGGTAACAGAGCCTAAGGCTTCGACCTGTAGGCTCTAAAACTTGACCTGTGACTAGTGGGTATTCATCAGGAGCTTCCTAAGCCAACGCGTGTTATTCCATGTATTTATGTTTTCAGCACCTTGTTGTTTTAACCATGATGTTTTCATCAGTATTGCTTTTACTAATATGGACTGAACAACCGTCATCCATACTTAGTTACGTGTCACTGTTTCATGCACGATGTTCCTTGTGAACTGTGGATAATGTGAACTAAACCCAGTAGTTCATAATAGGTCACATAAAATTTTTTCTTTTAAGTTTTGACAGCTGAGTTTCATTTATTTATTGCATGTATCATTGTCGCAGGTTTATGACTAAGGACTAGCCCTATTTAGTCGCATGTGCTTTTATCGAAACTTTTAACTTTGGGACTGACCCATAGGCGTCCCCTCGCCATGTCTTTTGTTTTGGGACCGACCCATAGGCGTCCCCTCGCGCATATAAAAGTTTTTACAAACTGCATCATGCATTCATGCATTGTTTTTTTCATGCATAAATTTTTTTTCATGATTTATTGGCAAAATTTTATTTTTTTTTGGTCCCCTTATAAGTTACTATGTTTTTATGTCAAGTATGTTTTGATACTGTCATGGTTAACTTCAGTTTCATGCTGATTATGTTATACACTCCATGTTAAGTTGTTTCATGTTTCTTCATGATGATTTCGTCTTCATGATTGATTACGTCTTACGCCTCTTTTGTTGTTTATGCTTTCATGGAAGACACTGTTGGAGTTCATTTAAATCCTACGTTCATGATAGTCATGGTAGGTTTTCATTAATCATGCTTTCAGGAAAATCAGTGTTGAAATTCGTTTAACCACATGTTAGTGTTTCGCTATGCAACCAGAATAAGGTATATACTGGCATTGCCAGGTTATCATGATGGTCTTTCTAACCGTTTAATCAGTTATTTACCTTTAAAATCATGTCAGATGATCGACCCCATACCGATCATTTCATGTACATTCCACGTGTAATCCATGTACCGTATCCCATGTGCATATTATACTCGCTGATATTCTACAAGATTGCTGATGCCGCTCATGACTTGGAGACGTTACTAAAGGTTGATGCTGTTGATTTTTGGAGACACTATGAGATGATGATGTTGTTCATAACCTGGAGATCTTACAAGACGAAGACAAAGGCATTAGATAAAAGCGATCAGATGAGAAGATGCTTCACCAGCAGACGATTCCCATCAATCATTGTCCCTTATTCTTAGTTACATGTCACACATCATTCAGTTGTCGGTTCAGTCATATGAGTGCAAACCGGTATCAGCCGGCCACTCAACTGAATAGTTACATGAATCACAGTCATGAGAATGACCGTCATGGAATTGACAGACAAGACGATAGTAACCACTACTATGACAACAACTATTCTAGAAATCACAACCAAATCTCCGGCCACGGACGTGATCAGAAATACAAAGGATCAGTAGTCCAACCGATTCGCCAATTCTGGCATAATAACGTGATGTTTGCAGTTCTATTTGTTTCACATCTCGAGACACATGTCAAGACATCGGTCAAGACACATGTCTCACGTATACTTTCTTAAGACACGTGTCAAGACACCAGTTGAGACACATGTCATGCTTATGTTTCCCAAGACACGAGTCAAGACGCATGACCCATGTCCAATTATGGAACATCCCTAAGAAATTCAGGGTACCCTCCAAAGGGTATAACCATTTTGTTGTGCCATGTATTAATCAGGCCACAAGGATTTCAGAACCATCACCGGCGAATTAGTAAGATCTGTCACGATTGCTCGATGACACTTTCATCTCTTGCACCCATATTTCATATATTCATGACCATAACGGACGCCATTCGTATTCCCCATGTATACGGAGGTTTTTCCTTCAGTATAATGGTAGGATCCAATCTGCTAATGCACTTACCTTGGACTGTTGCGAGTTAAATATGATTTTGATTATGGACTAAGAACAACAGCCCATGCTACGGTTAGTCACCATTCATATCAGATTTCGTACAGTAATGTTCAAGATCCTGAATACATTCAACATGGTTTTCCATCAAGAATATCTGTACAAATTATCTATGCTTTCCAAGCACGTGATTTGTTAGCCACGACTGCTTAAATTTCTAGCTATCAGTTAAGACACAACCACTGAAGTTCCTTTTGCGCATAACCAGCCGATTATACCAAAATCTTCCCATACATTCCAAAAGAACCTTCAAGGAGAAGGACGATAACATGAGATTATGTGTCGACTACCATCGATGTAAACAAATCACCATTCATAACCGTTATTCTCCTCCACGTATTGAAAACATGTCCAATCGACTTTAAGGTGTTAATCACTTTTCCAAGATCGGACCCATGATCATGTTGCCAATGGTGACGAGTGAAAGAGCAGGACATGTCCATGACTGCTATTTGTACACCACTCGGTCATATTAGATTCATGATTTTGTGTTAGTCTCATAAATGCTCCAACAACATTATGGACTTAATGAATCGAGTTTTCATGAACTCATAAACAAATTCATCAGTGTTTTCTTCAAGGACAACCTGATTTTCTCTAAGTCTAGAGAAGAGCAGGAAGACCATATTTAGACTATGTTGCAAATTCTACGACCGGAGAACTTTCACCCTGGAAATTTTCTAATATCAATTATGTTTGATTACAGTGACACGCTGAATCACGTGTATTCTCATGGTTAATCTTACTATGAATCAGCTTATGCATCAAGGTGAGAACCCTACGCAACGTTAGGTGTTCCAAGAAAATCCTGCACTAAGAGAAGTTTAATCTCGGAGGCTTGTAGTTCCGTAAATATCTACGTATCAAGTTTATACGAAGCAAGATATAGTTTCGTCATATCTAAAGTACCTGTCATACCAACATGCTAAGATAGAACACCAACCGACTAAGATGTTTCTCCACCAGCAAAAATTATGAACAAAAATGGGACAAGATCTCCATGGATTTTGTTTTTCCGGATTGACACAAACTCAGAAGCATGATGTTATCTGGGTTATTGCCAACAGTTTGATCAAGTCTCCAGAATCCTTACATCCGCATGGATTTCAGAACCAATAGATTGATCGGACATGTTCCAGCCAAGGCTCATCTGATCACTTGGTAATCCGTCAGATATCGGGTCAGACAAAGGTTCTTATTTATGATATTTATTTACGTTCGCGTCCTTATTCTAATTCCTTGACTTGCTTTCACGCTCACGTTCATGACACTATTCACGTTCATGATCGTATCCTGGCTTATGATTTTACGTTCATTTTCGTTCTGTGAAGTTTTGCAAGAACTTGAGAAATCAGACTCAAGTCTAGTATAAATCTCTATGCTCAGACAGACGTTTCACGTCACATTCCACGTCTCATCTTATAGCGTTTGGTGTTACCGCAGTTGTATCCCATGTTCACGATATGTTTCACATGTCATGTTCATCCCACGTTCCTCATATCACATTCACGATATGTTACATGTATCATGGATCACGATATATTTTCTCATACTACACTCACCATATCTCGCGCATCGTTGCTAATTATCAGTTAAGTTAGATTGTTTTGCACGATAACGTTTCAGTTAACCTTGCTCGTTAATTCTTTTTCCCTCGATAAAATTCAGAGGATCCATCTTACGTTGATAACCATGAACTCTTTGTGTTTTCAAGTCAAGGTCAGGAGGACCAAGATTTATCATTTGTGATTAAGATCTTGTGGCGAAACCATTCCGAGGGGGAAGCCACTTGGAAACGGACAAGTGCCACCTGGATTTTTCCTCTCATCCTTCCATAATCAAGTAAGACACCTTCAGTCACGTCATGTCCCACGTCCTTTTAAGCTATGTCACGTTTCACGTCACCTTCATTTCCTTTTATCTTACATACCCTCTCAGTTTGATTCGGGTATGTTTCGCTTCCAGTTACGATATATATAATTCGGGGACGAATTATTCTTTTTAGGGGGGAAGATTTGTAAAACCCGCATGCTTTTACCATGAACAGTACACTTATGATCGTACGTATAGGATTAAAACTTTCCTTAAATAACATGATCACGTATCACGAATGTTAATTACAAGAATTACGTACGTGTTATTACACGATAAGTATTATACACGTGTTAATGCACGATAATAAGTACTTACGTGGTAATACACGATAATTATAATTATATTCACGAACATCTAAAACATGATCATTTGAACCACGTACATATATTAATACACGATAAATAAGCATTACGTATTATATATAACATGAACATTTAAACAAGAACTACACGAATATTAAAATACACGAACACGTTAAGTAGTCATTTAAAAACGACAAGTATTACGTAAATTAATATTACGTATAACATGTGAAGTTATTACAAGATAATTCACGACATAAAATACACGAACCCGAGTAAGCATTTAAATAAGACGCGAATTATATTGTATAAGGGCTTTTGAGCCATTTAGACAAGACAAGACAAGAAAAACATGGGCTCTAGGCCCATTTGGGCTTAAATCGACTTAAAAGAAAAAGGACGGGAGTAGGTTTTATTTTTGGACATCACATAAAACAAGTCGTGGTTTTGATCCAAGAAAATAAGGATTGCATTCGTTTTTTATATGCTAAACCCTGACACGCAAAACAAGGTATCATTCAATCCCGTTTTTATTTTTTTCGTTGATTAAATTGATCATGAATCCTTGTTACGTGATCTAAAACATGTTAATAGAAAGTTAATTATAAGGGGGGGGGGGGGTTCGTTTTGGTGTTGCTGTGTTCGATTGACACACAAACGTGACCATTTATGGTCTCGGTGGTAAAATATGTCCACCAAACGCAACCCTAATTGGGTGTTGGCTGGGTTTTGTAAAAACAGTGGGAATGGCAGCCGAGCAGGGGAAACCACTGGCTGCGGCCAGTGGTGTAATTGTTCTGGCAGTGGGAACCGAGAGCTTATGCTCTCGGTGGGAAATTGATACAAGCAGGGGGAAAAGACCACTACCGGTGGGAATCCAGGCCAGGCAGTCGTAGCAGCAGCAACACAAAGTGGTGTTTGGCTGGGGGTTTTAGTCAGGGTGTTCGGTTTTGGGTTTATAAACAGTTAAGGGGCTGTTTGGTTCGGCCTAAAAGTAAAACACGGGTTTTGTCACGAGAATCTTTTATACTAGTCATGTTTTATTCAAGCTAAATTGTTTTTAACAAGTGACATTTTGCAAGTATATCTTAGCGAGAGAATTAAATTAATTTAAACATGACTATAATTAATTTAATTTAAATCATGAACTTAGGTTATATTTATTTTGGTAAATAATACTTGAGTTCGGGTTATTATTTTTACAAGTTTAGTTAGCTTTACATGCATATTAATTAAATTAATTTTACATGACCTATAATTAATTTAATTAAAACCTGGACGTAGGTTTATTATTATTACCTAATAATACACGATTTTAACCTAAGTATATTATTATTTAATTTAGACTATAGTAATTAATTAATTATTAAAACATGACATTTAATTAATTAATTTCCATGACTTAGGTTATATTAATAATAAATATTAATACATGTTTTAACCTAAGTATATTATACACGTAATTTAATTAAATCATGTTATATTTAATAAAATACTTTAACTATAGTTTATTTAATTTACATGTAATAATTAATAAACTATACTATTTTATCACATGACTTAGAATATTAATCAGTAAAACTTAAGCTTATATATTATTAGCTTAATAATCCAACTTATTCTATTTATGGAAACTTTCTATTTTTAGAAACTCATTTAATTAAGACAGCAAATCTATTTATGGAAACTTTCTATTTTTAGAAACATATCTATTTTAAGCAGTAAATCTGTTTTTGTAAACTTTCTATTTTTAGAAACTTTCTATTTTTGGAAACTTTATATTTTAGGAAATCTGCTATTTTTAGAAAGTTACTTATTATTACACAACAAGTATAATAATACAAGAAATACAATTAATACTTAATCAGAATATATAGAATACACGATAAACACATTATAACGTTAAAATCAGTAAAACAAGACATGAAGATATAAAACAAGCTAAAACATGATATAAAACCAATCACGTAATTAGTAATCAGAATACTTATACATGTACCCTATGTATGTAGCATTAGTGAGATCGAAGTAGGACTCTCTTCCGTTCGTCTTCTTCGTTCACTAGACTTAAGGTACGGATTCTCCGTCCTTTCAGTATGGACATTCTTCCTTATTAGGATTTCCCGTATGCAGCCAACTGTTTTCCCCAACATATGTTTTATATGTTTTGATTGCTTATGTTTAATTAGATACCTAAAGCCATATACATGCATGACTAGTTTCACCTAGTTATAGAGGTACCATAACCATAACACTGGAGGCACCAGTGTTCTGACTCCACCACGACGGAGTGATAGCTCGTGGCGTCCCTTCAGCTTTTGGCCATATTATTATTATTATCAGGTGGGGCGTATGGGTGCATCCTAGTTTACATGTTTTCAGCATATTATTTAGGTGAATGTGGTGTGTCCCTTGCATCCTTCACAAGGAGTTGATCCCTCCTACCCAAACAGTTATATTAATTAGAGGCAACCCCTCTAATTGAATGACGAGGTCACCCCTCAAATTATTCATGCACGTTGATATTTCATGACCTATATTGCCTAATGGTTAACATGTTAAACATTTTTTATAAGATAAACATAAGGCTTTTCAAACTATAAAACCAGTTTTATTAAGTTATTACCAGGTTTTCCAGGACTTATTCATTTTCGCTGCTATATGTTTTACATGCTTATATTATTCATTCCATGTTTGTATAGCCGTGCACTAAATGTTATGTTTAGCCGTTACTTTCCTTTCCATGTCCCAAAACGGCAGGTACCTAAGGACAGACTCGAGCATTTAGAGGACGTGCATAGGATGGAACCTGCCATAGACTTCTTCTCCTTTTGCCTTCATATATATATGCTTGTTTAGTCTTTCATTCATTTTATTTACTTTATGTTTTGGGCTTATGTTTGGGAACCGATGTTTGATTCCGGTTTTCCCTATGATCATGTATGTTTAACTACATATTACCTTGCATGCTTTGATGACACGCCATAATTATGTGTAACGGTCCACTTGTCAAAGTGGGACATTACACTTCGATAGAAAATCCGTCGCTAAACTGTCACTAATTTCATAACAAAACCTTATTATTTTATGTGTAACATTTACCCACTGCTACTAATAGTTTTTCCACCGTTCTTGTCTATTTACCCACTGCTTAACACAACCAAACACCCTCTTAAATAATTTTTACCCCCGAAGGGTTTGTTTGGCTGCGATGGCTGAACGCAGCCCATGTCGCCCTTGTGTGGGTCACGGCTGGGCAGAGAAAGGGTACAATCGAGACCCTAAGGTCTTAGTTTCATTGACCAACCAAAACCCGACACCCCGACAATATATTATACCCCTGATTGGGTTGGTTTTGGCTCGCGGCTGGGTGCAAGAAACCATCACCGAGAGTCTTAAGACTCTCGGTTGTGAAACCTCTAAGTCCACCGAGAGCTTTATGCTCTCGGTTCCTACGGACGAAAATAAAACCCGCACCACCCTGTTTGATTTATAAGATTTCCCACTGATTTTGTTTGTAAACAGCAAGACTAACAATGAAAACGTGATAAAAAATTAAAGTAGAAACGAGGGTGAGGCTTGTTTCTCTCACTAGAATAAACACACATGGAGGGGTAAGGCTTATCATTTCCTTCTTGTCTTTCTCTCACTAGAATAAACACACATTTATTCTTACTTGTTTCTCTCTCTACCATGGCTAAACACCACTTCTATCCTCCCCGACCTCCGGATCTTTTACCCGTGTTATTAGTGAATCCATGTTTAACAATTGGCATCAGAGCTAACAAGGGGTGTTTCGTGTTTTTGTCTCACGTTTTGTGTTCGTGTTTGTGTTTGATGCGTTCACGGTTTGATTTCTTTTTCATTCTCTAAATCTGTCCAAATCATTTGTTTCATTTGTTTTATCTGAGTTTTAAAATATCAGTCACTTGTATCTCGTTTTCTAGTCCATCATTTATGTTTTCTTTGTTATCTTTTCATCTCGATCACTGATTTTTTATTATCCCAATTTATTAGGAAAAAGGACAAAAAGATAAAAAAAAAGATAACAGCTCCACCATTTTTGGTTTTAAAACCCTTTTCCGACTGTGTTTCCGATAAAGCATTCTGATGGGTTTTCCGACAGCTTATTCCGATGAGTTTTTTGATAGTCATTCCTATGGGTTTTCAGATAGTCATTCCGATTGGTTTTTAGATAGTCATTCCGATGGGTTTTCAGATAGTCATTCCGATGGATTTTTCAGATGATTATTCCAATTGGATTCCGATGGTCATTGCAATGGGATGAATCTGAACCTTCCGATGGTGACTAAACCTTGCGATAACACTGTATTGATTTTTTTTAGAAAACACTGCAATGACTCAACTTAAGCCAAAAAAAAACTCTCACTACATCACACCGTGTCAACTCGGTATTTACCGAGTTGACTGAGTCAAACTGGGTCAAATCAATGAGTTCAGAACAATTAACAACAATCAATACCTTGACCATGACTTCTCAAAACCCGACTATCAACCACTACCTCATCATTTTTCACTAGCCAACTATCATTATGTAACATCTACGAATAAAAAAAAACCACTTCATATCTTTATTAAAGATTTTAACACAATCCATCATCATAGATCTGTGGGGATTTATCCTAATTTTCTGTTCGAAAAGTCAAGACTGATTTACAACAAGTATGTCATAATCATGTCTTAGTTTCGTTTAATGAAAAAAAAACACATGCATGATCAAATCGAATTCAATCGAAATCATCATAAGAATCCCTACCCGAGACCATAACACGATCTTGAAGCCTTCTTCAACACGAATATGCACTCGAATTAATTCATAGTGATTGAGATTGATGGGTCTAATTCCATTCGTGTGAGAAGAAGGATGTGTTTTGTACCAGTGATTAAAGATGATTGGATGATGAGATATGAGTTTGATTTGTGGATTTGAATGTTTAATTGCTTGATGATAGATGGAGTTAGATAGATTTGGTGACAGAAGATTTTTGTTTTGATGGGAGTGATGAAAGAAAGCTTGGTGGCTGAATGAAGAAAGAGGCGAAGGAAACAATGTTTGAAAATGTGATTAGGTTAAGGAGATTAGGTATATGTTGACTTATCTTATGAGAAATCTGGTGGCTGTGGTTACTTATCCCAAACTTGGGATCACATGGACCGGGTATAAAAAATTATGTGATGGGTTGTGTCAACTGTTCTTGGGCCGAGTGTTATTTAGAAATGAGTTGATGGATTTAGTGGGCCGAGTGTCATTGAAGTGAGATTCGGTTTAACCACTAAGTGAAACCGGATATAGTATTATGGTGTGCTTCATATTATTTCCAAATTTGGCTGGGTATGATGGATGTGCGGATTATGGGGATATGGTGATTACGGGTTCATTTCGACTAAAGAAAATGCTCGTTTTGAAACTTTATTTCTGAAAAGTTAAGTTTGCTAGACGACGTTGACGACCTCTCTTTCTCTAGTCATCGTTGGTTCCCTAGTTAACGACACTCACTCATACTCAACACACACAACAAACACGAAGACAAAAACAAACAAACACCAAAACGATCCTTTAAGATTAACTGAAATTGTCAAAAACGGCTAGTATTCGGGCAAAGTAATGTCAAGTGATTAAGAAGTGGATTTGATATTTATTATTTGAAGTTGAAGTGGAATATCACGAAGGCGTCTACTCAATTCATCATCGAGCCTCTTCACCCCCTCTATCGATTGATGATTCGCTTCAGCATTTATGATTGAGACTTGATTTATCTAGTTTCCAATGTCAAGGGGTGGATGGTCGACGACATGGACAACTATCACTTAAGGAGTTACGTTGTAGTGCTCAGTGTCACACTCACCTGTAGTTGTGGATACTTCAAGAGGTGTTTTACATCTTATACTACTCTCTTCTTTTATGTATAAGGTACTAAGAGACGTTTCTCTGCACCGTTCGTCAATCAACAACAGTGCTAAGCGTAAGTAACAAATTTGGGAGATTGTACTTCAGTTTCAAGTTTGGAATATCAGGTTTACTTCACAGTGGTCACTACAGATAGCCGAAAGAATACGAGGTTGGTAAGTTTAGCCAGAGAGTACAAGAGTAGAGATGTGATCAGCAAACAGTTCTCACGAGCAACTTGAGCTACAAAATGTCAACAAAGATTTCTACTTCAGACACGAACATCTCGTGATTCTGATTGTACTTGTCAGATGATGCTCCCGAGTGTTCTTAACCACCTTACTCTTGACAAGAACATCTCACGATTCTGTGCGTACACGACAGATGATGCTTCCGAGTGTTCTTAACCTTCTTACTCCTGATAAGAACATCACGCGATTCTGAGCGTACACGTCAGATGATGCTTCTGAGTGTTCGTCACCATCATACTTTCGACAAGAACATCTCGCGAGTTTGACCGTACACGTCAGATGATGCTTCCGAGAGTTTGTCACCATCATGGGGGAAGAACGTGTACTTTGGAGACTTAGTTCCCACTCTGGAGTACTTAGTTCAACTTCCAGGGGGAAGTATTCTACAAGCGTGAGAAGATTTGTTGCTGATTTCTTACATGTTCCCCCAAACTCATAATCATGAAGACCAAAAATGTCAAGGTAGCAGTTACTTGGTGGAGTTTACTTCTTCTTCTACAAAATTCCGCTGTGCACTTTAAATGTCAAAGATAGAAGGTTGCTCAAGCTACAGATTCTGCTCAAGACAGGGATATTGGTTTGGGGGGAAGCTGATTCAGAAGCTTCGTCAAAAAGAAGTCTATGAAGAAAGCTTTTCAAGACATGTGGTATGAATTGGGGGGAAGTTAATCCAATTCATACATGATACAATGGTTCCTCAACAAGCAAAGACAAAGAGGATTCAAACTGGGGTATAAGTTTTTCTAGAAGACTTGAAGACAACGGTGTCACCCTCAGCATTGGAAGCAAACTTAATACTGTCATATTTTTGTTGTATTTGCATTTGTTAGGAACATTGTAAGTAATTCCGTATGTCACCACATTGGGGGAAGATTGTTAGCCTTAAAATGTGTGCGACTAACGGAATTACATTAGTTTCATAGTCGGGACTTGCAGGGACTAATATTGTCAAATGTAAAGTCCAAGTCCCGAGCTATATAAACCCCTCCATACTTCCATGGAGGGGTGAGGTTGTTCATTTCTTTCTTGTCTTTCTCTCTCTAATAAACACATATTTATTAGAGCAACTCTTTCTCTCACTAACCATGGCTAAACACTTGTTCAATCCTCCCCGACCTCCGGATCATAAACCCGTGTTTTTAGTGAATCCAAGTTAACAATTACCGTTACGATGGTTAAAGAAAATGGATGATTACACGTGGATTAATAATGGCGAATCAAACCCGAAACCCCCTTGTTCTTGCTCTAACCCCAGTGGACACACTAGAAGAACATAAAACCCTAATTTTTTATGAAATGTAAAATGAATGAAAACATGTGTTTGTTTCCCCTAATGACTTTTTAAAATTGGGTTGGGCCAAATGCCCAGTGTTCCTTGTTCTTGTTTGTAGTCGACAGCCCAAAGACAAACACTAGTATACTTGTAATTTTTTGTTATAACTATCTACGTCACGATCGTGATTAACCTTCGTGAATAAATTTTCCGTGCTGAAACTCTGAAAGTATTATTTATTTTCCTGAATAAATACTTACGTAATATTTTCTGACATTAATAATTATTTTCTGAGTAATTAGTTTGTAGTAATAAATTGTTTAAACTGAGGCTGCGTATTTAATATTCGGGGATTTTAAATACGGGTTTTACAATTCTTCCCCTCTAAAAAAATAATTCGTCCTCGAATTAAGGATGCTCTTATGTCGTGGTTTTACAATTCTTCCCCTCTAAAAAGGATAAATTCATCCTCGAATTAAGGATGCGCTTATGCTGTGGTTTTACAATTCTTCCCCTCTAAAAAGAAGAAATTCGTCCTCAAATTAAAGGTAATAAGCTGATGAGGTTATAAAAGTTGAAAGAACACATATGCTGAAAGAGCATGAAGGCTGAAAAGACATATTAGCTGATGGATCGTTCGTCCTTGGTTTAGAACATGATGCTGCTGAAAGGGTATAAACATGACATGACTGAAGTGAACATGGAACGTGACAAACCGAGTTATTGAAAGAAAAGGATGAGAGGTCCAGATGGAATCCTCTGTTCCGAGTGGCTTCCCTCTCGGAACGACTCCTTCAAAGGTCTAAACACAATGAAAATCTTGGTCCTGATGACCCTGTCCTGATAACTGCTGAAACAGTTTCTGGCTCCACACTTATGATGGATTTTCTGAATCTGATAGAATGAATATGCTATAGCATGTAGTATACATAAAATGGTACGTACGAAATCCTAAGAGGATATCATTTATATCTCTGAGTAACCTGTTGAAAACATATTAGGATGAACTACGTGAAAAATTGTAAACGTGTTACGTGAGCAATTTTGAACGTGGTTCACGATTATATGAGAAACGCTGGGCATGGAATATATCATGAACGTGATACATGAACATACTATGAACGTGATACTTGGACATATCATGAACGTATGCTGACTGAGGGAGGAATGCCAAACGATACAGCATGAGATGTGAAACGTCTGCCTGATTATGGAAACGATGTATTAAACTTGAGTATGACTTCTTAAGCTTTTTGTAACCGTATTCGGTAACAAGCTGTGAAACGTGTATCGCGAGATGGAACACTAAACTGAA
Source organism: Glebionis coronaria (assembly GCA_025667525.1). NCBI lineage: Eukaryota > Viridiplantae > Streptophyta > Magnoliopsida > Asterales > Asteraceae > Glebionis > Glebionis coronaria. Next base: position 206,280,808 of record CM046875.1, read on the forward strand.
CGTGAACAGTTTCATGAATGCAAGCGTGAACTTAAATCATGAGATAGCACAACCTATGGACTGAAAAAACATCATAATGTGAACGTGAGGCGCAAACGTGAAGGTGAACGTAGAAGTGAACATGAACATAAACGTGAACGTGAATGTGAACATAACACGATTCGTGAACATAAACGTGAGTGTGATTCGTGAACGTGAAATTTTCTATCTGATGTGATGGTTGACGGAATACTGATAAATCATACGATCTACTGTTGAATTTCTTGCAGGTCTGTTACTGCGTAATCCTTTCGGATAAGAGAAAACGTGTAGGCTGGTTTAAATGGTTGACAATGACTTAGATAGGATCAAACTTTTCTGAGTTCTGTGGTAGGTGATAACAATCTTCATGGAAAACTTGTCCCATTTATGTTCAAAATTTCTAATGGTTGTAACCACCCACTAGCATATCGGTGTTCTATCTTGAACCTGCTGGCATGTCAGGCATCTAGATATGAACATAGCTGCATCAATGTGTTATACTGTTTCTATCAAAATTCTGTCTGGGATTATGGTACGTTCTGGTGGAATCTGGTGAGTAGTCATGAAAGAAGTTTGAGTCTTGTTGAATTAGATCTCTCCTAGCGTAGGATCTTATGAATACAAAATTTTAGTATAGATTATCTCCTTTATGCGTACGTTTAGTCACAGAAAGCTAATCACGATAACTGACAGCAATTTCTACGGTAGTAGTCAACTGAGTTCTAGAAAATTTGTACTTTAATCACAGGCGTCGATCTTGACCATCTGGTGATGGCCTTCATCTTCGCAAAACTGTCTGAAATTCCTTTCTACTGAAATAGGGTGGCTCAGAAATGCTACCTTGTTCATCTAGAACTCACATCTGGAAAGCTGCGTATAAATTCTCCTATCGAAGATTCTGTACAACTGTGAGAAGATGATTCTCGTGTTCTTCTCTAGAATTTAGCATATCAGAATGTTATCAGTGAATATACTGACGATTTTGTCTGAGAATTCATGAAAAAAATTTTATTCATAAATTTCATACTATAGCTGAAGCATTTGAGAGTTCAGACGTATAGGTCAAAATTTTAGCGAGACTATAACGTGTTCAAGAAATCTGAAAAACATCATGTTCTACTCTTACCACTGCTGGAGGCATGGTCGCGAATTGTTCTAGAAAATATTTTAGACATCGTAACAGGTCAGGTAACCTTCTATTCATGGAATGAGTATCGTTTCTGAATGGCGATCTTGTATAGTTTTCGGTGATCGATACGTGATTTCATGTTACCGGTCCTCCTTTCTGATAGACATAACACGGTGCACCTTCTGGTGGTGCGTTAGGGAGAATAAAGCCTCGTTCCGGTAATTCTTGCAGCAATTGCTGCAACTCTTTTCACTTAGCTTAAGCCCTGGAATAAAGAGTTTTGAAAACAGATTCTGTTCTTGAGACAAACTTGATGTTAAATTCTATCTCGTGGTTAGGAAGGAATTTATGGAAACCATCCGGAATTACATCAGGAAAATTTAGGATAATCTGCTGATCATGAATTTACAGAATTACAGAATTTACATCAGGAGTGCTGACTAGAAGTCTTCGTAGCTATAAAATAATAATTCACGTGCTTGTAAAGCTGAACAATTTGTACTGATTTTTCTGGCAGAAGTAAAATGAATGTGTTCAGGAGTTAGTAAAACGGATCTCGTCGTTAACTGAAAAAAAAAACTTTAATAAATATGGGTGATACTGTGGAGTCTTTTCTGGCTGGGGTAGGTAATACCTGATTTAGATAAAACTGACATATGAATAGGCGAAGCAAACGTGGAAATTTTCACTAAATGCGTTCGTCTGTAACCTTACAGAATGAATACTGCGTGTTTAACCTGAGTAATACTCTAGTAGTGGTGTCTGAATTTTAAATGATCTGATTCATGCGTGGCATAATAGAATGGGTATACCCCTTTTTGAAGGGTCCCTGAATTACTGAGGGCCTGGTTTAGAAACATACTGGAGTTATGAGTTCTGACTCGTATATAAAAAAAATCGTATGACATGTACCATGACTGGTGTCCTGATATGTGTCTTCTGAAATGATACTTGAGACCTATATCTCGACCGATGTCTTGACATGTGTTTTAGTGGATGAATTTGGACAAGTCTGATAAATTTTGGTAACTGCTAGGATTGGCGGACCGGTTAGACTACTGACCTCTGTATTTCTGATCATGTCCGTTCCGGAGTTCCGATGGTTACTGACTGATTAATTATAAGCACGGTGGTTGTCATGACCGCTTTGTCTGTCAGTTTCAAGACGGTCATTATTACGACCGTGGTTCCTGTAGCTATTCTGCTGAGTGGCCGGCTGGGTTCCGGTTCTCACTCTTCTGAATGAAGGTTAGCTGAGTGAAGTGTGACATCTAGCTAAGAAGGTGAAAACATGGAATGGAATAATAGTGTCTGATGGTTGAAGTTTATTCTTGTCAGGAATTTCAATTTATAGTTTTCGTCCTTTTTCTAAAGAGTCTTCATAGTATAAACAGCATCAACTTCTTGAGAAATCTCCAAAGTATCAGCAGCATCAGCATTCGTGAGGTCTTCAAGTGTTAGCAGCATCAGTATCTGGTATAATCTTCAACTCACGAGCAGCGTTAACATCTGGTAGAATATCGACAAGCGGAAACGCCTAAAATGATTGAGGATCGATTAGCAATATCCATGGAGTATAGTACCTGGATTACACCTGGACTACTGTACATGAAGTACAAAATGAATACTGCATATGGAGCATATCTGAGACACTATACGTGGAGTACACATGCAATACTGTACATGGAGTATAACTGAGACACTATACATGGGGTACATATGGAATACTATACATGGAACTGGTGGAAATTTTATGGGATGATCGATACTGGTGTCTCTTGCCTGACATGATCAAAGAAATAAATTGATTTTAAACGATAGTAAACTGAACTGAAAATAAGTAACATGATAGGCTGACAATTCTTGTGTCGACTTACTGCTGGTTGTATAGAGGCTGGAAAGTATGATTTAACGGAGTTTCATCAATGTTTAGTATGAAGACATGATTTATGAAGACCAGAATATGATTTATCATGAAATAGGATTTTACTGTAACCCTTCTGTATTTTAGCCTGAAAGCATCATCACCTTGCTGAAAAGAAAATCAACGTCGGGAGACATGAGACTTAATCAGCATGAAAACGATGTCCACGTGAGAGTATGAAACTTGAATGTTACAAAGAACATAAAAGTATAATCAACTGAAGTTTAACATCAACTGATGTGGATGATGGCTATGGTTCAACCCACATAATTCAAAGAAGAAAACATGTGACTAGGTATGGGTGATTCTTGTTCGATCCATACTTGTCAAAATTTCAAGAGAACTGTCATGTATAGAAATTTACAATCTGGGACAAAATGTGGATGCCTGTAATTCAATCCATACTTGTCAAAATTTATAAAATGTCCTGATATGAAAAGGGTGAACGACTATTGATCGGTTCACAAACCAACATTCGACTGAAAAGCATGAAAATTTGACCTGAATAATGGTGAACGTTTATGGTTGGTTCAGCAAGTTATATTTAACTGAAAACATGAATCTGTCATGAGTAAGATTAAATGCCTAGGGTCGGTTTACCAATACAAAATTCGAATGAAAAGCACATGCGACTAAATATGGACAGTCCTATACCAACCTTTTACTTAGTAAAAAACTTTAAAAAAATTGACTGATAAATGAAGAAAACTGACTGGTAAATGCATAAGAAACATGAAAGATAAGGACGCCAAAATCTGGAAAGTTCCTGGTGACTACCCACTAGTCACAGGTCAAGTTTTAGAGCCTACAGGTCGAACCTATAGCTCTGATCGCGACGTAATAAATTAGTCAGAAACAATTCAGAAAATAATTATTCAGTGTTGCGTACTGTAAAACCCGTATTTAAATACAAGCACGTTAAACATACACAGTCTTAGCTTTATTTAAAATCATGAAGCAAATTAATTATTCAGAAAATAATTAATATTTGTCAATAATTAGTAATAGTTATTCAGTAATTACGTAAGTATTTTTTTCAAAAAATAAATACCTCGATTCAGAAAATAAAAAACGCGAGAATTAAAAACAAGTATACGAAAAATATTAATGTCGAAAGACAAATGGAAACCATACAAGTTAATATGGGCTGGCGGTTTTATAAAAAATAAGGAAAGGAAGTGGGCTTTTAGGCCCGGCCCATTTTAGAAATAAACACAGGAAAATAAGAGATAAGGGTTATGTTATTATATTTAACAAAAAAACTAGGTCTTCCTGTTTCTTTTGATGGCCGACGGTAGCAGACATCAACAAGGAAACATTTTTTTGTTTCTTAAATTAAATCGGGTCGTGTTCATTGTATATCCGTATTATCGAACAAGGTAAGCATTTTTTTCTTTTCTTTTATAAATCGTGGTTCATGAATCTTCACATCAAGAACTCACAGATTTATACGGTAAAACATGATTTAATAATCTAAGAGAGTTTCGGGTTTTGTGTGAAAATAGGAAGACCGAGACCAACAGGTCTCGATAGGGTTGTGTGTGATCCAGCCACGACCCACTAATGGTGCAGGGTGGTTTTGGTTTAGGACAACAGCTATGGAAAAGCAGTAGGGGGATCGTCCCTTATGATTAGCACAAAAACCGAAACACACTATTGTCTCGGTGCATTCTGTCTCAGCCAACCGACCGGGGGTGTTTTATGGTTGACAACAGCGACCAAAAGCCAAACAGGGGCGTTTGGGTTTGCAAACTGTAGGTACAGACGATAAGGGGGCGTTTGGGTTTGTAAACTGGGTGTACAACAAAAACAGTGGGAACCACTGGACTAGCAGTGGGAACCACTGCACTAACAGTGGGAACCAAAACAAAAATAGTGGGAACTTTAATAACAAAACAGTGGGAACTTTTTCAATAAAAGCACTGGGAACTAGAAGAACAGCAGGGGGATCACGTACTGGGCCCGGTTTGGTTAAACCGAGGTATGGACTTCTCGAGGGTTAGTTTTAGCTTAGGTTTGGGTTCACTAGTATTTTATTAACGCGCGAGGAAAATAATTATATTAATTAAATATTTGTTATATATTGTTGTATAATAAATTAATTAAATTGTAAAATTTTATTAATTTGTTAAATTAGATCAATATTGTTTTACCATTAAGTTATTTTGAAACGTGTGATCTAATTTATACTTTTTCAAAGGAACGAATTTAGAAACCTTTTTATTATATTAGATTACTAATTATAGTAATAATAATTATATCAAATATATTTTCACACTATACCGTATCAGGTATACGGAAAATACGTTAATCAATAATATTATCGAATAGTCAGATATCATCAGTTTATACACAAACAGTAATACCAGAGTAAATAAATTAATGTAAGAACAATAAAAACCGGTAAAAGTAAACAGTAGTCAGACAACTCATTCACATCCCTTAGTTATGTAGTATCCGTAAAGTCGGAGTAGATCCTTCAGCTTTTCATCTTATTTTATTACTGGACACGAGGTACGGATTTCCGTCCTTTAGTAAGGACTTTCTTCTATGTATGATTACGATTCCTCGTCTGAAGCCAAATTTTTTCCCCAGTACATGTTTTAAGCTTATTAGTAACCATTTTAATAACTAAATAAATTGCATGAGCTTTATATACAAGCATGACCAGTTTATGTACTAGTTACGGAGGTACCGTAACCATGACACTAGAGGCACCGGTGTCATGACTCCTCTGTGAGGGAGTGATTTCTCGCAGCTTTCCATTTATTCAGCTTGGCCATTTTATCAGTATTATCAGCGGGGCGTATGGATGCATCCTAGGCTATCAGTTTACAGTTTATCAGATGAATGTGGTGTGTGCTCTACATCCTTCACATTGGAGCTGATCCCTCCATCCAGCACATTATTTAGAGATCATCCCTCTACAGCATGACGAGGTCACCCCTCCATTTATGCATGCAGCAGTTGTTACAACAAATGACCTATATAAGCTCTTGGCAATTATAGGTCCAATGTGAAGGATGTATGGCGCGTCTTGTAACACCCCACTTGGATAAGTGGACCGTTACTTATATTTATGGCGTGTCATCAAAGCATAAGGTAAATGTACTACAACATTAACTGACCATAAAGGAAATACCAGAATCAAACATCGGTAATCCAAACATAAGCTCAAACCATGAAAAGTAAATACTAAAGGAAAGGACTAAACAATGTCCAAATAAGCATAATAATGTAAGAAGTGCATAAAGTCAGAAGTCTAGATAGCTTTCATCCAAATGCACATGCTCTCAGAATCCTAAGAGCATCCTGGTGTACCTGCCGTTAGAACATGAAAAGAACTACGGCTGAGCATAACACCCAGTGAACGGATATAAAGCATGATAAGAACTACTGAAATGAAGCAGATGATAAAATACTGAAGCTATAAGACTGATAAGTAAAGTTGCAGCGGAAATCTGTGTATAATCTGAAAAGTCTGATTTTTAAATAATAAAGTTGAACTGTTATCTTTTAAATCTGAAAACATGCATTTACTGTATTTTAATTGCCAAGAACTTATATAGGTCATGTGCTGTAACAACTGTTGCATGAATAACTGGAAGGGTGAACTCGTCATGCTGTAGAGGGGTGACCTCTAAATAATGTGCTAGATGGAGGGATCAGCTCCAATGTGAAGGATGTAGAGCACACACCACATTCACCTGATAACTATAAACTGATAAGCCTAGGATGCATCCACACACCCCACTAATAATACTGATAAATTGGCCAAGTTGAGCTGGATGGGATACTGCAGGTAGGGGTGGCAATTCGTGTCGGGTTTGGGTTAGTGGGTTCGGGTTGTCAGGTTGGTGGGTCAGAAAATCACAACCCAAACCAAACCCATTTAAATAATCGGGTCAGTTATGTCAACCCTAACCCGTTTACATATAACCCGAACCTAACCCATATATATATATATATATATATATATATATATATATATATATATATATATATATATATATATATATATATATATATATATATATATATATATATATATATATATATATATGTATATATATATATTTGGGTTGACGTTAAATATTTTACATAGGTTGAATAGGTTAAACGGGTTTATATATTGATCCATTTAACAAGTTTTATATATAAAAGTAAGCACATTAGACGTGTTAAACATGATAAATGTGTTTATGTTCGGTATATTCAACCTAGTAAACATGTATGGTAAAATATTAATCATTTTTAATATAAGGAAAAAACTCTTAAACGGGTTGTCGGGTCGACCTGCTTAATTTTTTTACAACCCAAACCTAACCTGTTCAATAAATGGGTCAGATAGGCCGACCCAAACCTGACCTAAGATTCAATATATTCAACCCGAAGCTGTTAATTTTCATGTCGGTTTCAGGTCAAGTTTCGTGTCGGGTCTGAAATTGCCACCCGTAGCTGCAGGATATCACTCTCCTACAGGTGAGTCATGACACCAGTGCCTCAAGTGTCATGGTTACGGTACCTTTGTAACTAGTACAACTAATAGGTCATGCTTGTATATATGGCTCAGGCAATATCTTAGTTATTAAAATAATTTCTGATAATTTATAACATATACTGGGGAAAAACATTTGGCTGCAGACGAGGAATCCTAATCATGCATAGAAAGGAAGTCCTTACTGAAACGACGGGAAATCTCTACCTCGTGTCTAATAACCGACCGAGATCAACTGACAAAAAGTCTACTCTGATTTCACGCGAGCTACATGACTAAAGGACGCGAATAAGTTAACTGATATTCGTTTATTTTATTTATCTTAACTGTACTTAGTTAATTTATTTATTCTTGTAATACTGTTAATATATAAACTGATAAGCCTGAATGTTCTAATATTTCTTATTAACGTATTCCTGTTCTATTATTAATTACGGTATAACACGTATTCTGACGTTATAACATTTCTATATTTAGTAACCCGTTAATAATAGAAAGTTTCCTAAATTAGAACGTTTCCAAAATGAATAAAATCATTTAATAAATTATACCCTTTTAATTTCATAAAACTAATTTAATATAATAAATTAATTTACTAATTAAACCATTTTAAACATTTATTTATAAGAGTGATAAAATAAGGTATAACTAAGTCTTCGTATAAATCCTTTAAGTCTAACCCGAGTCTACCGAGATTCCCCATTCTCGGTCGCACTAAAACAAGCCAACAAAAAGTAAAATCCAAAACTAGATTAGCGACAAAAAGTTTTGTCACTAACTATTGCTAACAGTCGCTAAAAGGTTGTGTCAAAGCTGTTCCAAATCAGACCTGAAAAACTACGACCGAAAATCCGTCGCTAAACTATCACTAATTTCATAACCAAACCTTATTATTTTTTGTATAACATTTACCCACTGCTACTAATAGTTTTTACACCGTTCTTATGTATTTACCCACTGCTTAACACAGCCAAACACCCCCTTAAATAATTTTTTACCCCTGAAGGGTTTGTTTGGCTGCTATGGCTGAACGCAGCCCACGTCTCCCCTATGTGGGTCATGGTTGGTCAGAGAAAGGGTACCACTGATACCCTAATGTCTCGGTTTCATTGACCAACTAAAACCCGACACCCTGACAATATATTATACCTCTGATTGGGTTGGTTTTGGCTCACGACTGGGTACAAGAAACCATCACCGAGAGTCTTAAGACTCTCGGCTGTGAAACCTCCAAGTCCACCGAGAGCTTTATGCTCTCGGTTCCTACGTACGAAAACAAAACCCGCACCACCCTGTTTGATTTATTAGATTTCCCATTGATTTCGTTTGTAAACACCAAGATTAACAATGAAAACGTGATAAAAACTGAAAGTAGAAACGAGGGTGATTACCATTACGATGGTTGAAGAAGATGGATGATTACATGCGGATTAATAATGATGAATCGAACCTGAAACCCCCTTGTTCTCGCTCTAAATCCGACGGCCACACTAGAACAACATAAAACCCTAATTTTTTAATGAAATGTAAAATGAATGAAAACTTGTGTTTGTTTCCCCTGATGAATTTTTAAAATCGGGATGGGCCAAATGACCGGTCTTCCTTGTTCTTGTTTCTAGTCGGCAGCCCAAAGACACACTAGTATACTTGTAATTTTTCGTTATAGCTATCTACGTCATGATCGTGATTAACCTTCGTGAATAAATTTTCCATGCTGAAACTCTGAACGTATTATTTATTTTCCTGAATAAATACTTACGTAATATTTTCTGACATTAATAATTATTTTCTTAATAATTAGTTTGTAGTACTAAATTATTTAAACTGAGGCTGCGTATTTAATACTCTGAGATTTTAAATACGGGTGTTACACATTATACGTCTTTTTTCCTAAAAGCGTATTTTTACCGCAATCAATGGGGACCAATGAGTGTTGAAATGTTTAGGTATGCTTGAAGGTTGGAGTTGAACCGGATGAATAGATCAAGGACAACGGATGTTCAAGATACATGACGGAAAATTGGAACCTCTTTAGCACCTACACACAAACGGACGGAGGTAATGTTATTTTTGGTGGAAATGTCAAAAGCAAAATCATCAGAAAATGTATGATTTCTAATGACCACATTACCATTGATAATGTTGCTCACGTCGAAACTTGGGATTTAATTTGCTTAGCATTAGCTAACTTTGGAGTAACAAATGCAAAGTTTTATTTGAAGAAAATGGTAGTAAAATACTAAAAGACGGAATCACAATAGCAAAAGGAGTTAGGAAAAATAACATATATGTTATGAAATTTGACTCATAAAAAAACTCTATTTGTTTGACCACCATAGATGACACCTCCACCCTTTGGCATAGATGTATTGGTAATATAAATATGGGTCTTTTACAAAATTTAGCTAACAAAGATCTTGTGAGAATTTTACCAACAGTTAAATATGATCAACATTTTTGTGATGCATGTAAAACTGGTAAACAAACACATGCAAGCCATAAGGATAAAAATATGGTCACCACAACCAAATGTCTAGAAATTTTACATATGGACTTGTTTGGTCCATCCGTGATAAAGTTTTGGAGGTAATTTTTACACTTTAGTAATCGTGGATGACTACTCAAGATTTACTTGGACAATGTTTTTGAAGACTAAAAACAAAGCTTTTGATCATTTTGAGATTTTAAGCAAGAAATTTAAAAAACCAATTAAATTGTCGAATTATGTCAATTCAAACGGATCATGGTCGGGAGTTTGACAATGGAGTGCAATTTGGAGCTTTTTGTGACACCAAAGGTAGCACTCATAATTTCTCGGCTCCAAGAACACCTCAATCAAATGGGGTAGTTGAACGCAAAAATAGAACACTTCAAGAAATGAGCAGAACAATGTTAAATGAATCAAACATGCCACAAAAATTTTGGTGTCATGCGGTTGATACCTCAACTTATATTTTAAATGAGGTTTTAATTAGACCATTGCTAGATAAAACTCCATATAAAATGTTAAAAGAAACAAAACCGACCATTAGATACTTTAGAGTGTTTAGAAGTAAATGTTTTATTCTTAACACAAAGGATTATCTCACTAAGTTTTACCCAAAGTCATACGGAGGAATATTCCTTGGATATTCTCAAAATAGTAAAGCCTACGTTGTTCTAAATAAACAAACCATGTGTGTTGAGGAATCGTTGAACATAACCTTCGATGAAACACCACCTCCCTCTAGAACATCACCTTTGGTAGATGATGATCTAGTTGAAGGATAAACTAATAACCAAAAAATTGATCTTTAAACAGACAAGGGAAATGAACCATTAAAAATTGAACCCTTAAACATCAAGGAATCAAAAGGACATTCCTTAGAAAATGTTATCGTTAATTAAATGAACGAACCTTAAGGTCTCAAACTCAAAATGAAAGTAATTTCTTTTGCTTCGTATCTCAAATAGAACCTAAAAATATTTATGAATCTATAATTGATGAATGTTGGGTTCTTGCTATGCAAGAAGAATTAAATCAATTCGTGATTAATGATGTTTGGCATATGGTACCTAGACCTAAAAATAAAATGGTAATTGGAACAAAATGGGTCTTTCAAAACACACTAGACAAAAATGGTATTGTGTCGAGAAACAAGGATAGGCTTGTTGCTCAAGGCAATAACCAACAAGAAGGTATTAACTATGATGAAACCTATGCCTTGGTTTCTCGTCTTGAGCCAATAGAATTTTACTTGCTTATGCTTGTGCTCATGATTTCAAATTTATCAAATGGATGTTAAAATTGAATTCCTTAATGGTTTTATAAAAGAGGAAGTGGGTGTTGCACAACCTCCGAGTTTTAAAGACTATGAAAAACCTAATCACGTTTACAAACTTAAAAAGGCTCTCTATGGTCTCAATCAAGAACCTACGGCATGGTATGACCGACTTAAGTCATTTCTAATTGAACATAAATACCCAATGGGTCTAGTGGACAATACATTGTTTACTAATAAAAATGGGTCACATATAATTATTGTTCAAATATATGTTGACGACATTATTTTCGGGTCTACATGTCAAGAACTTTGTGATGAATTTTCTAAAATCATGCATGATGAATTTGAAATGAGCATGATGAGCGAACTTAATTTTTTGTTGGGTTTACGAATTAAGCAAATGGAAGACGGGATTTTCTTCAACCAATCTAAGTATATAAAAGAAATGCTTAAGAAAATTGGCCTAGAAGAATCTAAGCCAACAAACACTCCAGTGTCAACCGAAACTAAACTAACCAAAGGCGGTGTTAATGACTACGTTTATAGAACAAAGTATCATGGTATGATTGGTAGTTTACTTTATCTAACGACTAGTAGGCCATATATTATGTTTAGTATTTGTATGTGTGCACGTTTTCAAGATAATCCGAATGTGTCACACCTTGTAGTAGTTAAAAGGATTTTTAGATACATCAAAGGAACAAATCACCTTAGATTATGGTATCCAAAGGGCACGGGAATGGAAACCATTGTCTATGCGGATTCGGATCATGCTGGTGACTACGTCTATAGAAAAAGTACAAGTGGTGTTTGTACATTTATTGGATGTTGTCTCACCTCATGGTTTATAAAGAAACAAACCGCACTAGCCATTTCCATAACCGAAGCCGAATATGTGTCGGCGGGCAAAGCATGCCAAAAAGCATTATTGATGAAACAAGCACTTGTTAACTACAACATCAAGTTGGAACACATAAAAATCTTGTGTGACAAACAAAGGGACCATTGATCTTAGTAAAACTCCCATGTTGTACTCGAGAACTAAACACATAGAGATTCAGCATCACTTTCTACGTGACAACGTGCAAAAAGGTAATATCTCTATCGGAAAAGTATCTTCGGAGGATAATATAGCTGACATTTTAGCTAAACCACTTAAACATGAGCCTTTCAACCTTTTAAGACTAGGCTTATGCTTATGGAAATTTCTTGCTAAAAAAAGAAACATTATGTCACCAATTCAGTCGGACCCCGTCGGACCCTTTCCCCCGAGGGTCCTTGTAAGGGTTCGTCTGTCTGAGAGACTAGGTAATCAGCAAAACATTTAAAACAAACACCCACAACAAATATACAAAAACACTCTTACTGTGAAACACGACCAAAACCACCAATAATCTATCTCTCTACCAATTCTAAGGCAAAATCAATAAATTTTTTCATGCTAATCAATCTCTATAAGTATCTCTATCTCATTTCCAATCATGCATCTTCACATTATCCTTAATCTGAGTCCAGGGTTCTTTCTGATTGCACAAAATTGAAATTAGGAATTCAATTAGGATAGTGAAATTAACCATTGCATTGTTTGATTATGATACTAAACACTTTGTATGCATAAACCCACAAATAAAATTACTAGGAATTACTAGGAATCCCTAAATTGATCAAATAATTTTTAAATAAACTTTCTCACTAATTAGGTCATGCCAAAAATTTGTTTTTCAAGCATTGTAAATGACAAACATCCAAAAACAATTTTTAATCATGGCATAATGACTCATGAACGCTAAAGGAATTGCATAATTCATATGCATTTTCGTGTAGGTTCATTTGAAGCTACATTGAATATAAAGAGTGTTTGGGTTATCTTAAAACTATGCATTTCATACATTCTTAAAACTACTTTTTGGGTCGAGATAACCGCACCTCCGCATATGTTGTGTTAGTGCAAACAATACAATGTTTTGTCGATATAATTTCTTTGTGTTTTGTTAATGACAAACGTATAATTCGCAATACAATATATAAAATGTTAAGGTTCTCGTAATCACTCAAGAATACATTTGTATACTTCTCTCGACACCTCCAAGATCGCATTCGGCATGAATCACTTAAGGTATGAATAAACATGTCATTAACCTAACTAAGTGATGAAGGATTTATATTTTCTTAAAACTCACATTTAATCAAATGTGACAAAATATTTTAATAAAATTTATCTTTAAGAAAATATTTTATTAAAAAGAAAAAGGAAATTTGAATTTGGCATATTTCATATGCCGAAAGAATATCCTTTGAGGGAATAAACTACCCCAAATGGCATTTCCCCACTAGAGGAAAAAATGCACGGACTCAAAGCTCGAGGTCCCTTAAATAGACCTGTAGATCCTTATTGATAAGGATCCGTGGAGACAATTGGCACCACGGGTGTTTCCAGCTTTTCTTTCAACCCTTTTTGCAAAGTTTCTTTAAAAACATCCTTAAACCCTTGATTAGTTAGTTTTGATTAATCTTGTTTAAGATGTGATTCTATCCTCAATCTTGTCATCCTCTCAAGTGCAAAGAGAAAAACACTTTCATTACCATGAAGTGTTGGGTTCATGACATGATGAAGATCTCTCCTTCTAGATCAAGTCATTGTTTTCCTACAATGTAAACATGAAGATCCAAGTGATGTGTATACTTGGACTTGATGTATGTGTAGAAGATCCAAGTGTTGGGTTCACTTGGAAGTGTTTGTAATGGTAGTAGATCCAAGAGATGGGTATCCCTGGATTAGGTGTTAGTTATGTAGATCCAAGTTTGTTAATACTTGGATATAGTGTTATAGTCATAGATCTAAGTGGTGAGTACTTAGATCTATATGGTTTATGTGTTTAGGCCATAAAACACAAATTTTGTTATGGGCCATAAAATATAACTAGGGTGAAGAGTTGTGTAGTTGTGTAGATCCAAATTGGTGTGTCAATTTGGAAGTTGTGTAAGTTGTGTGTATATTGGTCCAACCTAAGATTAGGACTCGACATCTAGCCTTGTGTCGGAAAATGGTGAAGTAGGCGACGTTGTGTAGATTGGTCCTAGCTAATATTAGGACTCGACTTTTAGCTTAGAGTCGGAAATTGGATAAGCGATGTTGTGTATGGTTTCTCCACCTTAAGGAGTTTGTTGACTAGTGAAGTAACTCTCGAGTTGGGTACTCGAGGAGTGGAGTAGGGCGAAGAGGAGCTTCGTGACTGAACCATTATAAATCATCGTGTCGGTACTTTCCTTTACATTTATGTCTTTACTTATCAGTCTTTACTTTTATAGTTACATAATTATGTTGTGTGTATTTGTGTGCATCACATAATCTAAACATCTAAGTTGTAGAAAAGAAGCTAAGGCTTAGTACGTGTGTGCTTCATGTTTAGATTATGGTTAAGTGTGCATCCCTTAGTCTAAACATCTTAGTTGCAGAAAAGCTATGGCTTAGTACGTGTGTGCTTAATGTTTACACTATAAGTTTATGTACTCTTGATTTGATGTGTTTATTTGTTTACTTACTTGTTGTTTACTTTTATGACAAACACATCTGATATCTAGTTAAGCTTAATCGATAATTTGATACAAATGATAGTCAAGGTTTATAATGTATCAATATTTGGCATCCACTGTCGGCGGTTCTTTATTAAAGCCCACGGTTCTTTATTGATAAAGCATCGTAGGGGTATTTAAGGAACCACGGCCAGAGGATTAAATGAAATGTTTTAAAAATTACCTAGAAACTATTCAACCCCCTTCTAGTTTCTATATTGGTATCAGAGCGTGGTTACTCAAGATCTTTGAATTATATTGTTCTTTAAAGCTTGGATCGATCTTTGCTCTCCTTTTCAAAACAAATTGTTTTTAAAAAAGAAAACGGTTTTTAAAAATACAGACGATCTTTGTATCAATTTTCTCATGAAGAGTGATTACTTATGAAATGTGTTTTGTTGTTTCATTCGTACAAGTTTTGATGTTAAATAAACCTTGTATAATAACTTGATATTAAATCTTTTCATGTTTGGAAGTATACAAATCTTTTTTGTCATAATTAACTCTAAAATACGAGTTCTTTGTGTTTAAAATGATTTTTTAGAGTCCTAAGTCCTTCAAAAAAGTTACCAAATGATTTTGGTCAAAATCCCATTTTTTGTCCACTGTCCACGGTTCCTTAATTGTTCCCCGAGGTTTGCTATCAATAAGGAACCACGGTCAGCCTAACTCAGATTTTTGCAAACTTTAAAAAATCATATAAAATCAACCATTAGTCCGTAGAAGTCGTGCCACCCGCTATTTCGAATGTAATTGTATTTTTCTTTCTTTTAAGAATTCTTCCAAACATTTATTCAAACTTTGAAATTTGGATGTTTTCTAAGTTCTATACTTTGTCCAATGTATTGAGCGTCGGTTTGTCGTAAAACTTGTGTTTTACTCTTTTCTATTATGTTGAACATCTCTTGTTGGTATATATTTGAAATTGATATATTTATAAAGTGTTGAACTTAATTAAATTTTGAAATGGGTCGTAAACTATTTTCAAATTAAATCAAGCTATGTATATATTGTTGTATCTAACACTCAAAACAAAGACGAATGCTTTTGGGTATTTACTTATGTGTTTTGGACATTGTTAAGTGATCATTACTATTGGTAGTAGTGTTACTTGCTTGTCTATTCTTTGTGCATTGCATATAGGATCAACATCCCTTGGTTTACAAATGTCACATAAACATCTTTTATACCTTATTATGTTTATTAACACTCTTAGGTTTGAAAGCTTTGTGAGCTTGTCAAATCTATTGATGACGGTCGTCTTACTCGATCATTGTGTTATTAGTTCAAGTAGATTAATGTCACACTATAAAACATGAAACACTCTTTGAAAATCTTAACTATTTTCTCTTAAAGGAGTGTTAGTGGGAATCAAGAAAGATTTCAAATATATATCAATTCATTATTCAAATTATGAGTGATATCATTATCGAATCTAATTGACATATTTTTAGTGTAGACATGATTGTGGATTTTTAATAAAATACAACGGATCATAACTCACACTTGTGCTGATGATGTTATATTGAATCTACTTGTTCAAAATTATTGGACAAATTTTTTTTAATAATTTCTTATAATACACAATGGAGTCGGTTTGACAACTTAGATGTTTCATCCGAAATACTCAAGTAATTTACATTTCAATGCAATTGGTAAATGTGTCATTTCCGAAAGACCAATCAAGAGTGTTCTAACAAATTGTGTAAACTTTGTTTATACAATTCAATGTTATTGGCCTCAAGATCTATTAAGGTAAATAACCTTAACTTGACTCTTTAATATGATTTGCAATGGTTCATTCTTAACTCTCATTAGGTTGTGGATTCTGTTGTCATATAATTTTTCATCCTTGCTACACTTTATTAGGAAAATGTAGGAATTACATTTTATCTAATTTTAGAATGACTACTAGAGAATTTATTGCACTAGAAATTCAATTTGACCTAACGGTTGGATCGCTTCGAGGAGAAGTTGGGTTCGTGTATAACCCGTAAAACCGTCATGTTTAGCCTTAATTGAGCACCTCTAGTGATAGTCTCATACTCATTCTCTAAATTGATTAAATGGCTCTTCTTATGTATGACTAATGATAGTTTACGTCGATGAACCTTGTATGTCAATAGGATCTTTTTCTTTTGTAGCCATTAGGTTTTTCTTAGCTTTCTTCCTACGTGCTAACTGAACCTATGTGTCTTCCTATGTGTGTGTTCTAGTTTTTATTTCTCTTTAGCATAACTTTATGATTAGTTAAACTAGAACATTAGGATTTGCTGTATTGTAAAATTACCTTGTCCACCAAAACACAACCTCTGTGCGCGGATCCTTAATTGTCCGGCGGATCCGTATATATATGGAACCGCGGGTACAATTATTGAACTGCGGGCAGGCACCTTCAAAAATGAGTTTTCTAAAACTTACCAATTGTTCCAACACCTTTTGGAATCTTTGTTTTAAACTTTTGATCACTCCCAAAATATCTTGTGCTTTGTCTTCTTGACCCTAAGCATTTTTGCATCTCTTTTACACCAAAGCAAAATGTCTTTTTCACCAAATGAAAGCCTTGATTATCCACTATTTTCTCAAATCTCTTTCAAACCAAATTCACCAAAGAACTCAACTAATCAAATATATTCTCTTTATAAAGAAACTGATTTTGAAAACTCTCCTTTTCATCACTTACCTTTTGTGTTCCTTCTCCATCACATGATAATGTCATGCAACATGGAACATATTGTCATTGTTGTCAATATCAACATCTTGTTATGTCTTATATCTATGATGAGTTGAATCACAAGATTACCACCAAGCCTTCTCCACCAAGTTCCGCTGCCACTTTGTCTTCTAATTAAGCATGTGTTGCTTGTTAATAAGACATCCAATTTAAGCAAATCTTATAATTCTTGTGTAACTAAAACTAAATTTATGCTTGTGTTTTAGGCTTGTGTTTCATACATCTTTGCATGATCTTTATTTTCTTGTATTTCATTTCATGTTTTTCAAAATGATTTGTCTTTGAGCCTTGGATCTCGTTGTTCTTGTGATCCTTCTTTTCTTCTTTTTTTCTCTCACTTGGTTGTCAAGGAAGGTTAGAATTTAACCTAATTCCTCTCCAAGTAAGATTGACAACTTAAATATTTATTTTGAAATATTCAAGTAATTTTAACTTGCAATTGCAATTGTTAAAAGTCATATCCGAAGCATTAACTTTCAAGCCATTTAGCAACTTATGTTAAATTGGTTGACCAAGTGATTTTCTTTTGAGTCGATAACCGTTTTTCGACACCCACTGTCCACGGTTCCTTAAATAACCTAGCGTTCCGTTATTGATAATGAACTGCGGACCTATTTAACGAATCGCGGCCAGTGAGTCCCTTAGTTCGTTTTTGGTCTATCTCTCTCTTTGATGAGTTTTCTTGAAGATTCTTTCTTTTCTTCTCTTATGAGTTTCTTATCTTGTTTTCTTTCAAGATTTCACTATCACCTAGGAGGGTATAGTATTCTTGAATTATTTTGTGAAGTTATCCTTAACTTCTTTGTTGAGTATATCTTGATCTCTTTTAATCATGCCTATCTAAGTCGAGTCTCTCTCTTCTATCCTTTCTAAACTAAGTTTAGTCGAGCCTCACCCTTTCCTCGTCATGTAATTGTTCTTTGAACATTCACAATGATTGAGAAGAGCTACGAAACATTGAGCATGTAGTTTATCGTATGCTAAACACCATCCATCTAGGTTTTTCTTTTCTTTGACTTCTTTGATCTCTTTCTCTATATCATTGAGTCATATTTTTGGTGCCGACATTCATAAGAATCCTTGCCTATAATGTCTTATATCTAGTATTTTTCTTAAAGCTTATCGGCTTTTGGTTTTCCTTTATTTTTCTACCTTGATCCCTGACTTAAAGCTTTTGGAGCCTTCTAAAGGAATTTTTTTTGGTCAAAAATGTCTCTAGGTTGATATTTCTTTTGTCCTTCTTTTTTGAGAGTCGATTGCGGTTAAAATTTACAATTGTTTTGGGTGTTTGTTTTCTACCTCTATTCCAACAATTCTAAGTTTTTAACCCCTTGAGATAATATCTTCAAATTGTTGGATGTTTCTTTTCTACCTTTATTCCAACAATTTTGAATTGATCTTCTAAATATCCTCTCCTTGTTTTTGGATAGACTTGATTGCGGTTAAAATATACAATTGGTATGGGTGATTCCATCAATTCTAAATTTTTAACCCCTTGAGATAATATCTTCAAATTGTTGGATGTCTCTTTTCTACCTCTATTCCAACAATTTTGATTTGATCTTCTCAAAATCCTCTCCTTTTTTTGGATTGATAGCATCGCGTGCACATATCTTTCTTCTATGCTTGTCATTGTTTGTGCAAACAACTTGTTTATCATCCTCATTGTCCTTTTCATCATAGTCATTCTTCCTCTCTTTTCGACTAAGTGGAATTGTTTTTATTGTCCATGTCATACTCTCTTTCGTTTGGTATTTTTGCCAAGATATTAAAGCGGAGTATGTCCTCTCGACAGTATTTTCTATTTTTATAAATTTGACATTTCTTTTCTCTGTTTAGTCCACTTTATATTTTTGGTGTCACCAAAATAATTTGGGTTCTCTTTTCTATCTAATAGCCCACTTCTTTTTCTTAACTTGTCATACTTTTGACACATATAAAAGTTAAGATTGTTTTAGCTTTCTCTTGAGTCTCTCTCTTTGTACTCGAGTTGTTTAAAGCTAATTCTGCTTGGGTGACCCTTGCTATATATGCTCTTGTCCACTAACTTTGTTTTGTAGGACTTTTCTAACCCTTCTTTGTAGCTCGTCACTTTTCTTTCTTTGTTGGTTGATGTGGGTTTGGGCTATACGTAAAAATATACGCGAATTGAGTAAGTCGATAACGGCATACTAAAAACGAATTATATCATGAAAGCGACCCGAGATCGTTGTTCGACAAGGAAATTATGAATTTGAGATTCTCGACTCGATTATGGATTAATGATCAAAGAAAGTCATTGGAAAATTAAAAGCAAAGACGTAAACGTAAAATGACTTAAAACGTAAAATAATGAAAATCACGTAAATCGAGAAAATGACGAAAAAAAATTAATTTTTTTTTTAAACTTAACGAAAAATAAACTTACTAAAAAAAAGAAAAATAAAAACTAAAATTAAAATCACAATTGGGCCAAAAAACCCAAATGTCCGAATTTGAACGAACCGCCTTATTGGGCCAAAAAGCCCAATAAGAGAAATACGTAGCGAGAAAATTTGACAAGGAATATTATTTTGAGATTATTAAGCTACAACAAAAATAAGTTTTGAAAAAGATTTAGCGAATAAGCTCTAATAAGCAAAAGACGTTTTAAGAAAAATACAATTTAGTCGAATGAGAAAAATACTAGACTATTCGAGCTAAAAACTAGGAAAAAGTTTGGAAATATAAATAAAAAGCAATGAAAAAAAATACCAATAAGCTATCCGTAAAGACTAATAAGTTGGAATAAGTACTAAAGCTAAAATGTAAAGTAAGGAAAAGCTAGAAAAACGTAAACCAAATGAGACCAAAATACTAGGACTAGTATATTATGTATAAAAAGTGATTTTGCAATGAAAACCGTAAGAGGTGCACGTTTAGAATAAGCACAACGGGCAAATAAGCTAGATGGGCTGAAACTATAAAAATAAGACAGAAAACTAATCGTATAAGAAAATGATAAGGGAAAGACTAAACAAAAAAACGTGGCAGAGCAGATGGTAAGAGGGTCGGTTGCTGCGTCTTCTGTTGGTCAGAGATCAGGGGTTCGAAACCTACTGCTCCCCTTTTTGCTGCGTTATTTTTGGCAGTTTTTTTACAGCTTTTGGACTTTTTGGTACTTATTTAATATAAGCTGATGAGCCAAGGTCAAGCAATGGGCATAACCTTGGCTGAATAAACACCACAGAAATATGAACAACACAAGCAATCAAAGAAAATGCAATATTAACTCTCGATGAACAGTAGCAGCACTAGGAGTGCACACAAATGTAAAAAGGCCAAATTCGACTTATGATTTAAGCACTAAAACAGATCCAAACACTAAAAGCACCTCAGACAGAAAATTAACTATCCCTAAACTACTCAAATGCTGAATTTAAAAGCCTAACAACCAATAACCAAATAGATATTAGATCTGGTGTTATATGACTATAATTAGGCCAATATTTGACAAGTTGGTACTCAATTTCACTCCTAGTAGCCACTGACCTCAAACCAATTCATTAAACATTTAGATGTCTATAAACGAACCCAAATCAAACCAAAACGTAAAGCAATTAACAACATTTGTATAGTCCTTGCACCTACTGACTTTACTCTTACGGAAAATTATGAACTGCTGATTTTTTTATATTTTATGATTAAAAATTGAATAAAACGCTTAAAACAACTAACTCTAACATCAAATAACTGATGCAATCAACTCCTACCCTTAAAACTTATAACGATAGTCGGATTTATGTAAATCCAAATACTAGTTATCAGAGATTTGAATAACAACTATTTTTTTTTCTTTTCTGATTTTATGATTAACTATATGCTAAACTAACTTTGATTCAACCTAACTAGTAAGCCTTAAAAGAGATCAAGACCTAAACTACAAAGGTTCGTTCTAAACTCACATATCCAAACAGCCTTAAACTGGCAGAATATGCCTTGACTTATGATTATTGAACTCAAGTGACAAATAGTGAGATCTAAAGCTATAATAAGCAATTAATAGTCTTAATAAGCAAATAAAAACATAGAAATAAGCTAGAACTTAAGTGATAAGCTAGATGACCAAATATTTTTGTATTTTTTTAGGTATTTAGAAAATATATATATATATATATATATAAGAAAACTAAAGGACAAATTAAGCTATAAAATGAAATAAAAAGCGAATGAGCTCAAAGATGAAACAAATAAGCACTAATAAGCATAGATGATAAGCTATATGGCAAAGCTATAAATTGAGAGGAAAAGTAAATAAGTTCAAAGACCTCTGCAAGATCCTATCCAATGCAAGCCTTTGCTAAAAGGTCTATATCTTCAGCCCAAATTTCATCTACAATAAGCTTATTGTAAGCTTTAACAACCCACTGTTCACCACACATTGGTGAGGCAGCCTTCAACATATATTTTTTTTGGTGATATTATGAGTAACTTACTTAGCTTTTTCGAAAATCAAAACTCACACAAGATTATTCAAACTTATGTGATTTTAACTTATGATACCAATAACAAAGCAACTAAAGTAAATGAAGAGAACACTTTTTGAGACCAAACAAAATTTTTATTAATTCATTAAAATCATTACATAAACATAAAACATTACAACTAAAATTAAATTTGTAGAAATTAAGCTAAAAAATTACATGGTTACAATGAAAAACCTATCCTCTATTTATAGGACAATTGAAGCCTTCTAGATGAATTCCCAGCTACATCTTCTCTCTCCAAGGGTTTCATTTTCAGCCTTTGGATGTTTCTTATGAATGAAGCACAATTCTTGGCCGTATGATCATTTTGGGTTTTCTCTTTCTTCACTTGGATTGCCAAGTTGGCAGATGATTTGACACACGTTGTGTTTCTTTAACACTACTTTTAGTGTTAATTTACCAAAAACTTGTGCTTTCTTCCCCTTTGCCTTGGATTGCCAGCGTGGAGAGTTGTGGGGGACCAATTGCTGACTTGACAACTGGGATGTGTATATTGGTTGATTGTGAATGGGGTTTGGGGAATTAATTAGACTTTTACCATGAGAAGGTGATTCCCCCCTTTGTAACTTCAGAAAACGAAGAAGATATACAGTATTTCTCTTGGTGCTAATTTATTACTCCACCCTGTGACTTTTCTTTTATTGGGCTGCCTTGTTTTTGGTCCAAACACTTTAACCCATGTTAAAGTATAATAACAATTTCCTCTATTATCAATATAAGTCCTTTATAGTTTATAAAATAATTCCAAGGACAATCTTGTAAAGATGATAAACTTCAAGGGCAGTTTTGGTATTTTGGGATTCTAGAAGGATGTTTCGGCAATTATGGAATAGTTGAGGGGTATTTTGTCATTTTGTGAAAAGTGAAGGGTAAAATGGTAATTTTGGAGAGACTTCATAAAAACTCCGTGAAATAGAATCTCGGCTTCGACTTTTTGCACTTTTTTATCTCGTGTCCGTTTTGACTTTGTCTTGATCGTTTTTCTTGTCTTTTCTTCATATACGTACCTACACATACACAAACAACAAACACAAGTATATATGGCACATTTTATGATTATTTGATCGTTTTAAGCTTGTTTTCCAAGAAAATTAGATAAGAGATTATGCTCTTATCAAATCCCTGATACTTAACCATTGTCGTGTCCTCACGCAATGCTAAAATAAAGTATAAAGCAAACTCCGTTTTTCTTTTATTTGAAAACATTTATTCATTATTAATCTATGAAAGTGAAATGACATAATATATTGGTTTCATCAACAGAACATGACTTTTAGGGTCAAAGAACAAAAACAAGTAAATATGTTATAGAGGAAGTTTCGTCATCCTTGATTGTCACACATTCCATGCTAAGCCTGAAAACGAGATCATTGTTGGTACAAGTCACAATGCTAACACTACTCATGCATTCAAATTGTGTAATACTTTTTCTCTCCGTAATCCTAGTTATTATGGAAAGTAAAGGTATCTAGAATTTTTTTTAACTATTTGTCATGGATCACAAGTGATTCATAATTCTCGGACCGATATTTGGCATGTACTTCATACTTCAAATCTTGGGAAGACGTTCTTGAAATTATGGTCTTCTCTTCATATTTTGGAATTTCTTCACTTGACGTTTTTGAGAGATTCTTCATACTTGGACCACGACTTCATCATTTTTATTCAATCTATATTTTGGATTTTGATATACAACGATCCGCCTCCTTTTCGGACTTGGATATATTTATCCTCATACCTTGTAAGGATCTTTTTGGATAGACTTTCTCCGTGATCTTTAGGGGAGTAATTGCTTTTCGTCGTATGTCTCGATCCTTCATATTGATTTAGGAATAATGATACTTCACATCATCTTGGATCTTTTAGAAACAAAATAGAGCTCCTCATGCCTTGTTAGGGCCTTTTCGGATCTTCACCAATCTTCGCATCCCGCTTCAATAAGTTATGCCTTGGCTATGAACTCTATTCAACCACGAGCAACTTTTAAACGATCTTGGGCTAGAAGTTAAGTAACCTTTCAAATCGTATGGCCTTACTTATTGCAATTTATTATTTCCTAATGCATTGATCTTATGGGAGAAAAAGCCACAATTAAAAACACATGAGTTTTTGAAAGAACATTTTCATGTTCTACGTTTAGCATGATCACTTGTATAACTCTATCATTTCTCGTTCTTCACTATATAAAAACCTCTAATTAAAGAGACTCGTGAAAACTTAGCCATGCAAGTCAAAATTTAGCCAAATTTGGATTAGCTTCATTAAGACTATATTTAATCGAAGTTTTGGGTTTTCAAGTCACCTATAGGATCTTGAAATTTATTGGACTTAGATAACTTTAGATTTTGCGTTTTAAAGTTCCCTTGATAGATAACTTTCTAGGATCAGTTATTGGAACTTGCGAAAAGTTCTTGTTCTTAAATCCATATTAGTTAAGAATTTCGCGTTTTAAAGTTCCCTATATAAAAGTCTAGAAAAACTTGATTTAAGCGGGTTAAGGAATGCTAGGGGCTCCAAATGCCCATCAAGTCAAAAATTAACTCTTATTCTACCCAACGGAAAGCCTATATTCGTGTCAAAACACAAATTATAAAAGTGAAAAATTTAAAATTTACCCTATTTTACGCTAATTATTTAAGAAAAAGCGGAGTACGTTAGGACACAAGTAAAAGAAAAGTATATCGATAGATACCACCCCATACTTAAACCAAACATTGTCCTCAATGTTTCCAAGTCTAAGGGCAAATATCCCCATACTTAGACCGAAGAGTCGAATGCAAGAATCAAAGCGTGGAAAGGGTATGACGCAAATCTTAAAAGCCGTTTATTAATTATGCTAATAAAAATAAGCGTTAGCAAAAGGATATAATCATTGGATAAAGAAAGACAAGATCGAAGCTCGAGTGATATGTGATGAGAACGAACACGAGAGTCTTTGAGATCTAGAAAATCACATCACAAACAAACAAAACACGAGATATGAAGAAGCACGAGCCTCCTCACGTTATACTATTAGAAAAGAAAAATATGTACATGGATAAGCATGGGAGTTCCCCCACGAGGCACCTCGTTTTTTTTACCGAGTCATGAGCTCGACTCGATCCCCTTATTCATTCGTCAATAGGGAAGGTTTGAAGGTCGGGTCCTACCGTTGAAGGTATTTCCTCACCAAAATAATGCTTAACACGATGACCATTTACCTTAAAATTAGGACCATTTTCTTGAGCTAGCTCAACGGTCCCATAAGGGTAAACTTGGGTGATGGTAAATGGTCCGGACCAACGGGATTTTAATTTTCCCAAAAAAATCTTAAGTGGAGAATTATAAAGAAGAACCCGATCATAGATATTAAGAACTCGATTTTTAATTTTCGAATCATGAATTTTCTTAGTTTTCTCTTTAAAAATTAAAGAATTTTCGTAAGCAAGATTAGGTAATTCATTAAGTTCATTCATTTGAATTTTCCGGTGATCACCCGCGGTCTTAAGGTCAAAATTACATTGTTTAAGGGCCCAATAAGCTTTATGTTCAATTTCGACCGGTAAATGACAAGCTTTTCCTTAAACCAACTTATAAGGAGTACAACCTATAGGAGTTTTGTAAGCGGTACGAAAAGCCCAAAGTGCATCATCTAATTTGTCGGACCATGAAGCGCGATTTCCTTCAATTGACATTTCCAAAATACGCTTAAGAGCACGATTCGAAACCCCCACTTGACCACTTGTTTGAGGGTGGTAAGCCGTAGATAGACGATGAGTAACACCAAATTTTTTAAGAACACGAGCGAATTGCTCATTACAAAAATGTGTTCCACGATTGCTAATAATTGCACGAGGAGTCCCGAAACTAGCGAATAATTGCATCAAAAACTTTACGACAACTCGAGCATCGTTAGTGGGGAGCGCTTTTGCTTCCACCCACTTCAATAAGTAATCGACGGCTACAAGAATATATTTATTTCCTCGAGACGATGGGAACGGCCCCATAAAGTAGATACCCCACACGTCAAAAATCGCACAAACTTGAATTATATTTTGAGGCAAGTTGAGACGTTTTTCCTTGACGTTGGCACGAGTCACAATTTTTTACGAGTTCATGAGCATCACGATAAATTGTAGGCCAAAAGAAACCGGCATCAAAAACTTTCTTCGCGGTGAAATTAGCACCATGATGGCCACCAGTGGGTCCTTCATGACAAGCTCTAAGGATATTAGTAGCTTCGGTGTCAAACACACACCGGCGAATCATTTGATCCGCACAAATACGAAAGAGGTAGGGGTCGTCCCAAAAATAATGCTTGACGTCTTTAAAAAATTTCTTATTTTGTTGAGACGACATCCCTTTGATTATGAAATTACCCGCATGGTAATTTGCGATGTCCGCAAACCATGGAGTACTCGAATCTTTACTAATGGTGAGCACTCCAAGTGTTTCAAGAGGAAATGTCTTGGTAATTTCCTTATTCTCGATCTCACTTTGGTGCGGATTTTCCAAACGAGATAAATGATCGGCCGAGAGATTCTCGGCTCCCTTTTTGTCAAGGATATTGACATCAAATTCTTGTAGGATGTAGGATATGTAAATCTTGCTTATTTTTTAGAGAGAGAAAGAGATAGAGAGATGGTGAGAACACACACACTTAGAGAGAGAAAGTGAAAGAAAAAAAAACACTTTTCAACTATATGTAAAATGAATAACCACACTCCCTCTCCATCTAAGGAGAGGGTTTATATACCCAAGCCCTTGTCATGGGCTTGGGCTTACATTTGGGCCGGCCTACACATGTTGTAGGCTAGGCTTGGGCTTGTTTGTTAAATAACGATGTCTAGACTACGAGTTACTACTTAGTATATTGTCGGAGTGACCGAATCTTCCTAAATACGTAAAAACGTATTTCCAACAATCTCCACATAAGGGAGGTCACTCCAAACAAGGGCGTTACCCAAGTTACAATAATAAAATAAACCTAGCATACTATGCTTGTCTTGAGCTCGTAGTCTTCGTCTTTCTTTTCCTTTTCTTTTCTGGTGAACATGCTGGTGAGATCTTTGATATCAATCTTAAGAATTAATCTCTTGCCTTGATCTCGTGCATCCATCACTTGTGATCTTCGCCTCTTCGTGACACCATGTCCCATATACTTATACCTTCGTAATTCTTGAAAGCTTCAGATTTTGATACAGCGGAAGACTTAACTTTTAGGCTTTCTTGAATTTGTTGAAGTATTAAGTGCGAAAAGTATAAGCATGCGGGGACGACTTCTTCTCGGATTCCACAGCGCCACCGTCTTCAAATGCCGCAACATAAGTAGACACGAACAAAATGGCTTTGAACATTTCATTCTAATTCGGTAGCATTTTACCTCCGGTCGGTGAAGACCGTTGGACGATATAAAATATCGTACTCGTGGCAGGTAGATTTCATTAAAAATCTCCTTGACAAGATTTCGCGGGTAAACCCGTTCTCTTTACTCGACCGTCCAAAGCTGACTGCGAACGTAAAGAGTGAATCATTTGGATAAAATTATCCGCATGATTGAAGCCGTCAATTCTGATTCCTGGAACAAGTTTGATTCTTTAAAGAATCGCACCATCGTTGCTTTCCAGTTGTCACAAGCTTGATTCATATTGAATCTTGCAAGTTACCTACCAAGTGCTGTTTCAGGTTAACACTAGAAGGATTTCCACTCATCACTGTGAACACTATCGTGTCACTCTGAGTGTTCTGGCAAGATCTCTGAGATATTGCGTAGAGGCCTAGAACGTGTTTAAATTCAGTTAAGAATTAAACAACTGTTGCTTTCCAGTTATCACAAGCTTGATTCATAAAGAGTCGCACAAGTCACCTACCATGAGCTTTTTGATATTCGCTCAAGAAGGATTTCCATATTCATTGTAAATACTTTCGTATTACTCGGATGTTCAGGCAAGATCATGGAGATTTTGCGTAGGACTCTTAAAATCTTTCTTACTTTTCATAGTGTGTGAAGAAGCAAGGAAATATGAAAGTGTGTCCTAATGAGATATTTGATAATATCAAATGGCTCTAGACTCGATCGTGCATTTTGGATTTTAGTGATCGGAGGCTGGAGAGGAGTGCCACCTTTTCAATACCAATTTATTCGAAGTGAATAAATCAATATATGATGTGTTGTCTCCGTGTGATTAAAACAAATACCTTTTGAGAGATATCTGAGTTAGTTGGGATGGGTTGTATTGCATCACTGGGTCCATGATGTCTATCTTCAATATCAAGAATCGTTAAAATGATCTCAATAGCATATGTGTTGACCCGGTTTCTGCCTAATGTTGTAAGGAGGGCTTCTTTCTTTACACCCTTTATCTTTACAATTCTTTTTCATTCTTCAACCCCTTCAATGCTTACCAATACGTCATAACTAGCACCTTGTTGTGATTGTTCCAGTGCCAACTTAAGTACTTGGTCGGCATTCAGCTACATTCACAATCTTTTCTCCAACTTTCCTAAGGACTACTATTTCTAGCTATGGAATGTCCTTGGGAAGATTCCTCTGGTTCTGAAAGAATCATAGGACTTAACCTATCCTACCATCCTTATGTCACCACAATTTTCATCGCCATTAAATAAATGGGTTGTGGGTAAGTATATATCACCATGAAATCCATTTTTCTCCCCCTTAACATATGCCACGATATTCGAAAACATTCCGCACATGTCGGGTTGAGCCAGCACACTAAGTCAAACCATTTGTGATAATATCCCATATTAAATCACATTTTCTATCCCATATTAAAAATATTAACCCAATCGATGTTTTTAATATCAATTGATTTAATGACGTTTTAACAAAGGTTTTGGGAAGAAAAATGTGAGTCCGTTTTATCTTCATGATATCAAATGAGATATGATACCGATTTGTAACATGATCACATATTCACCATATTAAAAAAGAATTGACAAGGTTGGACCTGATAGATGAGAACATCATATGATAAGATCAAATGGTTCTTGTCAGCATATGTTGGTCGCCTCGTCACGTCTAAAATAATCTCTTGACACCACGTGTACGATTGGTATTGTTGTCTTGACACCAATTAGTGAGCTTGGCACTTTTGGCATCGAAGATTCTGAATGCTTGACAATTGCTCCCCCTCAATTGTTGACCCGTGTTCTATTGAAAGAGTTGTAGTCATCGTTTGAGTATTCGCATTGTCGAGTTTGAAGATACCAATTGTAGATTGCTATGGTTGTAGAGATGATAGCTTCATAAAAAACAAGACTTCTCTTGTTTTAACAAATAAATGCACTGAAACGTACATTGATTTGTGTGAGACCAAGTTATAAAGTAAACTTGATCCCTTACAAGGTTTTAAAGTAAACCTTGCCCGAGAAAATTAATTCCCGTTGTGAGCCAAAGCTTTCATAAGAAATACTTGACTTTAATATGAAAACCGGGTTGCAGTCTGAAATAACTACAAGCCATTAGGGCATGTTTTATGAAATATTTACAACTTTTGTACGAACTCTATTTATGGCGCCGTGTCGATATTAATCAACATTTCTAAGGCCGTAAATATTATCGTACCAAATGACATGCCTATGAAAAATAAAGTAAAAATATTTTTGGATTTTTATGAATTTTTCAATTTTTCTGGTTTTTATATGGTTTTATATTTTTCTATTTTGCTTTTGTGGATAAAAATATAAACAATATATACAAATGATCACCAAGGATACAGAGAATAGTTTTACCACCACTATTCTTTCGCTTCATCTGCCAGTTCCTTTAGAGTCTCAGGCGAGAAAGTTCTCATACCTAGCTTGTCGGCCAAAAATTCAATTCGAGCGCGATCTAAAGCCTTCGTGAAAATATCCGCCAATTGATACTCAGATCGGACAAAGTAAAGCTCGATTACTCCATGTTGCATTTGCTCCTTGATGAAGTGGTAGCGAATGTCAATATGCTTCGACCGGGAGAATTGAACGTTGTTGCAGCATAAGGTAATTGCACTCTTGTTTCACAGTACATTGGAATTTTGTTGAAACCTAGACCATAGTCGGTTAATTGCGATCTCATCCAAATAATTTGAGCACATCAACCGGACATAGCTATGTATTCTGCTTCCGTACTTGAAATTGCAGCGCTTTTCTGCCTTTTCGATGCCCAACTGATTAGTCGATCTCCTAGTAGTTGCAAAGTTCCACTCGTGCTACGCCTTGTATCTTGACAACCCGCGTGATCCGCATTTGCATATGCCATTAGTGCAATCGAAGAGTCCTTCGAATACAAAAGTCCCGGATTGATGGTTCCTTTAAGATATCAAAAGATCCGTTTTACAGTGGCCAAGTGTAACTCAATAGGTCGAGTTTGATACCGAGCACACATACATATAGCAAACTGAAGATCAGGTCGACTAGCTGTGATATACAGAAGAGTAACAATCATTCCACGATAAAGTGTCGGATCAACGGCAATTCGATGTTGATCTGCATCAAGCTTAGTTTTTTCCACCATTGGAGTGTCCACGGGATCGCAAGATTCCATCTTATACTTCTTTAGCGATTCAAGGGCATATTTAGATTGATTGATAAAGATGCATCTGGGACTCTGAGATATCTGAAGACCTAAGAAGAATGATACCTTGCCCATCATTGACATCTTAAACTTGGAAGACATGAGTGTCCCAAACTCATCAGATAAGGTTTGGGTCGAGGCTGCAAATATAATATCATCAACATATATTTGTACCATAATCATATCTTTACCTCGTTTCTGAATGAACAGAGTGGGATCCACCTTGCCTTTTGTGAAGCCTTGCGTAATGAGGAATTGTGATAATAGATCATACCAAGCGCGAGGAGCTTGCTTCAACCCATAGAGAGCCTTCTTAAGCTTGTACACATGATTAGGATATTTAGGATTCACAAAACCATCCGGCTGTTGAACATAGACCTCTTCCTTGATTTCACCGTTAAGAAATGCCGTCTTCACATCCATCTGATAGACGATCATATTCATGTGGGCTGCATAAGCGAGGAATAGTCTAATAGCTTCCAAACAGGAAACAGGCGCAAAGGATACATAAAGTCGATGCCTAATAATTGCTTGTATCCACGAGCTACTAGTCTAGCTTTGTTCTTCAATATTCCGCCTAACTCGTCGAGTTTCACCTTGTAAACCCATTTCAAAGTGAGTAACTGCACTTGATCCGGGCATGGGACAAGTTCCCATACTTCAAGACGTATAAATTCATTAAGTTCTTCTTGCATAGCTTCTATCCAACATGATTGAGTAAATCTTGTTGCCATGTCTTAGGTTCAACTTCAGTGAGAAAAGCATCAAAGTGACAAAACATTTCACTTTCTTGTAACTGACTTCGTGTGGATACCGGACGATTATGGTCACCAATAATAGAATCTATAGGATGATCCTTTGTCCACTTGCTGTCATGTTCACGAATCCGTGGATTGGAGTAAACTGTAGAAGGAGCTTCCTCTGAGGTAGATGACCCGGCTTGATTATGGTCGGGAATTGGTACACCAAAGAATGGAAGTTCACCATTTGAGCGAATTCCAAATCGTGATCATCATCATCAATAGGCATGACATGGGTAGTTGAAACAGGTGTTGGTTGAGAATTACTTGTTGATGGTAAATCTAGACCAATTGTAGGTGGAGACGTATCTGATTGTGCAACGGTTGCTGGAGCGACAACTTCGGTTACCGGAACTATTACCTCAGGTTCTGTAGCGACAATACTTGGAGGAGTAAAGAATTCATCAAAGAACGGTTGAAACAACGTATCCCATTCAGTCCTAGAAGGTGGTGTAAATGATGATGAAGTAGGGTTGTTTGGGACAAGACCAGAACTAATGTTACTGGGTCCCATTTCATGAAGTGCGGGTTCAGAGCTGCTTTGCTCAGAAACCATTGCTGTCAGCTCATCAAAATGAACATTCATAGTTTCAAGGGTCTTGCGAGAGTTACGGTTGTAGATTCGGTATGCCTTCTTTGCGGGTGCGTAACCAATGAAAATACCAATATCAGCCTTTGGTTGAAGTTTTCCCAAATGGTCAGCATCATTATTTGGATAGTAAAGAGAACCAAATACATGAAGATATGATAAATCTGGTACTTTTCCATGGAGAAGCTCATAAGGTATTTTACCATGGCGTTTACGAATTAGTGACCGGTTTTGGGTGTACACTGCTGTAGATACTGCTTCTGCCCATAAAAACAATGGAGCCTTTGCGTAAATTAACATCGTTCGAGCAACTTCCATAAGTGTGCGATTTCGCCTTTCAACGACACCGTTTTGTTGTGGAGTGCGTGCAACGGATGTTTCATGAGATATGCCAACTTCTTCATAATAATCAAGCAAGATTTGATTCACAAATTCGGTTCCATTATCTGTACGAATGCGTCGGACAGTAGTGTTGAGACGCACTTGAATCATCTTGAGAAATCCGATGATGAATTTAGGTGCCTCATTTTTTGTTTTAAGAAATTTCACCCATGTAAACCGAGAGTAATCATCGACAATGACGAGGATGTACTTTTTACCACTAAGACTTTCAACACGCATTTTCCCACAAAGATACATATGCAACAGATAAAGTTTCTCTTGGTTGGTGTCTTCAGTCTTGGGTTTGTATGATTTCTTAGTGCTTTTCCCCATTGTACACGCGGAACACAAATGATCCTTGTGAAATGAAAGTTCAGGAAGACCACGAACAAGTTTGTTTTTCGCCAAATCGTTAATAGCGTCAAAGATAAGATGAGATAACCGTCGATGCCATAACCATGACTTAGTCTTCGATGCTTTGGAGAGAAGACATACGGGAGAAGCGGCCATCATGTCTTGTAGAGACAAAGTATACAAATTATTCCCTCGAGTACCTTTCAATAAATCAACCCCTTCCAAATTACGAATGAAGCAGGTATGCTCTCGAAAAGCGACTTCTAGGTTTGCATCACAAAACTGTCCCACAAAAAATAAGTTGTGACCGAGACCTTCCACATAATACACTCTTGAAATAATAACATTCCCAGTATGATATTCACCATAACCCATTATCTTTGCAATATGATCATTTCCAAATCGAACCGTACCAAGAACTTGCTGATGAAATTTCTAAGCTGAGAGCGATCTCCGGTCATATGCTTGGAGCAACTATTGGTTCCGGAGTGTTAGCAGATACAGATAAAAAATTATCAGAATTGCTAACGTTTTTGTGACCCTTAGAGTCCCTGCGTTTTCTAATGTGAGTCTTAGCACTAACAGGTTTTACTGTTCCAACTTTCTTAGGTTTTGGATTATTCGCGGGCACTACAGTGGGAGTGTAACACCCCATTTTGATAAATGGAATGTCACGTGAAATTATGGCGTGTCATCAAAGCATACAAGGATAAATGTCTAAAACATTACATGACCATAGGGATTACCGGAATCAAACATCGGTTCCCAAACATAAGCCCAAAACATAATAAAGCAAAAGAAATGAATGAAAGACTACACAAGCATAAATATAGGAAGGCAAAAGGAAAAGAAGTCTCTAGCAGCTTCCATCCTATGCACGCCCTCCAAATGCTCGAGTCTTTCCTAGGGTACCTGCCATTTTGGGACATGGAAAGGAAAGTAACGGCTGAGCAAAACGCTCAGTGCACGGATATAGACATAGTATGAATGACTAAAACATAATAAAGAATTAATAGCAGCGGAAATGTATAAGTCCTGGAAAACATGGAACATGTTCATAAAACTGGTTTTATAGTTTGAAAAGCCTTATGTTTATCTTATGAAAACTGTTTAGCATATTTTACCATTAGCCAATATAGGTCATGAAAATCCACCGTGCATGAATACTAGGAGGGGTGACCTCATCATGCAAATTAGAGAGGCTGCCTCTAATTTAATATACTGGTTTTTGGGTAGGAGGGATCAACTCCTTGTGAAGGATGCAAGGCACACACCACATTCACCATGAAATCCTGACTAAAAACATGTAACTAGGATGCACCCATACGCCCCACATGATAAATATAATATAAATGGCCAAAAGCTGAAGGGACGCCACGAGCAATCACTCCGCCGTGGTGAAGTCATAACATCAGTGCCTCTAATGTTATGGTTATGGTACCTCCATAAGTAGGTGAAACTGGTCATGCATGTATATGGCTATAGGTAACTTAATTACACATAAGCAATCAAACATGTAACTTATACTACGGGAAAACAGTTGGCTGCATACGGGGAATCCTAATAAGGAAAGAATGTCCATACTGAAAGGACGGGAATCCGTACCTTATGTCTAGTGAACGAAGAAGATGAACTGAGAGGAATCCTACTTCCGAATCACTAGTGCTACATAAATACATACATGAATAAGTATTTGCTTACTAAATACGTAGCTGGTTTTTATGTCATGTCTTAGCTTATTTTATGTGTTCTTATCATGTTTTACTGTTTTTAAGCCTTAAACCATGTTTATCTTATATTCTGTTTAATCTGATTAAGTATTTCTGGTATTTCATGTATTATACTTACTGTGTAATAATAAGTAACTTTCCAAAAATAGCAGGTTTCCTAAAATAGAAAGTTTCCAAAAATAGAAAGTTTCCAAAAATAGGAAGTTTCCAAAAATAGAAAGTTTCCAAAAATAGAAAGTTACCAAAAATAGAAAGTTTTCAAAAATAGAAAGTTTCCAAAAATAGAAAGTTTCCAAAAATAGAAAGTTTCCAAAAATAGATTTACTGCTTAAAATAGATAAGTTTCTAAAAATAGAAAGTTTCCATAAATAGATCAGCTGCCTTAATTAAATAAGTTTCCATAAATAGATTAGCTACCTAAAATAAATAAGTTTCTAAAAATAGAAGGTTTCCATAAATAGATTAGCTGCCTTATTTAATTAAGTTTCTAAAAATAAAAAGTTTCCATAATTAGAAATAAGCTGGTTAAATAAGCTAAGTATATAAGCCTAAGTGTTTTCATGATTATTTTCTAAGTCATATAATGTATAGTTTAATAATTATTCCATGTAATTAAGTTAAACTATAGGTTAAAATATTTAATTAAAGTATAACATGTTTTTAATTAAATAAAGTTGAATACTTAGGTTAAAACATGTATTATTATATATTAATAATATAACCTAAGTCATGTTAATTAATTAATTATATCCATGGTTTTAAAATAATTAATTAATTATAAGTCTTAAATATACAAATACTTAGGTAAGTTAATTTAATAATTATCAATAATTAAATAACCTAAGTCATGTTATTAAATTAATCATGTCATTTTATTAATTTAATTTTTTTAACATAAGATCATAAACATAAAAAACTAAACATACACCATGAACCGGATCTAAGCTAAAAACAATGAACCAGACATGAAATCCACAACGTACCCCGAACCAACTCGGGGTACCCCGTGTTTTACTGCTGCCGTGGGACCCACACGCACCAAACAAGACCGTATTGTCTTGGTGGTGGTCGGCTTGGCCAAACCGAAACCCCTTCGGGTTCGGTGCAGCCTGCGGCCAAAAACAAACACCCCTTAAAACATACTTTTGATTTTATTTAACCCCAAATCATGTTAGATCCATGTTTAATTATTAGGTTTTTGTAAAAACATAACATGTTCTTGATTTATAAAAAGATTAAATCAAAAGAAAAGATTAAAAAAAAGATTTACCGAATTCGTGGATCAAAAGGATGTAGAACAAACACGATCACCAAGCAAAATTCCAAGATCCAAGATCACAAACCACCTCCTTGTGGTGTTTTAGGGTGGCGGCACAAAGAGAAGAGAGAGGAGGGTTTTAGGGTTTTCTAAAATCTTCTGTAAAACTAAAAATGAGTAGTGTAAGAAAATATTTAACCCTTTTTAGTAAAAATTGATGGGCTAAGCCCATCCTCCCTCCTAAATTTCGTGGTAATGGGGCCCACAAGGGGTAACCCGAATGTTTTTCCGTGTCTAAAATATTGGTGTGATCTCGTGTGTTCTCGTGTTCGTGTTTTACGTGTTCTCGTTAAATAATTACCGTGACCTAATATATTTAATTACGCTCGTAATAAATATATATACGTAATTAATAATAGTTTGTGTTTTAATTACGTTCATGATTTCATGATCGCATGTTCGTGATTAATTATTGTCAAATAATTATTAGGTGCTCGTGCGTAGTGAAATGTAGTATAATGCAAGTTCGTTTTCTCAGTTCTTAACCAATAGAAAGTCCAATCAATATCAGATTTATAATTGTTCTTGGTTGTTCAAGCTTGCTTGGTAATCTATTGCTAATTCAAACAACACTATTTAAAAAATGAAAAATATAAACCTACTTATACGTAAAACAAGTTGCAAATACCAAGATTTTATTCAAACAAAATTAAAATTGCAAAATATAAAACTAAGAGGACTGAAAATGTAAATTCTAGGAAAATTAAATGCTAGAAAATTAAATTCTAACAACTTTAGGGACTAAAAATGCAAAACTCTTAACTATAAGGACCAAACTTGTAAAACTGATAACA
Source organism: Glebionis coronaria (assembly GCA_025667525.1). NCBI lineage: Eukaryota > Viridiplantae > Streptophyta > Magnoliopsida > Asterales > Asteraceae > Glebionis > Glebionis coronaria. Next base: position 206,317,476 of record CM046875.1, read on the forward strand.
AACTAACCAAATAGTAACAAACTAACAAACTTGATAACTGAAATTTAACAAACTTCAAAGTCCAGGGACTAACTCTATGCAAACCCTAAAAACTTGGAAGTTTAGCCAAGTTTACCAAACTGAATGAAATGAAGGGACTAAAATGCAATAAAACTAAACTTTTAACTAAAAACGGGACAAGAGCAAGATTAAGATCGTTTGAGCTTAATACTCAACCAAATAAGCTGAAACAACTTGCAAAACTCTTAAAATCCAATTACAGCTACGTGTATTCAAGGAAATAAGCTAAAAGTCAGAATTAAGCAAATGAGTGCTTATTAATAAGCACAAAATAAGCTACAGCTTATTTCAATCAGTCACAACCTGATTTTTGTAAAGAAACTAATTAAGCACTTGATTTAAAGAAGGGGAAATCAAACTAGATCCATTTTCATTCAGTAATGAAAGAGAAATCTGAAATAAGCTCTTTTGAGCTTATGTTGACCAAGTTTGACCAACTTTTTGCAAAAAGCTCAAAATTTCAAAACTTCATATTCAACACTTTCTAAATGGATTGGTGAAAGAAAACAGCAACTTTTGTGAAGTGGATTAAGAGATATGAGAAAACAGTAAGCTTTTTATATCAGAGAATGGAATTTGCTCAAACCTTGACTAAAAAGCTAATTCCTAGCTTATTACCTAAAACTGTAGATTTTCCTCTTAGAAACTAAAAGTTTATGATGTAAGCTATAACTAGAAACAATTTTGAAGAAATTTCATCAAGTATTGAAGGAGAAATCAGCAAGTGAAATTGACAAGTTTCAAACAACAAAGCTGAAATAAGGATGACCCAAACTATTTTTAAACCAATTGCCTGTTTGACTTTTATTTTGACTTGTAAATGACTTAGAACCAATTGTTAACACCTAATGACTGATTATGAACACTAAAACACAAATTTCCAAAACTTTAAATCTACTTATAAGCTTCTCCCAAACACTCCTTTATCTGTATTGAACAAGTTTTAACAAAGACTTATTGAGTAATGGTTTGAACTGATTAAAAAGCTTTAGCAAACTAATTTCAATGGACAAAATTAAGTGTTTAAAAGCTGTAAACAAACAACAATCAAGGCTAGAACTGAAAGTAAGCTATGAGGCTAACAAGTAACTGAATGTATGCAGAAACTACAAATCAGATCACAAGAATGCAAGAACTGAACTACTATCACTAAGATCTCAATCAAACAACAGCAACTAACAAATATATCATATAGCCATCAAGATTAAACTAGAGAATTGAGCATGCAATTAACTGATTTAGAGGAACAAAAATCAAGAGCTATAAAACCTAATGAAGAGATCCTTTGGGAAGAAGAGGAGCGCTGAGCTCTCTTGCACTAGTGATACCACCACCTATCACTAGTAATCAACTCAAATCAATCAACAATCAACTGCAAATCATCAAACTGCCATGAAATCTTCAAGAACAATGGTAATACTTGAATTCTGATCAAACAGCTACAAAACTTCACCAATGTCAGTTATGATCATTGGTTGATCATAACAAACATCAAACAGCAACTAGTATATCCAATAGCAACAAGAATCAACAGGAATTTGAAGAACAGAATTTGGCGGGAAAATTGAATTTGAAATTTATTGAGTGAATTCAGTTACAAAAGTGGTTACAAGCTACTAACTAACTAACTGACTCAAGAGTTTGTCAGACTCTTGAGTAGTTAGGGGAAAAGTGAGGGAAAAAGGGAAAGGGAAAATTTAACTATGTGTTTTACAAAATTAAGCTACAATGAGAAATGAGGTACATCCTAGCTATTTATAGGCATGAGAGGAGATTCTGTTGGGGTTTGTGACGTGGCAGATCCAATCATAGCTTGACACGTGGAATATTCTGCAAATTCCTCTTTGAAGGTTATGAACTGATTTGGGTATTTTTAATTCAATGGATGATATGTTAATTGGATTGCACCATTGAATTCGTCTTCCAAAATTGAGCAACTTTGGTGTTTTGAACTTCTCATGAAACGTCTTCTATAAAAATCCCGATCCTGGCAATATTTTCTTTGAAGAAGATGGACACGTGGCGTTTTCTGATTGGTTTAAAATGTTGCACATGGATTACACTGTTTGGATCTTGTAATAAATGTGGCGGCCGTTAGTGGGTATTTATTAAGCTATTGTGGCAATCCGTGTGAAGTGAATTCTCCTTTCCCATTGGTTTAACTCTTGACACATGGATTCAACTTGCATAACTTTCCAATGTTGGCAAAACAAGCCCTTGTACTTGGTAGATTCCCATTTCAAGCTAGGATCTTCATTCCTTTGTCATTTTTGGTCCTTTAACTTCCATAATTTGTACAAAATGGCCCTTTGACTGAGTTGACTTGATAGTTTTACCAGGTTTGACTTGAATCTTGACTTTTCATAATTTGCACTTCTAGTCCTTCATCTTTCATAACTTGTCAAGATAGGTCCTTGAACTTCAAAGTCTTGTCACTTTTGATCTTCTTTTGTCTTTTTCATCCATTTGAGCTTGATTTTTCCTTGTTTGTTTGAAAATGTATCTTCTTACCTACAAAAGTGCACACAAACACAACATACCACATAACACTGCTTTTTACAAGATAAATGGGTATTTTGCTTCATGTTTTAGGGTTATTTGTTGATAAAAGGATATGAGTTTAAGCTCATATCGAATTCCCCTACACTTGAGCATTGCCATGTCCTCATGCAATATTATATTTCAAGGCTTAAAAATTTACATTTCCCTCATAATTAATCCACCTTGGCCATATGAGATGCATCTACACTACTCTAAACTAGATGATGCATGATTTTGACTTTTAATAATGCAATGAATCAAAATACAATTCTATCTATATCTTTTTGATTTTTCTTGAAATGGTTTTGATGGTAATAACTCATAAAGAATTCAATGACTTGGATTAGGGCTTGGGTACCATGGACACTTATCACCCTCAAGTTTCACTTTCCCCATACCAAGCTAGTAAATGGGATCATTGCATTCACAAGTAAAAAGTGCATCAACTTATTCATGACAATTAAATGTGGAACCGGTTATTATTTGAGCAAATTGCTTGTGGGCAAATTTGTCATTATTCAAGTGTGAAATATAAGAAGTGTAAAATCCAAAAATAAGGAAGCACGGTTTTAATCCTAAGTAATCTTCTCATCCATTACTTGAAAAACCGCTCACAACTAATACAAGTCCGTATTAAGAGTAATAAGTCATTCGCCTTATGTGTAAAATCCTCATGTCATGCTTTCATAAGTAACTACACACTCGCTAAGGAAAGAAAAATAAAACTCACGCAATAATTTACATCCGCATCTTTTTGAGATTTTGGATCTTCAACCCCGCAACCCGTCAAGGTAATATTGGATTGGAGCAATCTATTGAATTCCCGCAACCCGTCAAGGTAATATTGGAACTCAATAGTCACTATAATTAACACCACACTGCCCCTCTTGGGAGTCTTGCATTATTTTTTTTTTCTTTTTTTTTTACTAGCCACTCATTTTTTTTCATAAGCCGCTCTTATTTTTCTTTATTCCTCACAAAGAAATTTGAAAAGAAGAAAAGGAAAAACACCCGCTAAATATGGAGCATGACATAAGTCTAGTACACATAAAACGTGCTAACTTAGAATCTTAAGACGTACTCATATCAACCATAAATGATTAGCCAAAAATGCATAAGAGATTACAAACCAATTAAAACCGTACTTGATTATTTATTAACAATTATATACATGCGAAGAAAATAGAGATAAAGAAGAGAAGGGTTTAGCCACAAGTAATTGCCATGAAGTCTATCTAGCCCTTTTACACTTGCTTCAACTCTATCATTTCCCATTCTCCACAAATTTAAAATTTCAAAGAATGAAATTGGTGGAAGCTTAGCCTAATAGACCAATGAAGGACTACATGGTTAAGGATACTAGCTAGAGAGTGCTAAAATAAGCAAACTCGGGTTGAGTCAAAATATCCATGGCGGGCCTAATATGTCAAAGAAGTCTAAACTCGTTAAAACCATGTTTTATTATATTTTTCCTTTTTTATATATTTTTGATGAAAAATAAAAGAAGAAATATATACAATGCAAATGTGATATGCAAATGAAAAATGCTTGATGCAAAAATCATGAATGCATATTTTTGGTGGCCAAAGTAGATCAAAAATTTGAAAAACGTTGAAAATTCAATTTTCATGTTAACATGCAAGACAATGACAAGTTCTAGGTAAGGTCACTTCGATAGAAGACCCCCCTACACTTGAGCTAAACATTGTCCTCAATGTTTAAGAGCATTGGAGTGAACTCCCCTACACTTATGACAATGAATAGACTTTGCTTAACCCAAGTTAAGGAAAGGACTACTATTAGTGAAATCATGTTTAAGCACAAGGTGTCAAAGAAAATTCACTAAAGTAACGAAATGAACCGGATACAAGGGCCTCCTCCATAAGCTCCAAAGCACAAGATGAGTGAGCAACCCTACAAACAAGCATGAAGACAAAAGAAGGTCTCCCCTACACTTATCTCCAAATCTACGCCTTTATTGCTAACCTACAACACTCTAAACCTAGTTATACGATGCTTGAGTTAATGAGTCTCTAGCTCAACTCGTCCCTCAATGAATTAATTCATGGGGAAAATGGGGACCTCTTGGACCATTTCAACGGAAATGTCCTCCCCAAAGTAGTGTTTAACACGGTGACCATTCACTTTAAAATTTGGACCATCGTTTTGGGACAACTCAAGAGTTCCATATGGAAACACTTGAGCAATAGTGAATGGACCGGACCATCTCGACTTAAGCTTGCCCGCAAAAAGCTTCAATCTTGAGTTAAAGAGGAGAACCGGCTCTCCAACTTTGAACTCACGATTCTTGATCTTAGCATCATGCAATTTCTTAGTCTTTTCCTTGTATAGCAAAGAATTCTAATAGGCATTGGCTCTCAACTCATCCATCTCATTGATTTGATCTTTCCTATGTGAACCGGCTTGGTTTAAATCAAAGTTATCCCACTTGAGAGCCCAAGATGCCTTATGTTCTAACTCAAATGGGAGGTGGCACGCTTTTCCATAGACAAGCCTATAAGGAGTACAACCAATTGGTGTCTTAAAGGCCGTCCTAAACGCCCACAAAGCATCATCAAGCTTATCCGACCAAGAAGCTCTATGCTCTCCCACCGTTCTCTCTAAAATTCTCTTTAAACCAAGTCTCGTAGGAATAAGCTCATTGTTCTCATTAGGCACCACGGTGATTCCCCCCTTCTTTGGAACACAATGAACCGGGCTAACCCATGGAGAGTCGGAAATGGGGTAAATCATACCCGCATCTAAGAGTTTAATCACTTCCTTCTTAATAACCTCATGAATCTTTGGGTTAACTCTCCTTTGGTTTTGAATGGCGGGTTTATAATCATCCTCCATAAGGATTTTGTGAGTACAAAAATGTGGATCTATTCCCCTTATGTCGGATATTTTCCACGCTAAGGCTTTCTTGTGTTTCTTAAGGACTTCAATAAGTTGCTCCTTCTCATCCTCTTTCAATTCCTTAGCAATAATCACCGGTAATTGGTCTTTTCCTTCTAAGAAAGCATATTCTAAGTGGGATGGAAGTTCCTTAAGTTCAATGGGAGGTGGACTCTCTATGGAAGGTTTTACTATGGAAGGTTCCTCAATGGTAATCTCTTGTGGAATAGGTGAAGGAATAGGGTCCTCATTGAGCAACTTTTGGATTGTAAGAATATCTTCTTCCCAATTAATGGGAGAATCATCATCACCAAGAAAGTTGGACTCAAATTCCTCCAAGAGGAAATCACTCTCTCCAAAAGGTGTTAAAGAGGGAGCAATTGAGGCCACGGTTTCAACATGTGGAATCTCATCACTAGCATTCTTACAAGCATCATGAAAGTGTTCATTACACACTTCATCTAGTACATCCACAATGTTAATAGTCTCACAAGGTCTAGACTCCTTAACCTCTTTTCTATCACACACTTTCCCTAACTTAAACACCACTTTCTCATCCTCTACTCTCATAATTAATTCTCCTTCCGCCACATCTATCAAGGTACGACCCGTTCTCAAAAACGGTCTACCAACAATCAAAGGCACTCTAGGATCCATATCATAATCGACCACTACAAAGTCGGCCGGAAAGGTAAACTTATCCACACCTACAAACACATCTTCCGCTATACCTACGGGGTGAGCTATGGTTCGGTTGGCTAGTTCAAGAGTCATCCTAGTGGGGGTGAGCTCGGGAAGAGAGAGTTGTTTCCAAACCGATAAAGGCATGAGATTTATGCTTGCCCCTAAATCCGCCAAAGCCATGCAATTTTCAACACCGGGAAAATTACAAGGTATCAAGAAGCGCCCCGGATCTCCAAGTTTTGTTGGTAAGGTTTTAAGTAACACCGCGGAACAATTTTCATTAAGTGATGTGTTGGGCAAATCAACCAATTTTTCTTTGTTTGAGAGCAAATCCTTGAACATCTTAGCAAACTTTGGCATATAAGCAAGAGCTTCCGCAAAGGATATGTTGATATTGAGTTGCTTGAACATCCTTAAGAAATTGGAGACTTGTATGTCATCTTTGTTCTTTAACTTGTCCTTTTTCAACCTTGAAGGGTATGGAAGAGTAGGTTTTGGTGTAGGTGGAATAGGTGTTGTGGTGGAAGATTTGTCTTTGTTAGCCTCTTCATTGGGAAGTGTGGAAGGTAAAGGAGAAGTATGAGGTGGTTGAGGAGGTGTGTTTGAGTGAATAGGAGCACTTTGAGGAGGTGGAGTAGAAGTAGAAGGCTTATCACAAGTAGGAGCACAAGTGGGTTGAACAATAGTAGGTTTAGGAGGTGAAGGATCCTTGGTTGTTGTACCACTCCTTGTTGTAATAGCATTGACATTAGCCCTAGGGTTTGTTTGTGTGTTAGAAGGTAAAGCCCCTTGTGGTCTTTGATTTACCGCCATTAAAAGCTTATTGAATTGGTCATTCATTTTCTTGTCTATAGCTTGAAATTTCCTTTCATTCTCTTGATTCATCTTTTGCAAAAGATCCATTGTGTTTAACTCTTGTGGCACATAACCTTGAAAACCTTGAGGTTGGAAAGGTAAAGGTTGGGAGTTAAATCCTTGATTTGGTGAATAAAAGGTATTTGCTTGAGGTTGAAATTGATTGGGTGCCTTGTAGTTATTTCCTTGGTATGGTTGTCTTTGCCCTTGATTCCTTGCTAAAATTTGAGGAGGATTTTGTGGAATTTGGGTGGGTGGTTGGGGTGGGAAGCCGGGTGGAGTAAGGTAATTTTGGGATTTGTAAGAAAGGTTGTTTGGATTGATGTTAGGCTTAAAGTGTTCACGGTGTTCCTCTTGATAAGCATAACATTCCCCTTGATACCCTTGCACCTTATCACATTGTTCATAAGAGTGGGGGCCTCCACAAGTAACACAAGAAATGGTGATGGCATTCACATTATTTGAGGAATTGTTCAATGTCATGCTCTTAAAATCATGAATCATGCCTTGAGTCATTTCTTGTCCTTGTTTGACTGTTTGAAGGATCTCTTGAAGAATTTGGAGTTCACAAGGTGTTTGAGAAGTGTTTTGGATAACATGAACTCTTTCTTCAAATGGATCGTTTGTTTGAACCATTGCCTTAGTCTCAATAATGTTCAAAGCCTCATGGTATGTCTTGAAATGAATACTCCCTCCCGCGGAAGCATTTAGTGAATCTTGGTGGTGAGGTTTAAGGCCATTGTAGAAGGTATTGATTTGGCCTAGATCATCCATTCCATGGTTAGGGCATCGCCTCAACAACTCACTATACTCTTCCCAAGCATCACCAAAGGATTGACTAGGTTTTTGTGTAAAGCCCATAATCAAATTCCTCAAAGCCATAGTCTTTTGTGGAGGAAAGAATTTGTTCAAAAACTTAGTGGTAAAATCATCCCATGTGGTGATACTATCGGGTGGTTGGGTGTCTAACCAATGCTTAGCACTCCCATCTAAGGAAAATGACACTAACATCAATCTAATGACCTCATGTGGAACCCCATTATGCTTAATGGTGTTGCAAAGTGAAAGGAATCTCTTAAGGTGAGCATGGGGATCCTCATTTTGTTTTCCAAAGAAAGGTGATGCAGCAACCATATTGATCATAGATGTATGTAGCTCAAATGTGTTAGCGGGAAAATCGGGAATCTTAATGGCACTAACATATCCATGAATGTTGGATTGCATACGTTCATACAAAGTACGATTATCAATAGCCATGGCTTCTTGTGGTGGTGACAAAGCACGATTCTCGTGATCGGCTTGGTGGACGGTGGTGGTCTTACTCTTTCTCTTTTTCTTCCTTTTCGGAGGAAGAGGTTGTACACCAATCGGTATTTGTGCACGCCCGCGAGTGAGCATGCAACTCAATACGAGGAATGAGAGAGAAGCTCTCGTGTGACTTTGAAGAGAAATGGATTATCCTCTTCGAGTTTCGATATTAAATATCCACAAGAAAATAACAATATATGTAATACTACTTTGGGTGCAAGACCCTCAATGAAGCTTTCCTTCTTAGAATACTCCCAAGTGAACGGGGGGTTAGGTGGCGCGAAGCACTTAAGTACCTATTGACCCTTAGATGGCATTTTATAGCACATCGCCTTTCTATTCACTTAAATGTTCGTATTCTTCGAATTATTGCTTATTGAGAGTATTTATCTATTCTTGCTTTATTTTGTTTGATCGATACGCGTGTCAAGGACCGGAACGCCCCTCAACACGGTGTATTGCCTCGGCAATACTTATGGAAGATATGTAGATTGATTGTTCTTATACGTATACGTATTTACTTATAATAATATATGGAAAATATTTTTGTATTTATGAGTTTTTTAAAGGAAAATACTATATGTACATAAAAAACCGAGAGAATCCAATAATATATATTTTTGGGTGCAATCTCTTAGGAAAAAGATTGCTTTTTGGATTTTTTAATTTTTTTGGTCAATTCTTTAGGAAAAGAATTGTTTTGTTAATTTTTTAGTTTTTATATATTTTTATATTTTTGATTTTTTATTTGTTTTTGATTTATGATACGTAAAAATAACGTTCACCAAATGAACGGATCCCAAAAGCCAATGAAAACCGTCAATCGATAGTCTCTCGTGTAGTCAAAGAACCGGCAGCGGCGCCATTTGAAATGTAGTATAATGCAAGTTCGTTTTCTCAGTTCTTAACCAATAGAAAGTCCAATCAATATCAGATTTATAATTGTTCTTGGTTGTTCAAGCTTGCTTGGTAATCTATTGCTAATTCAAACAACACTATTTAAAAAATGAAAAATATAAACCTACTTATACGTAAAACAAGTTGCAAATACCAAGATTTTATTCAAACAAAATTAAAATTGCAAAATATAAAACTAAGAGGACTGAAAATGTAAATTCTAGGAAAATTAAATGCTAGAAAATTAAATTCTAACAACTTTAGGGACTAAAAATGCAAAACTGTTAACTATAAGGACCAAACTTGTAAAACTGATAACAAACTAACCAAATAGTAACAAACTAACAAACTTGATAACTGAAATTTAACAAACTTCAAAGTCCAGGGACTAACTCTATGCAAACCCTAAAAACTTGGAAGTTTAGCCAAGTTTACCAAACTGAATGAAATGAAGGGACTAAAATGCAATTAAACTAAACTTTTAACTAAAAACGGGACAAGAGCAAGATTAAGCTCGTTTGAGCTTAATACTCAACCAAATAAGCTGAAACAACTTGCAAAACTCTTAAAATCCAATTACAGCTACGTGTATTCAAGGAAATAAGCTAAAAGTCAGAATTAAGCAAATGAGTGCTTATTAATAAGCACAAAATAAGCTACAGCTTATTTCAATCAGTCACAACCTGATTTTTGTAAAGAAACTAATTAAGAACTTGATTTAAAGAAGGGGAAATCAAACTAGATCCATTTTCATTCAGTAATGAAAGAGAAATCTGAAATAAGCTCTTTTGAGCTTATGTTGACCAAGTTTGACCAACTTTTTGCAAAAAGCTCAAAATTTCAAAACTTCATATTCAACACTTTCTAAATGGATTGGTGAAAGAAAACAGCAACTTTTGTGAAGTGGATTAAGAGATATGAGAAAACAGTAAGCTTTTTATATCAGAGAATGGAATTTGCTCAAACCTTGACTAAAAAGCTAATTCCTAGCTTATTACCTAAAACTGTAGATTTTCCTCTTAGAAACTAAAAGTTTATGATGTAAGCTATAACTAGAAACAATTTTGAAGAAATTTCATCAAGTATTGAAGGAGAAATCAGCAAGTGAAATTGACAAGTTTCAAACAACAAAGCTGAAATAAGGATGACCCAAACTATTTTTAAACCAATTGCCTGTTTGACTTTTATTTTGACTTGTAAATGACTTAGAACCAATTGTTAACACCTAATGACTGATTATGAACACTAAAACACAAATTTCCAAAACTTTAAATCTACTTATAAGCTTCTCCCAAACACTCCTTTATCTGTATTGAACAAGTTTTAACAAAGACTTATTGAGTAATGGTTTGAACTGATTAAAAAGCTTTAGCAAACTAATTTCAATGGACAAAATTAAGTGTTTAAAAGCTGTAAACAAACAACAATCAAGGCTAGAACTGAAAGTAAGCTATGAGGCTAACAAGTAACTGAATGTATGCAGAAACTACAAATCAGATCACAAGAATGCAAGAACTGAACTACTATCACTAAGATCTCAATCAAACAACAGCAACTAACAAATATATCATATAGCCATCAAGATTAAACTAGAGAATTGAGCATGCAATTAACTGATTTAGAGGAACAAAAATCAAGAGCTATAAAACCTAATGAAGAGATCCTTTGGGAAGAAGAGGAGCGCTGAGCTCTCTTGCACTAGTGATACCACCACCTATCACTAGTAATCAACTCAAATCAATCAACAATCAACTGCAAATCATCAAACTGCCATGAAATCTTCAAGAACAATGGTAATACTTGAATTCTGATCAAACAGCTACAAAACTTCACCAATGTCAGTTATGATCATTGGTTGATCATAACAAACATCAAACAGCAACTAGTATATCCAATAGCAACAAGAATCAACAGGAATTTGAAGAACAGAATTTGGCGGGAAAATTGAATTTGAAATTTATTGAGTGAATTCAGTTACAAAAGTGGTTACAAGCTACTAACTAACTAACTGACTCAAGAGTTTGTCAGACTCTTGAGTAGTTAGGGGAAAAGTGAGGGAAAAAGGGAAAGGGAAAATTTAACTATGTGTTTTACAAAATTAAGCTACAATGAGAAATGAGGTACATCCTAGCTATTTATAGGCATGAGAGGAGATTCTGTTGGGGTTTGTGACGTGGCAGATCCAATCATAGCTTGACACGTGGAATATTCTGCAAATTCCTCTTTGAAGGTTATGAACTGATTTGGGTATTTTTAATTCAATGGATGATATGTTAATTGGATTGCACCATTGAATTCGTCTTCCAAAATTGAGCAACTTTGGTGTTTTGAACTTCTCATGAAACGTCTTCTATAAAAATCCCGATCCTGGCAATATTTTCTTTGAAGAAGATGGACACGTGGCGTTTTCTGATTGGTTTAAAATGTTGCACATGGATTACACTGTTTGGATCTTGTAATAAATGTGGCGGCCGTTAGTGGGTATTTATTAAGCTATTGTGGCAATCCGTGTGAAGTGAATTCTCCTTTCCCATTGGTTTAACTCTTGACACATGGATTCAACTTGCATAACTTTCCAATGTTGGCAAAACAAGCCCTTGTACTTGGCAGATTCCCATTTCAAGCTAGGATCTTCATTCCTTTGTCATTTTTGGTCCTTTAACTTCCATAATTTGTACAAAATGGCCCTTTGACTGAGTTGACTTGATAGTTTGACCAGGTTTGACTTGAATCTTGACTTTTCATAATTTGCACTTCTAGTCCTTCATCTTTCATAACTTGTCAAGATAGGTCCTTGAACTTCAAAGTCTTGTCACTTTTGATCTTCTTTTGTCTTTTTCATCCATTTGAGCTTGATTTTTCCTTGTTTGTTTGAAAATGTATCTTCTTACCTACAAAAGTGCACACAAACACAACATACCACATAACACTGCTTTTTACAAGATAAATGGGTATTTTGCTTCATGTTTTAGGGTTATTTGTTGATAAAAGGATATGAGTTTAAGCTCATATCACGTAGTAAATACTTATCGTGTTCTAACACGTACGTAATACGTAAAATCCTAACACGTAATCGTAATCATGCTATATTAGGAAAGTTTAAATCTAGTACGTACGATCTTAAGGGTACTATTCATGGTAAAAGCATGCGGGTTTTAAAACACTTCCCCCTAAAAAGAATAATTCGTCCCCGAATTATAGATAACATAACTGAAAGAGAAACATACCCGAATCAAACCGAGAGGGTATGTAAGATAAATTAACGTGCATTGAAAGCAAAATCACTCTTTCATCTCTGGCTCTAAACATCTTTTGTCTGAGATACTACAATGATGAGTTCTTTCCAATACACATTCCTAACCAAAATGAAGACACCTTCATTAGGAAAGCTTACTATGGAGGTCATACTGATTCTTATAAGCCATATGGTGAGAATCTCTACTACTATGATGTGAACTCACTCTATCCTTTTGTAATGAAAGAATATCCTATGCCTTGTGGTAAACCTGTATGGTATTCAAATCTGGAAGACATGGACATTGATAGCATGTTAGGCTTTATTGAGGCATATGTGGTATGTCCGAAGACAATCAAGAAGCCCTTTATGCCATATCGTTCTAAGACGGGTACTCTGATCTTTCCAACTGGTGAGTTTATAGGAGTCTACTACAGAAAGAACGCGGAACGTGACATGTCTTAAAAGGACATGGAACGTGACGTGGCTGAAAGGACATATCTAATTGATAAGATAAAATGGATAAGAAGTCCGGATGAACTTGTCCGTTTCCAAGTGGCTTCCCTCTTGGAACAGTTCCTTTATAAGATCTTGACATGAATGATAAGTCTTGGTCCTCCTGACCTTGACTTGGAATACGAAGAAGTTCTTTGTTATCAACGTAAGGTAGATCCCCTAAATTCGATCGAGGGAATAAGAATTAACGTGTAAGAGTAACTGAAACATTATGGTGTAAAACAATCCAACTTAACTGATAACTAGCAACGATGCGCGAGACATATAGAAACGTAGTACGTGAAAAATTTTGAACGTGATACGTGAAAATCTTTGAACGTGCTACGTGGAGATATGGCGAGTGTAGTATGAGTAAACATATCGTGATCCCTGAAACGTGTAACATATCTTGATCATGACATGAGGAACGTGGAATGAACATGACATGTGAAACATATCATGATCATAGAATATAATGGCGGTAACGACAAACGCTGGAAGGTGAGACATAGATTATGACGAGAAACGTCTATCTGAGGATAGGGAGTTATACTAAACTTGGGTCTGGTCTCTCAGGTTCTTGCAAACTACCCATAATGAGAAAAGAAATGAACGTAAAATCGTAAACCAAAATACGATCATGAACGTGAATAGTGTCATGAACGCGAGCGCGAAAGCAAGGCGTGGAATTAGAACAAGGACGTGAAGTAAATAAGGAGCATAATTATGAATATTTGTCTGACCTGATAACTGAGGAATTGCCAAGTGATCGGATGAGCCTTGGCTGGAACATGTCCGATCAATCTGTTGGTTCTGAAATCCTTGCGGATGTAAGGATTCTGCAGACTTGATCAAACTGTTTGCAATAAACCAGATAGCATCATGCTTCTTTAGAGTTTGCGTTAAACTGGTAGCCAAAATCCGTGGAGATCTTGTCCCATTTCAATTCACAATTTCAGATGATGAAAACATCCCAGTTTGTTGGTGTCCTATCTTAACCTATTGGTATGTCAGGTACCTAGATATGAACGAAACTGTATCTTGCTTTGTAGAACTTGATACATAGGAGTTTGCGAAACTCTGAGTCTCTGAATCTAGACTTCTCCTAGCGTAGGATTTTCTAGAACACCTAATGTAGTGTAGGGTTCTCTCCTTTACGCATAAGCTGGGTCATGGTAAGATAAACCGTAGAAACCCATGTGATTCAGCGTGTCGCTGTAATCAAACAGAGTTGATATTGGAAAATTTTCTAGGGTAAAATTTCTCTTGTCATAGAATTTGCAACATAGTGCAGATATGGTCTTCCTGTTCTTCTCTAAACTTAGAGGAAATCAGGTTATCCTCAATGAAAACGCTGATGAATTTGCTTATGAGTTCATGGAACTCAGTTTATTAAGTTCATAATGCCGTTGGAGCATTTATGAGACTAATACAGAATCATGAATTTAGCATGACCAAGTCGTGTACGAATAGCAGTCATGGACATGTCCTGCTCTTTCACTCGTCACTGTTGGTAGCCTGATCATGAGTTCGATCTCGGAAAGTGATTAACACTATAAGGTCGATTGGACATGTTTTCAATACGTGGAGGAGAATAACGGTCATGAATGGTGATTTGTTTAAGCCGACGGTAGTCGACACATAATCTCATGGTACCGTCCTTCTCCTTGAAGGTTCTTCTGGAATATATGGGAAGATTTTGGAATAATCAACTGGCTATGCGTAAAATGACTTAAGTTGTCGTGTCTTACTGACAGGCAGAAAATTTTAGCGACCTTGGCTAACAACCACATGCTTGTAAACATAGATAATTTGTATCGATTTTCCCGATGGAAAATCAAGCTGAATGTATTCGGGAGCCTGAACATTACTGTACATAATTATGAATCGTAGCATGGTGTGTTGTTCATAATACATAATTAGGATAAAATTCATCTCGTGTCTGTCCGAGGAAATGCGTTAGCAGCTTGGATCTCATCATTAAGCTGAAGGAAAACCTACGTATACGTGGGAATACGAAAGGCGTCCTTCATGGTCATGAATATATGAAATATGGTGAAAGAAATGAAAGTGACATCGGCAACGTGACAGTTCTCACTGATGCGCCGGTAATGGTATTGAAATTCTTGTGGCCTGATTAATACATGGCACAACAAAATGGATAAACCCTTGGAGGGTACCCTGAATTTCTTAGAAATGTTCCATCGTTGGACGTGAGTCATGTGTCTTGACTCGTGTCTTGGAACTATAAGCATGACATATGTCTTGACATGTGTCTTCAAGAAGTATACGTGAGACATGTGTCTTGACTGATGTCTTGACGTGTGTCACGAGAGGTAAAACAATAGAGCTACAATATTAGGTTGTTATGCCAGACTTGGCGGATCGGTTGGACTACTGATCCTTTGTATGTCTGATCACGTCCGCGGCCGGAGCCTCGGTTGCGATTTCTAGGATAGTTTCTGTCATAGTAGTGGTTACTAACGTCATGTCTGTCAGTTCCATGACGGTCATTCTCATGACCGTGATTCATGTAACTATTCAGCTGAGTGGCCGGCTGGTACCGGTTTGCACTCATATGGCTGAAATGACAGTCGAATGACGTGTGACATGTAACTAAGAATTAGGGATGATTGATGGAAATTTTTTGATGGTGAAGCATCTTCTCGTCCAATTGCTTACTCCGACGCCTTTGTCTTCGTCTAGTAGGATCTCTAGGTTGTGAACAACATCAGCATCTCGTAGCGTCTCCGAACGTCAGCAGCATCAACCTTTAGTAACATCTCCCAGTTATGAGCGGCATCAGCAATCTTGTAGAATATCAACAATTAAAAATACGCCTGAGGTGATTCAGAATCGACTAGTGAATACTCGTGAAGTATTGCAAGTGAAATACACATGGATTAAGGTACGTGTAATACACATGAAATACGGTATGTGGAGTACACGTGGAATGCACATGAAATGATCGGTATGGGGTCGATCATTTATCATGATTTAAGGAAAGTATATCGGTTAAACGGTTAGGAAAACCATCATGATAACCTGGCAGTATTAGCATAGACAGCATTCTGGTTGTAATGGAAACGTTAAAGTGTGGTTACACAAAATTCAACGATGATTTGCCTGACAGCATGATCAATGAAAACCAACCATGACTATCATGTAAGCATGATTCAATGAAATCTAACAATGTATTGCAGGACAACGTAAATAACAAAAGAGGCGTAAAACATAATCAACATGAAGACGGAATTATCATGAAGAAACATGAAACCATCTATCACGAAGAAGTGTATAACATAATCAGCATGAAACTGAAGTTAACCATGACAGTATGAAAACATACTTGACATAAAAACATAATAACTTATGAGGGGACATGAAAAAAAAATTTATGCCAATTTAAATCATGAGAAAAATTTTATGCATGAAAAACAGTGCATGAATGCGTAATGTAGTTTATAAAAACCTTTATATGTGCGAGGGGACACCTATGGGTCGGTCCCAAAACAAAAGACATGGCGAGGGGACGCCTATGGGTCGGTCCCAAAATTAAAAGTTTTGATAAAAGCTCATGCGACTAAATAGGGCCAGTCCTGTACCAACCATTACTTAGTCATAATCCCTGTAACAATGATGCATGAAACATAAATCAACGAAACTTATCTGTCAAAACTTATCAGAAAAAATTTTATGTGACTAATTATGAACTACTGGGATTCAGTCCACATAGTCACAGTTCACGAGGAACATTATGCATGAAACAATGACATATAACTAAATATGAATGACGGTTGTCCATCCATATTAGTAAAACAATATCGATGAAAACTTCTAGGTTAAAACCTCAAAGTGCTGAAAACGTCATGGTTAAAACAACAATGCGCTGAAAACATCAATACATGGAATAACAAACGTTGGCTTAGGAAGCTCCTGGTGACTACCCACTAGTCACAGGTCGAGTTTTAGAGCCTACAGGTCGAAGCCTTGGCTCTGATACCATAATTGTAACACCTCATTTTGATAAATGGAATGTCACGTGAAAATATGGCGTGTCATCAAAGCATACAAGGATAAATGTCTAAAACATTACATGACCATAGGGATAACCGGAATCAAACATCGGTTCCCAAACATAATCCCAAAACATAATAAAGCAAAAGAAATGAATGAAAGACTACACAAGCATAAATATATGAAGGCAAAAGGAAAAGAAGTCTCTAGCAGCTTCCATCCTATGCACGTCCTCCAAATGCTCGAGTCTTTCCTAGGGTACCTGCCGTTTTGGGACATGGAAAGGAAAGTAACGGCTGAGCAAAACGCTCAGTGCACGGATATAGACATAGTATGAATGACTAAAACATAATAAAGAATTAATAGCAGCGGAAATGTATAACTCCTGGAAAACCTGGAACATGTTCATAAAACTGGTTCTATAGTTTGAAAAGCCTTATGTTTATCTTATGAAAACTGTTTAGCATATTTTACCATTAGCCAATATAGGTCATGAAAATCCACCGTGCATGAATACTTGGAGGGGTGACCTCATCATGCAAATTAGAGGGGCTGCCTCTAATTTAATATACTGGTTTTTGGGTAGGAGGGATCAGCTCCTTGTGAAGGATGCAAGGCACACACCACATTCACCATGAAATCCTGACTAAAAACATGTAACTAGGATGCACCCATACGCCCCACATGATAAATATAATATAAATGGCCAAAAGCTGAAGGGACGCCACGAGCAATCACTCCGCCGTGGTGAAGTCATAACATCAGTGCCTCTAATGTTATGGTTATGGTACCTCCATAAGTAGGTGAAACTGGTCATGCATGTATATGGCTATAGGTAACTTAATTAAACATAAGCAATCAAACATGTAACTTATACTACGGGAAAACAGTTGGCTACATACGGGGAATCCTAATAAGGAAAGAATGTCCATACTGAAAGGACGGGAATCCGTACCTTATGTCCAGTGAACGAAGAAGATGAACTGAGAGGAATCCTACTTCCGAATCACTAGTGCTACATAAATACATACATGAATAAGTATTTGCTTACTAAATACGTAGCTGGTTTTTATGTCATGTCTTAGCTTATTTTATGTGTTCTTATCATGTTTTACTGTTTTTAAGCCTTAAACCATGTTTATCTTATAATCCGTTTAATCTGATTAAGTATTTCTGGTATTTCATGTATTATTATACTTACTGTGTAATAATAAGTAACTTTCCAAAAATAGCAGGTTTCCTAAAATAGAAAGTTTCCAAAAATAGAAAGTTTTCAAAAATAGAAAGTTTCCAAAAATAGAAAGTTTCCAAAAATAGAAAGTTACCAAAAATATGAAGTTTCCAAAAATAGAAAGTTTCCAAAAATAGAAAGTTTCCAAAAATAGAAAGTTTCCAAAAATAGATTTACTGCTTATAATAGATAAGTTTCTAAAAATAGAAAGTTTCCATAAATAGATCAGCTGCCTTAATTAAATAAGTTTCCATAAATAGATTAGCTGCCTGAAATAAATAAGTTTCTAAAAATAGAAGGTTTCCATAAATAGATTAGCTGCCTTATTTAATTAAGTTTCTAAAAATAGAAAGTTTCCATAATTAGAAATAAGCTGGTTAAATAAGCTAAGTATATAAGCCTAAGTGTTTTCATGATTATTTTCTAAGTCATATAATGTATAGTTTAATAATTATTCCATGTAATTAAGTTAAACTATAGGTTAAAATATTTAATTAAAGTATAACATGTTTTTAATTAAATAAAGTTGAATACTTAGGTTAAAACATGTATTATTATATATTAATAATATAACCTAAGTCATGTTAATTAATTAATTATATCCATGGTTTTAAAATAATTAATTAATTATAAGTCTTAAATATACAAATACTTAGGTAAATTAATTTCATGATTATCAATAATTAAATAACCTAAGTCATGTTATTAAATTAATCATATCATTTTATTAATTTAATTTTTTTAACATAAGATCATAAACATAAAAAACTAAACATACACCATGAACTGGTTCTAAGCTAAAAACAATGAACCGGACATGAAATCCACACCGTACCCCGAACCAACTCGGGGTACCCCGTGTTTTACTGCTGCCGTGGGACCCACACGCACCAACCAAGACCGTATTGTCTTGGTGGTGGTCGGCTTCGCCAAACCGAAACCCCTTCGGGTTTGGTGCAGCCTGCGGCAAAAAACAAACACCCCTTAAAACATACTTTTGATTTTATTTAACCCCAAATCATGTTAGATCCATGTTTAATTATTAGGTTTTTGTAAAAACATAACATGTTCTTGATTTATAAAAAGATTAAATCAAAAGAAAAGATTAAAAAAAAGATTTACCGAATTCGTGGATCAAAAGGATGAAGAACAAACACGATCACCAAGCAAAATTCCAAGATCCAAGATCACAAACCACCTCCTTGTGGTGTTTTAGGGTGGCGGCACAAAGAGAAGAGAGAGGAGGGTTTTAGGGTTTTCTAAAATCTTCTGTAAAACTAAAAATGAGTAGTGTAAGAAAATATTTAACCCTTTTTAGTAAAAATTGATGGGATAAGCCCATCCTCCCTCCTAAATTTCGTGGTAATGGGGCCCACAAGGGGTAACCCGAATGTTTTTCCGTGTCTAAAATATTGGTGTGATCTCGTGTGTTCTCGTGTTCGTGTTTTACGTGTTCTCGTTAAATAATTACCGTGACCTAATATAATTAATTACGCTCGTAATAAATATATATACGTAATTAATAATAGTTCGTGTTTTAATTACGTTCATGATTTCATGATCGCATGTTCGTGATTAATTATTGTCAAATAATTATTACGTGCTCGTGCGTAGTAAATACTTATCGTGTTCTAACACATACGTAATACATAAAATCCTAACACGTAATCGTAATCATGCTATATTAGGAAAGTTTAAATCTAGTACGTACGATCTTAAGGGTACTATTCATGGTAAAAGCATGCGGGTTTTACAGGGAGTAGACCTATTTAAAGGGCACTTGGTTCCTACGGTAGTGTCGGTGTTCCTAGTTAAAGGACACGCTTGTGTTTTGGTAGCCTTGGTACTCCTAGTTAAAGGGAACGCTTTCTTCGCTTTAGTGGGAGTGATCCTAGTCAAAGGGCACATATTTCCTACTATAGTGAAAGTTCTACCAGTGAGGCGCCACATCCAACCAACTTGGATTAACACTTTCCCAGTCGGTTTCCATTCTAATCCATTTTTCCGGGCATACATCTCATTTACATGGTCAATAAGGCAAGAATCATGATGACTAGAAAACATACATTCATTGCAATTACAACATTTCAAATTAGAATTCACAGTAGGCTTAGAACGCTGCACAACCACAGAGCCTTTAGGTTTAGCTACATGATTCTTTTTATTCAAAACAGAAATAACATTCCTAGGATGGGCTTCTACTTTCTTCTTCACTTGACTACTAGATGGGGGCAAGATGCTAATATTCTTCTTGTTTCTTTTAAGCTTAGATCTTTGAGCCTTAGTAGTGGTGATTACTCCTGTAGAAGGCAACACGGGAACATTAGAAGCTGTTTTGATTCTGCCCTATCTTTAGTGACCAATGTTTGAGAAGGTTTAGTCCTAGGGCCCTTATTAAATAGTGTGACGGCTATAAGGTTCCTTTTGATTGCACTAGAGGACGATGCTGAGACAGTGGCTGCGTTATCCACAACATTCTTACCTTTTATAGTACGAAGTGTTTCCTTTAAATCAGCCAAGACCAGATTCTTATCACAAATTTGTTCCCTCAAATCAGATATTTCCATCGACTTTCGATTCAATTGTTCAATCAATGATTGATTCTATGCAGTGGTATTAGCACATGCGGACTTTACTGAATCGAAGAGTCGTGTATCTTTCTATTTTAAGTTATCAACTTTGGACAAAATCTTGGAAACTCGATGATCTAGATCAAGTTTAAAATTCTCAGCGGCCTCAAGTACGTTCACACAGTTAAGCTCCTTAGATTTCTCTATTTCTATCGGCAAAGATTGAGCAACTTTGTCACTTGGCTGACGCTGTTTTGATTGTAAATTCAATCGAAAATTCTTTTCAAAGTTTGCATCATCGATATTAACACCTTCGAATGACGTTTCAAAGATTTCTTGAATAAATTGTTGCTTGCATTCAAGCGAAATACAGTGTGTTTGAATCTCATCAAAACGTTTTGAAAGCGAAGAATATGAATCTTGAAGCTTTAAAAATTCAGCGTCAGATTCGTGACAAGTACTATCTACCACATTATCCACAGATTCAACATTATGCACAATAGAATCATTAACAACACTTTTATTCACGCAGACGGAAACGATATCATGAGACATCACTTGCTTCAGAAGCTGATCATTTTGGCACGAAACCCGTTCTATTTCAAGTAAATTGTTTTCATAAGCATCTTCCATTTCATTGAAATCACGTCTAACTTCTTCTATTTCCAAAAGCAAATTTTTGATCAAGATTACTAAGACAAGCTTTAACATTCTTTACAAACGGAACAATTTCGTCTCGAAACACAGCTCTAGTGTGCTCAAAGTTCCATTCACCTTCCGTTATGGCAGAGGCCGTCGTACGTTCCAAAATGACCTTGTCAAAATCGGCTAAGTGTTGGTGAACCGCATTTAAGTTAACGGACGCCTTACTTACCGGTGGAATTAAATTCGTTAAATCCGTTTTGACAAGTGTAGGAGACGTACTAGGAGGGTTTTCATTTGAAAAACTTTGGGGTACAAGAACTGTCAATTCAGCTAATTTCTTTTTTAAGCGAATGCGGGTCTTTTTAGACAATTGATCTTTGTTATATTGATCATAATCAATTGTATGGAATTTTGAAAGCATTTTAGAATGAGTTTCATCCGCAAGTGACTGTGTCTCCTCAGTACTACGAACAAAAGGTGCTTCTTTAGATTTGCCAATGATGGTCATATCATAAAGACCGGGAATATATTCCTGAGCTTGTTTTGCATAACCGGGATTAGGTGGTAAATCTTGAAGACGTTTAAGTTCGAATTCTTTAAATGATTTAGTTAAAAGATTAACCTTTTATGTGGAAGCGTATTGTTTTAAAAGTTGTTGTTCTTTGAATTTAAGAAGTTTCGTAGCATTAATTTCCGATTCAAACTTTTTAGACTCGAGAGTTTCGAAATCCATTTTAAGTTTCTGAAAATCATTGACAACCGACTCTTTTGCTTTTAATTCATTGGAAAGATTAGCTTTTAATGATTCTATTTCTTTCAAGTGTTCAATCTTTTCAAAACGAAATTGGTCAAATTCAGAACATGTTATTTTCTCTGCTTGAGGGACCATTTCAAGAGTTTTGACCTTTTCTTTATGCAACGCAAGCTCAGCAGTTAGGGTGGAATTCGTATCTATGGATTGTCTGAGGGCCATATGCATTTGATCAAAAATATGTTTAGGCACCATGAGCAAATCATGTTGAGCATAAGATTCCATACCCGTCGTAGCATTTGGTTGAGGTTCACTCAAATGTGTAGGATTGGGTACCACAACATTTGAGTTACTAGTTCCCGAATGCTGTTCGAGGTTGTCATTTTCATGCCCAACTTGATGTTGGTTATCATCAATAATATTATTAGATGTGGTTGGTACCTCACTGACGACATCAGAACCGTAGTGAGAGAGATT
Organism: Glebionis coronaria; assembly: GCA_025667525.1. NCBI lineage: Eukaryota > Viridiplantae > Streptophyta > Magnoliopsida > Asterales > Asteraceae > Glebionis > Glebionis coronaria. The sequence goes on from CM046875.1 coordinate 206,340,140, forward strand.
AGCAACGAGAGCAGCTTGGGCAGAGTGAATGTCATCACAATCCGAATCATATGCGTCAAGATCATCAGCTTGATAAGCTGCATTAGAAGTGGAAACGACTGCAATGCCTTCAGTATCTGCTGCCCCTGGGTCTGCAAGAAATGCTAACTCCTCTGAATCCAAAATCTTCCCCTTAGACTGAGCATCAACCAAATACATCTTCTCACGAAACCATGCATCATCCCTCCTCCTTTTCGGCTGAGTGCATTCCCTAGCCATATGACATTGTCCTCGGCAATTGTAGCAAGTCACAACCTTTTTAGGACCAATGGGGCTTCCATTTCCGTTAGCTTTAGAATTCAAAGCTTGAGCATTCACAGTCCTTGTAGGAGGTCCATATGAATTTTGCCTTCCCTGAATAGGTTGCACTGTTACTTGACCATCTTGAACAGTAGCTTGTTGTCGAGGATTTGAAGAGGTGCGGAGCTGATTGTTTGTTGGTGGAAATCATCTAGTTGCAACCAGTTTTGACAAGTAGGAAGTGAGATGGTTTAGTACATCAGCTGGCGTATCATTTGGAGTAAAGACCGGTGCTTGGATTGGTGGAAGTTCATTAGAGTAGAAAGCTTGTGCTTGTTGTGCTTCTATTGAAAAATATCCTCGCTGAGGAGTATAGCCCATTGGAGAAGTGTTGGCTTGTGATGGTGATGTCTGATATGGTGGTTGCTGTGGAAAAGATTGTTGATGAACACTTTGTTGATATTCTTGCTGTGGCATCATTGGTGGTTGATAAGATGGTTGCTGTGGTTGCTGATAGGTGTGTGGTGGTGGCTGCTGCAAGTATGATGGTTGTTGATAAGTATAGGCCATGTTTTGTTGAGAAGCATACATGGCAAGTGGATCATGAACTTGAGGTGTAGAAAACCGAGCCTCAATCACATGGCATTCGTGTTGTTGAAGAAAATCTTGAAGTTGATCCACATTGGTGTTATGCAAGTCCTTAGCCAATTTAACATCCGTCGCGTATTTTTTCCATTCTGGAGGAAGAGTGTTCAAATACTTGGTATTCAACTGAAAGGTAGGAATTGCCATGCCATAGATATTGAGCTCATTCAACAATAGGGTAAATCTCAGATAGTAGTCATTGAGAGTCTCCCCTGGCACATAGGCAAACTTATCAAAAGTATCATAAAGCTTACACTCTCGTTCTTGTTTAGTTAACGAGGTGACTTGCATTAGAACACGAATTATATCCCATAACTCTTTGGAAACTTTATGTTTGTTGACGAGTTTGTAGACATCTGGAGGAAGGGCTTGGAGAATGATATTTGTAGCATACTTATCACATTTGTCTTGAATCTTCATATCTCCAGTCAATTCACCCGTTGTGCTAGGACAAGTAGTTGTACCTTCTGTCACTGTACCATAATCTAATGGTCCATTGAGCACCGATGCCCAAATTATATGTCCATTCTCCTTGTTCAACATATAAAGTTCCATTCGGGAAGCCCATTCCTCATACATAGTCTTCACGAACATTGGTGGACGATTATCCGTACCCGAGAGGATGGACTTTTCCGTAAGAGATGTGTACTCCATTTCAATAAGTGAAGATTTACAAAGTTGATCGATCAATGAAAGAAAGTAAATGTGTTTGTTGTTGTTTGTAGAAGCCGAGAAATAATGTTAAAATCCCCTAAATTATGTTCTCGATAAACCAAAAATTCCAAGATGAAATTGCACACTTCAAAAACACGTTTTTGAAAATTCTTGGAATACTTGTTGCCCTATCGCAATGCCTAAAAGGAATGCTGTCGCAATGTCCAATCGCAATAAATCCTATCGCAATAATCCAATCGCAATAAATCCTATCGCAATGTTCCAATCGCAATAAGTCCTATCGCAATGTTCCAATCGCAATAAGTCCTATCGCAATATCCGATCGCAATAATCCAATCGTAATACCCTGTCAGAATATCCTGTCGCAAAACCCTGTCACAATATGGATCGCAATAACAAGAACTCCAATCGCAATCCAATCGCAATAACAGAAAACACTCCAATCGCAATCCTAATCGCAATGTGGATCGCAATGTCTAAACCCTAGATATTGCGATGGAGAGGTTGTCGCAATGGTACAAACAATGGACTCTTTTTACCATTTTTCTCGGACAAAACACACCAAATTCGAGATTTTAAGCCTCAAATTGATCCAAACACCCAAAAATTTTGTGTTTTTAACCAAAGTAACAATACCAAATCACTACCACAACTATGTAGATGATTTGTATCAAGATCAAACCATAAAAAACATACAAAAAATTTTGGACGTGTGGCTATATTGATCAAAAGGCTACAAAAATCAAGAACAAGAACACATAGACAATACAATCATCCCATGGCTCTTGATACCATTTGTAGGATATGTAAATCTTGCTTATGTTTTAGAGGGAGAAAGAGATAGAGAGATGGTGAGAACACACACACATAGAGAAAGAAAGTGAAAGAAAAAAAACACTTTTCAACTATGTGTAAAATGAATAACCACACTCCCTCTCCATCTAAGGAGAGGGTTTATATACCGAAGCCCTTGTCATGGGCTTGGTCTTACATTTGGGCCGACCTACACATGTTGTAGGCTAGGCTTGGGCTTTTTTGTTAAATAACGATGTCTAGACTACGAGCTACTACTTAGTATATTGTCGGAGTGACCGAATCTTGCTAAATACGTAAAAACATATTTCCAACATAGGAGGAGAATCCACCGGAGCAATCTCGGCTTAGCGTCTTGCTTATTAAAAAGATATTAATAGCCGAGTGATCCGTATACACTACACTTTTAGTTAAGATGAGATAAGGTCGAAATTTTTCGAAAGCATATACTACGGCTAATAATTCTTTCTCCGTAGTAGTATACTTAATTTAAGCTTCGGTCATCGTCTTACTAGCGTAGTGTATAGGCAAAAAGTGTCGATTATAATGTTGGCCTAAGACCACACCTATCGCATAATCACTAGCATCACACATAATTTCAAACGACAAGTCCCAATCCGGCGCAACTAAAATTGGTGCTTCGGTTAATTTTCTCTTTAAAATCTCGAAAACACGAATACAATCTTCGTCAAAGATGAATGGAGCGTCCTTCTCAAGAAGATGCGTCATCGGTCGATCAATATTTGAGAAGACTTAAATAAAACGTCGATAAAACCGGTGTGACCAAGGAAAATCCTAACTCCTTTAACGGTTGTGGGATGAGTATGTTTTCCAATAACGTCGACTTTAGCACGATCTACTTCAATTCCCGCTTTCGATATCTTATGACCCAATACGATACCTTCTTTACACATAAAATGACATTTTTCCCAATTAAGCACGAGGTTCGTTTCTTCACAACGCTTCAACATCTTTTCCAAATTATCGAGACACAAGGTAAACGATTCACCAAAAACCGAAAATCATCCATAAATACCACCATCGTCTTTTCGATCATATCGTGAAAAATTGTCATCATACACCGTTGAAAGGTCCCCGGTGCATTACAAAGTCCGAAAGGAATTCTACGATAACCGAACGTCCCATAAGGGCATGTAAACGTCGTTTTCTCTTGATCTCGAGAATCGATGGGGATTTGGAAATAATCGGAGAATCCGTCAAGAAAGCTATAATACTCGTTTCCCGCTAAGCGCTCCAACATTTGATCCATAAAAAGTAAAGGGAAATGGTCCTTTGGAGTTGCATCATTTAATTTATGATAATCGATACACACTCGCCATCCGGTTACGAGCCGAGCTGAAATTAACTCGTTGTCTTAGTTGGTGACAACGGTCATTCCTCCTTTTTTTGGAACGCAATGGATAGGACTCACCCACGGGCTATCGGAGATAGGATAAATCATTCCGGCGTCAAGAAGTTTAATAACCTCTTTTTTGATAACGTCGTGAATTTTCGGGTTAACCCTTTTTTGATTTTGAATTGAGGGTTTGTAGTCTTCCTCCATTAAGATTTTATGAGTACAAAATCTTGGGTCGATACCCTTAATGTTGGAAATTTTCCACGCAATTGCCCGTTTATAACTTTTAAGGACTTTTAACAAAGCAATCTTTTCATCCGCCGAAAGATTTTTCGAAATAATTACCGGAAGCTTATCGTCACCTTCTAAAAATCGTATTCGAGATGAGGTGGAAGATCCTTAAGTTCGATAATGGGAGGTTCCTCAATAAACGATTTCGGCTTAGAATCATTAACTTCGACACTCTTAATTTCCGAGGAGGAAAAATAAGGTGGAACGTCATTTAAAAATTCCTCGATTATTTTTAAATCTTCTACGTTATCAATATCCTCCGTACTAGTGAGAGGGACATCGACTTCTTCCAACGTAAAATCGCCTCCCTCGACAGGAGCGAGGGGAGGAGAAGAATTTGCAATAATCGGATCCGCAATAGTGGGATTACCACTATTAGAACTAGCCGTGAAACCTAAAACTCCTTGCGAAAATTCATCACAAACGACGTCGACTAAATCCGTATGATTTATTGTCGCGGTAGAATAAACATGCGAAATTTTCGAGTTTTGAGCAACGTCGATCACAAGTTCCTCGTCGTTAAACCTTAAAGTTATTTTCCTCCCATGAACGTCGATTAAAGCTTTAGACGTATCTAAAAATGGGCGACCTAAAATCAAAGGAACGTGAGGATCCATTTCAAAATCTACAACGATAAAATCAACCGGATAATAGAACTTTCCAACTTTTACGAAAACGTCTTCGGCTATTCCATGCGCGATTTTCGTAGAACGATCGGCTAGCTCAATAGACATTTTAGATGGAATGAGTTCGGGAAGTGATAACCTTTTCCATATGGAAAGAGGCATCAAGTTAATGCTCGCACCAAGATCGGCCAAGGCGAGGCATTCTTCCATCTCCGGAAAATCACACGGTATTAAAAACTTGCCTGGATCTCCTACTTTCTCGGGAATTTGGTTAAGAAAAACCGACGAATAATTAGAAAGCTTCATTAATTTTTCCTTATCGTTGATCATACCCTTAAAAGTTGAAGCGAATCTCCGCATATAAAGTAAAGCGTCGGTGAAACTTATATTAAAATGCATTTGACGAAAAATATCAATAAATCGAGCGACTTGTTGATTATTACGTTCATGCAATTTTTCTTTGGTAAGTATCGAAGGATAAGGTAAAGGTGATGTTTGTTTAGTCGAAGACTTCGGAATCTCGGGTTCCGGAATTGGTTTTGGGTCGACCGTAGGTGGAATTTGAGCGGTACTTCGTGGGCTTGGAATTTGCTCCTCATTTTCGACCACCTCGGTTTCTTTTTCCCTCTCCGTAGAGGTAGTTTTCGGAATAGAAGGCTCGTCTAAAGTTTTCCCACTACGAGTGGTAATCGCTTTCATCTCACCCTTCGGGTTTTCAACGGTGTTGCTTGGTAAACCACCCGAAGAGGAGGAGGGTTTGTTCATTATAGCTTCAAACATCGAAAGAATTTTATTCTCAAATTTCATTTTACCACTTAACTACAATAATAACCAAGCCAAAACGTGTATTTTATGTCGTAAATGTCGGAATTATGCGTGGTTTGTGTTTTTGTTGTGATTTAGGACGAAAATGTGAAAAGGGGAGAAA